>CM070009.1:8480650-9110650 GCA_036247105.1 Cirrhinus mrigala
GAGTAATAGCTTGATCGAAATCTGACCAGGCAACCCCCCAATCTTGAACTACCCACTCCCATGCATTTAATCAAATAAGTTTGATGGTCCTCCCTGTTAACCTGTAAGGAAAGCTCTTAAATCCTTATGGCTGATGTTTAAAAGTGCAAGTTGTGTAAATCTTGTTGTGGCTCCAATCCAAGACGAGTTATACGGGAGTATATCCAGGCAGCACGTCTGACCCAGCTGTTTAATGTGTTATTCTGACAGATGCTTTACATCTTGGTACATTGAAAGGCCACTTAGGACAACTTTGTCTGCAATATCTGCTCAATCTAATTTTGCAATGTGCTGCACTGGAAAATATATGCAACCACATTTCATGGTTCGGACATGGAGATTTATAAAGCAAACATTTTAAATGACCACAGGGCTCCATAAAGTACAAGACACACTGGACTCAAAACATGTCACATTGCAAATTTATGATCAACATATCAGGAATACCCATATATACTGTATATGCATACTAGTCACTTGGCCTAATTAAAGGGTTCAACCAAAACTGAAAATTCGGTCATTAATTACTCACCCTCATGTCGTTCCAAACTTGTAAGACCTTCATTCATCTTCAGAACACAAATGAAGGTATTTTTGATTAAATCCGATAGCTTTTTGACCCTGCATAGACATCAATGCAACTACCACGTTCAAGGCCCAGAAAGGTAGTAAGGACATTGTTAAAATAGTCCATGTGACATCAGTAGTTCAACCTTAATTTTATAAAGCTACGAATACTTTATGTGCACAAAGAAAACAAAAATAATGACTTTATTTAACAATTTCTTCTCTTTTGTGTCAGTCTTGTTTACAAAGAGTACCACGACGCATGCGTGTGATCAAGTCAAGTCAAGTCAAGTGTGATGCTGCTGATGCAGGAGGCGGCATTCTGATGTAGAACCCAGATGTGCTGGGCCTTGTTTATAAGCAGAGGAAGACGCAGGCTGTGCATAAAATTGTTTTCGTAAACATGTATGAAGATTTCGACAAAAAGGATGACTTGCAATTTTTTGCCCAGCTTTACTTATTTGAACCAAAATATACAGCCAATGAACTAAGAGAGACGGACGTCATAAGTTAGAACGATGTCCTTACTACCTTTCTGGGCCTTTAACGTGACTGTTGGTTTGCCGTTTATGCAGAGTCAAAATGCTCTCGGATTTCATCAAAAATATCTTAATTTGTGTTTCAAAGACTTGAGGGTGAGAAATTAATAACAGAATTTTCATTTTTGGGTAAACTACCCCTTTAAATGGCCAAAACTAAAATGTATATTGACCTGCCCTGTGGTTAAAATTACATGTTTACAATTTCAAAATAGATTAAAAAAAAAATAAATAAATAAAACACTGTACTAAAACACTGCATATATCACATAATCAATCAATAATTATGAATGGTTCCAAAAAGGTGAAGCTAGTTCATAATAAATCTCTAGGATTATTTGGTTTCACATGCCATTTGGTCAATATTTTTTTAATGCAATGAAAATCATAAAAAAAAAAAAAAAAAAAAAAATTAAAGCTGCAAGCAGTGTTGAAAGGGCCCTCGCACCCGGGCTAACTGCCACACGGTGGCTTTAGGTAAACATCGAATGGTGTATCAATATGCATTTAAAGTGGTAAATAAAGGGTATGCACTGACGTCACTTTCCCGCCGGGACAAGCCCCCTCAGCCGGACAGAGTGGCAAAAGAGCCTTCAGCGTGAATGGATTTAATAGGGAAGATGCAAAAACACGACTAAAACAAATGATAATCAGTTTAAACTAAAGGTTGCTGAACTTGATATAATGTTCCTAACAACTTAACAAATATCCAGTGGTCAATGCATATTGATGCAGCCAGGAAATCATTTTTTCCTAACACTTATATGCGTCTGCCTGGAAACCATTTGTTTCTTTGAATTGCAGCGATTAATTTGCTTTTCTTTTCAGTAGCTTTCAGCAGTCTGTAGAAAATATACCTCAGGTTTCTTGTCAAATCTCTTTGTACAAACAATCGCAAAGCTTGTTCTGGTTTTAGAGGCGTTTTGTGTTTGCGTTGAAAGCAATGCTGCCACGCAGTCTTTTTGCCACTCAGTGGGTGGAGCCGCATCCACTCCAGCTGACGGTGACGTCACATGCACACTCTCTATATAGGAGGAATATGTCAAAGTCAATTATATGTGCCAAACTTCCTTCTGCCAGCTGGTGGTGCTATGACTATAACTGAGTACTGGCATGTAGATGTCTTCAGGCCAGGACTTTTATCAAACATATGAAGTTTGGTGCAGATTGAACATGGTATGTTTGAGTTAATGTAAAACATGACATATCCTGTCACCAACAGGTGGCGCTATGATTATAACAGTATATTGGCCTTTAGATGTGTTCAGGCTCGAACTTGTGAAGTTTGGTGCAGCTCGTTGTATGGCTGAGTTATAACAACTTCTTTTTCCATGGCGAAACATTGAACTTTGTCAGGACGCCATGGACACGCTCTTTAATGTAAACTCAAGATCTTCGCAATTTAACATTGCAAAGGCCTTTAGATTAGACTGACCAAATATAATGTTGATGTCATTAAATCTCTAGGAGGAGTTTGTTAGAGCATAAAACATGCCACTTCCTGTTGCCAGCAGGTGGCGCTATGACTATAACTGAATATGGTCATGGGCATGTGTTCAGGACAGGACTCTTATCAAACATGTGAGTTTTGGTGCAGTTCGGACATCGTATGCCTGACTTTCTGTTCCTGTTTCATCAAAGTTTGTCAGGCCACCACGGACACGCCCTTCAACGAAACAATTTAACGTCACAACGGGCTTTAGATTAGACTAACCAAATTTGATGTTGATCTCTTTTAAACCTCTAGGAGGAGTTCATTTAAATACAACACCTGAAAATGGCAAAAACGGCACAAAACTTGCAGAGGAGATTCAAAATAGCAGACTTCATGTTGGGTTTCAGACTTCATACCAGGGGACTTTTTTGTAGGTATTGGTATGTTACATGCGTTTACCGAATTTTGTACATGTATATGAAATTTTATAGGTGCCGCTATCAAGGCATTTTGCCACACCCACTTCTAAAACCCTTATCAGAAAAACCCATATAAGAAGAAACTGAGCAATTCCAATAGTGTCCTCGCTCCACCAGTGCTCAGGCCCTAATTAAGATTAACAAATATACAAATAGAAGTTTAAATCTTTTGGTAAGTTTGTCAAATATATCTCAACATAACCTAAGAATCAAATTAAGATTCCAAAGTACACTTCCTTTTGAAAGGATGAAGACAATTCAAAGATGCTTCTCTTTGGAATGCTATAAAATTAATTTGATATGCATGATGTCTGCACAGAAAGCTCAGTCTGTTCTCTTTCCAGAAGGATGAGAACTAAAGAAGCAGCATAAGAGTTGACAGACTGACTGATGGGATGTGGAGCTATACTGTAGGTATCCAGCTATGCAAATGCTCCTGTCAAAGACTAATCCTGCACTTGGCTGTTCTATCCATCCATGCCAAGCTGAAGACAAAGTGGGGTTTGGCAAAACCACAGCATCTGCTCATTCGACCCTGACTGAGTCTGTCTGGATTCTTCTTCACAATAGAAGTATGGAAGTTTGCCTATGTGCAATGCGATGGACTGGATATATGAGCAAGGGTTTGCTCTGTTGTGAGAGAAGACTCTTGCTTCACTGATGTCCTAGAAAACACCCACCACCTTCTCATGGTGGTGCTCTTCTCCCTGGAGACTTCAGCTCAGAAATGCTGAGAACATGCAAAGGCGCATCCCTTCGGGTACATGCTTTTGTTCTGAAGCCACAAGTCTCACGTCAGCCAATGAGTGATTACGGGTTGGCGTTGATTTGGCACAAGTGTTACAAACATCCTCCACCCACTGTACGGTTATCTAGAAAAGTCTAGTTTCTATTATAGCTGCCATAAATAAAAAGCTCTTATGGCGTTATTACAATGCTAACGTGATGTGAAGCACTTCAGTGGTGCAGTGTACAAAAGATAACCTTAGTAAAACAACATTTGGCGTAGTTATTATTACTTTTTTGCCTACCATAAAACCTTGTTATCTAGTTTTATCTATTGATAGAGGGCGCTGTAGTCCTCATCTGTCAAATGTCTCAGTTAAACTGCCTTTTTTTTTACATTTTGCCCTTATATACAATAATTACACACCACCAGTCAAAAGTTTTTTTTTATTGTTTTTTAAAGAAATCTTTTCTGCTCACCAAGCCTGCATTTATTTGATCCAAAATACAGCAAAAGCAGTAATATTGTAATTATTCCATTTTTTTACTATTTAAAATAACTCTTTTCTATTCAAATATAGTTTAAAACTTAATTTATTCCTGTTATCAAAGCTAAATTTTCAGCATCTTTACTCCAATCTTCAGTGTCACATGATCCTTCAGACATCATTGTAATATGCTGATTAGCTGTTCTAAACATTTTCTATTATTATATTTAATCAATATTTAAAACAGTTGAGTACATTTTTTTTCAGGATTCTTTGAAGAACAGAGAAAAGATCCAAACATCAGCATTTATCTGAAATAAAAAGCTTTTGTAACATTATACACTATGCCATTCAAAAGCTTGGAGTCAGTATAATTTTTTTTTCTTTTTCCTTTGGAAGGAAATTATAGAAATGAATACTTTTATTTAGCAAGGATGCTTTAAATTGATCAAAAGATTTCTATTTCTGAAAAATGGCATTCTTCTGAACTTTCTATTCATCAAAAAAAAAAAAAAATAAAAAAAAAAATAAAAATCTACTCGGCTGTTTTCAACCTAATAATAATAATAATTGTTTTTTGAGTGGCAAATTAGAATATTAGAATGATTTCTGAAGGATCATGTGACTGCAGTAATGATGCTAAAAATTCAGCTTTGAATCCACAGGAATAGATTCCATTTTAAAATATATTCAAATAGAAAACAGTTATTTAAAATAGTACACACATTTCAAAATGTTAATGTTTTTGCTGCACTTTGGATCAAATAAATGCAGGCTTGGTGAGCAAAAGATTTCTTCAAAAAAAAACAAAAAAAAAAACACATGCAAAATCTTCCTGTTTAAAAACTTTTGATCTTATCAAATAAATTAATTAATAAAACTACACATACCAAAAAACGCAATGTGGCAATACAGTAAAAACCTTAATGCAATAATCACACAATAATAGAATAATAAAAAACCAGCCCAGTTTAATTCACAACTGCATTTTCAATCCTAACTGCCCGTTCAAATCAAATACGTTTTGAATGAAATCTACAGTGAGCTAAATTAAAATCATTTGTAATTTCACATCCTTAAAGTATCTACAATGGACAACTGACCAAGGAAAACCAGTTGATAAACTGTTACTATTTTTATTAAAAAGGTCTATAATTGACAACTCTGCTACACTAACTTTAATTCTAATCTGTCCCTGCAGATGATTTACCTGTCAAAAGAGCAGGATGCTTCGTGCCACAGCGCTCCTTATGAAGATCACTAGGTCATGATGCCTCTGAAACAGAAAGGAATATTCTGTCATTAGATGAAACAGAAAACCAACAGGTTCATATCTTCCCATTAGCAGTTTTTCATAGGTGAAAGCAGAAACATTCTACCTCATCCGGTTGCAAAACAGCATGTGAAGAAGAGGGCAAGGAAAGGGAAGGGTGGTTTGCATCTAATCAATGCAGTTGCTGTGGAAACGCTAATCTGCTTGTGCACTGATTAATAGCTAAACAATAGCATGACAGATATTTATGGATGTGTGCCACTCCACAGAAGAGGCCATCAAGAGATATGGAAAACAAGCTTATGAGAGTCTGCACTCAAAGCCTCAAACGCAACCTCCGCAAACAAGAGCATAAATATTCATTGAAGCACAAGACAAACATTCAGCTGTGCTGCTCTCTACTGCACATCTAAAACTGTGATTAGATTTACTCTCTTTCCAGACTATCAGAAGCAACCCGTCTAAACTTTAAACCGTGCTTGTATGCACATTTAGTGTCATTTAAAAATCAACAAAATAGTCCATGTGACATCAGTGGTTCAACTAATGTTATGAAGCTATGAGAATACTTTTTGTGAATGCGCTTCGAAGCCTGACATGGATTTTGGTTTTGGTTGGCTACAAGTATTCTTGTAGCTTCATAACACTACGGTTGAACCACTGATGTCACATGGACTATTTTAACAATGTCCTTACTATCTTTCTTGAACGTGTCAGTTGCATTGCTGTCTATGCAGGTCAGAAGGCTCTCAGATTCCATCAAAAATATTGTAATTTGTGTTATGAAGATGAGCGAAGGTCTTACGGGTTTGGAACGAATGACAGCATTTTCATTTTTGGGTGAACTATCCCTTTAAGTGTCAAAAATAAGGGTAAAAATAGTGATATTATGAAATGCTATTACAATTTAAAATAAGTGTTTTCAGTTTGAATATTTTTTTAAAAACGTAATTGCTGTGATTTCAAAGCTGAAATTTCAGCATCATTACTCCAGTCTTTAGTGTCACAATAACCTTCAGAAATCATTCTGATTTGTGCTCAAGAAACATTTATCAAGCATTTATTTGAAACGAAAATCTTCTGTAACATTATTAATGTTATCGCTGTTACTTTTTCAGTTTAATTCATCTTTACTAAAGTATTATTTTACTAAATAATAAAAAAATACACCAGTTTCAGCTTTCACATCTATTACTTTTGATTTCTTTGAAGAACGGATAAAAAAATATCCTAAATGTGTGGACTTGAGGACTTCTTGTGTTCACAGTCGCTTTCCGTGGAAAGCAGAGAAAGCAGATTAAGTGACTCTGTGAACACTGTGATCTTGTTATCTTGTGCAAATTAAAAACAACACGTTGATGAATGTCTTAACTCTTCTAGACATACAACCCCTGATGACTTGACTAAGCCTTGGCCAGCTTTCTTGTCTGCTCAGATTCCCTGCTCTCAATCTATTTCAGCTGAGTTTAAAGACTTTCGGGTGTTTTCTCGCTAAGGATCAGCGGTAAGCCCCTCTCAGCGACACTTTGACAATTCATCTTAGTCCAGCACAATTTCGAAACCTCAAACAGAATTACATGTACGATTCTGAAGTGGAAACTCGGGCCAAATGGGGACATCACTGTACCGCTCTCTGCCAGTAAAATGGTTGGCTCACTGGATTCTTTGCGTTGGGATGCATTTTCACTCCACCTAGAATAGGAAGTGAAGATGTGCATGACTGAGAACTCAGTGTAAACAACTTTACTCTCCCTACGGAGGGAGATTGTGGCTGAATGTTAAGTATAAATTACACATTGTAATGGACTTAATTAAACATTCATTTCGCAATTTAAAGGCTGGAAAGAATGGGACTGCCAACGGGAGTGGAAAGTTCTGTTGGTGATCTACTAACAATGCGCAAATGAAAGGACACAGACGCAACTCATTTCCATAATAACCAATGCAATCTACCAAGAACAGTGCAAATTAGCATCTATCGTAGTCACATCAAGCACAAACCGGGTTAAAGGGATAGTTCACCCAAAAATGAAAATTCTGTCATTGATTCCTCACCCTAGTCGTTCCAAACCTGGAAGACCTTCGTTCATCTTCAGAACGCAAATTAAGATATTTTTTAATAAAATCCAAGAGCTTTCTGATCCTGCAAAGACAGCAATGCAATTGAAATGTTCAATGCCCAGTAAGGTATTCGACATCGTTAAAATGATCCATGTGACATCAGTCATTATTTTTGTTTTCTTTGTGCATAAAAAGTATTCTTGTAGCTTCATAAAATTAAGGTTGAACCACTGACGTCACATGGACTATTTTAATGACGAATGTGGTAGTTGTGTTGCCGTCTATGCAGGGTCAGAAAGCTCTCGGATTACCTCAAAAATATCTTGATGAGCAAAGGTCTTATGGGTTTGGAACGACATGAGGATGAGTAATTAATGACAGAATTTTCATTTTTGTATCCCTTTAAGAAACAATTTAAAAGGAGAAGTTCACTTCCAGAACAAAAATGTACAGATAATCCCTCCCCCCCCTTATCATCCAAGATGCTCATGTCTTTCTTCCTTCAGTCAATATGAAAAGATGTTTCTTGAGGAAAACATTTCAAGAATGTTCTCATTATAGTGGACTTCAATGGTGCCCCCAAGTTTGAACTTTCAAAATGCAGTTTAAATGCAGCTTAAAATGGCTCTAAATGATCCCAGCTGATGAAGAGGGTCTTATCTAGCAAAAACGATCTGTCATTTTCCAAACAAATTGACAATTTATATACTTTTTAACCTCAAATGCTCGTCTTGTCACATCTCTGCAATGCGCATAGTCTGTGGTAGGGTGTGTTAGGGTATGTCGAAAAACTGTCCTACACCGCTGTTTTACCTTTTTTTGTAAAGGGCTTTGATCTTCTTTCCATGTTCACTTTGTAAACACTGGGTCGGTACTTCTGCAGCGATGTGGGATGATTTTGAAGTTGGGGAAGAAAACGAGATGGGAGTTTTTCGACATACCAACAAAGTTTACGCAGACTTAGACAAAGACAAGCGTTTGAGGTTAAAAAGTACAGAAATTGTCCATTTATTTAGAAAATGACTAACTGTTTTGCTAGATAAGACCCTTCCTTGGCTGGGATCACTCAGAGCCATATGAAGTTGCATTTAAACTGCACTGAAACTGCATTTTGGAAGATCAAACTTGGGGGCACCACTGAAGTCCATTATATGGACATAATTCCTGAATTTTTGTCCTCAAGAAACAGAATTTCTTATCGACTGAAGAAAGAAAGACACAAACATCTTGGATGACAAAAGGGTGAGTAAATTATCTGTAAACTTTTGTTCTGGAAGTTAACTGCTCTTTCAAATAATGACGCAAATACTAGTAAATTGACAACCGCAAACTTTAGTAAATCACGTGGAATCATTTAAATATTCTTTTGCATCTGAAAGAGAAGAGAAGCTCCAGCAATGAATATGCAGCCACAAAAAAAACTGTTTACAAGCCTTTTTATTGCTAATTTTTCATTGTGTGTCTTTAGCAAATCCTGTCAGAATTTTTTTTTTTTTAACTTCAAAAGAAGGTTTGTGCTGTTAAATCTGGCCCTAGGCATCATAAACTTGACACCTTTTGTAAGCGTTTTCAGAAAAAAAGACATAACATACTTAGCAGCTGAGTATCACACACTACCAGACATTCAAGTTTTTCCGATCACAACAAAGTTCAAATCAAACCATGCGGTTTGTTGCAAATTAAAACAATATGTGTTTTCAAACCGACTCAAAATATTTTCCTGATAGAATATCTCTGGATAAAAATCAAAGATGAAGACAGAAAAAAATAAATAAATAAATTCACAATTTCCTGTGAAATCTATCAATTCTGCCCAAAATCTTTACACTGGTTTCGGCTTTTGACAACTAGCGTCGACTCAAATCAAGGCACAAATTGAGTAGTTTACTCTAGCTTGAGGTCTCTCAACAGAATTTGTTATGTTGAATGGAAAAAATCATAGGTGTGTTTCTCAATTGTGTTTATTTAAAATAGTTAACAGTTGTTCCGTAAAGTCCAAACACCGATCCAAGTGGAGTTTGGCGTGACACATTATGGCCGTATTACCGCATTACTACACAATGAGAACTTCTCTTCGCACAAACACTGAATGAGTCATCCACAGTAAAATAGAGGGGGTCAGCTGTGCTGCTAAATATAGCTGTGAGACCGGCCAGAATAAGCATCAGAAATAAAAAAGAAACCCCTCCAACGCTTTTCCATGTGTGTGCGGAGAACGCAGGCATCAGGAGTCAGCACAAAGAAAACACTGTGAGACCCGCTTGAGTGAGGAAAGGAAAGAGAAAGGGGAAAATTCCTTTACCATTCCCAAAATGATCCCACATTTTAACTTTCCCAGAAAGCCAGCTAATTCCCAAGAGGCTATCCCTGAGCACAGCGCACATGGCCTTCACCCCTCCCACTTCCCCTCATGCCACTGGCCCAGCAGGGAGTCAGTAGAGAGGGATCAATACACCAGAAATCAAAATAGCCTGCTGTCAACCACTCAGCATTTGATGGGGTTTATTCGATTGAATTTAAAGTCAAATCATCAAGGATTTAATTCATTTGAAAAGCTGATGTTCTGATTTCCATGTGACCATACAATTACTTCTCAGAATTTACTTCCTATTTTTGACAATATGATTCAATCCCATTAGTAAGACATGCAGTTACTATGCGTTTTTAATAGGTTTCTGTGAAACATTACCATAAGCCATGTGCATCTTTTTTCTGAACAGCAGATGTTTGGCAGTCTGACTCATGATAGTTTACCATTTTCATCAAGCAATAATGTGGCAAACAATGACATAAACTTGTTGATCATTCCAAACAATGGCCAAAGTGATGAAATAAGAGTTTCATAGTGTTCTTTTTGGGTAAACAAACATATCAACACCAGACATCAGTGCTACAGTTCCTACTAAAAAACTGGAACCATGACAGCTGGGTCAAAGACAAAACAGAGTGTTCAAGATGAATAAATAGAAAAATATTTTTAAAAATCTACATGCCTACTCTATGTATTCATGTTGGTTTTTTGTGTGGTTTTGAATACCTTTTAATATTTAATTTTCATATTTTTCACAATTTTAATTTTCAACAAAGGATTACGTTTTTTTCCTGACTGTGCCTTTATATCAATCAGAACAGTTGCAGAACCACTGCATTTTAATCACAATCCAAAGAGACAAGCTAAATATAGCATCAGACTGCATAATTTCAAAATTTAAAGCAAAAACAGAATGCTCTGACCTTAGCTTTGTGATATTATGCTACAAAGCATATTTAAACAAAAAAAAAACAGCAGACAGGCAGAATGAGAATGCAAATTCACTCTCTGTCAGCAGGTGGTTGGTTACTGCTGTAAACAAACAGTGCAGCACTTTTAAATACTATATTAATATGCATTATACTGAGGTAAGATGAAAATAAAATATCTAAGCTTTTCTGAAGACAGTCAGTTCCTCTCAGAGATACATTCATATAAAACCCTTACCTCCATTTGACCCTTCGCGAAAACCTGCTCTCCTTAGTTACTACTGCGATGTTCGACAAACAATGCTGCTGTCACACTACACATCATGTTCTCACGCAGTGAAAAATACATTGAGGTAGGGCTGTGCGATATGACCATTTTTGATCGTGGACAATAAAAATGTCTCCACGATCTACTTTTTGAGAAATGTCGTAGTATCGTGCTATTCTATCAGCTGCAGATCTGGCGCCTCCGTTTCATTATACTGTACAACGTGACATACAACATCATTGTTAACTCAGCGGTAGAGTGACACCGCACTTATTCACAATCACAAAAGTAAATTATTTGCTGTAAAGCCTCGCGTGCTGTTCCGACATGCGCGTTTCCACGGCGCGTACACTTGAAAAATCCTGTCAAATAGCGCCTAAATGCTGAACCAAGTTATGTATCGCGTCTGATTACGCTAATGTTGTCAAATTACAGAAGGTTTACATATAAAAACGGTTTATAGAAGCTTATGTCTAAAGTGAAAGTAAACGGTTGAGAGAAAAACGGAAACACGGAGCTCTTAAAGGGGCAGCAGACTAATTGTATTAAACATGTTGCCGCTTTTCATCAAAGGGATAGTTCACCAAAAAATTATAATTCTGTCATTATTTACTCACTTTCATGTTCTCCCAAACCTGCATTACTTTCTTTCTTGTGCTAAACACAAAATAAGATATTTTGAAGAATGTGGATAACCAAACAGTAGCTGGTAACCATTGAATTTAATAATAGAAATGATTAAATAGACAACGTTCAACAGAAAAAAGGAACTCATTCAGGTTTAAAATAACCTGAGCGTGAGTAAATGATGGCATTAAAATAAAACACTATGACAGAATTGACAGGCCAATGACAGAATTTTTATTTTTGGGTGAACTATTCTTTTAATTGTTATTAAAACAAAACACAAAGAGAAAAATCACTCACTGCTCTTGATTGAAGAACTTTAATACAGTTGCCTTAAGAATCAATGTACAATTGATGTATATAGTGTATAAGTACAGTGTTTCACTTTTATATTTGTTCATTCAATTTCTTGAATGCTACTGCTAAATACACCTATACCTGAAAAATAAAGCACTGTTTGTATTCGTTTTTATCTTTTAATAACAAAGATAAAATAATGACAAAGATTTTTATCTTCGCTCACTTTGGCCTAAATACCTGCTATTCTTTTTTATTTTATACTTTGTTACCTCGAAAGTCTTTGTTTTTAAAAAAAGGGAAATTAGTTTGGCTGTACTGCTCAGACAACTTGCGAAATAGTAAAACAAACATGACAAAGAATCGTGATAAAATAGCGAATCATGATATTTCCGAAAAAAAATTGATAATGATATTTTTGCCATGTCGCCCACCCCTACATTGAGGAAACAAAGAAGAAACTGACTACACGCCGACAGACAAGACAGAGCAGGGTACTTCTGGTAAGAATCCAGGTCTCAGCTTTAAAATGTTGTAATTTTTAAGAAATTCTGACAATAAATACCTTTTTTTTTTGGCTCTTTAAGCCGTGACAGATCACTATGTTTCCTTATTAGATCAATCAACACGTGAACAGATCATGTTTTCTTATTTACTGAAAACATGAATGAACATCAGAAGGTATTTTATTTAAACCATGAAAAGATGTCAATACACACTATTTTTAAAAGTCCACCGAAGTTAATCTACTCTTCTGTCTGATTTGTTTGTCGGACAAAATGGCTGATTCACCGCTATGACTGGTCAGATCGCCTGTCAATCAAGCTGTTTGCAAAGGATCAATTCAACATTTTCACTTAGAATTTTCTTCCTATATTTGGCACAAAGTGAACAGCAAGTTTAATCTGTCTGCTACAGCCAGTGTTGCCAGATGTACGATGAATTATCGTATTTGTACGATCATTTTGATCTCTGTACAATGTATGATGGATTTTTGACCTTCCCACTGAAGTATACCTAACTGTATCTATAGTGGTAATTTGCAGGTTGAGTCAAAAAGTTGTAAGTTGACTCCTGTACGATAATCTGTTTCCAAATACGATAATTTTGAGATTCTAGTATGATACATGGACATTTTCAATCTGGCAACACCGTCTACAGTATTTTCTCATCTTATATGTGAGCATACATCGTAATCATTACTTTCAAAATGTTTTTTAAAGGAATAAAGGAATCCAAAAAAGAAAATTCACTTAAAATTTACTCACCCTCAGTCCATCCAAGAGCTTCTTCATCTGAACAGATTTGGAGAAATTCAGCATTACATCACAAGCAATGGCTTTAAATTAAAAAGCCGCAATGATAGATTTGTTTCTTACAAACAGGGCTTTTCTTTTTACTTGATGTTAATCAACGGGATTAGAATAGTATTGATTAATTGTGGATTATTGTGATTTTTTTATCAGCTGTTTGGACTCTCATTCTGTCGACACCCATTCACTGCAAAGAATCCATCTGTGATCAAGTGACGTAATGGTAAATTTCTCCAAACTCATCTACGTCTTGGATGTACATTTTCATTTCCATGGGGAATTAGTCCTTTAAATATATTCTTCAAGGTAACCATTTTTACAAATACCATAAATATTAGATCATACATCATTATTTTTTGGGGAGAGTCACGCCACATAACATTTTGCAACCTGAACCCTGTCATGCAATAAAATCATCTAATAATTTAAGAGACTCCTTAACCTTGACACTTAGTCATGAGGGTACTTTTATGATACCATTTCCTGTTTTATGTTTTTGCCCCCTACACATTTCTGCATTAGGTTGCACCACATGGTTTTGATCAGCAGACAAAATTTATATCATTTACCAATACACGATGACAATTTCCAGTTCTGTAATATATTAAAGGAAATAGTTCAGAGAGAACAGCTATATGAGGAAAACAGACGCAATCCAATGAGTCCTTTTGCGCAATCTTATCAGAACGCATCCCACGCGAGTTCATTGACCATTTGAGAAGCTTAAATTTAGCTTGGCACTGCTGACTTACTAATTTCATTGGCGGCTTTTGATCTAAGGACATCTGAGTGTGGATATGAATCTGGTTCATCAGCATCAAAGCCTGTGAGGTCGCATCACATGACATCGCAGTGGAATGTTATTGTGTCATGTGAGCACAGAGGGGAAAAAGTCATTTGTCCCAATTCTCTTTTTACCAGGCATGCTTTTGAAAAACGAACTAAAAAAGTCAGGAAGATGTTTAGTTTAACGGAACAGTGATATCTACATAAGCAGTGGCCTCATTCTTGTTTGTGAACTTTAGCTTTACAAACTACAGTTCGAATGCACGAAATAACATTTACCCGATGATAACAGGTAATGATAACAACCTTTAGGCCACAAGCTTTAAGTCAAACAGGCAACGCAGCAGACTAAGAAAACAATGTCCAGACCACCAGGGACACATCATGCTTACAGTACCTATAAATACCAGGACCTACAGCTTTCAAGTCCTGCTTGAGCTCAGCTGTAGTCTAAAGGTCCTGTCTTAACTGTAGACATTGACCAGATGATGGAAGGTAGTATCAAAACACTGGCCGTTGTTTTACACAAATTCCTTTAAATTGATTCACAGACAGCGAACAGTCTTCACCATTCATCTTTCCAGCACATGCTGTTTGAGGAAGGACGTGTATGTGAAATATGCTGTGGTGAACTGACACCTGCGGTGGGTAAGATTCAGCCTGTCATCAATAAAGAATGCTTTATTTTTCAAGTCCACGTCTATAGCACGAGCTATACTTAGGCAAGAAAAGACTATGTGGTTCAGAGAATAATATTTGATAGTTAGATTAAATCCAAAAATGTGAGCCAAGAAGCTGTGAAAATAAATTGGCATCTGATGCTATGCAGGCAAACTGGCACGGATAAACAATTAAAACACGTGGCTCTGCCATTTAAGAGCTGCTTACAAATATTTTTCTTAAATCATAACACACATTCGTGATGTTTGACAACTCTGTTTGTCTGGTTTGCCTGACATATTTCCATTAATAAGACAAGCTTAAATAAACATCAATAAAAACAATCTGGTTCATCCAGTCCTGGGTGGTTGTCATGCTCTTCTTGACAACAATAACAGTATGTACTATAAGTGTACAGCGATATTGTAGGTCAAACTATTAAACTGAATTTAGTGCATATAAACATTAAACGTCACAATAAACGGTGTCCTACGAACCAGACTATATTTAGGCATAAAGCTGGCATAATTACATTTTTTCTACCTGTAGTACGGAGTAATTGGTCAGGTCTGTGGCAGTAAACACTGGGAGTGTTTCAGGCACCACACCTCCACACAAATCACACTGAAGCTAAAGGTCGCTGCATGTGAACGCTCAACAATGCTGCTTTGCAGACACACCCATAATGCCATGAGTGTGTGCATGCTTCACAACATTTTAATGAATGATCAAAGACTGTTTCACTTGTTTATGGTAACAAATACTCAACTTAAAATGCACTCTGGGACCTCACACCTGTTGAGTTGGAGCGAAGCATACAATTTATTAATTTGACAGATGCTTTATCTAAAATGGCTTGCACATTTTTGTTAGAATTGTCTTTGAATGCTCACGCTGTACAAAGAGGAAATGCTCCGCTGTTACTTTTAGAAGCTGTTTTGATTTACAGCCCTTATAAATTGTTTGTGTTTATGTATCCTACAGTAGTCAGGTTGATTTTATTCTTGAATAAAACCAGTGTAGGGAAACTAGTGTATGATATGCATGCAATCAATAGAATTTAATTCAAGTTTTAGGGTAAATGTAGAGGCTGAATGGAAAAAAGAAGGCCAGTGCAAGACTGAGCTGCGCATGGATTTTAAAATCAATCATATTAATGATTAATATGAATAAAAGTTCCTCTCAATGTAAAATAGAGTGGGAATACATCACAAAATGAACAATAATGACTCAACTATTAAAAAGAATAATATAAATAAATAAATAGCTATATACCTTATCACTGACGCGGGTAATTATTTTAATTTATTATGTATGAATAATGTACAAGAAAGTATCATATAATCTACACAACTTGCGATCACTTAAGACAAGAGTTACGATAAAGATACGATAGGCACGAGATTAGAAGAGATTTAAAATCAACATGTATACGTATATGTACATGTAGAATTAACAACATTATTATATATAAACACACACAAACACACAAACAAAACAATATGACGTCATCTTAACTTTCTATACCTTAAACCGTGAACTGACGCCATTGTTATTAATGTAATAGTGTTTCTAAATAGTCCCTTAAACTACTCTAAAAAGTTCCGAAAGTGACATGACAGTGTCACAGAAGCGAAAACTTTAGAAAAAAGTCCATGTAACAGTCCTTCCGTTAGATTAGAGTTCAATTTATGCCTTATTAACGAGCAGGTATTTAATGTATAAAGTGTCACTTGCAATGTATTACAATGACTGGAGTGTCATTCACTCACTCACGCGTGCGGCGGTTTTATTTTATAGGCGAGATACACAAATGAAACTATAAATGGCTTACCACTTTTTGGCTTCCAAATTAAACTTGTTCCCTTTGATGACACATCCAGAATACCATAAAATTCCGACAGGACATTTATTTTCTTTCTTCACTGGAGTAGCAGTTGTTGCCGTGGGTAAAAATGGCCGCTCTTATTGTGTTTAGCCGGTGATGTAATGGGTTGTTAACCCTTCACAACACATCGGAAGTCAACTGACACCGCCTCGACGACGTTCACTGCTTGATTAGAAACTGAACGGAATAAAGGTCTAATAATATGGTCTATTAAGATTAGTATGAGTAATTCATATAACATCTTATTCTGAAATACAAACGCAAACAACAGTCACATGCAACTGGCTGATGTGCACAATTCAGCTGGCATGTGATTTAGTAAAATAATGTTAAACTTAAATTTATTTCCTAAAATCTATTAATTTAAATTTATCAGAGCAGATTGTTTATAGGCTTATAGATGTTTTGCGTTGTAATATAGTTATAGAAAGATGTAGCCTACTAGAGTAGAGTACATTTTCTTTTTAGAATAATTACTCAAGTACTTTACACCCCTGATAATGTCATAGGAGTTGTTATTAGTGTGGTGCTGAGAGATTCATAAGCTCATATCAGTTACAGACCCTGATGTGAACCCTTATCCTACTTCTAAACATCTGTCATCAGTCGAAGTGGGCTCACAAATAAACAGGCAAAAGTGCATAAAGAAAAATAAGATAAAGTAATAAACTAATAATAATAAAAGTAATGATAATAAAATAAAAACTATAAATAGACAGGTGAATTTTATGTGTTTTTGTATGACACTGCCATCTGGTGTGCTTTCAAAGTCAGTTCATACATGATCATAACATAAACATATCCAAATATAATAACAGGAACATTTCTTAAAGAACTGATACAGCTGTGGGAAGCAAAACATACCAGCTCACTTACACACACAACTAAATTTATGATCCGTTGCCACAGAATTTTAAAAATAACATTACTTTGTGTGCTTCCACAAGGTTTTTGCAGATCAGAATAATAAAAAAAGAATAAATAAACATGAAATTGCACTGCACACAGAGGCAAGGCCTATTTGTGCAAAATGCAAGTATAATTTTGTAGCTGAAAGTGCAGCACACTTACAACTAAGGTTTTAGGTTAAAATTTATACAAACATATTTATTTTAAATGGTCATACGATCATTTTAAATGCTCCTACATTGTGTGCTAAATTTTAACATAAAGAAAATATAATTATGCATAATAATAATCATGAATTAGCAAAATGCTGTTTAAAATGGTTTTAGATGGAGTTTAGCATAAGGCATGACCTCATGCTATACCTATCCACCTTATTTTTCAGTGCGGAAGTAAGCTGTTTTCTGGTAATGTGTTAGACTTCCTGTTCATAATCTGCCATAGAGAAATAACGATAAGAGTACTGAAGTGCCGTAAACGGTAAAACAGTTTGCACTACAAACATTTGTGTTCATAATTAAGATAATACATTAAAATAATATGGTAAGACACACCAATTTGCAATATCAAGCAGCAAAACGAGCTGTTTTGCACAGATAAACATAGCTGGACGCAGGGGCGTTTCTAGGATTTGAAAACATTCGGGGCTGGTGCCAAAACATCAGGGGCTAGTGGTGGTGGAGGATGGGAGTTAACATCATATTTACGTAAAATTTTGTTAGACACAGGTGGGTGAACCTGGATCCTTCTAGGGAGGTCTGGGGCCATGCAAAATTTGAGATATTTTAAATGAAAATTCATTAATCTGCTGCACTTTAAGAGTTCAAAAATAAGAGCTCCAAGTTAACCCATGTTCAGTGTGCAAAATGAACAAAGAAAAAAGGCCAATGACTTGACTCACCCCTCTTCTGATACTATGAAAACTTTGGATCATGAACTGATCATGTGAGAATTTTTTTTTTTTCTGTTTTAATTTTTCTGGACTCCTTTTTAATGGTTAAATTTAATTTTATTAATCAAAAACAACAACAACAACATCAACAATAAAAATGTGTAATTAATTAAAACAATGAAACTTTAACATCAATTTATCAAAAGTTATGTTTAGGGCTCTCTGAAATTGTTACCAAATTTGTTTTGGCATGTCTATTTATTTGAATGCATAAAACAACTTTTATTTACTTCTACAACATCCTTATGAAATTCTGTGTTGTGTATTTACCTTTTTCTGATTATCAAATAAAGGCATACAATGTTAATGTATCTTTTAATTAATGAAAATTAAATTTTATTTTTGGCAAATAAAGGGGAAGTACTATTAAAATTTAGAAGATGGAAGAAATATTGTGCAACAAAGTTTTAATTTTTTAACAGTAGCAGTAGTGGTAGTACTATGGTATGTACATTCTACTGAATGATAAAAGTAATATATAAAGTAATAATAAAGTATAAATTAATATATTTCTGGCACAATGTCTACAAACTAAACCGAACTTTTATTTTGACGGGTTGCCATGAATACCTTTTAATTTCTGTTAGTATATAACCCTGGTTTTACTAAAATAAAAGAGCGAAATGCTCACGAAGTACTCTGGAGAGTTCTGGAGAAGTTGTTCATGCAATTTTTTTTTTTTATGGCTGACGCTGAAATCACCGCGAGCGTTACGTGTGTGTAGTAAAGGAAACCGGGGGTACGTCTGCACCATTCATTCATAAAGAGACAAGCAGAACATGCAGGATTCATATTTAAATGGTATTTTGCGGCTGGATATTTACAGATACTAGTCCATATCGCGATTTGATTTAAGTGTAATGACCGGCTTTTGATTAATTCATTCAAACTTCGACAGTTCCGTTAATGCCTCTGAAAACATAGGGCTATACCAACTCGTAAAAACATTCGGGGCTAGAGAAAAATCTTTCGGGGCTCGAGCCCCTAATGATTAGCCCTAGCGACGCCCCTGGCTGGACGTGGATGAGACCGGAAGCCAGACACATTAAATTTACAAACGGCCGCTCCAACTTTTACGGCAAAAATAAGGTGGATGTAACTTATTAAAATGTCAATGCAGTACACAATCTCAGAAAAAAAAGGTACAAAAGCTGTCACTGAGGTGGTATCTTTTCCAAGGGTACAGATATGTAACATTTAGGTAACAGTATGTAAATTTTAGGTCTTTAAAGGCACTAATGCAACCTTCAGGGGTAACTAAGGTACAAAGACATACCTTTTGACATGGTATCATCCCAGTAACCTTTTTTCTGAAAGTTAAAAGGATAGTTCACCCAAAAATTAAAACTCTGTCATAATTTACTCACCCTTGTCATTCCAAACTGGTTCAGACTGACTTCCACAGTATTTTTGACCATACAATAGAAGTCAGTGTGAATCAAAACGGTTTAGTTGCCAACATTCTTCAGAACGTCTTCTTTCAGTTTTGGAGTGAAATGAGAGTGAGTAAATGATGACAGAATCTTTATTTTTGGGTGAACTATCCCTTTAACACAAACAAGCAAAGGCAAATACAGAGGCAGACCAAGTATTAAGATAATTAATCTTAAGAAGCATTCACAACATTTGCAATTACCTCAGTATGTAAGAGAGTAAATGCATGTGATATCTGATTGCTTAGTGTAAGACAGTGTTTATGGTGTTGAACTGAGGCCTGAGGCAAGTTGTGAACCCAGCAGGTAATTTCTTAAAAGTTTACAATATAATACTTGAAATGAACAACAACCCAAACACTTCAGGATCGCACCACCTTAATAAACTTTGCGAGCGTCCTTATGTTTCAACAGCCATTTAGAAAGTAGTAGATCACAGATAATTTGCAAACCAAACCGGAGCCAGCATAACAACAAACTTAAGTAACACGGTGTGAGTCATAAGAAAGGTTGCTCTTTTCCCCTCTCGCTTTCTGTTTCTCCTGCTTCCGTTTCTCATGTCTACTCCCACATAGTTGGTTCAGGATGATCATGTCCCACATTGCCCACACTTCCCCGCTGATGGAGGTGTGAGGCTTAATCACGGCCCAGAATAGTGTGTGGTTTGGGGAAGGCAGGCTGGATGCCAGCCGTATCTCTGAGAGTGCTGGCGTGAGATGTGACTCATTGTAGTGCCGTGTGTCTTTACATTCTGCTTCACACACAGTGAGATGATGGGCAGGATGGAGCCCCAGCTGCCTGAGAGACTTTGGGGCACCAACCACTGATTATGCATTTAAATAACAATCTATGAATGCAACCTCAAAACAGTCTGAGTTTGTATTGCAGCTGCACCCTGTTGGTCAGTTCATGCACACATGTTGTGCACAAATGTTCACATTTGGTTCTGGCCAATTCTCAATCCTGATATCTCTGTAAAAATGGTTTCCGAGGTTGTACATAAAACATGATTTACAGATGATTAAGGGGGAATAGACTGCGCACACACACACACACACACACACACTTGTGACACTTTTTTTTTTAAAGAAAGAAAGAAATGAATACTTTTATTCCACAAGGCATGTATGAAATTGATTAAAACTGACAGACTTTTTAAACGTGGGGAAAAAAAAAAAAAATTCTGTTTAAAATAAATTCTGAACGTTCCATTCATCAAATAATCCTGTAAAGAAAAGAAAGCATCATGGTTTCCACAAAAATATTAAGCAGCACTGTTTTCAAGACTAAAGACTTAAGTAATGATGGTGAAATGTACAGGAATAAATTATATTTTTTCAAATATATTCAAATAGAAAACAGCTAAATTATAATTATATTCCACGTTCATGTTCAACAGTCCATGCTGAATTGATGAACATGTCAGAATAATACAAATATGTGACCTTGGACCACAAAACCAGTCAGAGATTTATACATCATCTGAAAGCTTTCCACTGATGTATGGTTTGTTAGGATAGGACAATATTTGGCTGAGATTAAACTATTTGAAAATCTGGAATCTGAGGGTCCAAAAAAATCAAAATGTTGAGAAAATCACCTCTAAGTTGCCCAAATGAAGTTCTTAGCAATGTATATTACTAATAAAAAAATTAGTTTTGATATATTTACAGTAGGAAATTTACAAAATATCTTCATGAAACATGATCTTTACTTAATATCCTAATGATTTTGGCATAAAAGAAAAATCTATCATTTTGACCCATACAATGTATTGTTGGCTATTTCTACAAATATACCCGTGCTACTTAAGACTGGTTTTGTGATCCAGGGTCATAAATGATCATTATTCATTATATCAGTAAATTATAACATGCATATGAATGACGGCGCTATTAACTTAGCTCTTGTGCATTTACCACGCCATCAGCAGCAGAGGGCAGTATAGTATTTCTGTTTTATCTCATGAGCTACTGTTTTTTTGGACATTACAAAATTAGACATTCTGTTTTGATCCTTCAAACCAGAGCAAAATGATTTTTTTTCCTCAAGGAAAAATGCATGTTTCTCTGTTGAAGAAGCTGGAGGAAATCAAAAGGCGAGTGTGGAGGCCAAATACCGTGAGAATTAGAAACTCTAAATTTCACTTGTTGGTCACGTCATGTTCAAAACAAAGCATCAATGCCAAATTATTCAAATTAGTCTGTCAGATTAGTCTTTGACTGCATAAAGAGAGTCACGGATTATCATACTCTCATTATAATACATGTCACCATGCTGACATTCACACATTTATTCTACTTTATACAATAATCTAAGACAATAATTTCTAGACAATACTGACTCGTTTCTAATGATAAAATAGAGCTAGCTGAGCAAATGCACACACGCATGTGCAAACACTCCACTTAATTGTGGAATGTTTATTGATGGGAAAGCATATGCTGTCTGACGGCGTCAGAAAGTGAGTATGGGGGAGGTTTGGGGAGCTTTATTTGGTGTGTAATGAAACCCTTCTCAATGGATGGATGCTGAAAGCTGAACATCTGCATCTAATTTAGTGCCCCTCCTATGATGACGCGAGTACGTCGCCGTTTATAGCCGAAGCCATCGTGCCATCCCTGAGTTTTTACAGTGCGACAGTTAAAGCCTTGCCAGGCTTCAGAATTCACGCCACATACTGCGAGCGTCCATAATGACATCCCATGGTGGAGCGAAATGTCGCGTTGTTAATTGACATGCAGAAGGGTGTGTGCGTCCATCATGCCAACCAGACCGGAGGGTCTGACCTTGAAGATCGAGTGGTATCTTGAGAGGAGAAATGACCTAGCCGCTGGGTTGAAGAAGTTGGGTTAATGGTGATTTATTAAAGCACAGAATATAGAACATGAAGTGACTTAACAAGCGTATCCACCTTATTTTTTCGTAGGACCGGACACGGCCATTTTTATGGGTCTGGTTTTCGTTTTCATCCGCGTCCAGCTATTTAGCTGTACAAAACTTTCTGTGTGTTTGATATGTACAAAACGTTCTGGTGTTTGATATTGCAAATGAGTGTCTTACCATATTATTTTAATGTATTATCTTAATTATGAACACACTGGTGTGGTCTAATAAAATGTATTGTTTTATTAATAGTTTTATTTTTGTCTAAAGCAGTACATTTTCTTTTCAAAAAACTTCGTTATCTAAACTTTGCAAAAAATTTCCTATCTATCTCACATTTAGGTACATATTGGAATGAAAGGGGCAGATAGGTGGATTATCAGTAACAACCTAAATTTTAGTCCGTTCCACATGACTTTAGAAATCAATACAGCACATTAGTCATTCAGTAGGGACTGCTTTTATAATAGTTTAATTGTATTTAATTATTTGTTTATTTATTTAGGAGCTTTTGCAGACTTTGAAGTGTCATCGTAAATAAAGAGCCTTGTGGAAATTCTTTAAAAAATATTATTTTTCCACTAAAAAAATAACTGCAGTGAATAATGTAAATAAAGATAACTGCAGTAAATAATAATAATGAAAATAATAATAATAATGTAAATAGTGGCAACTTTAAATTTTTTGTTTACTATTTATTATAAAAAAACTAACATTTTGATTATACTATTTATAGCACAAAGTTTATTAAAGTTTATTATATTCTAAGTTATATTATATTGGAAGTTTATTATAATTTATTAATTAATTATTTTTTTAAAACTTGAGTCAGCCACACACATTACCATTTTGTTTGGGGTTAATAAGATTATTTAATATTTTTGAAAAAAGCTCACCAAGGGTGCAGTTTAAATGAATGGTTTTCTCTTATAAAAAATAAATAAATAAATAAATAATAATAATAATAATAATAATAATAATGATTGATTTGTTTGATTTGAACAACAAAAGAGAAATGTCTTTTAAACAAAAATTATGTGACAAACTGTTTTATGAGATTTAAAGCTCTCTCATTATATCTCTGATGATGGATATAAAGGGTTCTCTGTGATCTGGGGCTTTGCATGCAATTTACTGCATTAGCGTACAGTTGTGAAACCACATACAAAACCCAAAAAGTCTCTTTCTTTTCAGGCATTTGATTTTTAAACTGTACAACTGGTTATTTATACAGTAACCGAAGCTGTCACATTGAAAATGTTATACAAATCAAAAACAAGAAAACATGCTGCTTCAAACAATTGTAAATCAGTTTGACCTTGAGATAATATCTAGTTTTCAGAGCGAGTGTTTGAAGTCATGCATTCTTATCATAATGTGTGTAAAATTTTAAAATCTGATATGCAGTGTAAATGTCACAAGGCAATGTGTTGACAAAAACACCGCTAAAGCTTTCCTCATGCCTGACAAGCAGATTTCCTGAGCAACCTTGAAGAGATGAAAAAACATAATTTGCCAGTCTCCATAACACATTCATTACTGAAGCGGGCTATAAAGCCAAGGAACGTTCTTGGTTTTATATGAGACCAAAGTCACTCCAGTACTGTTTTGAAGATTTTCTTCTTTCCTTTTTTAAGTTTGTGTTTATCATAATGCGAATATGATAAAAAGCCGAACTGAAAAAATATTCCAAATTATGAATTCACATTTGTCCCATCTTTTGCTTTGAAGTAGCTCATGTTGAAAATCCTACTTTGATTGGATGTGTTCTTAGTAAACACAAAATAATAGCATGTGCCACTCTATATTCTCTGCCATATCCATACAGATAACTGGCATTATTTTAGCAGTAAACTACGAATCCCTTAAGGGGACATGATGGAAAATAAAATGATATGGGAGAAAAAAAATTTCAATATTTTCAATATTTCATCATTTTGAGATGGAAATAATATGAGGTGGGAAGAAAAGCTATATTTCAGTTATTTTTTAGAGCAAATGCAAAGTTTCTCAGGGGAACAATACTTTTGTGAGAGAACGAATTAACATTTTTCCTCTCTTCTCTCATATTATTTGCTCATCACTATGTCCTCTTAGGAGGCTAGATATCTTTACCTTAGTAAACGAAAAAAAAAACTTTTGAAATACAATTGTTTTGTGCTAAGTATACTACAAATACATTAACATATTTACATGCTTAATAAAAATACCCTGCAATTGTACTTTCGGTATACTAAACTGGTATACTTACAGTCTGATCAACTGGAAACACAAATTTTGTAATGCACTTTAATTGTGCTGAAGTAGTGCTGAAGTCCAACCAAAGATAAATTGAAGTATATTTGATAGTGCTAAAGTGAAACTATTTCAAGTATACTTCAGGTACACCTGAAATATCTTGCATTTAAAGACTGATATTAAACAGAGATCATATAATCCTTATTAATAGTGACATTAAAACACATTTTAGGCATAATATTAAGAAATGTGCATTGTGCATTGAAGAAACACTCCAAATAAAGTTTAATTACAATCAGTAAGTTATACTGACATGTCAATAGATATGTTAATGGATATGAAGTATACTTCATTTTAAATTATGGCATAGGATTTATTATTATTTATTTATTTTTTTTTTGTAGGGTAATAAGCATCAAATAATTACAAAACTAACAAAAGTTCATATGTGACCCTGGACCACAAAACCAGTCTTAAGTAGCACGAGTATATTTGTAGCAATAGCCAAAAATACATTGTATGGGTCAAAATTATTGATTTTTCTTTTATTCCCAAAATCATTAGGATATTAAGTAAAGATCATGTTCCATGAAGATATTTTGTAAATTTCCCACCATAAATATATCAAAAGAACTTAATTTAAAAAAGAATATTTTCTAAATATTTAGATTTTTTTGCACCCTCAGATTTCAGATTTTCAAATAATTGTATTTTGGCCAAATATTGCCAGATCCTAACAAACCATACATCAATGGAAAGCTTATGTAAACTCTTAAAAGTAAAGGTGCTTTAAAAGGTTCTTTACAGCGATGCCATAAAAGAACCATTTTTGGTTCCACAAAGAACCATTCAGTCAAAGGTTCTTTAAAGAACCATCTCTCTCTTACCTTTTTTATAATCTGAAGAACCTTCTTTCACCACAAAGAACCTTTTGTGAAATAGAAAGGTTCTTCAGATGTTTAAAGGTTCTTTATGGAACCATTTAGACAAAAAACGTTCTTCTATGGCATCATGAAGCACCTTTATTTTTAAGAGTGTATTCAGGTTTCAGATGAACAAATAAAAAATAAAAAAATTGACCCTTACAACTGGTTTTGTGGTCCAGGGTCACATATATATATCATAAAAAAGAATTCATAATAGAATGATTGCTGAAGGATCATGTGACACTGAAGACTGGAGTAATGATGCTGAAAATTAAGCTTTGCATCACAGGAATAAATTACATTTTAAAATGTATTCAAACAGAAAATATTTATTTTAAATTGTAATAACATTTCACAATTTTACCATTTTTACTGTATTTTTAATCAAATAAATGCAGCCTCTGTGAGCATAAGTGACTTATTTTAAGTAGTATATAAATCCAGAACCACTGTCTGTGGGCTAGAAGTGTCGTCCCAGGATCTGTGACTGTGGCTTAATTTTGACTGGACCCTTATTTGACGGATCTACATGAATCCACACGAGAACCAGCGACTGATCATGTGAAACAGCAGCTATAAAACACCCTGACTGAAAAAGCCTTGTTCTGCTTTTTGAAGTGAAACAAATCTAATTGAATTCCTTTAGTTTGAATTGATCTTATTTTTTTACTAGCTTTTTTTCATTTAACGTTGTTTTCAGGTAATTGCAGCGTCTGTTGTCGGGGTGTTAAATGGGGTTAAGCACCTCGCTCAAAGGCCCAGCGGTGATAAAGCAGAGTTGTGTTTTTAAGACAGTTTCTGGGTCGCCCTGGCTTAAAACTAAAAGTGCAACTTTTGTTTCAGAGCCCTAGATGATTAACCATTAGGCTGCTGTCGGTGAAGTGTGACGGAAGAACAGCCTTGAGGAATTACTCCAGCGCTCGGTAACGCCTGTTGTCCCCAGATTAGTGTTTTTTCATTCTTCCTTTTGAAAATGCACATTTTAATAATTCATCTTCAGATAAACAAACCTAGCACCTGCACTACTTCATCAGGCTGTCAAAAAGAAGAAGAAGAAGAAACCTCACACACACCGTGAAAAACTTCTTTTAGAGATTACAGTTTATCTTTACGGTAGATGCTGTTGTTGCTGCAAGTGTAACAAGCTTGTCAGGTTTGATTCCGCCAAAAAGACAGGGGCAATAAAATCTGAGAAATATTGTTTGCAGGCAGGATCAGGGAGATATACGACTTGAGAAAGTAAATTTACTCGGAGAAGAAAATGGGAGCAAAACAAATAGACATCCTAGCTCAGATGAAATAGTGCATTCAACGGAGTAGAGAGTGAGGAAAAAAAAAAAAAGCCTGAAAAATAAATTGTAAGGTCTGCCAGCATTGAGACAGATGGGGAATGTTTGAGGGCGCTGACAAACGGTGACAGTATCAGTGCTTTGAAATGTAGTGCCGGTGTCTCTGTCTCATTAAAACAACCCTAAGACATCCAGCATGATGAAATGGATGCATGTTTCATGGGATGTGAATTTCAAAAGAAAAGTAAACTTATGACTGATGATCACTGGGAATAAAAACACGCCCAGGCCTCGAGCCCTAGGTGCAGATGAAGTTAACTAGCTGCTATTTGATAGAGGCCGCTGGGATTTGTTCTACGTGTAAGGCGGTCGAGTGCATTATGCGCTCAGGGTTGTAGCTATTGAGTCTCATGTCCTTGACTGTTATTAATTGTGTATTTACAGAATGTTCTTGTCTTTGTGAATGAAATATGGCCATAGTGTTCGAGGCCAGCGTTTTGTGAAACTTGGCAATGAGTGTCATTTGTAAGAATAAGGAGCAATTTATAATGCAACTCCTCTGAGGAGCTGTCCTCATCTAGCCTCGCTTTTGCAAATACTAAAACACTATGGGTTTTAATAAAAGACTTTAATGGCTTAATATAACATGATGTCTCTTATTAAAATATGTAGTGGAAAACCCATGAAAGATTTATGTTATTTAAAAAATCCACATTGTTTTTTGGACTGTGGGGATTCCATTATTTCGATGATATGAAATGGTTGCACTCAACACCTCGGAAAATAAAATACTGATACGATGCCACATTGGGCGTCTTTTGGTTGTAATTTTCAGTTGAAAGGACAACAAGAAAAGCGATTGCTTTACTTGCGATACGAAGGCCTACGCTTATATCCTTCGCCACCTGTAAGCTCTTTCAGTAGCTGTGGTCTACTAAAAGCCTCAAAGGCATCAGGGCCAAAATGGAGAGAACAAAGACGCAGGTCTTTTATTCATCCACATACATCTTCCAATTCTTTTCTCGTTTTCTTATCGCTTGGAAAGCAGTGAAGACTTAAATCACTTCTCTTGTTGACCTTTGATGAAAAATTAAAACCAAAAGACGCACAATGTGGCAGCGTATCAGTATTTAATTTTCCGGGCTGTGTTGCGGTAAAAATATCAACAGGTAGCGCCAGTAGCTCACTGAGTGTAACCATTTGATGTCATTGAAATTATGGCACCCTCCATAGTCCAAAATATTTATAAAACAATGTGGATTTTTTTATTAATAATATAAATCTTTCATGGGTTTTCTACTACATATTTCAGTAAGAGACAGAGAAGAGAGAAGTGTTCCTTTTCCTTTTAAGAAATTTGAGAATTTCATTAATAATAATAATAAATATCCATTACAGACAAGAACAATATTAATACTTGATAATAAATACAATATTAACAATAGAAGTAGTAGCATTAGTAGTAGACATTGTGATCTTTATATATTATAAAAAACAATTTTATATTTAATTTTAATATTTGGTCATAAAAGCAATATTCATTAACACTGGTATTATAACAGTCAGTTTTACTAATATTATTGTTATTATCAGTTGTAGTAGTAGTATAAATTCTATGCATTATATTAATGCATCATTTAGTAATATAGTAATACTAATTATAACTGACAGTATTCTACTTATTAGTACTGTATACTGTAATTATACTTATATATTTTCATTATTATTATTATTATTTTTTTGTTTGTTTTTGTTGCATTATTATTATTCTTGTTGTTGAATTGTATAGGTATAAATACAATACAATAATATGGTGAATATAAAATTATAGAATATAATAATGAATGTAAATGTGTGTGTTTATTCTGCTTAACAATATCAACAACAACAACGACACATTAATAATAATAACCATCATCATAAATTAAAGAATTTGTATACTTATAGTAATATAATATTATTACTATAATAATATATCAATAATTATAATAATAGTATTAGGCAATGCAAAATATTTTAAAGAATAATATTTAATAATATTTAAAAATAAATACAATATTCATTTTATATTGTCGTTAGTATTATTATTAGTTGTATAAGTAGCATAAACACTCACTCACACACACACATTATTATATTCTACAATTATATATGCAGCATATTACTGTACTGTAATTATACGAATTTAATAATAATAATAACGGTAACACTATACAATAAGGTTCATTAGTTAACATTAGCTAACTACATTGGTTAACATGAGCTAAGAATGAACAATATGTCTACAGCATTTATTTATCTTAGTTATTGGTAATTTCAGCATTTATAAATGTATTATTAAAATAAAAAGTTGTGTTTGTTAACTTTAGTTAATGCACTGTGAACTAACATGAACAAACAATGAATGACTATTAACTAACATTAACAAAGATTAATAAATACTGTAATAAATGTATTGTTCATTGTTCGTTCATGTTAGTTAATACATCAACTAATGTAAACAAATAACACATTGTAAAGTTTGACAATAATAATAACAATAATTAGTAAAAAGTAAAAAAATGTTATATAATATAATTATATAATAAAAATATAAATGCTATAATACTGCATCAATAATTATAACAGTATTAGGCTATGTAATTGTTACTGTTATTATTGTATAAGTAGCATAAAGACACATTATATTCTACCTTTATATATGCAGCATATTACTGTACTGTAATTATACTTATACAATTCAATAATAATAATAAATGTATTAGTTAATAATTTATTATTATTATTATTATTATTATTATTATTATTGACTTTCTTTCCTAGACTTTAAAGTAGTCCCCTTAATAAGAGGGTGCGATGTTGGGCCAGTGATTCTGTTGCTCTGCTCTTGTGAGTCATGCCTGCCTGGATAAGTGCCATCATCCTGTCCTGCGTGTCAGCGGCACTATCCCCGATCCACTCTCTCTTCCCTCTTCAGCTCTGCTGTCAAACTACACCTGAGGACACTCTTCTCACCTCTACTCAGCTCTGTCATAGTATTTTGAGAATATGCTGCCATCAGAGAGCTTTTTTAGACTCGGGTTAAAGCTGTGATGGACATTTACTCTGTGACGGAACAAAGCCTCCGAGATGTCAGTTTCTCTGTTTGCTTGAGAAAAAACACGCTCAATTTGTTTGTCAGCTCACAGTCTGAAAGGTTTATTTTGAAGATACCAACTACCTCATTAAAGACTTGACAAATTAGAAAAAAATGCAACTAAAACTGATAAAATCACACACAGCATGACATTTTCAGGGATTGTACAAAGCAGATGAATATTTAATGAAACAAGCATTGTTTCATTTATAAACGGTTGCTAAACAATCTCAGTTCCAGCACTGCATTGCTATTCAGGGTAAAAACTGCACCTTTAAACCTGGGATGTTCACCCAGGGTTACTAGTAGCACAAAAAGCCCTTTTTTGCGATGATGGGTAGAAAAGCATAACTTCAAGCCCACGCCTGAATAATTAAACCTATTACACTGCAAAGATGACCTTATTGCAAAGGTTATTTGAGGCTTAATCAATGGCTCGTTGGTGACCTTATCTTTTTTCTCATCTGTAATTTCCTTGGTGTTGTCGGCGATGAAATGCTTAATAAACTCCATGACCTCATCTATTAAATTAAGTCTGAGCGGATCAGGGAGCTCATAGGTGAAATTGTCAAAAATGTGTCACAATAAGCTCATCAGTGATGTCACTGGTAGACTAAACAGTAAATTAGTAGTCATTTGTGAATATTCTAATAATACAAATAAAGCGAATGACTACAAAAAAGAATAAATACAGGCTACAACCACATTTGAAATGTTTGCAGATGAATACACAAAAAGGGATGATGGTTTCAAACAAACTGCAAACATTTGTTAAACAAGTAAGTCTGCTGATATGTAACTAGTGCCACAGGAATGGCACAATTCAGGTTTAAAATGAAAACATTTACATGTTAAGAAAGAAAGAAAAAAGTTAATTCTTTCATGAAAAGACATCATGATGAAGCAGATACTGATGAAATGAGAGCAATCATCAAGAAGTCACACGTTTCTGAGTTCTTACATATGAGCAGATCCTTGAACAGCAGAAGCTGTCTATATTCCAGCATGGCTCTGCTAATAGGACAGCGTGTGTCAATCAATTGACTGCATCTCTGTCCCTAGGGTGAGACCGAGTGGAGAACTCCAGCTGAGACCAGAATTTCCAACATAGCCGTCACTATCTGGCAGTGTTAGAGAAGTTTCTTTGAAACTGTACTGTAGTTTCCCAGGCTGCTCATTTAAAGTAGTTAAACTACAGTCTAGCCACCTTTTTAAAAAGTAAAAAGCTACTAACATAATCAACAAGGTACACAGAAACTATTAAAAAGGACAATATCATTTTAATTAGATAAATGTATACTAAATAAACTCTAAAATGCCTAAAAAAAATCAATAGACTAATGCGCACATAATTGCATTGAATGTGCACTTACGCTTTAAATCTTAAAAGTATATATATATATAAAAAATGTATTAGCAACATAAAAGGCTACTTAAAGAGCAGGTCATATGGGTTTTTAGAAAAATCTTTTTTTTTTGCAGTAGCTATCCTTCAATGTAAACAGTCTGCAAAGTTGTTAATCAAAAAGTGCGTAATAAAGATAAGTCTCTCAAAAGAAAGAGTCGACTCAGAGTCGCCTTACATTACACGAGTCGAATCTTCTACCTGTTACCGATATACATCACTAGGTAACACATTTGCATAATCCCCGCCTGCCTGCGAAATACGAAATGTTGAGAAGACACTGTGTTCTGTACTGTGAAAGCAAGTTTGTTCTGTTTTTATTGCTGAAAGATGATGATGTGAAGAATCAGTGGTTCAAATTTATGTTTTCCACGATACCACAGTAATACAATTCAAACCTTCGTTGTGCTCGTCATTTTACCGAGGACTTTTTCTCTAATCTTGGCTTTTATCTTTGTTGGCTTCTAAACTTCTTTATTTGGACAAACAAGCATCTCCGAACCACAACCTGTAAGTACGATTAATACGTAATGTGTACATTTTCAACTGAGTGCTCAAATATCACTGTTTTTGTTCTTATATGTGATGTATACATATATAGTGAAGTTTTAGGTTTCCAGGTAAAGCAAGATATTACTGTCTTACTGAAATCATTCTGATAGTTCGCTGTGAACCCACTATTTCCTAAGAATGTGTCGATTAATGTAGACTGAGGTTGTTCTAATTACTTTGTTTAATAATAAAGAATGTAGACATATTTCGGTTTACAAACTGTGTGTTTAATCAGTTAGTTACGTTAGCACTCGGCTAATGTATCCAACAATTGTTTTTTTAAGTGTTTACAGTTTAGCAGCTAAACTTTAGTTGTGGGCACGATTCGCTTGCATAAGTGTTAAATAAAATGTTTTAATGTCATTATTTTAAGAAAAGATTTGGATCACAATATTATTGTTTTGGTGCATGCTTTGTCAATGGTAGCCAGGGTTGCCAGGTTTTCACAACAAAACCTGCCCAATTGCTACTTAAAACTAAATATGATGTTATTGGGGTCACTTCAACCCACAGACATGAAAATGGTAGCGCTCGCTAACTTGCTCGAATGCTCCTCTCTGTACCAATCACAACAGGCTTGGCCAGCTGACCAATCAGAGCAGAGTAGGCTTATGGAAGGGAGGGGTTTACAGACCTTATGCTCAGAACTGATCAAACAAGTCATTTTGAAATCACTGAAAAATTACTCTATGTATAAATGTATATTCTGAGAAAATTACAATGTTTTCTGACCTTAGATGCATTTAAACCTGTTGTAGGAGACACAGTATTATGGCACTTTAAAATACCATATAACCTGCTCTTTAAGTGTATTTAAAGAGCATATTCTTAACACACAATTAAATATTTTACATTTTTATTTTAAATATTTTTTTTGTTATAGGAGTTTGACAAAAGGGAGTTTGACAGGTGATCTTACCAATCATAACACTGAAAATGCCATTTGTGTTCAACAAACAAACCAGACAGGAGAGTAGATAAACACTGGCGGACTTGACCTTAAAAAAATGGTATGTATCGACGTCTTCTAGTGGTTGAAATAAAATACCTTCTGATGTTTATTCATGTTAATTTTGAATGAACAAAAGTTTTTTGGCTTTTAGTATGAATATGTTAGCCTTAAGGTTATCTATAAGCAAAACAATGACAAAATTTGCATTTACAAGATATAAGCATTCAAAACTTACACTCTCTCACTTCCGCCAATATGGATCAACGATTTTAATGACATCACCCTGCACTTCAGCTCCTCATAAAACTTCCTGTCCCATCAAATGCTCTCTAGAATCCAAAGCGTCCCACCCCCTACACTATAAAGAGAAGCTGAAGTTGCGGCTGAAATTGTTTATTATTTTCTGTATTGTGAATGGCACAAAGTGCACTATATAGGGGATAGGGAACAATTCAGCCAGTGTAAATATGCTTTCCATCGGGGTGAAATAAGTCTGCTCCGGTCCAGAGAAACTCGATCATATGCGCGAGTCGGCGGAGACCACAAAATGTATCGGGCCCATTTGAATTCTATTGGCATAATCCTACTGCAAAAGTGATCATTTAAATTCAAATGAAAATGGAAAAAAATGCAGTATCATTCTGAGAATAATTTTGATTTATGGTGGTATTCAAGCTATGCTGTGAATTTGGATTTATTTTAAAAAGATGGAATCATTCGTACATTCTGGTGTTATTCCGGTTGCTCTAATGTCTTGATTATTCTCATTTCACCTTCTGCTGTGTGAAAATGAAGAGTGCAAATATAAGCCTGAAGCCCTGAAGTGATGATGTCGTGATGGGTAAAAGCATCAGGGGAGCAGCATTTCTAAGCAAATTTTTATGTTTCAATCTCACTTCTCATTTTGTCTTCTTAAAACAGACATTTCTAAGTGGATTTCTCATTATAGCATTCTATATAATGATCATAGGTAAATAAATAAGCAAAATATTACACCATAAATAGTCAAGTGATGTCAATTCAAAGACTATTTGAATAAGAATAAGTCATGTTTTGCTTTCTCAAGTAAGGATTATCCTTCAGAGTCGCACCTGTGGGTTTGTTTTTCAATTCACGAGAGTGTTATCCGTCAGAGTTGCACTTCAACGTGAGGTTTTAAACTGAAGAACATTTCTGAGACTGTCAGAAAGCCCCACCGGGTACTACATTCCCACCCATCTTTGCAGATTGGAAATCAATTCAAATTCAGTCGTCATTCTGAGTGCTGTGAGAAAGCATGAATGCAGGCTCTGGGATGAGAAAGCATAATGGTTTACATCTTTATTGTAATGAGACGGGATGAATCACAGTTCTGTCTCCATTCCCTAAAGCACAATTAAACAGCTGAAACCGTGTCAGAATCAACAGTGTTAGATTAGCTCCACAACAACTAAACATCACAAGCTTTTTGGCTCTGCTGCGACAATGCAATACCTTGTTTAGTCTTCTAATAGCATCTTGTGCAGAACAACTCAAGGGGAATGCGGGTACTTGTGACTGAACAAATCTCTGCCTCAGTTTAGTTTGGCTGCATAAACACTTTAATGTTTTTTTAAATGACCATGTTATGGTTTTGTGAAAGCAATTTGTACACAAATATGCTTGTAAGAAGATGAAATTGCATAGCTGTTTTCATAATAATGACCAAAAAATTACATGTCGTCCTCAGAATTGATTAGATGAGGGGCATTCCAGGAGCTCTTATAGATACAGTGCAACAGCCTGGGACTTTGTATCACAGTGTTTCTATAACATTGTTTTTGTGACTCTTTCTTTGGTTTACATTGTTAATACTGTTATTAGGTAACTGACATTTGACTTTGTGAATTAGGTTTTGATTCATTCACTCACTCAATTCGCTTGAAAACACTAATTCATTTTGGAATTAAACAAGTGATAGTCTTTATGAGTGAGTCAGTGGATAATTCATTTAACTGATTTGTTGAAAACATTGATTCATTCAGGAAACAATATGTGGCAGGCTTCATGATTGAGTCATTAAATCAATAAATCTGCTGATTTGTTAAAGCGTACTGATTCATTCAGGAAATAAAACAATGATTGTCTTCATGAGTGAATCACTGAATCATTCATTTAACTGATTTGGTAAAAACATTGATCCATTCAGGAACAAAATATATGGCAGGCTTCATGAGTGGGTCACTGTATTAATCATTCTGCTGATTTGTTTAAACACACCGATTCATTCAGAAAAAAAAGTGATTGTCTTAATGAGTGATTCATTGAATCATTCACTCCACTGATTTGTTAAAACACACTGATACATTTAGACAAAAAACAACAACAGCAAAAACAGTGACTGCTTTATGAGTGTTGTTGAATCATTAATTCAACTTATTTGTTCAAAAACACACTGATTAATTCAGAAACAAAACATGTGACCATCTTTATGAGTGAGTCACTGAATCATTTAACTGATTTACTGAAAACATTGATTCATTCAGAAACAAAACATATGCCATTCTTTATGATTAAGTCAGTGAATGAATCACTGCTGCTTTCTCATAACACACTGATACATTCATGAAACAAAACAGTGATTGTCTTCATGAGTCATTGAATCATTCATTCAATTGATTTGTTCAAAAACATATGACCATCTTTATGAGTGAGTCAATAAATCATTCACTCATATGCTTTGCTTAAAAACGCACAGATTAATTTAGAAACAAAACATATAACCATCCTTGTGAGCGAGTCATTGAATCATTAATTTAACTGATTTGCTGAAAACATTAATTCATTCAAGAAAAAAACATGCCATTCTTTATAATTGAGTCAGTGAATGTATCACTCTGCTGATTTCTTATAGCACACTCATTCATTAATGAAACAAAACAGTGATTGTTCATGAGTGAGTCATTGAATCATTAATTCAGTTGATTTGTTAAAAAACAGATTAATTCAGAAACAAAACATATAACCATCTTTATGAGAGAGCCATTGAATCATTCACTCGAATGATTTGTTCAAAAACACAGGTTAATTCATGAAACAAAACATATGACAATCTTTATGACTGATTCAATGAATCATTCACTCAAATGATTTGTTCAAACACACAGGTTAATTCACGAAACAAAAAATATGACCATCTTTATGACTGATTCAATGAATCATTAACTCAAATGATTTGTTCAAAAACAGGTTAATTCACGAAACAAAACATATGACAATCTTTATGACTGATTCAATGAATCATTCACTCAAATGATTTCTACAAAAACATAGGTTAATTCATGAGAAAAAAACATATGACCATCTTTATGACTGATTCAATTAATCATTCATTCAAATGATTTGTTCAAAAACACAGATTAATTTAGAAACAAAACATATAAGCATCCTTATGAGTGAGTCATTGAATCATTCACTCAAATTATTTGTTCAAAAGCACAGATTAATTTAAAAACAAAATATATAACTATCTTTGTGAGTGTGTTACTGAATCAATAATTTAACTGATTTGCTGAAAATGTTGATTCATTCATGAACAAAACAAATGCCATTCTTTATGACTGAGTCAGTGAATGAATCACTCTGCTGATTTCATATAACACACTGATTCATTCAGAAAACAAAACAGTGACTGTCTTTATGAGTGAATCATTCACTCCACTGATTTGTTCAAACACACTGATTCATTTAGGACCCTGAATGTTTCTCGTAGATGAACAGTAGATCTGCTTTGACTTGAAGTTACTTAATATTAACTTCTTTATTGAGCTGTTGTATTAAAGCAGTATCACACTTGCCATTCTGTTGGGCCCACCATTCAAAACAACAGTAGTCTTGCTTATTCATTATTCAGCAGAAATGAGCTGTAGTTACTTGTATGTTTGGATAAGCTGTCTCATGAAAGTGGCTTTTAAGGATATTGCCATGATACAGTGTGTCATTATATCAGGTCAAGGGGGCATCTCACAAAGGAATACTTAATAGGCACCTCTTACTAATGGTCATCTAAACTGTTTTTCAGCTGTTGTCATGACAACCACTTTTTTCTGCTTCTGCATTCTGAATGTGCCAAATAGTGATACAAAAGAAAAAAAGTGGCTTGTCAGCCCATCTGCAGACACCCCACATCCAATTCCTCTCATCACAAACAACTCCAATTTGGCAATTTTATGGAAAAAGCATTAGAAACCAAGAACAGCTTGCAGCCCTTTTATTTGGAGGTCTAACATTTGAATTTCAATAGATTTTTGGGGGCATGATGCTCTATGTAGTCAGCTATAATTGGTCAAATATTACATGTAAAATACAGAAAAAACAGCTACAAATTGGTGGACAGCACCCACCTTTGACAAATACCTAGTCCGACACCAAGCAATGGCTTGAAGTATTGTAGCCCGCGATTACACCTATGACATTAACAAACAACAGTCTAAACCTTTGAAAACAATGTGAACATGATGTTGTTCTCAAAGAGCCTGGTACTCAGAATAACAAAAGCCTGTTTCAGAGGCTCTCCACTCATTTTGCCATGTGGGCTGAACACCCACTCCTGTCCAAAATGTGTCATGCGTGCTGAACTCGCATCCCTCACCAGCAAATACAACAGTCATCAGCGCAACACGTTTGCCAGTGCTTCACACAACATCGTCACAAGCAATATACCGCTTCGTACATGTAAAACCCATCGCAGTCTAAAAATGAACATCAATGGGAAGAAGACATAAAATAAAAACTTATTTGTTCAACCAGCATTATATTGTTACACTGTTGATAATATATGTAAATTAACAATGTGTACTCTTTTTCGCTGTGAAGTGCACTGAGATATCCCTGTTTTTCTGTCAACAAAAGCCTGTCAGATGACGTAAAACTACACATCGTGCTTTAACAATTTTGTATTTCTGCTCACGGACAGTCAGACTGAGTCTAGTGCATTGTGGGTGCTGAAGAGTTCTCGACTTTTTGGCAACAGGGAAACTTAAGTAGCCATGTAGCACTGATTTCCAAAATAAATAAATAAATAAAATAAAATAAAATAAAATAAATCTGGTGATCTTTTGGGTTCCACTTGATACCACTTGATATCCAGTGTGTTCTGAAGCAAAACCAAGAATCATATGGTCTAGACAGAAGATACAGTTCACATTATGTGACGAAGGTGAATGTCTTAGAACCTGAGGATAAAAAAAGACTTTAATGAATTGAAAGGGCAGCAGTCCAGGCTTTTATATTAAGACAGTGGCAAATCTAACAAAGCTTTAACAGCTGGCATTATGTCAAAGATGCTGACGGGTGCTTTAAAACGGGTGCATGTTAGGAGAACAATGGAGACTTGACACCTTCAATCACCCAAAGGCTCTAGAAAGGTTGAATTAGCATGAAATCTAAAGGAATGCTAGTATTCATTCCCCCAGTGCATTAACAGATATGTGATCGTAATATGGAAGAAGCTGCTCCACAATGCCTGGTATTCATATATATATGACTCACCAGGCTTATAGGAATAATAAACGAATGTAATGAAAGTGCAACACACATTTCACAGTGGGTGCACTAGGCTTAGAGAACGGCGTGCATGGAAGTGGTTTTAAAAACCTGTTAATTTGCTATGTGATCTGGATTGCCTCATTGCTTAATAGACTGTAATTACAGGGCCGTTGCAGAACTTGAAGATATCTCGCATATCAATCTAGTTGACTCTGTTATCTACACAGACAAGGAAATATATGGTAAAATTCCACATTTTCCCCAACCAGAATAATTTTAGAGTGCTAAGTGTGTCAGTGAGAGCTGTGCCAGTCTGTGATGCAGAACAGTAACATATGACCATGCTGTGTTATTAATGCTAATGATGTAATGTAAATGACACATAATCAGGCTATCATTGTCACAGATGCTGGAACTACGTCAAGCCGTATCATTGATCTGAACGTGCCGCTCCAAATAACCAGTCTAATAATATTCTTCTGATTCCTCTGAACTAATTGGTTTCGCTTGATATGTTTTGTCTAATTCTAGCTTTTTTATTTTAAAGATTATTTTAAGCTTAAAATACCACTCTGTGTGCATGAATGTCATTAGCTGTCATTTTTGTTAAGAGCCCTTTGGCTATCAATCTAACCACTACCAGGTCTCTGGGAACAAAAACGTTTCTGCCCACTAACCTTGAAATTATAAAAAGTGCTCCTAAAAAAACTCTCTAGAGAGAACAAAAAATATTTTAGGTCCTCAGGCATTATGTCTGGAAATACTGTAGATAAAAAACGCAAGGAGTTTTGGATTGACCAGGGCAGTATCATAAGCGAAACGACTGCATCATGAATGCATCGCTCTATATCACATTCTATTTTTTAATATCTTAATTGTATAGTTCCATTATGTACAGTTGAAGTCAAAAGTTTACATACACCTTACAGAATCTGCAAAATGTGAAAACTTTTGAACAGATTTAAGATGTATAAGTTTTTCTTATTTTGCCTAAATTGTTTTTTTTTTTCATTTAGTACTGCCCTTCAGAAGCTACAGAAGATCTTTACATGTTTCCAAGAGACAAAATAAGTTAAATCTACCCTGATCTTCAAATTTTCACGCCCCAGCTCTAAATGCATTGTGTTTCCTTCTGAAGCATCAGTGAGCGTTTAAACCTTCTGTAATAGTTGCATATGAGTCCCTCAGTTGTCCTTATTGTGAAAAGATGGATCTCAAAATCATACAGTCACTGTTGGAAAGGGTTCAAATACATAAAAAATGCTGGAAAACCAAAGGATTTTGTGGGACCTGAAGGATTTTGCTGAAGAACAGCAGGCAGTTTAACTGTTCAGGACAAACAAGAGACTCATGAACAACTATCACTAAACAAAAAAACACAGCTGTCGATCATTCAGGTAACAACACAGTATTAAGAATCAAGTGTATGTAAACTTTTGAACAGGGTCATTTTTATAAATTTAACTATTATTTTTTCTTGTGGACTATATGTTAACATCTTTTATGTGAAAAATCTTATTCAAGTCAATACTAAATAAAAAAACGATTCTGCAAGATGTATGTAAACTTTTGACTTCAAATGAAGATTACATATATTTTTGATCCCTTAACTCAAACATACAAAACATACAATGCAATGCAATACAATGATATATTTTATGCATTTTAAAATCTTGCTTATTACTTATAAAGCCCTGAATGGTTAAGCTCCCCAGTACTTGAGCGAGCTCTTATCGCACTATAGTCCTTCACGTCCGCTGTGATCTCAAAACAATATCTTTTTGATATTATTTGGTGATATCTAGAATATCAAAGTCAATTGTGGGCGGTAGATCCTTTTCCTGTTTTGCACCCAAACTCTGGAACAGTCTATCTAGCATTGTTTGGGAGGCAGACACACTCTGTCAGTTTAAATTTAGATTAAAGACACATCTCTTTAACCTGGCATACACATAACACACTATCATATAGTTTGATTGCATTCATTAGGTTGACTGGAACCGGGAACACTTCCCATAACCCACAATATACTTGCTACATCGTAAGAACGGCATCTACGCTAATTTAAGTCAGGTTTCATTCTTATTCTGAGATCACCCAGATCTGATCCGTATCCAGACCAGATGGTGGATCAGCACCTAGAAATGACCACAACAGCCCTGAATGCAAAACTGTAGAGACCATGACAACTAGATGAGCCCTAAAGAGAGATCTGTTGTGAATAAGTCCTTGTCAACTGGCACAAATCCTCAGCAGAGACCACGAGAACCAGACGAGTCCTCTGCACAGACCCCGGGACAGCTTCGACTCCTTCACCATGTGATGCATCCCAGTCTTCAAGAGGAAGGAACAGGATGGAAGTTCTAAGTGATGCCAGCCAACAGTCTGAGTTGTGTTGCAGCCTGGAACGAAACCACATAAAGTTGGTTCGTCTGGCCAGAGAAGAACTGGCCCTTTGACTGAGCCTGGTTTCTCCCAAGGTTTTTTATTTTTCCATTTCTGTCACCTGTGAAGTTTTTTTTTTTTTTTTTTGCCGTTGCCGCCTTTTGGCTTGCTTAGTTAGGGACACTTAATATTTGGCAATATTACAGATTGCACAGACACTATTTGATGAGAACTAAACTGAGCTGGACGACAACATAACTGAATCAACGATGAATTGATCTGACTGTTTAACTGATCTGAATGTTTACTTCTGTCCTCTGTTTTAGAGCTGCTTTACAGCAATATTTCATTTTGTTTGCATTATTGTATTACTTGCATTTCCTGTTTAACACCGTAAAGCTGCTTTGACATGATCTGTATTGTATAAAGCGCTATATAAATAAAGGCAACTTGACATGATTGAGAGATGGACAAATAAGTGTTTATAAAAAGCCTGATGGATCATAATTTTCCTCACATTTTAACATGGTTTTTAAATAAATTATGTACTTTAATAGCAAGTAAAAGGCCTTTCAAAGGATTATTTTGCTTTCAAAATAAAAATTTCCTGATAGTTTACGCGCCCCTATGACCAAGATGTTCATGTCTTTCTTTCTTCAGTCGAAAAGAAATTAAGGTTTTTGAGGAAAACATTCCAGGATTTTTCTTCATGTAGTGGACTTCAATGGGGATCAATAGGGTTGAAGGTCCAAATTGTAGTTTTAATGCCGCTTCAAAGGGCTCTACACGATCCCAGCCAAGGAATAAGGGTCTTATCTAGCGAAACGATCGCTCATTTTCTAAAAAAAAAAAAAAAAGACAATTTAGGTACTTTTTAACATCAAATGCTTGTCTCAATTCTTTGTACTCCGGTTCAAAAAGATAGGGTAGGGCGAAAAACTCCATCTCATTTTCTTCTCCAACTTCAAAATCATTCAACATCATTGTTTTACCTTTTTTTGTAAAGGCCTTTTGACTTTCTTTGCACGTTCGCTTTGTAAACACTGGGTCGGTACTTCTGCCTATGTCACGCGTGACCTTTCCACTGTGACCTGAAGTAATGCATGAAGTCGTGGACGCAGAGTGAGTGCAAGACGAGCATTTATGGTATATAAATTACAAGTATATACTTTTTTTTTTCTTTTTTTTAGAAAATGACAGATCGTTTTGCTAGAAAAGACCCTTATTTCTCAGCTGGGATTGTGTAGAGCCCTTTGCAGCTGCATTTAAATTGCAGTTTGGACCTTCAACCTGCTGGCTCACGTTGAAGTCCACTATATGGTGAAAAATCCTAGAATGTTTTCCTCAGAAATCTTAATTTCTTCTCGACTGAGGAAAGAAAGACATCAGTATCTTGGATGGCATGGGGGTGAGTAAATCATGAAATTTTTATTCTGGAAGTAAACTAATCCTTTATAAGACTATGAACTATCAGTCAGATGACAATGGATGTTGGAAATTGTGTACAACAGGTTGTTCAGCGCAGTTTTAATCATGTCGATAATTCAGGGGACTTTGCAGTATTGTGGTTTTGAGGTATAACCAACCATTAAGGTTGTAAATGTGACCAGTGAGACAACTGATAAATGTTTTTCATTTTCCTAGGTGTCTTCAAACTAGCTGTTTATTATTACTCCTGTTTATCATTACTTGTAGATATGAATGCATAAAAATACTCCCAGTGTTTCCCTGTTCAGCATAAGACAACATCAAAAGCTCATTTACAGCATGAAAATCCTCTACAGAAACAGACATTTCAAAGGTATCCTGAGTAAAATAGCTGTCTGATGTATTGTTTTGCACAGTGGTTTTGGATTTAATAGTAGTAGTTCACTTACAGAACAAAAATTTACAGATAATGTACTCACCCCATTGTCATCCAAAATGTTCATGCCTGAAATTATGTTTTTTTGAGGAAAACATTCCATGAATGTTCTTCATATAGTGGACTTTAATAGTGCTAGCAAGTTTGAATCCAAAATGTAGTTTCAATGCAGCTTCGAAGGGCTATAAATGATCCCAGTCAAGGAAGAAGGGTCTTATCTAGTGAAACGATCTGTCATTTTTTTAAAAAAAATACAAATTTACATACTTTTTAAACTCAAATGCTCATGCGTACCCTGTGTAATCCAGTTTAATACAGTTAGGATATGTCAAAAAAGTCCCATCTAATTTTCTCCTCCAACTTTAAAATCGTCCTACATCACTGCAGAAGTACCGACCCAGTGTTTATAAAGTGAGCATGGAAAGAAGGTCAAACGTTTTTTTCCAAAAAAAAAAAAAAAACAACCTCAAACAGCGATGTAGGATGATTTTGAAATTGGAGTAGAAAGTGAGACGAGAGTTTTTCGACATACCCTAACTGTACTGACCCGGATTACACAGAGTACGCATGCGCATCACAGAGCTAGACAAGACGAGCACTTCAGATTAAAAAGTATATAAACTGTAATTTTTTTTTAGAAAATAATTGATCGTTTTGCTAGATAAGACCCTTATTCCTCGGCTGGGATCATTTAGAGCCCTTTGAAGCTTCATTGAAACTGCATTTTGGACGTTCAAATGCACCATTGAAGTCCTCTATATGCAAAACATTCCTGAAATGTTTTCCTCAAAAAACCTAATTTCTTTACAACTGAAGAAAGAAAGACAGACATGAACATCTTGGATGACAACAGAGTGAGTACATTATCTGTAAATTTTTGTTCTGGAAGTGAACCACTTCATAGATGTGCATAGCTAGTATAGTTTTTGTCCAGTTCTGCTTGGAGTTAGCGATACATATAAAAGGCAGCAGAAAAATTTGAGGCAAAGTTTGGATAAAATGAGAGGGCGAGGGAGACAGCTTTGAATGTTCTGTCGAAAACGGGCCATTAACGTTATGAAAAGGCAGAGTCCCGCTCCAAAAACAATCGCAAATGTAATGAAAAAACCTCTGGATGGCGAAATATGAGCCAAATGTGCCTCATTTGAAACCAAGCCAGAGATAAGAGCATCCAATGAAGCCGATAAAAAGAAAAAAAAAGGATTTTGTGAGAGAGAAATGGAATGTGAATAGGTGACTATGGGTGAGAGCAATTCCAATAGCCCATATGATAAGAGACGCCGGCAAATGACCGAAATGGCCGCCTTTGGGGCACGAAGCAGGGAAAAGATGCACCTCCTACATCAGGCTAATAAAAATATCGCTTCTGTCAGAGGATCGGATCTCACATGGCAAAATTAAATTGAGGCTTTCATTACAGTGAGAAAATTAGCTCAGTGGGGCTAATTTGAATTTCACATCCCAATATCCCCACTCGACATCAGCAATCTGGTATTGCTAGAGCAGCAATATTTGAAGAAAGGTCCAGAAGGAACAGGTTTCCACCAGGCAAGATTTCTGATTGATGTGTGTGGTTTGGGTGTGAAAAGGCAGAAACTGTTCCTCGCCAGAAAGCAAATCCATCAATGTCTCCTGCTGTTAATACAATCTGTCACAAAGCAAAAGTCCCGTGATGGGTTCGGGAAGCTCCGTGCTGAATAGGAGGTGTCAGCAGCCAGTGCCTTTTCTTTGAGGCTTGCACATTGGCAGACAAGACGGGTCCATTGTCACAGTCTGAGATGCCTGAAAGGTCAGCTAATGCGAGAGAGGGAGTGATAGAGGATGAGGGCGACGGAAGATGAAGTAATTTCTCAAAGCGAAGAAACCATTCTCGCCATATGAAGAGACAAATTAACGACTAGACTACGACTAGTTTTGGGCGAACTTCACTGAGAACGTGGGGAGGTGACAGCATGTAGCAATGCTAAAGTAACACAACAGCTTTGTAACAAAACCTGGGAAGATGCCTATGGTGAATCATAGTGAAAAAACTGATTTCTTATAAAAAAATAAAAAAAAAACAGAATTTGGTGAATCTGGTTCTCTCTAAAAGTTACTCTGGTCCAACACAAGGACTTATTTATTTATTTATTTATTTACTTATTTTACAATTTTGTGTATATACATATACACTCTACCGGTCAAAAGATTTTTTAAAAATATATTTTTTATATTACATTTTAAAAAATGTATATATTATTTTTGTATATTATTTATTATTTATAATATTATATTTATTATATTATTTTTATATTATAAATATATTTAATATATTAATTATACTTTAGTCTCTTTTGCTTACCAAGGCTGCATTTGTTTGTTAAAATAATAAATAATAAAATAAAAACAGCAATACTGAGAAAAAATTATTACAATATATACAATTATAAAGTTGGACGTGTAAACTTATACCTTTATAATTTTTAACAAGTAAAAAAATGTCTATTTTCGTGTATACAAAATACACACTACTGGTGAAATGTTTGGAATAATTAAGATTAACTTACATTTTTTTCTTGCCTTTTGCTCTTTTGCTCACCTAGTTTTAATTGTAAACTTTAACCTAGTTTATCTTTTCTAACTTTTTGTGTATATACTATGTACAAATACACACTACTGGTCAAAAGTTTGGAATAATTAAGTTTTTTTTTAAATATACATTTCTTTTAAACCAAATCTCTTTTGCTCACCAATGCTGCATTTATTTGATCAAAAATACAATAAAAACAGTAATACTGTGAAATATTATTACAATATGCATTAAACACACTACCGGTCATTTTATATTAAAAATATTTTTTCAAATTATATATTTTTTTATATTACTTATTAGTAATAATATTATTTTTATATTATAAATATATTTAATATATTAATTATACTTTTTAATTTTTAATTTTTTTTTTTTTTTTTTGCTCACCAAGGCTGCATTTATTTGTTTAAAAAAATACAATAAAAACAGTAATACTGTGAACCATTTTTACAATATGCATTTTCTATTTTAAAATATTTTAAAACATAGTTTATTCCTGTGGTGGCAATTTATTCTTGGTTTCCATAAAAATATTAAGCAGCAAAAATGGGGTTCAACATTGATAGAAATTATTATTAATAACTGAACAACAATAAAAACCGATATTAATTAATCACAGAATTAGCATATTAGAATGAATCCTGAAAGATCATAATGGCTTCTGAAAAATCAGCTTTGCCAAACAGGAATAAATATTATTTATTTATTAAATATTATATTATTTTAAATTGTAATAATAATTCAAATTATTACTGTTTTTACTGCATTATGGATCAAATAAATGCAGCTTTCTTAAGCATAAATGACTTTCAAAAGCTCTGGAATATATATATATATATATATATATATGCATACAGTACTACTAGTCAAGTTTATTATATATATATATTAAAGAGATTTTTAGATATGTTAACTGGAAAACAAACAAACATACATAAATAAATAATTAAATAAATAAATCGTAATTTTTTTTATCAAATAAATTCAGCTTTTGTGAGCATAAATGACCTTTAAAAACATTGAAAAATCTTACGAAAAATTTGACTGGTAGTACTGTATATATACACTGAATATATATATTTTAAAGAGTTTTTAGATATGTTAACTGGAAAAAATACAATACAATACAATAAAACAAAGAAACAAATAATGTCAGAATGCCCAGCGACAAGCTCAGTAATAAAATCCACACAGCAGGAAACAACTACAACGGGTGGAAAAGGGATGCGGCGTGATAATGAAAGTGTGAGTGTCCATCTATAATGTTCAGGGATGTACGAATCTGACATGTGGGAAGCAGTGTGAGCATGCACAGGAGATGGAAAAAGGGCGAGAGGCCAAATCCTTGATTGATGTGCCTATCCGTCCTGGGACCAGGATGTGTTTTGCTTGGGATAAGGCAGGATTAGCATTCAAGCCTTTCAGCGGGAATGCATGAAGTTCTGGAACTGAAAACTCAGAAACTAAAGGTGTTGACTGACTTCATCGCGGGCGTCATCCAATTCCCTGTGGGCTCGCTGATCCTGCTCAATGCAGCCACCAAAACTCAATATGCAAAGTTAAGGTGGAGAAACATAGGAATTGTGGGTATTACAGATTATTGGCTGCATGTCAACAGCGAGGGATTTACAATGTGGAAGTCAGGCAATATAAAAAATGGAAGCTTGGGCATCAGTGAGTTTACTACATTTGGGAATAAACCAAAACATCTACTTTAAATTATTTTCTGAAAAGTGTAAGAATGCAACAAAATCAATTTACTTAAGCCGCCCTTTCACGTTACTAAATCACATTGGTGTCTGCTGAAGTAGACAGGGGGACAAATATCGCAACACACACTTGTGCGATTGCAAAAAAAAAAAAAAAATGAAAACACGCTATGACGGCATCTTAATCAAAAGGAGATTGAAATAATCACTTGACAGGGCTCCAGTGCCTCTTAAAGAGCACACAACATGTTTGTGAAACACAGCAAAGCTGTTATCAAGGTTTCCAGTCCAGCAATGAAAAAAAGAACCGAATTCCTGGAACAGCTGTTGATGTTTTGAAAACAGCAAAATTTACAGTGACTAACAGGTTGGCGTCGCTTCAGCCCAAGATTAGCGATGAAACAAAAATGATTCTAGACATTTAAGCCAATCTGACTTGAGGCAGGAAGGACGTGCTGCCGATTGACAGTGTTTATGAAAGAATAACAGGCTATGCTGATTAGTAATTGTGTGCTGGATTTTGAAGAGGAGGTCGAACTTGAATGGTGGGATGGGTTTATAGTGCAAAACGCTGGTTGATTTAAATCTGTTGTTTCAGATTGTGACACACACACACACACACTGCTTTCCATGTTTTATGTGGACATTCCATAGATGTAAACTTTCTGCATTTTTAGTTTTTAAACAAACTTCATTCTGTTTGATTTGTAAACTTGTTTCCTCATTTGGTCCCCATAAAATAAGGAAAACCAGGCACACACACACAAACCTACACACATGGATGTTTACTTAGCTATCTAAATGGTACATTACATAGACTTCTATTGTTTTCATATACAGATAGTTATACATTTTCTAACCTAAATCTACCCCTAACCGTAACCCTACCACAGAAAATGTTCTGCATTTTTACAATTTCAAAAAACTTTGTTTACTTTATTTCTATACCATTTTTACAAATGAGGACATCCCCAAAGAAAGGTTTTGGATAATTTTGTCAGGTTTTCTCACTATTAGGTAAAAATTTGTCTGCAAAATATGGTTACACACACACACACACACACACACACACACACACATTCCTTCTGCCATCTCTTTATTCCACGTCCCTGGAAAAAACAAAAAACAAAAGCAAAAACAAATAAAAAATAAGAGAAGACTTGAGAAACCTGTTGCTTGCAAAAACACCTCAAAATTACTCCAAATAATCCATGTTACTGACACATGTAATGGATGGGCAGGAATTCCAAAAAAAGTTAATAGAATTAATGATTTAAATAGACATTTGTTCTGTGATGCTTAAAAAAAAAATTCATTACAATATTCACACTTGTGCTGAAGAATCATTATTTCATCTGATTCATTTAGAAATAAAACATATTATTATGTAATAAATATAATAAATGTATACAAATTGCATTTTTTCAAGCAATGCATTGCATTTTTGTTATAAACTTTACATTTACAGTATAGTATCTCTCAGACATACATTACATATTAAAAAAAAACTTTACTACATATTAAACATCTTTTGAAATTTCATGTTTAATTTAGTATGTTCAATGCGCTGACTGTTTGTAATTATTTATGAAATTTACTAACAATTTCTGAATGAAAATTGTTTCTAGAAAATACGTGCCTTTATATACATTTCTGCAAACCTGGAAAACATACCTATATGTATGAATCACTGCAGTTTCCAGTTGAAATGAACACTAGAGGCAGTAAAACTCTGACAACTTTTATTCCTTTTCACACAAAGTATGATTTACAGGTACAGAGATTTGATTAATAAAGCCTAATTTTCACACAATTACTTGCAGAATATTATGCTATGACTTCTAAACAATTTTAACATCCTGTGCAACTTGACAACTGATACTTCAGAATGTTGTTGTCACATATATAGCTTCAAATGCATGAGTTTTTTTTAATTCAGTAGGTTTGCTTGCTCATGTGATATGGCATTGCACTTGAGTGATGAAGAGCTCCAGTACGGACCCCATGAAACTACAGTTCAACAAAACAACTCAAATTCACATGAGGAAGTTAAAATAGTATGGCTGCATCAAAAAATGTGTTTTCATATCACTTTTGCATTTGTTAAAACTATCGGGTAGGTTTAGGGTTGGATTTGGCATTTCCAACACAACAGAGCATTAATTTTTAGCGACAAATATCCCCGGATATTTGAATTCTGAACACCCGCAATACGTACCTCAAGCAGTGTAATAAAAACGTGCCAAGGTCACGTACTGAACGTGTGTTTTAGCACCACTCTAAGGACATTTTACTTTGAAACTGCTGCGAAACATGCAGTAAGCTATGTAATTATGGTGCTGCAGAAATGTATATAGAGGCACGTATTTTCATGAGTCTGGGTTGATTTTTTTTCGGTGTACTGAAACTAGGAAAATAGGAGATGATACTACTTATGATGATATACTACTTACAGCACTATACAAACACCATTCTTAAGATGCAGTTACATTAGCAAAACTTTGACAAAACTTTGCAAGGCAAAAAGGTCCACTGAATATTGTTAAAGGAGACATCAGATGCAAAAATTCTGCATGATGTTTGCATGAAAACGTGTCTTAGCAGTGTGTAGACACAACCACCTTACAATCATAAAAATCCATTCGCTCCTTTTTTTTATTCCCCACAAAACCTAAAAAGTCTCAATTGTCAAGCCGTTTTGAATTTCTGAGCAGTATGATGTCATATTGCTCAGGCCCTGCCCTCGACCACCGATAGGCTGTCCCGTATTAACATATTTCTGACCTCAGCCAGTTGTACGCTGTCCGTCATTTTTTTTTTTTTTTGATGGTAACACACCACCGAATACACCAAAAAACAGAAGAGAAGGGTGGGGTGAGCAGTAGCTCATTATCATTTAAAGAGGCATGCACCAAAACAGCTTGCTGTGAACAGAGCTGTTTTTGACAAGGTAAAAAGGATGTTGTTTTACATGACCATTGAGGAATTTGAAATGAGTACGTTGCAGAGAACCATACCAACTTGTGGAATCGGGCATCCGATGTCTCATTAATTGGTGTAGCAATATATAAAGCACAGCTCACACAGACGTCACTTTCAAAGCAAGCAGCTTTCTGTTGGTCAACTTAATGAATCTGTAAAAAACCTGAACTTTCTGCAAAATCTGTGTGGGGAAATCTTTCCCGGAAACCAACTGGTATCCTATTGAAATAACTGGATTTTGTCTGCGAAAATTCGCCAAACAAAGGCAAATGTGAGCACAGCTTCAGTCAATATATTTATCTTGCTGTCCAGAAAAAATAATTCTGGAGTTGAGTGGGACAGGCAACCCATTTTTCTGTGCAGTGCTGCACCTGTCTAGACAGCCAACATGAGATGTTGCCACAGCCCAGTGGTCCGTTCTGAATGTTTCCATCTGTCAGTGTCTTGCCAGGTAATCGCATTATTCAGAGTCAAGTGACTGATCTTATTCAACAGAAAACGATTTATTTTCATTTCACGAGTTCGCCTGCCCATCCAGTCCTGATGGTTAATGGTAAACGAACTTGGCTTACTGTCGTCAATAGAGGCTTGAACCCTCCCACTGCAGTATTACCTAAAGAGAGAATAACAGAAATAGAGGAGGAGATGTGGAGATAGAGGGATGCTAGAAGATTTGATACTAGGACGCTGCCACGACTGCTCCTTTATTGACTGGACTGAATGATTAGGCTCCGAACCTAAGTTTGAACTTCATTTTGAAAGAGTTTAGCATTTTAATAACACAATTCTAAGATGACAGCCCATGAGAATCCAAATCATCACGAGTTTAGAAATCCTCACTGTCATTAAAAACACACTTCCGCTGTTGAATGTCATGGGAAACATCTTCCAAAAGGGGCGGATACATTATCAAGCGTTCCTTTTTACAGCTTATTTTTTTAATTAGTTTGTGTAAAATTAATATCTAAAGTTATTAAGCATGGATCACAATTACGTGCTATTTTTAGTTTAATCTTGGTTTATTCAATGAAAAGCCATTTCTGAGGTTTTGAATTCTGTACAGTCCCTTATTTGAAGGAGAGGCATTACTACATTTGTCAAGATGCTCTTGAGGGTCAACTTGACCTTCTTGGAATTAAACTCCCTTGCTAATACTGCTTCATGTTGACTTCAAACACTGGTGACCCGAATCGTATTTTTAAAACCACAAGGGCACATTCTGTATACTTTTAGAAAATCTAGAAGTGCTTTAATTGCGCTTTAATTTCTGTACTCACTCAGGGACTGGTTCACACAGTTTACATGTTCAAAGGGCTTGTCATCACAAGGGCGAACGTGTCATACTCTGAGTATCTGAGATTGAGTTAGACTTGGACTTGGCCCAGATCCTTGGAGCATATGACAGTTCATGTTGAAATAAAAGAAAGACTAAGAGGTTGGATCAATCTGTAGTGTCTGCTCACAGAAGGCATCTGTTCCCAAGTTCACCTCTACAATCAAACATAATTTACATCTGCTGAGGTGCATCTCTGTCGTGACTCTATGTCATCGATCAAAATTTAATGAACAAAAGTGCTGTCAAGAAATACACAATGCTTCACAGACCAGTTCTTGACTTCCTTATGAAATACACGCACATGAATAAGATTTAAGAGTAGTAACGTCTTAAATTTCAATCTGATCACATGAAGTTACTAGAAATTAGAGCTGCATAACTGAAATAAAGTGTAATCTGAACTGCTGTGTCCAAATCCAAGTACCATGTTTGGAAAGGAAATGACGTGTCTTACAGAACCCCTAAAGGGAATAAATACAAGATATTTCAATGCTTTCTCTCACAATTATATCGTTGGGTAATTATACTGTATACAAATTGCGGGCATCAAGGGAGTTGCTATTAATATGCGGGGCACTAAAATGCGCATTCGTTTTTTACTTTCACTTTCAAGATTCGCGATCACACATACTTTGTGTAGGGAAAATGCCCCCATGGGGTAAACACATAGATTTCACAAGAAATTATCTAATTTTCAGCAGTAAGAAAAAAGCTAGTGTTTTAAATCTAGGGAGTATGTGTTATTTAACAAAAATATAATTATATTTTCAGAATATTTTTCTGAAACATAGTCAGTGGGGTAAAACGCCCCCAGGGAGCAATGGGCAATTACTGTAGCTATTCTGTTCTGAACATCAAATCCTATGTTTTTCCATCAAATGAATTCTAACTAGTGGATTGAATGAAAATATTTGGATTTTATATTTAAAAATTACCTCAAGTTAGCATTGGGTAGCTAGTTAACTAGCCAGTTAGCATCAGCTACCAATCTCCATTTTGGGACCTCTGTATTTATAAAAACCTGCATTCAGCCCTGATTCTAACTAGCTGGTTAAATGAAAATATTTGGATTTTATATTTAAAAATTACCGCAAGTTAGCATCAGGTAGCTAGTTAACTAGCCAGTTAGCATCAGCTACCAATCTCCATTCTGGGACCTCGGTATTTATAAAGACCTGTGATTTCCCTGGTTAAAAAAAAACAGCATATGCTGGTAGGTATGTTTTGATGCTGGGATGCTGGTTAGGTAAGGTTTTGAAACCTATGGTTTTACCCCATAGGTGGGGTAAAACGCCACCTTGCTACAAATTTAATTTTGGCTAAAAATTTAATAACATGAAAACTCTGGACATTTTTAGTACTTTGTTTATAATTTATGTTATTGTCACTAAACTATGATAACTTTTCTGAACACATTTCACAAAAAAAAAATTACACAGTCCTTAAGGGGGGCGTTTTCCCCCACTCTATCCTAATAGGTGGTAAAGATAAGTACAAGCAGTATTAATTAACATAGTAGCCTAATATTTCACCTACCTGACCAGAAATGATAAGAACAGACGCAAATGTTGTCAAGATTCTTGCTCTTGAAATCCTGGTTCAGTTTGGTCAACCACAAACAAATTTTGTTCCTCAGACAATTTTTTTGCACTCTTCTCCTTGATTTGTTAAACCTTTTGCCAGTCTATAGTACTCCAAATGTTCTTCCCGGTCATACAGATTAGTACAGCCCAAAACATGACAATAATTGACCATTTTCAGTAGCAGTAATCAGCAAAATATGCCAGTTTCATTTGGTTCAGTGGCATTGTTTATGTTCAGTGCCGCCAATATAGCCAATTGATGACACGTTGTGAAAACACTCTATACGTGCTTTTACAGTGTATAAATTGTGTATTGTATAGCAGGATTGGCTAACAAAGAGTAATAAATTAGAGTATATCCATGGTACCATTATTTCACGGACAGACATCATTCTACTTGAGCGGCATGCTAAAGGATCATTAGTAAGACCTTTATTCTCCATCATTACCCAGAGGCTGCCTGCAGAGGTTCAAAACCCTCTTTCATCTTATGATTTAGGACTTGGTCGCAGCTTTGAGGAGCAGGAAGGGGCGAAAACGTGGTTCCTCAGGGATCTGATTGCAGTCTCTTACATGTGAATGGGAAGGTGGGATAATACTGGCATAAGAGCAGGTTTCTCACAGGAATATACTTCAGAATCATGTCATCCGAATCAAATTGTGTGTGAAATGTGATGCTTGGATGGGCTTTTGTCCTTGTTTGTTGATGAAATAACAGACATTTCTATAGGCTGTTTCCCAAAGTCCATGAGCCAAAAGAGAAAATTATTCCCTTATTCATGTATCGCATCTCAGAGGGTCTATGGAAGATTATCGTAAGGATGGATCCTCGGATTGATCTTCCAGACATGGTCAACAAACTGAAGATGATGATGAAAGAAGACCCATTCTCTGGTGTAAATATGTCCTGGTTTACTTTCCCCTAAAGATATGACTATAGTCCAGCTGAGGTTCAACCAGCTGAAGAGCTCTAATCCTCACCAGCCACCTTTACTATGAGTAATGTGTGACTGAATCCTGGGATATGAATACCTGCTTATCAGCTCTGGACCATGCCTGTGTCCATAAAGTCATGCTCTGCGGTTCACCACCATGACAAAATCATCATCAACGGGTTATATACCTAAATGTTTTGGCTTGGCAGAACAAGATATGCTATTTTGGTTTGTAATCTGGGCCACCTAAAAAATCATAAAATGAAGACACTGTAGACGGAAGCATCACACACCTTATTTTCTGAGGAGGCATCAGAGGCACTCTTTGGTCACTTGGTTTCCTACACAGAAAAGAAGCTAATGCAAAGAAATAGCAAGTAACACAAAGAATTAAATGTGAAATTTTGAAGCAGATTGAAGAGATTCTTTACCAAATGTACTCCAATAATCGTTTTTATTTACAACTTTAATTTTTGTTTGTTTGTTTTTGGCCAAGAGAAGAAAAAAAAAAAAGAAACATTTTTTTTTAAAGTACACATTTCAAACAAACAAAAAATTAACTAAACTAATTAATTTAATTAATTAAATAAAGAAATAAATAAGGCCACAAATTAATTTTAATTTTAAATAGACTGTATGAAAACAGGCATTTACAACGTGCCTAAAGTGCACATGAAAATGCTGTTAAACATGTTTATATTATAACAGATAATTTAATAATATAAAATATAACACCATAATACTAAGACCAAAAACCAAAATTAAATCTAGAAAACTTCAAAAAAAGCAAAACTGAAAAAGTCTAAAAATGAATGAAACCTAAACTTTAAAAGAAACACCTGAAAATTAAAAATTGAAAATAAAATGCAAACTACATTAAAAATTATAATAAATAATTATAATAAAATATACTAAAAAATAATTTTAACTTAAAATGTATTTCAAATAAAAAGAACGTTTTTTTGTAATGTGTTTTGTAACTAAAATAAATAATTATAAAAAAATTAAAATAAAAATGCTGTTAAATATTTGAAAAATATAATAAATAATTTAATAATATAAAGGATAATATAATATAATAATAATACTGAAACAAAACCAAAATAAACTAAATCTAGAAAACTCAAAAAAGCAAAACTGAAAAAGTATGGAAATGAATGAAAACTAAACTAAATTAAAAATTATAATAAATAATTATAACAAAATGTACTAAAATAAATAATTAAAATAATTAAATTACATTTTTATTTAAAATAAAAAGAACATTTTTGTACTAAAGTAAACACACAAACTGAAAGCTAACTCAAATAAATTATGACACTGTAACTAAAATAGGCAACAAATTCATTTTAATTTTAAACAGACATTAAAAACATGCCAAAACTACATATAAAAATGCTGATAGTTAAATAATATAAAAGATAATATAATTTAATAATACTAAAACTGAAATAAACAATCAAAAAAAAAAAAAGCAAAAACTAAAAAAGAAGTGTGAAAATGAATGAAAACTACACTTAAAAAAATCTGAAAACTGAAAATTGAGAATTGAGAACAAAATGCAAACAGAAACTACATTCAAAACTATAATAACTCTGCTAATAGTCTGTACAAAGCAGGAGGGTCCAGTGGTACAGTTTTTGTAAAAAAGTTTTTTTGATTGTAGAAATATACGGCCTCAGGGTGAAAGAATGATGGCGATTGTGAATCGAGTTACCTGAAGCGAAAGTAAATCCCAAAGAAAATCCACTCTCTGACTCATTTAAACAAAAACTGACTTGTGGCCTTTTTACTCATCACTGACACACAAAACTTCATCTGAGTGACAGTAATTGTGAAATATTCCGCCCTCACGACGCCTAATAAAACAGCCGTGAAACTGGCCCGCAGCCACTGTATCCTACGGCTCCCACCGATCAGCGGACGTAAGGAGAAAAAGTGCGGAGTGTAATAAGAAAACACAAGTGAAATATTACACCAATAATATTACTCCAGAGACAACTGAGATTTCGTGAGAGGAGTGCGTCTGGCCCCCTGGCACAGCTGCTTGCTGAGGTAAACAGATGAGTCAGAAGATGATGGTGACCTCAGACAGCCTCAAGAAACAACTGGCCGCCCAGATCTCCACTCACAGAACTGACTGCAGTGCGGGAAACATCTCAACACATTTAAAGAAAAATTACTCACACTTGATTGAACCTAAGCATGATACATGTTTCTTTTGGATAGCAAAAAAAGTGACTGACTACCTTTCTGAAGCTTGGACGTGTCAGTTGAGTTTCTGTCTATGCAGGGTCAGAAAGCTCTCGGATTTTATCAAAAATATCTTAATTTGCGTTCTGAAGATGAACGAAGGCATTACAGGTTTGGAAAGACATAAAAATGACAGAATTTTCGTTTTTTGGGTGAACTATCCCTTTAATTGACACACTGGCAATAGCTGTACACAGCAAGACATATTTGCTGTAATAAACCCTCTGGGAAACTTACATCTAGCTTTATGAATTCCCATTCATATTTGTAATAAATCTCTGTTGTCATGTTTTTGTTGTTCGTCTCTAAGCCTGTAATTCAGACTATTTTTATCCCTCCAATCCAATACCCTTGCAGAATCCTGTCCCCCTTTCTCAATGCCTGATTAAAAAACATTTGTTCTAGCTAATCAAAAAAGCTTTTCTTAGAGGGTGTTTACACAACACCACTTTCAACTAAAAAAGGAAAAGCTTTTATGCATCTTGGCCTTTCAGCGTTCTGGGAGCCTGAAAAAAAGCAAACTTTCAAAAACCGGTTTCAAAGTGCAAGTTTTTGAAAACAATACCATTATAAACTGCAAACTACAAACTACAAAAACATGAATTTGTGAAAACAGTGACATCATGCACATGGAGATTATGTGTTCAGTCTATAGATAGTGGAGCGCGGGGCACAAAATAATGCGGGGTTAATTGTAATACACGTGGTTTAAATATTTCCACTAGTTACCAGTATTTACTAGTTACCATATCAACAATACATAGAGAAAAAAGCGCACCAAAATTCAAAAGTCTTTTGAATATATTGCTGAATATTTATATAACTACAGAGGACCAAATGCGGACGTAAGTGAACGTCCTCAGAACGTCCCTCAGTGAACGTTACAAAGCGGACCAAATCCAGAAATTCTCCGAACGTGCGCCAGTGAACGTTACAAACCGGACCAAATACGGACATCCTCCGAACGTCTGCCGGCGAACGTTACAAAGCGGACGCACTGCGGACCTAAACGGACGTTTGCAACGTCCGGGGAACGTTCCCTGTTTGCTGGGATTTTACCATGGTAAAAGTACATTTCTGGCTGAAGTAAATTTTTCATTTCAGTTTTTAGTATGCAATTAAAACAGAGACAAATCTGCTATTATTTTAATCTCCAAACTGTTATTTATCAGTTTAGATCATTAATGGTTCGCTGGATCTAGCAGAAGACACTAACCGATTTTAAAGTCCAGTGGCGCGGATGGGGAAAGTTGTAACACTGCATTGCAATCTGCTCCGCTATTATTAAACTATGCTATTCTATGACATTAGCGATGTAATTTACACTATTTACTTCTATGCATTTTAATGAGAAACCACAAGAAACAGGTGAATAAAGACAATCGATGTTTAATGTTCAGATGTTTCCATGTTTAATGTTCAGAAATTATTATTTCAAGAAATGTAAAGATGTTGGCTCGTTTATGAGTCCCGTGTTCTATGAGAGCTGTGTTTGGAGGTATGGGAGTGTTTTTCTGAATGTCTGAATGTGTTTCTTCATTTGCACACACTGTTTTGAACTGTACTGTATATATAGCTGTGTTTCGCGTTCAGGGCCATCCCATGCAGTTGCGATGTGTTCATTGTCAAACTCCAAAATTAGATTATTTTTAATTCTTAAAAAAACTCCATTGTTTTATTTGAAAAAGTTAATAATTTTATTTTATTGACAAAATATTTTTTTCATTAGATCAGATAACATTTTAAGCTGTCATATGGTCATGTTACAACGTGCCCCTCACACGTTACAATGTACCCCACATACGGGGCATGTTGTCACATTTCTCTTCCATTCTTTTGAGGTAAATGACTAAAAACATATACACTGTAATTATGAAACAAAGTGACATATAAAGTGTAAATAAATGTGGATAAAAAATTATACTCTGAACCCCATGTGGATTTACACAAACTGGGAAATTCAAAAAGTGTTATGTTGTGCCCCGCACTCCCCCATGCGACATACAGTGACATTGGCAACTACTGGCCTTTAATGCATAATACAGCATTTTTAGTCATTTTCTTAGACCCCTAACCAGTTAGTGCTATGCTAAGCTACTATGCTAATCTGTCAGATCACTAACTAAAGGCTAACTGAGTGAGAACACAATTAAATGCTTAATTTGACAGTTTTTAGCTTTGTAATATAATGTGATATGTGATGTACACTCTTAAAAATAAAGGTGCTTTAAAAGGTTCTTCAGTGTCATAGAAGAACCATTTTTGGTTCCACAAAGAACCATTCAGTTAAAGGTTCTTTAAAGAACCATCTCTTTCTTACCTTTTTATAATCCGAAGAAATTTCTTTCGTCACAAAGAACCTTTTGTGAAACAGAAAGGTTCTTCAGATGTTAAAGGTTCTTTATGGAACCATTTAGACAAAAAAGGTTCTTCTATGGCATCATGAAGCACCTTTATTTTTAGGTGTACTGTATACGTTTTGTCTTTAGTAAGATTTTTTTTAATAATTAGTATTTAATAAGTACTTTTACTCAACAAGGATGCATTAAATTGAGTCACAGAAAACACACTTATAATGTTACACAAGATTTATCTTTCAAATGCTGTTATTTTTAACTTTCATCAAAGAATCCTGAAAAATTAAATTGAATGGTTTCCACAACATTTTTTTGAAGCAACACAGCTGTTTTCTATGGAAGTCCGTTTCTGCTACAGAATTTAAAAAAAAAAAAAAAAAAAGATAATTGCGACTTTTTATCTCACAATTCTTACATTTTTTGTGTAACATAAACTCGCAATTCTGACTTTTTTCTCAGAATTGTGAGTTATAAACTTGCAATTGCGAGTTAAACAGTCAGAGTTGCAAGATATAAACTCACTATTCTGACTTTTTTTCTCAGAATTGTGAGTTTATATCTCGCAATTCTGACTTAATAAAACACAATTGAGTTAAGTCAGAATTGTCAGATATTTCTGAGAACATATCAGTTTATATTTCACAATTGCAGTAAAAAGCCAGAATTGTGAGATATAATCTCTCCGTTGCAAGAAAAAAAGCCAGAATTGTGAGTTTATATCTCGCAATTCTGATTGTGAGTTTGTATCTTTATAACACGCAAAATTAGGTCAAAATTGTCAGATATAAGTTCACAATTCTAAGAACATATCAGTTTATATCTCACAGTTGTGATAAAAAATCAGAATTGTGAGATATAAATTCACAATTGTGAGAAAAAAAGCCAGAATTCCATACTTTTCAACATGGATAATAATAATAATAATAATAATAATAATAATAATAATAATAATAATAATAATAATAATAATAATAATAAATGTTTCTTGAGTAGCAAATCAGCATATCAGAATGATTTCTGAAGGATCATGTGACTAAAGGCTGAAGTAATGATGTTGAAAATTTAGCTTTGCATCACAAAAATAAATCACATTTTAATATATAATCAAATAGAAAACTGCTCTTTTAAAGTATAAAAATATTTCATAATATCACTATTTTTTTGCTGTGTTTTTCTTTTGATTAAGTAAATGCCACCTTGGTAAGAATATTGATGTTCAAAAACATTAAAAAGTCTTACAGACTCCAAACTTTTGAACTGTAGTGTATAACTTAAAAGACATCCATTTTGAATTATACACTGTAGAGCAGTTTTCTCATGTAAAACCATGTTAATCTGAATGACCTGAGCCGGATCTTCCGACAGTAAACAGGGCACAGAATAAGGACAATTTTTATCATGCTATATATGCATCAGCAGGGTCAACACTCATATGTATTTATGAGTCTGTGTTTGAGAAAATACAAGATATATTGAGGTCAGGCTTAAGGTCAGCACTGGTGGAAATCTCCAGCAATTATTTTGAGTCTCACATACTCTATCCAAATGAATCATGCAGAGTGGGCAGGCAGAACATGGTCCGCTGAAGCACAGCATCACACCTATACCAGATTCTGTGTGTAAACAGTAAAAATGTGTCAGCTGGATGGATAAAAATTACCACCTAAATTACTAGGCTGAATCACAAGTGATGTTTCGTAATGATAATTAATGAGTGGAGAGCATCTCACATTTGACACGAAAGCTATTGAGATTTACCAAGCAGACAGATAACAATCCACATACACAACACAAACACCTGCCCCTGCCCCAAATACATATTGCTGTGTTTTCCCTTTATTGAAGTGGTCGTGTTTGAAGTCCTCTAGTAATTAAAATGCCATTAGTCAGTTGAGACACCTGGAACTGTCAAAATGTCTATGATTTATTAAATTTGCCTTCTGGTTAAAGCAAATGTTATATGCTGTTGTTCTGATTAAAAAGATGTATTTAGAAGAGGATGGAAAATGTGAGATTTCTGAAGTATATTCATTAAATTGTGCACTTATTGTAAGCACACTTAAAACCTACTGAGAATTGAAATGTATAAAAAAGTATGATATTTGAAGAGCTCACAGAATTTATTCTAAAATAGCAATATTTTATCAAAACTTCAAGTTCCATAGTATGTCCTCCAAAAATGCACTTAAGGGCAATGAGTAACAGTAGTGAAGCAGAATACTAATACCGCAGAACATATATTCATTCATATAAATTGACATTGAAACCTACTTTAGGTCCAATTAATAAAGTGGACAGAGTTACTACATAATAAAATCGAACAGAGACTACTAGAATTTATATGATAAATTTCTCAATATATGTGACCCAGGACCACAAAACCAGTCATAAGGGTCAATTTTTTGAAACTGAGATTTATTCATCAAAGCTGAATAAATAATAATGATGTATGGTTTGTTAGGATAGGGCAATATTTGGCTGAGATACAACTACAATCTTAAAAATAAAGGTGCTTTAAAAGGTTCTTTACAGCGATGCCATAGAAGAACTGTTTTTGTTTCCACAAAGAACCATTCAGTCAAAGGTTCTTTAAAGAACCATCTCTTTCTTACCTTTTTATAATCTGAAGAACCTTCTTTAACCACAAAGAACCTTTTGTGAAACAGAAAGGTTCTTCAGATGTTAAAAATCTTTATGGAACCATTTAGACAAAAAAGGTTCTTCTATGGCATCATGAAGCACCTTTATTTTTAAGAGTGTATTTGAATATCTGGAATCTGAGGGTGCAGAAAAAAAATCAAAATATGGAGAAAATCACATTTAAAATTGTCCAAATGAAGTTCTTAGCAATGCATATTACTAAACAAAAATTAAGTTTTGATATATTTATGATAGGAAATTTACAAAATATCTTCAAGAAACATGATCTTTACTTAATATCCTAATGAGTTTTACTTTCTAGTAACTGTACAGTGCCTTGGCTATTATACAATTTGCATACATACAAAATTTGTAGAAAAATACATTTTTTTCAACATGTTTCCACTTTTGACTTTGAGCCAATTCTGTTGAATGGCCCATATAAATTCAAACCTTTGTTAAATTTAAGATATGATGGGTATATGTGATATTTTCTATGTAATTCCTGTTAGTATTTCAAGTTTCTAAAAAACTAAAAATGTCTAAAAAACATTTAGTATAGATATAATAGACCTTACTATTATAGGAACTTGTAAACGTAGGATTGTTTTGGAAATCTTTTTATCATTTATTCATCATGGTTTATATAATAATTAATTAATATCCCTCTGTTTTCCACAGTCATCATAGGACAATTCTGGCAAGAACATTAAACAACAACATAACCTTATGGTTCATACTGGAGCTGTCTAAATTTGACAAAAATTCTGGCATAAAGGAAATGTGGTAAAAGCTATAAATATTTAAAAAATCTGCTCATGTTTTTTTTTTTGAGTTTGAGTTTGAGTTTGAAATAGTTCTGCAGTGATCATCAGCAGTGAGTTCTCAGTCATGCTAATTGTCTGCATTATATTGTTAATCCTACATAGCTCATTAATAAAACCCTCACATCCAAAACTTAAGCGAGCAGCACAGTCCCACAAAGAATAATCTTCCAGGTCCTACTCAGTTTGATTTCAAAGCTTACCAATAGACTGAGATGCCTCGCCCCAAATTCTTTAATCCAACTAGGCAAGGCTTACAAGAGGAAAAAGTCAGATGAACGAGACAGGGTGCTTAACCTGTGAATGGTGATGAGAGAACAGGAAACGGGTGTGCATGTAACTATGGAAACAAGTGTGATGAATGAAACCTCTGGAGATGGGACTGGGAATTGCTATGCATGGAGGTACCATATAGACAATAAGATGCAAGTCCATTTCAAACATGCATTCTGCAGATTTCCTTGACTGCTGGGTCAAAAACACATGAAATGAAGCTGAAATTCAATAGATAGTTTGTAAAAAAAAAAAAAAAAAAAAAAAAAAAAATTACAGTAAAAAATGCAAGCATGTTTAGAGAACAGCCTATATATTTTACATTTTAAAACTGTAATTTACAAAACAAACTGATTAACAAAAAGCACCAGGGCTACTAAAATCTATTTTGAATTGTTAAAGGCAGCGTATGTAACTTTCCGCTAGAGGGCGCATTTTCAAAACATATGTAATTTTTTTATATTCAAAACTTATGTAATTTTCACCGCTAGAGGGCGCATATTCAAAACGCATGTAATGTATTCATATTCAAAATGTATGTAATTTTCGCGACTAGAGGGTGCATATTCATAACGTATGTAATTTTTTGCTGCGGGTGGGCGCATATTCAAAACGTATGTAATTTTCATATTCAAAACGTATGTAATTCTAATAACGTACCATTTGCACTACACCTAAACCTACCCGGTTCCACATCCTAAGTCCAGTTCCATTCCAACTGAGCTGCAGTGATATGTACTTATTGGTACGTACAGGTACGTACTTATTGGTTTCCATAGGTATGTTTTCATCATGAGATCAGGTTGAAGGAAACAAAGGTGAAGTCTGATGGCGCCGTGATTGAGTGTGGAATCATGGGAGTTGTCTTCTTCAAGACCCTTCTTCCTCGACTGGGATCATTTACAGCCACATTTGGGATCGTTTGAAGCTGCATTTAAACTGCATTTTGAAAGTTCAAACTCGGGGCACCATATCAGTCCATTATATGGAGAAAAATGCTGAACTGTTTTCCTCAAAAAAATAATAATAATAATTTCTTTACGACTGAAGGAAGAAAGACATGAACATCTTGGATGGCAAGGGGGTGAGTACATTATCTATAAATTTTTGTTCTGGAAGTGGACTTCTCCTTTAACCAATTAACAGGTTTTTACTGTAGCACTTTTTACAGTCTTTTACATATGAAATTAATTGTTTTCTACAGTGTAGAACACAACACTGATTTGCAAAACGGCCTTCGCAAAAACAGTCAATCAGCGTTGTCGTGATGTCAGTGTGAAATACGGTCTGTGAAGCATGTGTGGGTGTTCAGCCTGAGGCTGAGACCACATACTAGTGGTTTAGATGGGTTTGGCCGTAGGTCTATTATGTATGAGTCGAGATTTAGCTCAGGATATCTCACGGATACAAGTTTTGAGAGTTGCTGCAACAGGAGTGTAAAAGCTAACCAGTAACCTAGTACAGTATAGACATTACACTACTCCATTAACCTGTGGAAGTCAAGCAATGACAAATCTGATGGAAATCTGTCCATATGATGAGAAGGAAGCCTTGAGAAACAGGCAGCTCAGTGATAAAGCACTGCAAAGTGAGACAACGAGCATTTAGAGATATATAGACACGGATGCCTTAGACTGTGCACTTAAGTCTGACATTTACTTAGGCTGACATGTCCTTGTTTGATGATGACCACCTGAACTTTCTAACAAGGATGGGTGTTTTTTGTAACAGCAGGAGGAATCTGGTTCAAGGACGTATTGTGTTCGATAAATTAAGGAACAAAATAAGAACCTATAGATCGCAGGTGGAGACACTGCGTGGGTTCGTCCAGTGACAGATGGATGTCTTCAATTATCTCTCATTGGGCTGGGGTTAGGAGGATGTGGGCTAACTGCACTCAGATAATATGGAGAGACTCTTACCTTTGGTATTCACAGAGTCTGCTCAATACGCTAGTGAAGTCAAATCTGGTTTAATGGCTGAGAGCTCTTCGTTGTAAATGCCATAGTCTCATTTAGTAAGTGGCAATTTTTGTGAGAAGAAAACACAAGGGAATCATTTGTCTGGACTATGGTGTCTTTGTGTTCCTAAATACGTTTCAATGTCACTCTGTCGCATACCAAACTAGATCATCCAGTTACATCCTCCTGAATGTCCTGAAATCAAGCACTGCTCAGTGCTCAGCCTTTAAATTTGCTGCAGAAAATACAGAAATTTTTAATGATTTAATTTAAAAATATATATTTTACGAAACATTTTAAATGCTTTAGACAAAATTAATATGAAAACAGTCATAGAAAATCGTTCAGCTATAGTCTTGTGTATTATTTAAATGATTTATACTCTTGTTTTGATTAACCTAGGGCTGTCAAACAATTAATCACGAATAATCGCATACAAAATAAAAGTTTGAGTTTGCCTAATATATGTGTGGGTACTGTGTCTAATTATTATGTACATACACAAACACAAACACATTCATGTATATATTTAAGAAATATTTACAAGTATATGCAATTATTATTATTAAATTATTATTAAAATATTTTGTACATAAATAACACTTCTCTTAAATATATACATGAATGTGTTTGTATTTATACATACATAATAATTACACACAGTACACACATATATATATTAGGCAAACTCAAACTTTTATTTTGTATATGATTAATCGCGATTAATCATTTGACAGCCCTAGATCACATCTATTGTGTGTGTGTGTATACATATATATATTCATTATATTTATTTCATTATATTTATTCGTTATATATACACAACCATTCAAAGTTTGTGATCAGTATGTCAGTATGTTTTTTTGTTTGTTTGTTTTTAAGGATTCATTTAATATCTTATAAATATCATATAAACGTTCATTTTGTATACGATTAATTGCGATTAATCGTTTGACAGCCCTAGATCAAATCTATTGTTTTTTTTTTTAATATTTATATATATAAATATTCATTATATTTATTCATTACACAACCGCTCAGTATATGTTCAGTATGTTTTGTTTGTTTGTTTGTTTTTAAGGATTAATTTAATATCATTGACATACTGCTGTAAATTTTATTAACATTTAGAATTTTTTTTTTATTTTTTTTTTTTAGATTTTCAGCACTCATTTTAGCTTAGTCATTTTATTGTGTTTTTGTCATTTTTAGTATTTTTTTTTTTATATATCTGTACACCTTTTTAGGAGTTCAAGCGCGTCGCTAAAGTGATCAAATGTACGAAATCGCTCATAGTTCCTAAAGTATAAGACACAGGCTTAAGTGTCTTATGTTGTTGGAATCCTCAGATTCGATCGGCGAAATTTTTGGGTATTTCGCATTTTTTATAAATCCTACTTTTGTGAACTAGTCCTAGGTTTTCCGCCTGATCGGAACCAAACCAGTGCAGAAAGACTCTCTAGAGAGTGAATATCAAGAATTATCAAAAAATAGCTGAACTTTTGACTCACCGTGGCAAAGGGACGCCAAAACGTTCGAAGGGGGTGGGGCACTTTTAGTAAACTCCTGAACGGAATGAGATATCTTCACCAAACTCTGCACACTTATGTAAGAGCTCAAGCTGAGGTCACAGGAAAAAAATCGTGGAGATTGGCCACTTGGTGGTGCTATTAGAGGGTAAAAACATAAAAATTGCTATAACTAGGCAACCATTTGTCCTATGGACATGAAAATCAGTGTGCACAGTCTTGGTCCAAAGTGCCACAAGTCTCTATGGGCAACCCCAACAATTGCTGCTTGCAGCTATATTATTTATTTGTATTTCAGGTGTTGTTTTAGTTATTTTAGTACCTCAGGTTAAACTAAATTAAATGAGAAATGTTGCTTTGGAAACTAGCTGAAATAAAGTTTTTTTTTCTTTTTAATATTTAATTTTATTTCAGTTGATGTTTTTAAGTTTAGTTTCACGTTTAGTTTTAATTAACTAAACCAATCCTGCATTGAATTCTTATCCTACATCATCAGCTGGAATGCCACTCTCTTATACACCCATATGACAGTTAGTGGAAGTTAGAAATTACAGTTTATAAAGATCTAAATATGGATATTTTTCTTACACAAATGCATCGATTCACTTCAGAAGGCCTTTATTAACCTCCGGAGCCATGTGGAGCACTTTTTATGATGGATGGATGCACTTTATTGGACTTCAAAAACTCAACAGCCATTCACTGCCATTATAAAGCTTGAAAGAGCCAGGACATCTTTTAGTATAACTCCGATTGTATTCGTTTTTGCTTTCAAAGTGGACCGGCAAATCGATTGTCGCTGGAAACTTCCTGTGTCACGCCTGGTTAGGACAAGGTGTGATCCGGCTGTTGTTTATCCGACACCAAAATCCCCCAATGCATTTCCATCATTCTACCCCTTGTCTTGTTTTCCTTGAAAATAGTGAAACCCACATCAGCACGATCCCCCAGGTGAGGCAGTGGACTCATGCAGAGCAGGTATCACATTTCATTTCCTTTTCAATTACCGGCGGAGCGGCAGTGGGCTGTGCCCTGGCGAGCGAGCAGAGGAAGGCCGGCTCTGATGGTGAGGTTCGGCTGCTCAATCACAGTCCGGTGGAGCAGAGGAGCAAAGGCAGCATGCCAGATGAAACACAATAATGACTTCGCAAATGCTACGACTGCACCGAGGAAATGGAGAAAGAAAATCGGACAACTTGTTCTGTGTGTTTTTTGTTCATTTCCGCTGAGAAAGAGAGATGCAAGGGAGAAGGGTGTAATAGGAAGTGAAGGACAGATGAGGAAAGGAGAAAGAGAGAGTCGGTATGGAAATCTTGGACGGAACAAATTGAAGCATTGACACTGACACTGTATCTCTGACAGTTTACTCATTATAGCCGAGATGTGCACTGCGAGTATTATAGCACTGTCAGTCAGAACCACGGTAATCAGAAGAATAAAACATGTGATTAATAAACCATTACTCTGCATTATGTTTTACGGTGCCTCTTTTTCCAAATATAATACAACCTATCATTTTGTTAGAGAATATGTAAAAGACAATGTGATTTGAATCCATTTTACTTCAGTATTGTGACATTGTTAAAGGGATAGTTCACCCAGAAATGAAAATTCTGTCATTAATTATTCACCCTCATGTCGTTCCAAACTCGTAAGACCTCCGTTCATCTTCAGAACACAAATTAAGATATTTTTGATGAAATCCGAGAGCTTTCTGACCCTGCATAAACAGCAACGCAACTCATTCAAGGCCCAGAAAGGTAGTAAGGACATTGTTAAAATACTGTAGTTCATGTGACATCAGTGCTCAACCATAATGTTATTCATTATTCATTCAGCAATTATTCAGCAATTTTTGTTCTTCCGTGTCAATCTTCGCTGTGCTAAAGACACTTTAGCATTCCTATAAGAGCAAATATTTTTTGTGTGATTTTTGGTGAATTTTCTTTTACTTTAAGTGGAAAAGGAAAGTCATTTCAAACAATACATATATATATATATATATATATATATATATATATATATATATATATTTTTTTTTTCTTTTTTTTTTTTTTGGAAAAAAAACTTGCACTGATAAATGGTTACAATAAGACCAGAAAAGTGCACTAGGACAAAAAACAGTCAATTTTGAAATATGAAGTTGATAATACATGACACAGGTGTGTCATAACATATTCAACTGCGTTTTATGTTTGCTCTTAGGAATGTCAAGCAGGAGTAAAGTAGCACATTAAATAAAAAACACTGAGTGGAATAATACTGGTACTGCAGACTGGAAGGAAGGTTCAGTGGCTCAGGTGCAATATTTCAGATTAGATATTTTATCTAAATGAATCCCAGACAATACGTGCAAGAGCTACAGTGAGAATCCTAAGAGTGAGATGAGATTCCATGTATTCCTCTAATCTATAAACAAAGAATCTGAATTATTGTAAAGTCATCTCTGGCAGTTTTTTGTACACACAGGCAACACAGACTTTTTACCTTATATGTTATCTTATACATCCTTATATGTGACACTGGACCACAAAACCAGTCTTAAGCAGCATTGGTTTATTTGTAGCAACAGCCAACAATACATTGTATGGGTCAAAATGATACATTTTTCTTTTATGCCAAAAATCATTAGGATATTCAGTAAGATAATGTTCCATTAAGATATTTGGTCAATTTCCTACCATAAGTTTTCATTAGTAATTTGCATTGCTAAGAACTTCATTTGGACAACTTTAAAGGCGATTTTCTCATTTAATATATTTCGATTTTTTTGCACCCTCAGATTCCAGATTTTCAAATCTATCTTGATCAGCTTTCAGCATGTGGTGTTTAAATCAAATGTTTCAGATGTTTACATTTGAATTTCAAAAAATTTACCCTTATGACTGGTTTTGTGGTCCAGGGTCACATTTATTATATATCAGAATTGTGAGATATAAACACGCAATTGCGAGTTATAAAGTCAGAATTGGGTGATATAAACTTGCAATTGTGAGTAATAATGTCAAAATTGTGAGCCGTGAAGTTGCAATTCTGAGAAATAAAGTCGTAATTCTGTGAGATATAAATTCACAATTCTGACTTTTTTCTCAGAATTGCATGATATAAACGTACAGTTGCAAGAAATAAAGCCAGAATTGCAAGATATAAATTCACAATTTTGAGGAAAAAAAGTCACAATTTCAAAAAAATCTGAATTTTGAGATTAAAATTTGCAATTCTGAGAAAAAAAGTCAGAATTGTGAGTTTATATCTTGTAGTTCTGACTTTATTTCTCAGAATTGCGAGTCTATATCTCACAATTCTGACTTATAATATATAAATATATAAATCTTGCAATTTTGACTTTTTCAAAATTGCGAGCTTATATCACAATTCTGACTTTATAACATACAATTGCGGGGTTAAATCTCACAATTATGAGAAAAAAGTCTGAATTATGACATAAAAAGTCACAATTGCACGTTTTTATCTTTTTATTCAGTGGCGAAAATGGGCTTCCATAGAATTGACTTGCATACACACAGATACAGTACATACATATTTTAATTATTTTATAATAAATATTTATTATTTTATTTATTTAATAAATCATTTCATTATATATTAAGAAATGTACAGAAGCCTTTCTACTATTGTAACTTTTCTACTTTACTATTCTACTTTGCATTTAAATTATTAGGCCAAGATTGTGATTTTGAAGAAATATATTGCATTGAATTAGAAGAATTGAACTATTTCCACTAGTGGTCTCTAACTTTTGGCCCCTGCTGTGTGCTGTATATGTGTTGAACAATTACTTGCTATGAGCTCTACTCGGGGATCACCGCATTTATAGTATTAAAGTAACTCTTTCATTAGAGCTAAGCGTTTTGGCACGTCAAAAATCTTTGGTTTGTTTACTAGAGGGACATTACAAGCTTTTTGAAACGTACAAATACTGTTTGTTTTATCTTGAGAAGCCAGCTGCTAAAGCAAGGCTGGATATGGGAATTGAAAACAAATGCAATTTGCAGATTTATTTTCTCCTCTGTCACACAATCCCCTTCAATGTCACTGCCATTTTGCGTGCTGCACGCCTGCTCACTACAGCTATGCCGTTTTTTTTTATTTTTTTATAAATAACCAAAAAAATCCATTCTTCACATGAGCTCATGCTATTGAAACCGGGTTATGTGCTTTGTCAAGTGAAAACCCTCAGGGAATTGTAATCAATATATATTTATAAGTTGAAAAACTAAATCCAAACTGGCCTGAACTATTATTCTTAAAGGTGAAGTGTGGAATTTGAATTTGCAGAGACTATTCAAGGATCAGCTTCCATTAATATTGCAAACACCGTGATGGTGGGTTCAAAAGCTGCTTGTTTGAGCCAAGGTCAAGGTTTGGCTGGTTAGCATGACTCCAAACAATAGCAGAAAAGTTTAAAACATTTTTTTTGACATAACTGAAGGAAAGTGTCTGATGGAAGATTGTCATAAAAAATGATTTCAACCCAACTCACCCTCATGTTGTTCCAAACCTGTAAGACCTTCGGAAAAAAAAATTAAGATATTTTTAATAAAATCCGAGAGCTTTCTTTTACCCAAAAGAGAAGAAATTGTTGTCATTATTTTTGTTTATTCGCTTAGCTTTGTAAAATTATGGTTGAAACACTGTCACATGGACTATTTTAACAATGTTCTTACTACCTTTATGGGCCTTAAACTTGGTAGTTACATTGCTGTCTATGCAGGGTCAGAAAGCTGTCAGATTTCATCAAAAATATCTTAATTTGTGTTCCGAAGATGAACGAAGGTCTTACAGGTTTGCAACGTTATGAGGGTGAGTAATTAATGACAGAATATTCATTTTTGGCTGAACTGTCCCTTTAAGGCTCCTAAGTGAAGACTAAAATGCAAGCATCAGACAGATTCCTCCACCACACACTGCAACGTGTATAGCACTATAGTGATAATGATGTCACTGATGATGTAAAGAGACAATCTCTACAATCTCTTTACACATTTTTTCACTTTAAATACTCTTCTGTGGGATGCTGTTACATGTCTTGAAATCATATTATTAAACTGAGTCACTGTCTGGTTCCTCTTCACAAGAGAGAGAGTCACGCATAACGTGGTGTCCTTTTCTAGCAAGCAGCAAGTGATCAAGGGCTCACGTCACACTCCACATGGCCAAAGACAGAGATCAGCCAGGCCTGACAGAAGGTTGGGGGAGTGACGGCTGCATCGCTCCAGACTATGAGCTCACGGAGCGTCTCCGGGAAAAAGTGGCCTACAAACGGAAAAAAAAAAGTGTGGAATGTCCCGTCCCCCCCCCCCCCCCCCCCATGGTTATTTTAAAAATAAATAAAAAAAATATATATATTTATCATCTTTAATATATTATAAATAATAATACTAATAATATAAATAATTTTTTAAATAATAATTTTATTAACAATTTTTCATTTGCATATAGTACCCAGTCCACTACAGAAAAATGTGAACGTGTGAAAATGTTTCGTAACAGTTTATTCAACTATCATGTGTCAAAACATGAAATATTGTTTACTTGTACATCTACAGCTTTTTAACAATCACTTGCACTTGCACAAACCTTTAGAATGAATTTAACTAGGCAGCAGGGATACAAAAGGTTGGGAAGGTTAAATGATTTATGGAACGACTAAAGGCTGTTCCAATTTTGCGAACGCACAAGAGAACAGTTATTCAAAACTTGTTTAAGATTTGGTTTTATCTGTCAGGTGACCTTTTCTCTAGACTGCACAGCTCTATTCTGCTGCAGCCAGAATCCATAAATCCTACGGCGACTATTCATTCATGATATACAGCGGCCTCTAAAACAGTCTGGCCAAGAAACAAAGTATTGACATGTTAAATTGAGCGTGATGTTTCATTGCCCGCCAATTGCTATTCTTCCTATGTCAAAGTGACACAGTCAGAGCTTTTTTCAATGCGACGGTCTGATCAGGAGCTGCCAGCTGTGCTCTCCGAGACGCTCGTGCACAGTTTTGTCTCTCTAAACAAACTTTAGTCAAATCCCAGAGGAACGACTGAACTATTTACAGCAGTCTTTAAAGATACAAACAGAAAAGAGCCACGATTCCCTTGACAGCCAATTGTGAATAAAGAAGCTTTCTGCGGCTCGGACTAACATCAAACGCAAATGAGCTAGATTTCTCAGGTGGCAGATGGTGCTTTCAAAACACTGTTAAAATTCCAGATTAACACCAGCTCCAAAAATAAATGATCTATGACAAACTTTGTGTAAGCTTATGCATGATCAAGGCCCCTCATTGTGATGGAGATAACAGAGGAGTTAAAAAAAATTAAATTAAATTAAAAAAAAAAAATAGCTGTGGATGCAAATGACTAAGCTGTTTGGAGAATGACATATAGTGGGGTCCAAACGTCTGAGACTTCTCTTTACATTTTTTCCTGTAATACAACATTTGTCATTAGAAATTGCATTGTCAATATGATCCATACGCAACCCAGGCTCATGAAAATACGTGCCTCTACACTGTCAGAAAAAAAGGTACAGTTCTGTCGCTGGGGCTGCACCCTAAGGTACAAAGTGAAAAGGTACAAATATGTACTTTTAAAGTTCTAATATGTACCTTTAAGGTACCAGTACGTACTTTCAAAGTACTTTCAAATGGGTGCCGTTGGAATGAGAGTCCAAACAGCTGATAAAAACATCACAGTAATCCGCTAGAGTAAAGTAAATATTTAACAAATCCATCAGTAAGATGTTTTTAACTTCAAAATATTGCTTCTGGCCACAATATTGCTTTCGCCAGTGAAAAAGTTGACTTGTCTGAATAAGGAGAGAAATATGCACAGATCAAGCACGGTTTACAAGTAAGTTTTCTAAACAAATATATCAGTAGATTCTGTTGTGAGAGGACAACATGGTATGGACTTGTTGTAGACTGGTATTTTGTCCAAAAGCGATTGTTTTGATGTTTAAACTTTCATGATGGCACCCATTCACTGCAGAGGACCCATTGGTGAGCAAGTGATGTAATGCTAAATTTATCCAAATCTGCTGAATCCAATAAAGAAACAAATTCATCTACATCTTGGATAGCGTGAGTATGATTAAATTAGTAAACAAGAAACAGTGCAGAACGTTAAATATTTCGAATTCATTTACTGTACATTTACATTATAATTTTTGTTTATCTCCAAGTTTAAATTTAGATTCCAAATTACAGATAATCAAAGCATTCTAAGACTTTCAAGATATCAAGATAAAAATAGGCTATTATTTGATCATGAAAATAAAAATAGGAGCTGACAGAAACGAAAATCTATTTTAGTTTTTGAAAGACATATATGCTCTCCACAAAGAAAGAAACCACCTAGGATGCACAACAGAAAAAATGGGATAATTCACTATGTACTGACCTTTAAACAATGGGGTGCATCTCTTGCACAAACCGTCATTCAGCTTCAGCTGTCCTTTATACAACTTTGAGCATCATGCTGTTGAAGGAAAAAAAAAAAGAAAGACAGCACTATTCCCCGGCTTTCTGTATGTTTTGAAAATCACTCCACTAAGTCAATAGGACCTGGAAAATGAAATTAGGCCATTATGCACCTGGTTACCATGGCAATAACAGGACCAAGTGATCCCTTAGTGTCTCTCAAGTACTTTACGGATGGCCTCATTGACTGCATTCTGATAACCCTCATTCCTGCAACACTTCTGCTGTTCATGAGGTTTTATGAATTTGCTCAGAACATGAATATTCCAAAAGCCTTACTTTATTTTGTTGCATTACTGCTTCTTTTTCCTGTCACAGGTTACAGTTTCTGCCACCTTAGGCAGGTCTATTTGTCCTCTCAAAGACAAACAATGCAGATTGCTCGTTCATCTGCATCAGTATATAATTAGCTTATTCTGAGCGGAGGTCTTGTTTGCCGTGCCAAATGCCCATAAGGACCGGTATAATTTTGTAAATACAGAACATGCAAAACAAGGGATTAGTCCAGAATATAACACAATAAAACTGATTTATATTATCTCTCTCAAGATACGTAAGCCTATCTGGGGTTTGAATTTTAATTGTGTAAGCAACTGTGTAACTGGCAACTATATTGACTTTTGATTAAGCATCTGATTTAGTTAGGTAGCAAAGCTTCTGTAAAGGTACCAAACTACATATATACATTTGCATACGATTCCCAGAATTACTCACTAAATGCCTACAGACAACATTGCATAACAAATGGACAAACAGAAGGAAGCAGAAAAAAACACCCTTAATAAACTTATTTCACTTATTTTCTACCAGTTTGGGATAAAAATGAGGCTAAGGTGGGAGAAGTTAAATTAGCAAGTGTCTGCATATCATTTCATATTAAATATGCTATCATCTCTAAATGCATAATTCTAAACACCATGTGCAATGTGACAAAAGTGTCAACTTTGACACCTGTATGTATAACCTACCATATGCTACTAGGCAGTGCTGATGCAATCATATATTTATCACAATTTCGTTGTCCAAGTATGTAAAAGGTTTCAGTTTTACATCCACGTTATTAAACCATGCAACCACCATCAAAACTTGAAACTCAGAACTAGCATCCACAGAGATGATTAGGTGAAAGCAAATTCACTAGACACATGCTGTCAGCTTATGAATAAGGCACTCTCCACTGATTTTAAATACCAGCTTCTAAAATCGTGTAAATCTTGGACGTCAGTATTTGACGTCAACCTGACTTTGACTTAACATTGGATTTTAATTACACAACCCAAAAACAACAAAATATCAACGTCAGCGGATCAAATTAAAATTGATATTAGTTATTGAATTGACATTGAATTTTGGTCACCCGACGTCACATCTAATATGATGTCTCTGTGCCAAAAGCATCAGCAAAAACACTGACCGCATACAGAGTGTTTTCATGACGTCCCTGATAGCACATGTACGTCTGCATTTACATCTGCAAGACGTAGTTTGCTCATCTGCAATACGTCTATTGGACGTTTCCTATCAAATGTCAAATAGATGTCTATTAGATGTCTTTAAGATGTTTATGATTTAGAAGATGTCTGCCAGATGTTTGTACACAGCAGATGCTTTCCAGATCAAGAGACCTTTAACAGACATCTTGCAGATGTACGTGTGGGGTGTCATCAATCGGTTATATTGGTGGCATGTAAACAATGCCACTGAACAGAACAAAACTGGCACATTTTGCTGACTATTGCTGCTGAAATTGTCAATTATTGTCATGTTTTGGGCTGTACTAATCGGTCGGACCAGGAAAATATTTGGAGTACTATAGACTGCCAAAAGATATAACAAATCAAAAAGAAGAGTGAAAAAAAAAAACTGTCTGAGGAACAAAGGGCGTTTGTGGTTGGCCAAACTGAACCAGGATTTCCAGGGCAAGAATCTTGACAAAATTCATGTTTGTTCTTATCATTTCCGGTCAGGTAGGTGAAATATTAGGCTAATATCGTAATTAATACGGCTCGTACGTATCTCACAAGCCTATCTTATCCACCTATTAACTTTAGTTTGTTAAAATGTCTCGCGCTTACCTGCTTAATAAGTCCTTCTCAATATGATTTAGCAACTTCCACACATTTTTTTCCATTGTTTAGACAGCATGAATTTGCAAAACAACTTATTCAGTAGTACATTAACCGTGCAATCCATGCTATTTACATCCGAATATCTCTAATATGGCCGCGTCTCCGCGTCTCACGACCAAACCGTGATGCAAATGCAAATGATGGTTAATGATGTCACAGAATTTACTGTTTTTCTTTAAATTGATGTGTGAATGGTGCTTTACCGGTAAAAAGACGGGACGTCGTTGCCTGTGTGAACATCGCATTTTTGAATTTAGTCTTTTGAAAGTCGTTCTGGTAATTTGGCGGCAATTTACTGGTATTACTGTGTGAAAGGGGCTATTGAACCCCCCCAAGAAAGCCGAAACGAGGGGAAGGAGTCTCATTAAAAGTAACCTGTAGGCCTACATTTTTATACAAATACAAGCCTATGTAAGTTTCAGACATTTCAGCGTAGATAAAAAGTTAGATTAAGTTTGCTTTGATAACCCTAATAACAGCTTTCCATTTCAGTTCACTTGCGATTGGTCCAACGACTTGCTTTAGCGTTTAAGAGTGTTTTTGTTAATTAATGTATTGATTTATTTATTTTAATAGCCAGTCCCCTTTAAAGACACTATAAGTCGCATGCTGCTGAATTAGTCGCGTTATATGAGTTGCACATTCATTATACATGCAACATGCTCTTTATGTGAGAATTGCAGGGTTTGATATTGATGGACACACATTCCGCTCTCTCTCTCTCCTTCTAATCCTTTTGTTACTTCCATGTGCCCATACTTGGGTCTCTCCCCTCCTCCTCTCTCATCATTACGCATTCAGTCTCACTCAGCGCTCTGTTCAAGCGCAGCTCATTGCGCTCCAGACGCTCCACGCACCCGAGTGCGCAAGACCGCTGGTGTTTAGGATAGTAGACAAAACACAGTATAGTGTTTATTGCAATGCCACACTTGGAACGATAGAAATCTACGTATATATTCAAACATTTGCATACTTCAAAGCCTGCATAAACCAGCCGTGGCGCTCAAGTATCCTCAAACATGAGCATCATCTCGGATGGCGGTGATGTTCTTGATGGAGATATGCGTGCTGACACTTCATGACAAAAGACACCCAACTCTGTTTTTCAGCGTCCGATTAGCCGCGGCAAAGAAGAGGAGAGAAGAGCGCAGGATGAAAAGCACTGGCTTACTACTGGGTTACTTTTTGATGAAAGTTCTTGTGTGCGACGCGGAAGGAGAACCTGGGAAAAACCTGGATGGTTTGGTCACGGCGTCCGGGTCCAACGACTCCAGAGACGGGGAAAACGGGCTCTCTGAGACCCCTCACACGGAAGACAGGTGTCGGGGCTATTATGATGTGATGGGTCAGTGGGATCCTCCGTTCGTGTGTCGGACGGGCAGCTACCTGTACTGTTGCGGGACCTGTGGCTTCAGGTTCTGCTGCGAGTTTAAGAACTCCAGATTAGATCAGACCACCTGCAAAAACTACGACACTCCGCCGTGGTCCATGACGGGCAGACCACCGCCGAAGATGATGGACCAACACGATCCGACTAAGGATAAAACGAATTTGATTGTGTATATCATATGCGGAGTAGTTGCTATCATGGCGTTGGTTGGGATATTCACCAAACTTGGCTTGGAGAAGGCGCATCGACCTCACAGAGAGAACATGTCGAGGTAAGTGACTTACAAGTTTAATTTGAAACGCTGTTGTAAATCATCTGCGTGATTGTTGTGGAGCTGAATTGTTTATTTCATAGGAAAGAAAAATCGAATTATTCCAAAACCAAATATATCTATATAATCTCTATATGTATATGTAATTGTGGCTATTTTTATTTATCCTTTCAATAAGTTGTTGTAAATTGTTGTAGAGCTGAGCAGTTTATTCCATGTGGAATAAAATTATACAAATGAGATCTCCTTAATGTGTCAACATTTAGACAATAATGCGATTCAACAGAGAGCAAATGGAGATGTTTACTTTGGTTGCTTGCTTGTTTTGGTTACAGAAAAGATCTTACAGTGTCACAAACAGTTCTGCAGTCTGCAAGATATCAAAAGTCTGCAGTTAAATGTTTCATTATGCACTCAAATATTTGTCATGGCAGCTTTTCTGAAAAATCAGAGATATGCTGTTTGCATTGATTTTATAGCTCTACAATTTCACGATGTCAACAATGACCTCATTTGTATCTGTTTTTATCCTGTCCTAGAGGGAATTGCTCATTTTGTTTCATTTACACTGATATCAATATGAAATAGATCCAAGATTGCATATCTTCTGAGCTATCAATGAGCAACCTCTAAACATGACAGCTTTCCTCTGGGATGTCATTCACTGTTGCTCGAGGCTTTCAAGGATTACACTGACACAACTCTATCTATCACAATGACCTTGTGCTAGTTTTTCTAACTTCTACTGGCTTGATTTTCTTGTCTATCTGTTTATCACTCAGGCAGTCTACAACACTGACAAGTACAGAAGCACAAAAAAATGCTTCTTTAGTTTCACAGACAGGTATTTATTTGAAGCTCAAGGTTTAGTAGGCCTGTTTACATGGTGGAATGTACAAAGTAACTTTCTTTCAAATCAAGAAAAAGGATTTTCATTCTTTTAATAAAAACTAAAGACCAGACATGTTTTCCCCTGAAGACTCCAGATAAAGTGCGGATAATCAGAAAGAGCTGAAAGCAGACGTACTACAAAAGATACTGACTAGCATTCAGGTCTAAATCATCTGTTGATCAGCAGTGTTTTAAACATTCATCAACATCTCCGTAAGTCTCTAATTATCTCCATGGTGAGGCACCGATTTTGTCTATAAAAGCTTTTGCTCTAAACAAATGCACTCTCACGAATGCTCACTCATCTAAACATCAGCAGAGAGGTGTCCATGACATTAGTAGGATAATGGACACTGATCTGTGTCTAATGACGATAATATTTCAAGGACATTCTGTTTGTGCACCGACCTTTCACTGTATTTAGACTAACCCATACACACAATCAAAACTCATATGGGCCATACTGTCCCACCCACAACCAGCTATTTACACTCTTTTAATCGAGTGCCTTTTGAATATTGTACCATGCTGACACCATTTGAATGATTTTCATGATAGTTCAATGTATCGCTGCAAAAAAGGTGTTACCTAACATTTCAAAAGCTAGGGTGTGAATAAATCTATCTATTTTATGTACATAAGGTTGGGTTGTGGAACCCAAATGGGAGATGTGTAGCTTTTAGAGAATGTCTCATAGGTCAGTATATGATAGTATACTCTTAAAGGGACAGTTCACCCAAAAAATTAAAATTCTGTCATTAATTACTCACCCTCATGTTGTTCCAAACCTGTAAGACCTTTGTTCATCATCGGAACACAAATACATTTTTTTGATGAATTCTGAGTGCCTTTTGACCCGCACAGACAGCAACACAACTGACAAGTTCAAGGCCTAAAGGACTTTGGTAAAACGGTCCATCTGACATCAGTGGTTCAACTGTAATTTTTTATGAAGCTACGAGAATACTTTTTGTGAGCAAAGAAAACACAAATAATGACTTTATTCAACTATTCTTCTCCTCCACGTCACCATCTGGCGCCATTATTGAGAGTACTACTACGCATGCTTTTTTAGATCTGGGTTTTCTGAATTTTCATTTTTGGGTGAACTATCCCTTTAAGTACTGACAAACTCTGTTTTCTGTTTTCAGCAGATATACACAGTTTAACCCTCATGTTTCAATCTTTTTGACCTAAAGAGGAATTTCTTTTTCCTGAAAATGCTAGTTAATGTTATCAACTAAAACTCAATGACTTTGCTAAAACAGGGTTTAACAACTTCACAAAAAATGATAATTTCTGTACTATATATATATATATATATATATATATATATATATATATATTTTTTTTTTTTTTTTAATTATGCTATATTATTGCTAAATCTTGGTTTCAATCATTTTATCAACTTGTTTTCTTTCAATTAGCACAGGTTTTGCATTTCTTTTTGGAACTGATTAATGACAGACTTCACTGATCTGAGCTTATGCTTCTCAGATTTTGAGAGAACATTGTCAAAATTATCCAGAAATATTGCATAAATGAAGAATAATTTGTGGATAAATTTGGCAGTCTTCACTAAAAACTGTGCAAAAAAAAGTGCATAAGCTCAGATCAACGTGGCCTAACAGTTCCAATCAAAAGGATTAATTCCAAATTTGGTAATTTATAGAATAATGATTAGATTTACACACAACTTTGTTTTTTTTTTTAGAAATCTAGTCTTTATTTTTTTATTTTATTTTATTTTTTATTTATTTTTTTTACCAGGAACATCAAATTACGTAAAGGATATTTAAAGTTTATTTTACAAGAAAACAGCAAAAAAGTTAAAAAATTATTTTTATGGGCTTTTTTAATGCATTTTATAGATAGGACAGTTAAAGGTCCACTGAAGTGTCTTGAAACACGCAGCATTATTCGATGTGGTGACGTAATTTCATCTGAAACAGGAAGACAGGGCGGGACATATCGAGCAGCCCCGCCCTCTTTTTAAAAAGCCAATAGCATTTCATTTCTATCTGCTCGCGCCAGAGCCGTTTAGCTCTAGAGTAGACTGTGCCTGCTGCCGCGGTTCGCGTGACACAACGCAAAACCAGACCTCGTTTGCCCCAATAGAAAGCACTATCTGAATAGTTCCCTATCGCCTACATTGTGTACTACATGTCACCGCACAGAAAATACTAACACTGTGAACAAGTGACCAATCTCAGCCACAGCTTGAGTGTCTATTTATAGTGTAGGGGGCGGGATGCTTTGGATTCTAGAGAGCATTTAATTGGACAGAAAGTTTGATGAGAAACAGAAGTGCAGGGTGATGCCATTAAAATTATTGATTCATATTGGCAGAAATGAGAGACTGTAAGTTTTGAATGCTTATCTTTTGTAAACGCAAATTTTGTCGTTGTTCTGAAGCACTCTAGCTTATAGATAACCTTAAGGGTAATGTATTCATACTAAAAGCCAAAAAACTTATTTTGATTTCATGGGGACTTTAAGAGATGACAGGAAAGTGTTGGGGAAGAGAGAGGGAAGCAGGATCGGCAAAGGAATTTTTATCCAATTAAATGCTTTCTAGAATGAAAATGTCCCTCCCACTTATACAACCCATCATCAAGTTGCAAATTAGGTTCATGGTGATGACGTAAACTAAAGCTTACTTCACAAAAAATAAATAAATAACGTAAAAATGAAAATAAGTAAATGTATGTTTTCCTGTTTTAATAGGCCATGCATCAACACAGGAAAAAAAACTACTCAGCAAGATATTTTATTAGACTTTCATTTTGCTCTAATCTAACGCATTGTTGCAATGCCTCTTTCAACATGTATCTATAATCTGCTGAACAAACGTTAAGGCCATTTTGATGCTGAAATGTCTGTCATGAACAGTATAAATATGTATTAAATTGCTCTACATTAATTAACAGTTTTTTGTCAGATGAGTAAATAAAGCCTTTCTCCATAGAGCACTGGCCCAGGTGATGCGCCAGACAGCTCCGGGAGAGCATGTGGAGAGAGAGGAGAGCTTGGCAGTGCATGGACAGCACTACGAGAACATGCAGGCCAGAGCAACAGGAAACAACCTGCGTAAGTAAATCTGTTCCTTACCATCAGAGCTCACGCACAACAGGTCGAATCCATGTCACTCAGAGCTCAGTTTAGCTCGTTCTGGAAAACACTCTCCGCTGTGACAATCCAATAGTAGCAGATGCATCTTCTTCACCCCAGAGAAGCAGCTGTGAGGTCCTATGGCTATTCATCAGTAAATATATTCGCCTGCTTGATTCGACTCCTACTGAGAACAGGGGAAGTAGTTAGAGAAGCCCATTTTTGGCGTGTCCGGTGGGCTGCAGTAGCACTTGCGTCTATAGTGATCATTTAACATGCTGAGATAGTAATTACCACAGGCTAAGTGGCTGACTAACACACACAGCAAGCACACACACACTCTCACACACATCTCTATCTCTCTCACTCTCTCTCTTTTCACCTCACTCATGCTGTTATTTCATGCAAATAATACAAATGTGCAGGAAAATATGAGAACTAGCGAATTATCACTAAAAATATCCTGTTTACTTTGGCAAGTGTTCTAAAATGGAATGTTCTGATGCTGGATGCTGATTGGTCAATACAATATATTATAAAACATATGGTTGTTGTAAAATCATGACTGAGGGATATAATAAAATAGATAGTTCTGGTCAGGGATGCTGGTTGCTACAGTATATCATAAAACAGACAGTTTCGGTCCTTAATGGTCAATGATTGGTCAATACAGAATATTATATATAACTGATAGTTCTGGTCCTGGATGTTGATTGGTCAATTCAATAGATCATAAAATGTATAATTCTTATCCTGGATAGTGATTGGTCAATCCAATATATTATAAAATGCATAGTTCTAGTCTTGGATGCTTACTGGTCAATACAAAATATTTTAAAACAGTTCTGATTCTGGTTAATACAGAATATTAAAAAAAAAAAAATAGTTCTGATCCTGGATACTGAATGGTCAATATGAAATATTATAAAATTGTTAGTTCTTAGCTTGGATGCTGATTGGTCAATATTATAAAATGTGCAGTTCTGGTACTGGATCCTGATTGTTCAATGCAGTTATAAAACTTATTAAAAACCAATTATAAAGTTGTGAAATAATCACTGAGGAATATAATAAAATAGACATTTCTGGTCCTGGATGCTGATTGGTTAATATTATATATCATAAAACAGATAGTTTTGGTCCTAAATGGTCAATGATTGGTCAATACAGAATATTATATGATGGATTGTCCTGGTCCTGGTTGCTGATTGGTCAATACAGTGTATTATAAAAATGAATAGTTATTGTCCTGGATGCTGATTGGTCAATATGGAATATTATAAAGTGGTTAGTTCTTAGGTTGAATGCTGATTGATCAATACAGTATATTATAAAATGGGTACTTTTGGTCCTGGATGCTGATTGGACAATATAATGTATTATAAAAATTTATAGTTCTGGTTTGAATGCTGATTGGACATAACAACATATTACAAAATGGATAGTTCTAATCCTGGATGCTGATTGGTCAATACAATATATTTTAAAAACTGGTAGCTCTGGTCCTGGATGCTGATTGGTCAGTACAATATATTATAAAACAGGTAGTTTTGGTCCTGGATGCTGATTGGACATTATGATATATTATAAAAATGGATAGTTTTGGTTTTGGATGCTGATTGGACATAACAACATATTACAAAATGGATAGTTCTAATCCTGGATGCTGATTGGTCAATACAATATATTTTAAAAACTTGTAGCTCTGGTCCTGGATGCTGATTGGTCAGTACAATATATTATAAAACAGGTAGTTTTGGTCCTGGATGCTGATTGGACAATATAATGTATTATAAAAATTGATAGTTTTGGTTTTGGATGCTGATTGGACATAACAACATATTACAAAATTGATAGTTCTAATCCTGGATGCTGATTGGACAATACAATATATTTTAAAAATGAGTAGTTCTGGTTTTGGATGCTGATTTAACATTACAAAAATTTTAAAATGGGTAGTTCTGGTTTTGGATAGTGATTGGACATTTACAAAATATTATAAAATAGATAGTTTTGATCCTGGATGCTGTTTGGTCAACATGGAATATTATAAAAAGTTTAGTTCTTAGCTTGAACACTGATTGGTCATTACAATATATTATAAAATGGGTAGGTCTGGTCCTGGATGATGATTGGTCAACATAGAATATTATAAAATCATTAGTTCTGGTTTTGGATGCTGATTGGACATTACAAAATATTATAAAATGGATAGTTTTGGTCCTGGATGCTGAATAGTCAATACAATATGTAATAAAATGCCTATTTCTGGTCCTGGCTTCCAAATGGTCAATACAAACAAAAATTCATGATATAGTAACAGCTATAACACAAAACAGCTGTTCTGTTGCTTCTTTAGCAGACTGATATTTTTGTTGCAGAATTAAATACTGTTTTAATGAAAAATATGCTCTTGATATTTTTAATATGTGGAAACCATTGTATTAAAGTGATTATGCACTCAAGGCCATAGTATCTTTTTGCTTATATATAACTTCCTTTAATTTAGCTGAGGCAAAAATGATTAAGCATTGTTTCACAAGTCAGTGTGAATATGCCATTTGGCAAAAGATATCTGCCATAAAAAAACAATCACAGAAAGGCTTCCTCCATAAATAATGATTAAAATGAAATATTACAAGCCAGGAAGTCTAATTCAATAAAGTTCAGCCCACAGACAGCACTGATTTACTAACATTGTCTTGTGGCATGTCACAGTGTTGCCATGGTGCTGACGGTTTCCCGATCTGTTTCCCAGTTGTTTAGATCAATATGCCTCGCGTCGAGTCGAACAGTTACACTTTATTTGATGGCCTCCTAATGAAAGTCAGAAAAGCAGTTGTAGCAGATGTCGTATGCTCTTTTTATAGCCTGCGTGCTTCATGCAAACCAATGTGTCTGGTAAAGCATGTTTACGTAACTAAATTGCTGCACAAAGTCTGGTGGCTTTTATTTTACCACACTGTAATTCAGTGGCCTGACAGCTGTTGCTTTAAAAGAATAGTTTCCCCAAAAATGAAAACTGGCTGAAAGTGTGCTCACCCTCAGGACATCCATGATGTAGATGGGTTTATTTTGGGCTCTCATTCTGACAGCACGAATTCACTATAGAGTATCTATTGCTGAGCAATTTCTCCAAGTCTCTTTTTTCGAAGAAACAAACGTATCTGCATCTTAGATGACCTGAGGGTGAGTTTTCATTTTTGGGTGAACTATTTCTTTAACTGTGGAAAAAGTCAAAAAGCAATTTCTGAATTTGGTGAAGGTGGAAGTGAAAAGCTTTTTGTTGTTGGAAGATGGAAGAAAGCGATTTCATGGAAGGAAAACAAATCAAGCAGTTAAAGCCAGAGAGTGAAATCTGTAGTGCACACCCGTGTTTTTTCTGCAACAACACTTGAGAGGCAATGGGAAATGTATGTTAACAGGCTGGCTGAGTGATTGTGCCTGCTGCTGAAAGTGCAACGGAGCAGAGCGGAGCGACATGCAGGTGTTGCTCCTCTAAAGAGCTGTCTGTACCAACGCAGGGGAGAAATAACATTATGAGAGAAGGGCCGTCTGCAGGGAACTCAAGACATCTCGCTGTACAAAACAGCGAAAACTGTCCAAACCCGGTATGCTCACATTCAAGGCTCTGCGGCCACAAACCCATTAAAGTGTTTACTCGAGAAGTGCTGACTGGTACCACACTGGGACCAGGGGTTGGCTTGGCCTTGTTGTGTTAAACAAGGTTACACGCATGAAGCAAAGCAGAGCAAAGTCAAGAGCCATGTCATTCATGAAAGGTGAGAAGAGTGAAGTAGAAAATAAGTGACAGAGCTGTTGCGGCAAACCATGCGTTGCTCTGTAGTGCTGATGTGGGTGACAAATTAGCTCTGGTCCTTACTATACACTAACACTGAAAAGTTTGGGATCAGAATGATTTGTTTTTTTGCTTCTTATACTCACCAAGGCTGCATTTATCTAATCAAGAATAATATAAAAACCTTTATTATGATCATTTAAAATAACTCTTTTCTATTTTAATATATTTTAAAAATCATTTTTGGGATCTAAAGCTGAACTTTCAGCATCATTACTCTTATCTTGATGCTTTAGAAATCTTTCTGACATGCAGATTTGCTGCTCAAGAAACATTTCTTATTATTATCAATGTTATCAACTGTTGAAAACTACTGCTTAACATGTGGAAAAGGTCTTTTTTGACATTTCAAGATTTTATGATGAATCGAAAGCTCAAAAGAACAGCATTTATTTGAAATAGAAATATTTTGTCATATTATACGTTTTTACTGTCACTTTTGGTAAATTAAATTCATCCTTACTGAATATATACTGATACTGACCCCAAACTTTTGTACGGTAGTTCTTTTTCCTCTCATTCTCCCTAAAAACGTCTTCATTGGAGCAGGTTAGTTTATTGTAATGCACTCAGGTTTTATGTTTTAGAAATCAGATTTATTATGTTAGTGTCCATTAAATGCATTTTATACTACGGGGCCGTTGAATGCTTGAATCTGATTGGCTGACGAACATTCTAAGGTGTGCAGTTATTTTCAGGGAAACACATGGCGAATGTAGTTCCAGGCAGCTCTTGACCGCATTACATGTCTGTATCACTTCGCCACATGATGGGCCCTTACAGCCTAAAACAGCAAAACAACCAAAACCCACAACGACACTGGCCAAACAAATAAATACAGTAAACAATAGGATAAAAACAACAGATTATTTCCATGTTTTTGCCACAAAATTACGTTTATTATGTACAGAAAGCACATACTCTATTTCTCCCACTCTCTCTTCCTTACAGACGCACACACATACAGTTTGCACACACGTTAACATACGTGCTAATGTTAGCGCTGCTCTGATGATTATCAACTTAAAAACTACATGACATTTCTCACAAGTGAGGTAACAACGGCGCTGTTCTTGAAGAAAGTGAACTTAAAGTTTCACTGTTAGTAGAGACACTGCTGCTGATCGCTTTTGAGAGACGCAAAGACTCAGAGAGGTAATTCACCAGCTTAATCTCTCTTTCCATCTGTCTGCCTGCCTGTCTGTCTAAACTTCATTATTAACTGCATTAGTTTGCTATCAATGGCTCAAGTGTCATTACTACGTCTAAAATGACGTTTTGGAATTAGCAACGGAGGCGTTGGATGAGCTGCGTAAGAAATTAATCCTACTCACCACAGCGTTTTAAGGACAAAAACGACAACGGACGAATGCTTTGAAATATATCATCTGACTGATGTCTTGAGGTGTGGTAACCATAATATAAGCAGAATAATTGACTTCAGTCCGTTGAATTCTTCGAAAATAATGCACACCCGAGGCCGCATCACTTTTCGAAGAATTCACCGGATCGAAGTCAATTCTTCCTTACATGGTGTATTGTTCTTAAAGGATTAGAATACAAATTTACTGATAATTTATTCACTCCTATGTCATCCAAGATGTTCATGTCTTTCTTTCTTCAGTAGAGAAGAAATTAAGGTTTTTAAGGAAAACATTCCAGGATTTTTCTCCATATACTGTAATAGGAGCCAATGGGTTGAATGTCCAAATTGCAGTTTTAATGCAGCTTCAAAGGGCTCTACACAAACCCAGCTGAGGAACAAGGGTCTTATCTAGTGAAACAATCTGTCATTTTCTAAAAATTATATACTTTTTATCCACAAATACTCATCTTGCACTAGCTCTGCGATGCGTATACGCATCTTCACGCATTGTGTAATCACGTTGGAAAAGTCACGTATGGTTAGTTTTTCGTCTGTGCACTTCGGTTCAAAAAAGTAGGGTAGGCTGAAAAAACTTAATTTTCTCAAATCTCATTTTCTCAAAAATTCAACAACGTATATACTTTTTAACCACAAATGCTCAGCTTGTATTAGCTCTGTGATGCACATATATGACTTCACACATTACGTAATCACATTGGAAAGTCACATACAGTCTTTTTTGATTTTCTTTGCATGTTTGCTTTGTGAACACTGGGTCAGTACTTCCGCCTACACCACATGTGACTTTTCCAACGTGACCACTTAATGCGTGAAGTCGAGCTAGTGCAAGATGAGCATTTGTGGTTAAAAAGTATATTAATTATTTTTTTTTTTTTTAGAAAATGACCGATTGTTTCACTAGAAAAGACCCTTATTCCTCGGCTGGGAACATGTAGAGCCCTTTGAAGCTGCACTGAAACCGCAATTTGGACTTTCAACCTGTTGATTCCCATTTAAGCCCACCATATGGAGAAAAATCCTGAAATTTTTTCCTCAAAAACCTTCATTTCTTTTTGAATGAAGAAAGAAAAACATGAACATCTTGGATGACACGGGGTGAGTAAATTATCAGGAAATTTTTATTCTGGAAGTGAACTAATCCTTTAATCATGAAAACATCTTCATTAATATCTTTAACTTCACATTTTAGACATCACCAGTGCTAAAAATGGTGAAATTAAATATTTCCCTGTTAGTTAGCAAACTAACAGCTTAACTTACTAACTTACTGTTGTGATTCGAATATCACAACAGTGCTACATTTTTGTAATCAATGAAGAAAGATGAAGAAAAATGTTTTTTTTACTCACAACAGTGTAGTTAAACCTTCAAACCATGGAATCTAGCCAAATCTTTTGCTCCCTGGACGATACCGTTAGTGATGAGGCAACTGGTTAATTTAATTGAAAGGCAGGACCTGTCTTTCTATGAATGGTCCATCTCCTCCTCCTCAGACTGTCCCACAGCCAAAAACTTCCTGTCGCTCTCGACTGTATCTAATAACGAGACAAAAACCCCAAAATACCTCTACAACGCACAGACTTGAAATTACATCCATTTTCTCAAAACTGAGTCATAGTGGCTGGACAAACTGAGAATTAGCATGAGTAAATCACAGTCCCGGTCCAGCAATCCGGGTTAACCAAGCACAAGAAACTTGGTTTGGCTTGAGTGCTTCATGTATTTACTGGCCAACTTTTCATTACCATACAGATCTAACTTGCACAATAAGTCTGGGATGCCCACAGTTCTGCTGTAAAGCTCTGGTCCAAACATTTACCAGCACAAGCTGAGAGGCTGTTTTTATTTAAACAGGTGACAGAAATGATATATAATTAATTCACCCCCAGAGCCAGTGTTTGTACAGCACGGTTTTACTCATGAGAATCTGCTTAAACTCAGAATCTGCCTGGCAAAGAAACTAACGGTGACTCATTACTATGCCCGTTAACCTAATCAACTCTCAGTCTTCTGTTTACACATCAAAACAGCTTAGAGCAGTTTTCAAAGAGCTTAAAGGACTGTTCGAGGTGAAAGCGACATGAAGATGAATCGAAATGCAATACTTAATGGAGTTCATAAGACTGCAGCTAAGTCATTGCTGATGAATCCAGATTATAATAATGCCAAGCATACAGTAGAGAAACACAACAGAAGAAATTTTACTAGGAGTGAATATTCCTGTCAAAAGTCCTTGAGTTCAGCTGTGGTTTAGTTACACAGACAGCTTTACCTGGTTTGCTGCACTGCTTGTTTCCATGGAGATGGTGTAAGATTTTGCTGACCATTGTTTTTCTTCTCCGTGAAAAAATATAGCTGAACTGGAGAAAAAGGCAAAATAAACCATCATAATGGGATCAGATGGGTGTTGTGCCAGTGATTGCCCATTTAGCATGATGGGAAATAACGACCTGCTCATAAATTCGTCCACATATCAGTCTCAGTATGTCAGGTACTTGTCACGTAGTTTCAGCATATTACAAACTTTTCCTAAATATTTGCCAAAAAATTGTGTCACTAGGAGGACAGTAGGGAAATGGTGGTTTTTGGATACTAAAAGTCTGAGATCAGGGATGGACAATATATCTATACCATATTGCTCATCTGGCAATTTTTTTTTTTTTTACTTTTATTTACTTAACTTTTAAAAAAATGTATTTATTTTAACTTATTTTATTAATTTATTGACTGATATTTTCCCAGTTATTACATTTAAGTCACCTTAATTGTTTTGTTTTTTTTTTTTTTTTGGATGGTGTCAGGGTTGGGGGGTTTGGGATTTTCATAAGTGTATTTTATTTTATTGTATTTTATTTTATTTTATTTTATTTTATTTTATTTTATTTTATTTTATTTTATTTTATTTTATTTTATTTTATTTTATTTTATTTTATTTATAATTTCATTTTATTTTATTTTTTAGTACTAATATTGGATATTTAATTGTGCTCATTTCCCCAATTTTTACATTTAAGTCACCATCAGGTTTTTTTATTTATTTATTTATTTATTTAGATTAAAAATATGTTTTGGGATTTTCATATATATGAAAATCCCAAAACATATTTTTTAATCAAAATAAATAAATAAATAAAAATATTGAAATAAATAAATAAATAAATAAATAAAATAAAATAAAATAAATAAATAAATATATTGAATATTTAATTGTGCTAATGTACCCAAGTTTTACATTTGAGTCACCTTCTTGGTTTTGGGATTTTCATATATATATATTTCATGTATATTTCATATATATTTCATTTTTTCTTTTCTGAGATCACATTGAAACTTTACATTTGAGACACATTCTGGTTTTGGGATTTTCATTAAAAAAAATTGAGTTACATTTTTCACAGAAGCTGATATGTATACATACATATATATCTATATCTATATCTATCTATCTATCTATCTATCTATCTATATATATATATATATATATATATATATATATGTATACGTATCTTTTTTTTTTTTTTTCTGAAATCACATTGAAAATCTGGGATTGGAAATTTTATTATACCTGGGAATAAACAGAAGGTTTTGGGAGAGTAGGAACTATATATATAGTTCCATTTATCAAAAAAAAAAAAAAAAAAAAACATCAAATGCAAAAAGGAAGCATTTTTGCCAGTTGTTTTAGACTTTTGGACTCCACTGTATATCAAAATACCATGGTATCACAACTGACACCTTTACAACTGACACCTATAGTAATAATGCAGTGAATTGAACATGGCTGAGAAATGAGTGGCCACTCTTCTACTTAGCAGTTTATTCATTGTAGTCTCTTGTAATGGTGCTAAACGCTGACTAAAATCTGTTCGGGGAGGGTCTTAAATTACTGTTATTGATTTTAATGAATTTAGGCAGGGACAGGTAGAGCGCGGGCAGTCAGATCAATTATCGCATTTTAAACAGAGTTCCCTCTTCCCTCTAATGCCCCACTCCCCCCTCTCGAATAATTATCAGTTAATTTCCTGCCAGTCGACGTGCTGACAGGTAGGTGGCTATGTAAATCAACGGCATCCGAGGAAGGCTGCGATGACTGGCAAGCAATGGTGTGGACTTCTCAGATCGCATAGGATCCAAGTTAACACATTATAATTAGAAAAAAAAATTGCACACCATCAAAAAACAAGCAAAACATATAAATAATCCCCGATTGGAGCGGTGACATAAATCGCGCGTCTGGCTCGTCAGAGGGTGCATGGAGCTCACACTGCTAAAGCAACTGTTGAGAAGATGAGAGCTGAGAAAGGCTGCTTTTTTATCGGGCCCAAATTGGCTCTTTGAGAGCTGTGTCACAATAGGGGGTGGATTGCTTCAGACCTTCATACATCCCACCATCAGTCAAACACTCCCACGGATTGAGCTGAAAACGGCCATACGTGATTGTAGAGGAGCAGTTGCCCACGTTAAAAGGGTCATGTTATGAGGAATCCAGTTTGATCTTTTGTAATTTTTTGACTGTGTTAAAGCATAAGAATACCATATGTTTGCAGATATTCAGGAAACATGCTATGTTCACATATTTTATTCTCCAAAAACAGCCAGTTATTCTATTTTGAAATGTGCATTCTGTGTCGGAATGTCTGTTTTTGTTTAAATCTGTGTGATTTCCCCAACTGCCAATTTATCCAATAATATTTCAAAACTTTGGGTTGCCAATTGGCGGAAAACACAGCATAGTGCTGCCATGGAAGCCAGCAAACGAACTGTGATCGCAGATTCTGCCCAACCTACAAAGCCTCTGTGTTCATCTAAAAAGCTGTATGACCATAAACATATTAAAATGTGGATAAATCAACTCATCAACTTAAAATGTAAGGCTTTTATTGTCAATTGCGCTCATTCCTGTTGCGTGTCCCCAATTTGGCAACCAAAGTGAGCGTCAAGTCTGAGGAGGAGGAGACTGAATTTGGACTGCAGTACTCATTTCAACCACTAGCTGTCAAAATTACACACCTTTAAGATGCAAAATAACTTCAGATCCTTCAGATTCCAGAAATATTAATATAAGACAGCCATATTTACAGGTCAACATCACCTATTGTGCAGTTACAGTGATGTAATATAAGCAGGATGGAGAATGTGTAGCACCTACAGCTCTGCATAGCCTTTTGACGAAGCCAATGAGTGGTTGGTTAGAAAAGAGGATCTTATTTGATTATTTAACATTATTTGATTACTTGTTTGAAGATTTAAGATCCCTGGTCATTTCAGTCTTATACTATCAGTTTGTTTGGTACAGAGACCTACACATGAAATGTGGAAAAAAAATATCATGGCCACAAATAAGATTTATTTATTTATTTTTGATTACTTCATAACCACATTTGCAACCCTGGACCACAAAACCAGTCTTAAGTAGAACGGGTATATTTGTAGAAACAAATCCTTAGAATACTTTTCAGCCGATTTTCTTGATTTCTCGATTTTTTCTTCTATTTTTTAGTTGTATCTCGGCCAAATATTGTCTTATTCTAACAAACCGTAGAATGGAAAACCTATTTGTTCAGCTTTCCGATGATGTATAAATCTCAGCTTAAAAAAATGTACCCTTATGACTGGTCCATGGTCACATTGTATTAATTTATCATAGTTTTACTTAAATCGTTGCCACTATAGGAGTATAGTAGTATGGACTAATACTAGAGATTAATTATATTGTTCTAAAGAAAAAAAAAAAAGCTGTCAAATTTGCTGTCACTCCCTCAGACCTTGTATTAGATGCACCATTTCTATGTAATAAAAAAGGCTGGATTTACGATGTTATTAATGGTGGAAAATGTGTCGTCGTAGTTTGTGAAAATGGTCCATAAATATCAGTGCAGATTCTTTTGTGATCCTGTTCCCTTGGGATTGAGTAGAGTTGCACGATTCATTGTTAGAAGATCTATTAAACCTTTGACAAAGTCATGTTGGGACATTCAAATCCAATGCTACCCCATGACCAATTCACACGTATTTTATGAGGTGGCTTATTTGTACAGATTCATACAACCTCACTTGTCTAGACCCCAGTGATGGGTAGGTTTAGGGGCGGGGTTAGGGGTAGGTCATCGATACAAATTTATATGAATTGGGGAACTTTTAAAATATGTACGGTTTAGCAAAAATGTGAGGTTGTACGAATTCATATGAATAAGCCATAATGTAAAATATGTATTAACTGCCATGAGATTGGGTTGTCAAATCGATATGAAACAGCTTAACAAACAGTCTTTTCAACCACACAGTATTATTTATGTCTTGCAATCATTCATATTATCACAGAAGTACCTGGAGTTTGGCTATAAACACTGGAATGAGTCATTGAATCATTTATTCAAACTATTAAAAAAAAATCATTTAAATTAATTAAACATTTTTAAATAGAATTGGGCAATTAATATTTTACACAGCCTCAATTCAATTACATGTTATCTTGCTTAGTTAAAAAAAAAAAATTGTGATTCCTAATTTATGCAGAATCATGCAGCTCTAGATGTAGTATTAAGATATATGAAAGTTAAAAACTGTATTTGACCCATTAGCAAAGCTGCGTCCCAGACAAGAGAGTAGCAAACCATAACTTATGATTCGATATGTAAAAGGGAGCATTTCTTAAAGGCATAGCAGCAAAAAAAAAAGCCTGTTTAATTTAAAATAATAATAATAATAATAATAAAAAAAGAGGGTGGTCATGAAAAACAAAATTCCACAAAACATAATTATTGTACATTGTAAATGTTTGTATGCTGTATGTCAGTATTCATCTGCAGTGGAGACAAGTTAAGCATAGGCCAGCTGAATTCTGTAATTCTTAAAAAATTCATATAGACGAGAAAGAGGGAGAGAGAGGGAGAGTCATGTTAAAGAGTCTAACAATCTATATTCATATATTGAGCAGCCCAGTTAGTTGTATGCATCATTTTTTGCAGTGTTTTTCAAATGTGGATTCTTGGTTTGTACGTGCTTTATAGTTTCCAGTACTTGTCCAAATGTATTCTGGTAGCATAATGGCACCCTACGAGAGCTGTTATTGTTATGCAAGTGCAGAGCCGTCATAAACAGCATGAAAATCATTCTTCACTTTGTGTTTGAACAGCACAGTTAGAATGACAGAAGGACATTCAAAGTCGAAATCAATGCAGACTTTGTCTGTAAACAAGACAGCATCATCAGAAAAAAAATAGCATCTTAAGAAATGGCATTTCAAAGAATGTCACTTCAAAGTGCCCAATTTCACAACGATTACACTGACTCCAAACAATTAAAGTAATGTGATTTTAAATAAAGCAATACAAATAAGAGCTCTTTGTCCGTTACGGTCTGGCTTTGCTTTTATTCAAGCATTTCTCCAGGTGCAATCATGTCAACATACCGTCCCCCCTGGCACGCCGGACGGCTGACAGGTGACTGTGTGGCACATGAGTGCTACTTCCTGTTCTTATCATTTGTCCACGGCACAAGCCTCCCACCGCAACTGGAGCACTTACGGAAGCATGGCCTCTTTTTACCGCAGGTGGTCAAGCGGGGGAGAAGTATTTTCTCTCAACTTAAAAACCATGTCATTGAGTGGCTGTCAGACTACTTCCTTTCAGTCAAAATGTAAGCCCAGTGGTGATGTACACTCCTGAATTGGGTCAGTCCAATCTGGATTTTATGGCACCGCTGTAAGAAATGGGTCCACTTCACTCTTTTTTTTTATTGGTCTACATTCTTCAGTGGCAGAATTTAGTCTGGAGGGCATTTCATCTTCCAGAGTTTCTGAGTGTTTGAAGCGTTTACTGAGAGAAAAAAAATCAGGTTATTACTATGTTTAGCATTTAGGGAGTGAGGCAAGTTCAGATCACACAAACTGAGGAGTTTATTAATGTATGCTGATTTTGAGCTTTTCTCAATGTATATTTTTCAGGTTGAATGTGGTTAGTGTCTGCTTATCGAATTGAACCATTTTACTCCATTATGAAACAAACATAAAAACACAGTTATTCACTTCGCTTTTCCAGTTGACACCTGACTTGACACGGCAAATCTGCATGATCACCTTGAGTGAAATCGATATGGGAAAATCTTTTGGCCTCAAGCGAATTTCTGGATTCGAAATGACTGTATTTCCATGAAAATACCCAGAGCAATGGTTAATGTGACCTAATCTTAAAGGTATAGTTCACCCAAAAAATATAAAAAAATTGCTTAAAATTACTTAGGCCATCCAAGATGTAGATGAGTTTGTTCCTTCATCAAAACAGATTTGGAAAAAATTTCAGCATTACATCACATGCTCGCCAATGGATCCTCTGCAGTGAATGGGTGCCGTCAGAAGTTGATAAAAACATCACAATAATCCAGAAGTAATCCACACAACCCCAGTCCATCAATCAATGCCTCGTGAAGTAAAAAGCTGCATGTTTGCAAGAAACAAATCTATTATTAATTAGACATTTGTGACCCTGGACCACAAAACGAGTCTTAAGTAGCACAGGTTTATTTGTAGCAATAGCCAAAAATACATTGTTTGGGTCAAATTTTTACATTTTTCTTTAATGCCAAAAATCATTAGGATCAAATCTTAATTAAAGATCATGTTCCGTGAAGATATTTAATTTCCTACTGCAAATATATCAAAACTTAATTTTTGTTTAGTAATATACATTGCTAAGAACTTGATTTGGACTACTTTATAAGTGATTTTCTCAATATTTAGATTTTTTGCACCCTCAGATTCCAGATTTTCAAATAGCTGTATTTCGGCCGAAAAGCTTATGTATTCAGCTTTTGGATGATGTATAATTCTCAGTTTCAAAAAATTGACCCTTATGACTGGTTTTGTGGTCCAGGGTCACATTTTTAACTTTAAACCATTACTTCCAGTTAATAAATGATTCCTCTATCAATAATATTGCTTTTTTTTCAGTAAAAAGTCAACTTGTCTAAATCAGTAGAAACATATTCACTGATCAAGCACCATTTACAAGCAACAACAAAAAAATAAGTCTAAAACAGTTCTGAACAAATATGCCAGTGGATTGTGATGTGAATCGACAACAGGAGATAGACTGTTTGGAAGTGTTATTATAGATTATGGAAGTGTTATTATAGATTATTTGAATCAAAAATGCAGCTTTTTGCTTCACAAGGCGATTATTGTTGGACTGGAGTCATGTGGATTGCTTGTGGATTATTGTGATGTTTTTATCCGCTGTTTGGACTCTCATTCTGACAGCACCCATTCACTGCAGAGGATCCATTGATGAGCAAATAATGTAATGAAACTTCTCCAAATCTGTTCTGATGAAAAAACAAACTCATCCACATCTTGGATGGCCTGAGGGTGAGTAAATTTTCCGCAAATTTTCATTTTTAGGTCAACTATTCTTGTATGCCAGATGGAGATTTATAAACCCCATTGCAGGGTTTTGCACTGAAATAGCGCACCCAAAAAATGCCTTTTAAAGGCCTTCTCTCCAAATACAACACTAGATTTACAGATGTATTTTCTCATTAATAAAAAAAAAAAAATAATAAAAAGTTTTTAGTAAAACATGTCAATGATGAGCCCCCAAAAGTATCTGAATGCTCAATCCACACTTTAATAAATGTAAAATATAAAAATAAGCAGCATCTGTAAACAAATAAACTGTAAGCTCTTGTCTAGATCTACAAGGCAGTTGTTTTAGTATTTTTAGTGATTTTGATTGCTCCATTACTTTCATGTAGCATACATTTTGTATTCCCATGTTATGCCCTCTGGTCACTGTGGCGTGGCTCATTGAAAATCAAATAACATGTTTCTGCTGTTACCCATTTTTCCAATCCTGGTCTGACTGTCTCTCAAGGCTGCATGGGTACAATGTGAAGCCATTTGCTGCGGAGGAGCAAACAGTAGTACTAATAACTATGGGAATATTTGAAGGTGGGTAATGGATAATGCTGTGCCAATCTCCGTCTATTAATATTTATTGAATTTGAGGCTGAGGAAGGGTATTGAATATTTATGGATAATAACCACATGAGGCTGTACCATACTAATGATGCAGTACAGGCGGATTTCCAACAGAAATTGAATTTAAAATGACATTTGTTTGTAAAATAATTTAGCAAATACAGTGATTGTAGCCTGATACTTTAACATGTCAACACATCTTCCAGACCACAGTGAAAAGTTAGGTATATTTCAGTGAGTCGACTGCAATGGATGGACACACTGTTCTGCTGGAATGCACCAAGATGTCGAAGAGAGCCGTGAAAAAAAGGCAAGAGACAGGCTCAAAGTTCAAGGAGTGCCAGAAGATGAAATATGTATGTCTACTAGGCCACCACAAGGCAAGATTACCAAAGTGTTGCAGAAGATAAGCTTGCAGTCTTACTGATATTCACCAAATACTCTATTATTTACCCTGTTTACTGGCATTTCTTTCTCTGAGCAGAGCACAGTACTGGCGATGAAAACCAGGGAAATAAAAACAACTTGAGGCTTGTAAGGCTAGAGTTTGAGGTCTCGTCAGCCTGTCAGGCACAAAGCAGGGAAGCTTTCTTCACTCTCACAGTCTATGAGAGAGTAGACTAAAGCTTTAGGAAATATTGTCATCTAATGTTTTTTTCAGATATCTGAAAAACAAAATAAGACATGTGGTCTTTGTTCATTATAGAAAATGTCTGATGATGGGCACTATTAAATATAAAAGGATCCAGAAGGGTTGCAACAACGCTGTAGAAGGAACATTTTGGTTCCCCAAAAAAGCTTTCAGTGAACAGTTCTTAAAAGAACACTTTAAAAATCTAAAGAACATTTTTATCAGTGTAAAGAACCACTTATGGAATGGAAAGATTCCATGGATGTTAAAAGTTCTTTACGGAACCATTGATGCCAATAAATAACCGTTATTTCTGTCATGACAGCTCTCGGAGGGATTGGCATGGTAATATAAATGACAATGTTAATGTATTTTGTATTTGGGCAGAATGAATCTGCTATACTGCTGCTACTACGGCAGAGCAAGTACCGAGACTTGCTACTGGCAATACATCCACAACATGCTGCTGTAAGCATGTAAGAAATACTGCTGCTGAAGCATATAACACATATGAATAACCCCCATGTAGCATACATGAATCACCTCGTCTATACAGGTGGAGCTGGGGAAGGTGGAGGGTTTCTGAAGTGCGCTGGAAACTGCTGCAGCAAACAAAAGCCATGTATTTGAATATTGAGCAGTAAACTCATTGGCTACCGATATAGGAGAACCAATCAGCTGCCATGTGACAATGATATCGCCAGGTCAGATTGAGTTAGACCTATTGGACTGCACCATCTAGAGTTTCATGCCAGAACTCTGTATTTGTGAGAGTGTGTTGGGATGTGCAATCCATACATGCATGTGCTGAGGCATATTAGGGTCTTTGTCCATATGTGGCATACTTATCCTAAACCAATGGGCCACTGACAGCACAGCATCCAAATTTCTTGGGGAGAGATGAATATGCAGACGTGGGTTTCCAAATTTAAGATGGCTGCCCACGTATGGAGTTGTGTGGAGTGTGTAACTGTAATGAGTCATGTAATGGCAGATCAGGAAGAAATCAAAATAAGTCAGAGCTCGTCCTGTTTTCTACTGCCATTTTGCTGTTGAATCACATGCTAAGCCTTAAAAGAAATACCAAAAAAGGAATCGAAAGGGTATTTATGCATGACAGAAATGACTACAGGGCATTTAAGAAAGCCCAAACAACACAGAACAGGTGCATAATGAAAGTCTTCATTATGATGCAGTGGTGGTGAATACGGAATCATATTTCCACTTTTCAACAACCAGAAAATAACAAACCTGTATGGCTTTCTTTCTAAAGTGGAACGTAAGATATGTCTCAGTGTTTTATTTGTCCATACAATGGAAATCAATGATTACCAAAACTGTTTGGTTACCAACATTGTTCAAATTTTCTTCTTTTTTGTTTCACAGAAGAAAGTAAAAGGAGTAAATGATGACAGGATTTTCATTTTTGGCTGAAGTATCCATTTAAGCAGCATTTTGTCTTGTTTTCCAGTAAAAATTTTAAATTTGCTTAATATACATTTAACAAATTTTGGTAGGCTAATGCTTAAAACAAGAAAATCTATTTGACAGTTGAGAAAAGATATGAATCTCATAGACATTTTTGCTTAAAGGATTAGTTTACTCCAGAATTAAAATTTTCTGATAATTTACTCACCCCCATGTCATCCAAGATGCTCATGAAGGTTTTTAAGGAAAACATTCCAGGATTTTTCTCCATATAGTGGAAGGGCCAAATTGCAGTTTCAATGCAACTTCAAAGGGCTCTACTCAATCCTAGCCGAGGATCTTATCAAGTGAAACGATGAGTCATTTTCTTAAAAAAAAAGTAGATACATTTTAACCACAAATAACCATTTTGGACCAGCTGTACGATGTGGGTCTACGACTTCACTCATTAAGTAATCAAGTTGGAAAGTTACGCATGGTTAGGTTATTCGTCTGTGTACAGTGGTTCAAATAGATAGGGTAGGGCAAAAGATTTTTACCTTTGTAAAGGGTGTTTGACTTTCTTTGCACGTTCGCTTTGTAAACACTGGGGTCAGTACATTCCCCTATGTCATGTGTGACCTTTCCAACTTGATTATGCAATGTGTGAATTTGATCTAGTGCAAGATGAGCATTTGTGGTTAAAAAGTACCTACATTTTTTTTTTTTTTTTTGAAAAAGACAGATTGTTTTGCTAGATAAGAGACTTATTCCTCAGCTGTGATCGTGTAGAGCCCTTTGAAACTGCACTGAAACTGCAATTTGAACCTTCAACCTGCTGATCCCCACTGAAGTCCACGATATGGAGAAAAATCCTGTAATGTTTTCTCTAAAAGCCTTCATTCCTGTTTGATGGAAGGAAGAAATACATGAACATCTTGGATGGCATGGGGGTAAGTAAATTATCAGGAAATTAAAATTCTGGAGTGAACTAATCCTTTAAATAAAATAAACATCTTTTTACATATTTGTACTGAAAAACAAGTCAAAAATACTGATTAAGCTGATGCTGCTAGTAACTCTTGTTACAGGGTTTCTGTGCAAGAAATAAACAAACAAACAAAAAGTGAGTTTATTTTAAGGCTGACATTTGACAGTTAGCCTGTCATCTGTAACAGGAGAAGCTGAAGGTCATAACACACCTGAAATTAGATAAACCACAGACAGACACCAGCCAGTCTTTTACATTTCCCATACACACACATATCTTTGTCTGAGCTGTCAACACGACAGATAGCAGGATATTTACATGCTTCCATGAAAGGCTTATGGAATGAAGTGGAACGTTCCAAAGATGATAAATCTTAAATTTCTGTTCCACTTTTTTAGGCCAGTTCCAAAGTTATCTTAGTGTGACAATGTCTGTGCCCTTCCCATGCCACTATTGTGATCCCAAAATATCCTACTGCATTTTTAATGAGGCCTTGCAGACTATCCGTGTCTGTTTTTGACTCACTTTGACTCATTTGAGCAGGTCTCTCTTTTTTTTTTTCAGAACACTTTTGTGTCCTTCTGCTTTAAAGGAATAGTTTAATCAAACAATTAAAATGCAGTCATCATTTACTCACCCTCATGTCTTTGCAAACCATATGAAGGAGAATTTAGCTGTTTCATGCCATTATGAATAGACAATGGAAATTTAAAAAGAACACAAAAGCCCCTTTATCATTGATAATATTTTGCTAATGTCTCCATTAAAAGGATCTGAGCTAAGAATCTCAATTATTGCTGTCCTATAGCTACACTGAGGACATTTCTGACATGTCAAAGTGTCCTCTTCATACCCTGCACTATTTAGTTAAGACTGTTTTTATCAGACACAACATGTAATTTCATGGCCCTCTCTAAAGTAATTAGCTTGGCACTGATATCTGTTTTTGACCAGTGGGAAATAAGGCTGTAATTAGCCCAATTTCTGTATTCATTATCTCCTTTTATCATTGAGATACAGCATTAAGTGGGCTCCTTCAAACTAAAACTTAATACCACAAATACTAAAGTTGGATGTTTTAAAAAAAAAAAAAGTTCTTTTGATGTTGTTGAACTTTTACTTTTGGTCTCTCAGCACACAAACCTTCCAGTGTATGTACTTCTGTGTACTTCAAGTACATTCCAGATGCAAAATTAAAGAAGAAATTAAAATATGCCATAAATTCACAAAGTATGCTTATTATAAACACAAACAACTCATGACTTTAAGAATCTGAATTTGTGCACAGTTGCTGATTAATTTAAGTACCGTCCAGAAACATGATCTAAAGATGTTTTTGTTGATTTCAAATGTATTATTTATTGGAAAAATGCAGGTGTATTGATTGTTTTTATGTTTTTTTCATGAAAATTTCAGCACTGGTCTAACATATCTCCTGGGAGCAATATATCTCTTATTGCTATATGCACCGAAGCATGTTTTTCTATTAGGTATTGACGAAAATGTCTCATGCATTTTTTTTTTTTCCTCCCGAAGCTGACCTCAGTCATTTATTAACGGCGTTAGATAAGGCTTCTGAATCACAGTCCAGGAGGGAATCGAACGGTGCATGTAACATAACTAAAACTGGCACATTCATTAAGTTTGCTCTCTTCAAAAATGGGCTAAATTCCAATCAGACATTCTGGCAGAGCGAAATGATGAGAACCCAAAGCTGGGTGACATCTCACGCATAGCTGACATCTCCTCCCAGATAAACGGCCACTCGCTTTCTCTCTCTCTCTGAGCCACTCACAAATTACAGCAATTTCTGTCACTCCAGCATTTATAGTTTTGTCACATGAAATCTATTTTTATCCAAATACAAGCGGCTTTGTCTGCTATTTAGCCCCTGACCAGCCAAGGATGTCTATATTACCTGGAGTGAGCGATCCGTTAGCATTCCCATTCATCTCCATGCCAACTGATATCTTTGGTCAAGAGTGTTTTGAAACATATTTTTGAGCCAATCACCTGAAACATAACTGACTTTCTTTCTTCTGTGGAACATAAAAGAAGATATTTTGAAAAATGTCTGTGTTTTGTTTTGTGAAGTCAATGCTCAACAAAACTGTTTGTTTATCAACATTCTTCAAAATATCTTTGATTATGTTCCACAGAAAAAAAGTGGTACAGGTTTAGAAAGAGATAAGAGTGAGTAAACTATTTCCATTCCCATTCATCTCCATGCCAACTGATATCTTTGGTCAAGAGTGTTTTGAAACATATTTTTGAGCCAATCTCCTGAAACATAACATAACTGACTTTCTTCTGTGGAACACAAAAGAAGATATTTTGAAAAATGTCTGTTTTGTGAAGTCAATGTTCAACATTCTTTAAAATATTTTCTTTTATGGTCCACAGAAGAAAATCATACAGGTTTAGAAAGACACAGAGTGAGTAAACCATTTGCATTCCCATTCATCTCCATGCCAATTGATATCTTTGATCATGAGTGTTTTGAAACATATTTTTTGAGCCAATCACCTGAAACATAACATAACTGACTTTCTTTCTTTTGTGGAACATAAAAGAAGACATTTTGAAAACTACCTTTGTTTTGTTTTGTGAAGACAATGCTCAGCAAAACTCTTAGTTTTACGAACAATCTTTAAAATATCTTCTTTTATGTTCCACAGAAAAGAAATGTCACACAGCTTTAGAAAGACATGAGAGTGAGTAAACAATGACAGAATTTACATTTTTAGGTGAACTATGCCTTTAAGCAGCATTTTTGCTTTGTTTGTGAGTAGAAATGTTGACATATGCCTGAAATAAATTCAACAAATTTTGAGTTGGGTGGAAAAATATCTTCCGCAGTTTGATTCTACAAAAAATTTATCTTCTTTAAGAACATTCACATATTTTTCCTGAAACCCAGAAGACAAATATACAGCTCGAGAAGATGATTTGTGCGGTGTGCGAGTTTCACAATCTTTGCATGGAATGATTGTTCTCCGCAAAAGATTTTACAGTATCCACCCAAATGAGGGACCAGGCAATTGTGAAAAATGAACAACTATGGCATCCTAAATCAAGCCTACTCATTACTGGATTGGAGGTTGCATGGCAACGCTACAAAGAAGGGCCAAAGAAGCTAAAGTTTCATCTCTACAGATGAGGAATCAGAGGCTAGTTATTCCTAAACCCATGTCGCTTCTGTTGCGTCTTCTCGTGGGGTGTGATTTTACCATATGAACAGTGAGCCAATCCAATTATCTGAAAGATGGGATGGGTTGTAGGCTCATCTTCTTTCCACCATCCGGTGCTATTGGGGAAAAAAAATACAGAGTCCCACTTTATATTAGGTGGCCTTAACTACGATGTACTTACAATTAAAGTGATCATTTTATACAATGCACTTATAGTGTATATACATGTTTTTACATTGTAATTAGTTTACTGTTGACCCATCCCTTACACTTTAACCCACCCTTAAACCCACCCATAGCACCAAACCTGTCCCTAACCGTATCCCACATCAATAGCAGCAAAAGAGTTTTGCAATATGAAATGAACACATTAAGTACACTGTACTTATTTGTTGATGTAAGTACATAGCAGTTAAGGACACCTATAATATAATCTAGACTAGAATATATTCTATACATCTAGACAATCAGGTGTGTTGTGTTGCTAAAAAGTCTGCATGTTCTTCATGTTTCTATGTGAATGGCTTTTGTGGTATTTTCAGTTTTCACTATATGAGGACATGAATGCATGAACTTCATCTCCAGATCTGCTTCACCAGCATTTCACCGTTCATTTAATAAAATCATCAGATAAAATCATCCGATCCACAGAATTTTAAAGGTCTTCACTAAAAACTGCCAAAAAATTAAAGAGTTTGGTTTAACAAAGAAATTATGGCATTACTATTGTATAATATTACTATTGTATATTTAAATGCCAAAAAATAAATAAATAAACACTTGATCTAAAAAAGACATTAAGACAGAAATATATTACTGATATGTTGTAATATTTTAATGTTTTTACTACTACTAATTTAATTGGTAACACTTTAAAAAAAGGTTCATTAGTTAATATTACTTAACTACTTTAGTTAAAGGGTTACTCCACCCCAAAATGAAAATTTTGTCACCCCCATGTCATTCCAAACCTGTAAAAGCTTCGTTCGTCTTCGGAACACAATTTAAGATATTCTGGATGAAAACCGGGAGGTTTGTGACTGTCCCATTGACTGCCAGGTAAATACCACTGTCAAGACCCAGGAAAGTATGAAAGAGATCATCAAAATAGTCCATCTGCCATTAGTGGTTCGATCTGAATTCTTCGAAGCGACGAGAATACTTTTTGTACGCAAAGAAAAAAAAAGATTTTATTCACCAATTCGTAGAGGATCTATGCTGGACGCAAACTGCGTACACGGTTCTGTGTCAGCCACACTACACGCATACGTTTTCTACGTATATTTACGCTTTGATTTGAACAGAAACAGCGTATCCGGTGTACTTTTCAAACTGGCGCTACGCTGACCCTGAGGAGATGAATTGTTTTTTTTTTCTTTGCGTACAAAAAGTATTCTCGTCACTTCATAAAATTAAGATTGAACCACCGATGGCAGATTTTGACAATGTCTTTCATAGTTTTTTTGGGTCTTGAAAGTGGCATTTACCTAGCAGTCAATGGGACAGTTACAACCCTCCCGGTTTCTAAAATATCGTAAATTGTGTTCCGAAGACGAACGAAGCTATTACGGGTTAGGAATGACATGGGGATAAGTGATTAATGAGAAAATTTTCATTTTGGGGTGGAGTAACCCTTTAACATGAACTAGGAATGAACAATACTTCTACAGGCTTTATTAATCTTAGTCAATGCGATTTTAACATTTACTAATTGATTAAAATCATAAGCTATGCTTGTTACTGTAACATTAGTTCACTATGTTTTAGTTCACTGTGAATTAACATTAACAAACAATGAATGACTGTATTTTCATTAACATCAACCAAGATTAATAAATACTGTAATAAATGTATTGTTCATTGTTCATTAATTTTAGTTAATGCATTAACTAACATTAACTAATTGAACCTTATTGTGAAGTTTTACCATTTCATTACATTTGATTCAATTGTGTAAGTTTTTAAATGAATTAAAATTATAAAATTAATGAATTGAATTGAATTGTATATATATATATATATATATAAATAGTCAAATTCCATGTTCTGTCTTGTTTTAGACTTTCATGTTGAATTTTGTTTCCTTAGTTTCCTATTTGCTTTCCTAGTTGTAGTTTCTCTGTTGATCAATTCATTGATTGTATTCTAGCATTCCTTGTTTCCTTATTTTCCCCTATATAAATAGCCATTGTTTTTCTATGTACTTTGTTAAGTCTTGGTTGTTGTCTCTAGTATTTAAATTGTGGTCTCAGTACTTCTTTGCATTCTGTTTTTGTTCAGTTTTCTTATGTGATTTTGGATTTTTCTTCATTAAAATTATAATTTGGATCTAGCTCCCCCTTGGCTATGAGTTCACATTTGTTACATTAATCATACAACACTGAAATCAGAAAAAATAAAACATAAAATTCTGTGATATATATATAACACACAGTTCATTAAAAGAGTAATAGTTTGCTTGTAAACAAACATGTTTACATTTACATTTTGCACTTTTATTCAAAGTGACTATTGTATTCAAGCTATACATTTTTGTCAGTTCTTCAGTTTTGTTTACATTCATTTTTAAGGTTTAACAAATATGTGGAATGTATTTCCTTCCCCATTAAATGGATGTTATAATAAATGATACGGAGAAGAATAACACTATTTCTGGCCATATTGCCCAGCCCTAGGCCAAATATGAAGCTTGCATCTCAGGGTTAATGGTAATAACGTGAATCAATTGTAAATCAGCGTTGTGTCTTGTATAATGCCACAAGTGTCTCTTTGCATCAATACTAATAACCAGGAGGTAGTATCATACTCCGTTTGACTAATGACCATGTCAAACAGAAAATTTGTCACTGTCAGAGGATATGAAAAACCATTACCTGCCACCCTGCCTACAGCTGCACTATCAGACCCAACGGATGCCACAATCGAGTTAGAAACTCACGACAGAGTCCACAGAAAAAGCATTTCAGAAGTTAGGTGTGAAGATAAGGGTGAGTTCCACATTTGAAGCATTGATTCTGGAGACACTCAATAATCACTCAGGAACCCCAGGACAGGCATTTCATTTTCAGCGACAGGACATTTTACCCTGCCTTTATTACAGTTCCACTCCATAATGACTTATTTTCATCACCTCTTTTGATTATAAAATTGGAATGAATCTTACTGCCTAAGAGATTATGGATCACAGCGTAATTAATTTCTTCACATTTAATTAGATATTCTGCACACCTGGTTTATAAGCATATTAACTGCTGCATTTATGGGATCTTCATGTTTGGGAGCCTGGAGTCTCAACTGTCAAAATGTCTAGTCTAATTGTCTGAAATTATTGCTTACAGTCATTTCCTTTATGAGCAAAATTTCCAAATGATGTAGATGATTGATTACATGAATCAAAAGATGATTTGATTTGCACAGTTTTTAATTATCACTTATAGAGTGGAAGCACATTTATGCCACAAGAAAATTAATAAATACATTTTTTTTTTTTTTAGGTAATAGCTCATTTTCTCTCACAATTCTGAGTTTATATTTTACAACTCGGACATTGCCCCGAGATCAAAAATCAGAATTGTAAGATGAAAAATCACAATTACCTTTCTTTTTTCTTTTTTTTTTTATTCCATGTCAGAAAAAAAAAAAAAAAAAAAAAAAAAACAGAATTGCAAGAGGTAAAGTTCTGAGATTGTAAGAATTCTGAGAATTCTAAAAATTCTAAGGAAAAGAATTAAAAATGTATATCTTGCAATTCTGAATTGCAAGACAAAAGTCTGAATTGTGAGATAAAAGTCTATTTGTGACCATGCACCACAAAACCAGTCATAAGGGTCAGTTTTTTTAAATTGAGATTTATACACTGTCTGAAAGCTGGGGGAAAAAGCTTTTCATTGATGTATGGTTTGTTAGGATCGGACAATATTTGGCCGAGATCTGAATTTGAAAAAATTTGAAAATCTGGAATCTGATGGTGCAAAAAATTCTAAATATTAAGAAAATCGCCTTTAAAGTTGTCCAAATGAAGTTCTTAGCAATGCATATTACTAATAAAAAATTAAGTTTTGATATATATATTTACGATAAGAAATTTACAAAGTATCTTCATGGAACATGATCTTTACTTAATATCCTAATGATTTTTGGCATAAAAGAAAAATCTTAAATTTTCTAATACAATATTTTGACTAATACAATGCATTTTTGGCTACTGCTACAAATATATTCATGCTACTTAAGAATGGTTTTGTGGTCCAGGGTCACATTTTATTTAATTAATTTATTTTTTAAATTTAATTTAATTTAATTTTTTATTTTAGTTTAGTGGCAGAAACAGGCTTCCACCCTATAGAAAATAATCTTCCAAAAAATACAAAATAAAAGATTGAAACTGTAAATAAATTAAATAAACTGTAAATATATTAATTATAAATTAATTTTTGCTGTTTTACTGTATTTTTAAACAAATAAATCCAGCCTTGATGAGCAATAGAGACTTTATTCAAAAACATTTTATCAAAACCTAAACTTTTGAATTGTAGTGTATGTAAATCTGAATGTAAATAACTGTTCCTCTGTTGACTTTCCTGTTAAACCAGAAAACGAAATAAAACAATGGATGCCCGAAACAATGAGAAAACTGAAATAGAACAAAAACAAATGTTTCTGTTTGGTGTATTTGGCTTTAGCCCACTAGTGTCTGAAGTGTGTGTAAAGTGAAAAGCCCTTCAGTCCTGTGATATAGACGGTAGAATCTTGTAGCAAAAAGCCATCCAGCTAGAAGAAATAAAAGAGGTTTCCAAGACAACAACAGGTCAAGGAGAGTTCAACAACTAAAACACATCTGAAGAACAGAAAAAGATCAGGCAGCACTATTGCACTGTAGCACAGTTTCTATAACAAACACATACAACACTCATCTTCATACTGGAAGAAGTAGATGAACTGTTACAACTAGTATGCTGGTTTTTTTGTTTCCCAGTTGCTCTCAGGTGTCTGGCTGTACTTTCACTGTCTCATGCGACTCATCAGAGTGGTTAGAAAGAATACCCACAACATCTGGTTGGCCCCTCGTGCCAGCCGGCAGAAGGCCAGTCAATTTGCCATGCTCCTGTGCCCCCCTTTGGCTGGCCAGATGTCAGCTAATGCAATCTCTAGAATAGCATTTATGATTTACGCCATCTGCGACCCTCAATACTGAAGTCTTTGCTGTAATCAAGTGTGAAAACTTGTGAAAAAAACAATTAATTTTCCATTGTGGCCATCGCTCGCCAGCGCTTTTGGCATTAACATGTTTTGACATTAGCAGTTCAAACGGATTCGATTAGTAGCACAGGAGAGCCTGGCTGGAGCTCCAGAAATCCATGACTAATGATCTGCTTCCTAGGGGGATAGAGTGAATCACCAAAGAGAAAACTCACAAGTTGTGTTGATGGGTCGATGAAACAGGCCTCAAGCAGTTTAAGATATTGTTAAATGTTAATTTAGGAGACTCTGATGGGAGGTATCCCAACTGCTAGGAGCTTAAACAAAAGACAAAGACTTCTGAGGGTGTTCATGTGTAGAAGAACAACAGATTTTGATAGTGTTTAGCCTTCCTGAATAATGCGTGCAATGCTCACCCACAAATAAAATAAGTAGTAACCAGAAGCGTCATAGTCATTCAGATGCATGTGCCCCCTCAAGTGGATTTTTATTGCAACTTATAAAAAAAATGGCATCTTTGATAATGAAGTTGTATGGTTATGGCAAACGAATGAAAAGAAACCACCACTGACAATATGGGTCTAAACAACTGTCAGTCCACTTGAGTTTCTCCAAACTGGCATGGCTTTGTTTGTTTGTTCTGGATTTTCCCTCCATAAATAAATGAATGAATGTGTGCATGACGTCAGTGGAAGCATTATTTTTATTTTAGAATGAAACCATGTATATATATACACTACCAGTCAAACGTTTTTGAACAGTTAAATTTTTTTTTTTTAAAGAAGTCTCTTTTGCTCACCAAGCCTGCATTTATTTGCCCCAAAGTACAGCAAAAACAGTAAAATTTTACAATTTAACTATATTTTACTATTTAAACCTGTTTTCTACTTGTGAATTCAGATTTCTCCAGTCACATATTAATTCAGAAATCATTCTAATATTCTGATTTGCTGCTCAAAAACATTTATTATTATGTTGAAAGCAGCTGAGCAGAATTTTCAGGTTTCTTTGATGATTAGAAAGTTCAGAATAACAGCATTTATCTGAAATAGAAACCTTTTTTAACATTATAAATGTCATCATCATCACTCTTTATCAATTTAAAGCATCCTTGCTAAATAAAAGTATTTATTTCTATAATTTTAAGCTTTTGAATGGTATAGTGTATAATGTTACAAAAGCTTTTTATTTCAGATAAATGCTGATCTTTGGATCTTTCTATTCCTCAAAGAATCCTGAGGAAAAAAATGTTTTAAATATTGATAATAATAATAATAATAATAATAATAATAATAATAATAATAATAATAATAATAATAAATGTTTCTTGAACAGCAAATCAGCATATTAGGGTGATTTCTTAAGGATCATGTGACTTTGTATATATATATATATATATGAAGTGTTTATTTGCAAAAACAGATAACTTTTTTTTAATTTTCAAAAATAATATTTTTTATTGTTATCATGTTTTTATTGTGTTTTATTGTGTTAGCTGTATTTTGTAGTTATTTTTACTTTATATTAAAATAAGTTTTGCAGTTTGATTTAGATTAACTGGAATGCACAATGAAAAAACATGATTTGTGAAAATTGTTAAAAACAGACTTACTTGTTTTTGCAAACGAGCTCTTCATATATACATATATATATCTCAGCACGGCTGTGATTCGGCCATAGGCACAAAGCAACAGGCCAATATTTCATTTACACAACAGTATGACGGCGTAAATACGTAAGAAACAACAATGGAGTGTCTTTAAAAACCCTCTTTTGTACTAACTACTTCCTTCCACCACGGATTCAAAAACCTCTGTTGTTAATTCGAAATGTCACTTTAGAAGTTGTAACAAAGGAACGTTGAGCTGATTCAATGAAAGCTTATTGTATTACTGTATTAAAAGTTCACTGTATTATGTAAAATTGAGTATTATGAGAGATAGATGGACTGAAAAACAAAAATTACAGTGAGAAATACCACAAGTGAGAAATTTACATCTCATATCTGCTGTTTCTGTCTCTCTGTTTTAGAGAGTGCCCAGATAAACAGTGTGGGACCTGGGTCATCTATGATGCAAGCTATGACACAATACCCTGCCCTTGGACAGGTTCCTGTAGCCCACCCCTATGAGCCATCTCAACCCGGAAAGGAGCTCAACAAGTACGCCTCGCTCAAGGCTGTGGGTAAGACGGCCACGCTAAAATGTGCATGTATGTGGATTTTCATTTATTTATGTTAATCAAGCTCATTATTATGAAAATAATGTTTGAAACTCTTCAGTGTGATTAGTTCCTGCTAGGGTTCTTAATCATGTGGTCTTGACATGAGATTTTTTTGTTGTACTGGCAGGAAATGTTTTGGATCTTAGAGGGTCTCATATTGGTCTGGATCTTAGGGGTCTGCATGGTCTTGATTTAAACGTTTTGGGGGCATTTACTTGTGCACAGTTACTATTGCACAGTTATAGTGTGTTCTCCCAATGCATGGCCACAGTCCTTAACATTTTTTAGTTCTTAATTAACTTATTAGAAATGATATATTCAGATTTTGATGTTATATTCTCTTCGTATTTTGATATCAACATGGCACAAATGTTTTTATTCAAAAGTATAATGATTAACAAGTTAGGCCAAAAGTAATCTAAAAGTAATTAAACAAAAAAAAAAAAAAGTCAGAATACATTATCTAAAATGTGTAATCTAATAGACTAGGTTGCTAAATACAATTTTTGTCAAGTCATTTATAAGCAGTAATGAACTATTGATTGATTAATTGATTAGTAATTCACACAGTACTATAAATAAATAATAAATATGTCTGAAGGATTCTAGAAGGATTCTTTTATTTTAAACAATAATTTAGGCTGTGTTTTACAGTGGTAACACTGGGTGGTCACAGAGTCACTTGTTACTTTTCACATCAGTTAGTCTGGCATCAGAGTCAAGCTTATCAAAAGTCTTTAGTGAGATGACAGCTAGCAAACAGCAGACAAACAACCAGCTGAAGCAGAAATGTGCGATGGCAGTCATTCTCTGAGACTTTCAGCCACGGATGAAACTGCTCAGTTGTTAATCCACTGAAGTGCTGTCTGTGCAGACCCATCACTGGGAAAACAAAAAAAGGACAGTTTGTAGGCCCAGGAGGCCCGGGAGACAGACCACATGGGTCGTGGAGCTGAAGCGTCTGAGTTCAGTGTGCTACCTTCCTCTGATGTGTGTTAATCTCAGCGTATTGATGTCAATGAAAGAGTCGCGTCAGAGATCAGCTCTTCTCTCCTCCGGCTGGCTTATTTTGCGGGTTGGCCTCCTGGTATGAGGTTATAGATCTGCGGTTTGCTGCGACTCGTCGGGGTGTCAATGCTGTTAAAAAGGTCACCTGAAGGATATTTAATTAAAAGTCTAAAATGTCATGCTGAAATGAGGAGGACTTCAAGCAGAGTGTAGTCAGTCCCAATTAAGGCCTGTCTGAGTTGGAGGGCGAAACACCGTTAGCAACATTGCATGGATGTTATGAAAAACGTTGTAGCACAAAAACAGAAATGATTAGTGACGTTGTCTGAAAACACATTAGAATCGATTATACTCGCTTGTCTGATCCGGTCTTAGCAAGTTGTGTTTCACACTGTCAGCGATCGACTAGCGCTGGTTGAAAATGTTTGCGGCAAAATTTTTTGCAAGGAAGCTGTTGGCTGCTGCTTGAATGTCAATGTTGATGCAGCTGAATTTGTTGCCTATAAACATATATTGTCAAAAATAACATTTACAACAATAACAGTGCAAAGTAACTGTGAGACTTTATTTTAAGTGCACAGTAACTGCAGATTCAAAACAGTGGTTTCACCAGACAGATAAAATCCCATCTTCCAGGAGAGCAAAAAGCTGCATATTTCCATTTGATGATGGAAGCAATCCAGACTAATTTGCATCCCAAAGAACACATTTTCTTGAAACAAATAGAAACCTTAGGCAAAAAGAAGCATTAGCATGTTGATAGCGCCAAACAGTCTAACTACTTTGGTCGCCATTCACAATGAGAACTTAAAAGCTCATCTTATAAATATGTGAGGCACTCTTAGATATTGGGATTCACTTCACCAAGTCATTTTTAGAAAGAAACCATAAGGTTTTTTAACTGTGCACTATAGCTGGGTCTCCATCCAAAGTTGCGAGTTTAACAAAATTGGAGTATCACATAAAACATTTGCGAATAAGCAACATTTCCATCTAATGAGTCAAAGACAGCAAAATTGTCACTTCCTGAAACTGGCACTAAAAATCAATAAGAAAAGTAGGAGAAGCTACTGAAGATAACAAATTGCATATATAATAAATTACTTGCGCCAAAGAGTGAGCAGGCATAACACAAATGCGGTCATTGCTTTCGGAGGTGGATGCCTGCTGTTCGGGAATGCAGTTTTGCAATTATACAGAAATACTTTGATGACAGACTTTGCTTGGGCATTTGAATGACCATAACAACATTATAAATGCTGTGCAACAACCTCGGTCTACTAGTCAGGTTATGCAGTCCCATAGTGCAAAGTCACATGACGTTTTTGATGAGCATGGAGGAATTTATTTGGCAAATGCATTCCATCTCCTATTATTTGCATTAACCCTTTTTCGCACAAGTCAAAAAACACCTCAAGTGAGCGTAATTACTTTTTTGTGAATTTAGGATTTTTTTCCCCAAAATTTTGTTTCCATCACTTGTTTCTGATGTGATACTTCAAAATGTGCATAAAAACAGGGCAACATATACTGAAGGAAACATATATTGATTTTGCTCAAATAAATAAATAAATAGTCGACACAATAGCCTTGTGGGAAGCGCAACTGGAACGGCCATCCCGAGTTCGAATCCCCCCCCCCCCCATAACTTCACATCCTCTCAACTCTGATCTGTCGTATCATAATAAAGGCAAAAAATGCCAAATAAATAAATAAATAAATAAATAAATAAATAAATAAATTTTAATTATTATTTGCTCACCTTTCATGTAATTCTGATGATGCACAAAAACTGCATTTCTTTGATCACAAATACAGTAATATTGTGAAATATTACAATAAACTGTTTCTATTTGAATATATGTATGTGTGTAATTTATTCCTGTGATGTCAAAGCATCATTACTCCAGTCTCCAGTGTCACATGATCCTTTATAAATCATTTATATATGCTGATTTGCTGCTCAACAAACATTTATTAGTATTATTAATATTGAAAACAGTTGTGCTGCTTACTATTTTTGGGACAGTGTTGCCAAGTCCACGGTTTTCCCATAGAACTGGCCTACTTTAACACTGCTGGCACGGGTTGTTTTTGATGTCCACGGGTTGAAGCGACCCCAATAACATGATATTTATCCCCTGAAATGTGAATTTACCAAGGGAACCCCCACAAAAAACTTGTATTTACACCACGGAACGTGATTTTTAACAGGGGACCACCTTCGAAATGCATTTGGACAGGTTTTGTTGTGAAAACCTGGCAACCCTGCTGTGGGAATTTTTTCGCAAGACACAAAATAAGTACTGCCATGTACGTTTGAAATGTCCACTGAGTGGTGCTAAAAGAGTGTTCATGTTTTTTCCTGGAACAAACAAACATACATACAGTATGGTACATTTTATGTGACTTTGGTTTTGTACGTGTAACCACAGTTCTGACTTGAAATGTCCATTGAGTGGCGCTTCAGCTGTAACACTCCATGATGTTTTAAAATAACATACCATCTGCACTACACCTAAACCTACCCGATAGTATGAACAAAAGCGAACATAAACGTGACGTAAACATGCAATCGCAAACATGCCATTTTAGCTTGTTTTTCGATCTCTCATTTTTTCAGTCCAATCCTAAGTCTTATCAAGCAAGCTAGTTACATCCAAAAAGCGAACGATATGGAGCTGTAATCATAACTGTGTATGAAAACGATTACAAGTGCTCACTGTTTTACCGCCTCTAGTGTTACCTTCTGTTGGAAACGGCAGTGATATGTACTTATTGGCATGTATTTTGTGTATTGCAAAAAAGTTTCCACAGGCATGTTCTCGTCATGAGATCAGATAGGATGAGAAAGTTCAAAAGAACAGCATTTATAGAAGTCTTTTGTAACATTATAAAAATTTTGACTTTCACTGTCACTTTTGATTCAATAATCATTGCTTAAAATAACTGATTTATTAACTTCTGAAAGAAAGCGTGTACTCTTTTGTTATTTGAAAACATCATTGTATGTGTGAAGATCTTTCAAAAATGGGAAGAAGAACTGATTTAGAATAACATAGTTAGTGAATACTGGCAAAATGTGAAGCGCTTCTCTACAAAAACATCCAGTTTTTTAGGTGTTTGTAGGAGGAAATGGTTGTGTCAAGTATTTTCCGAGAAAAAGAAAAGAGCTCTTTTGGGAAAAACAAGTGATAACCCTTGATCTATTAAATGTGTAATTATCTGGTACTTATGAGTGGAGAAAGAAAAAAAAACGCAAATCAGCAATCAGGTTGTTTTTTGGGTCTGATTAATGAAGTGTTATTGAATTTTCCTCGCTTTTGCTCTCTCTCTCTTTTCCAGCTGAAAAAGCGAACGAAAACTTCTACACTAACAGACGGCACCTAGCCGACCTGGCGGCGAAAGGCACTCTTCCCATGCACTCGGTGAGTCTGGAGCAGGAGCCCACCAACCCGTACAGCCCCGAGCTGCCCTGCCAAAAGCAGAACGGCCACAAGTCCAAAAGCACCAAGGTCCACAGCTCCCACCCGCTAGCTTTTGGCTCGAACACCATCGCCAACCCCGGCATGCTGAAGGGCTGGGAGGCGACAGAAACGCTGGGCCGCCGGCACACGTACGCCCCCAAGAAGCACAGCGCCACCGTGGAGCAAGTGAACGAGCTGACGTCCGCCCACAGCCAGCACTACCTGCCGCCACATCCGTACTTTGTCACCAACAGCAAGACTGAGGTGACCGTGTGAACGGGGCCGCAACACCGGGTTTATCGAGCCCAGGCCTGAGTGGATGCGTGGATCGGAGAACGAGGAAAATAAGGGAAGCCTGATGGAGGAAGAAGTGTGGATTAGGACCGCGTCCTGCTGGAAGGATTGACCGAGCGGTCTGGCTCGAGATCTGCATGGCTGTATGTGTGCTGTTTGTCTTTGAGCGGCCGTGCATTGGCCTCATCTGAATGGGAAAACGTAAGCTTGTTCAAAGGAACTCCATTCCGTCACAACTGAACAATCAGACCTGTAGTGATGAGTTTTGTCACAAGGCCATCCGTCAAAGTGATGCAATCAAACGTACTAGATGGAACCACCGTCATGTTTCGCAACAACCTGAACGCTTGTGAGAAAGTCGCTCAAGGTACACTACCCTGTTTTTCTTGTACATAACAGAATGTTACCAAGGACGTAAAATGTCAAAAGCTTCCTCGGATAATCAGTCTGGAAGATAAAACATGATGTGAGGACAATCGTGTCTCAAGTTCTTCTCATCTCAACACTCGAGACTTTCCAGAGCGTGTGCACCAAAAACCTCCTGTAGCAATGTAACACGCTCTATCCTGACAAACACTGGGCTTGTGCCTTTCCAACAGAAGAACTCATTATCTAAGAGCTCTTGTGCTTTTCAGCGAGCACATGGTGTTTCTTCAATAACAAAGATGCATAAAATATAAACAAATCTATTGTTTACGGCTGTCATACTTCAGTAGAAAATGTTGATTGTCGGTGTTCTTAAATACACATTTTCCCTTCTGTTTCGCCATTTTTCTCTGATGTGTTCACATATTGTGTGGCCCTATCTTTTAGTGCAACTGTAGACTGTAGACAAAGGAAGTGCCGTAGGGTTAATGATAGACATTCATTATTTTACAATGTTAGAAATGAATGGTTAATTCTGATACCGAACAAGATTGTTACAACACTGCCATTGTTGCATTCCACGTATTTTTGGTGTTGAAAACTGATTCAGTAGCTTCTTTTGTCTTTAGCATCATAATGCGAACCGTTTCAATTAGCATAAGAGCAAAAGGTTGCATTCAGTCTCGAAAACTGAGCCTTTTGTCATCCACGTCGAAATTATCCCAAGTATCTGGTTGTGAATAACGTGGGTCACATAAACTTTAATTGCTGTGAAACAAGTGGCTTTATCTGAGTACACTTAAAATGTTTTTGACCTAAATCCTTCACTCACTTAAATTGAGATTAGCACGCTAACTCATAGTGAAAATAAATATCTCGTAGTACAGCTTTCTGCAGTGTCACACTCTCTTATTTCGCAAGTAGGAAACTCAGTATTTACAATATGTGACCCTGAAGCACAAAACCAGTCACAAGGTTACATTTTTTGAAATTGAGATTTATACATAATCTGAAAGCTGAATAAATAATATTTCCATGGATGTATGGTTTGTTAGGACAGGACAATATTTGGCTGAGATACAACTATTTGAAAATATCTGAGGGTGCAAAAAAAAATCCAAATATTGAGAAAATCACCTTTACAGTTGTCCAAATGAAGTTGTAAGCAATGCATATTACTAATCAAAAATTAAGTTTTGATATATTTGCAGTAGGAAGTTTACAAAATATCTTCATGAAACATGATCTTTACTTAATATCCTAATGATCTGTGGCATAAAAGATCGATCATTTTGAACAATTCAGTCTATTGCTGGCTATTGCTGCAAATATACTTGTAATATGACTGGTTTTGTGGTCCAGGGTCACATATGTAGGTGGTCACACTAGATTTTGAGTTGATTTTTTTTAAGCTTGGTGAACTCTGGTCTGCAAATCTGTATAGTGATGTTTGGCCATTAGAGGATCTAAATGTCACAGATTGACCTGCTGCTGGTGGCACAGAAACTGCACACTTAAACTTTAAGGCTAACAGAGTAGTTCAACCAAAAAAAAAAAAAATGCTGAAAATGTATTCACCCTCAGGCCAAGATGTACAGTAGCAGATGAGTTTGTTTTTGTTTCTTCAACATAACAGATTTGAAAAAATTCAGCATTACATCACTTGCTCACTAATGGATCCTCTGCAGTGAATGGGTGCCGTCAGAATGAGAATCCAAACAGCTTATTAAAACATTACAATAATCCAAACGACTGCAATTAACATAGTGTGAAATGAAAAGCTAAGCATCTGTAAGAAACAAATATTGCTTTCTCCAGTGATCAGGAGAGAAATATGCTCTGATCAAGCACTATTTATAAGTGTTTATAAGATTTTGATATGACAGGACAACAGATGATGGACTTTTTCCACTACAGGAAGCATTATTATAGATTACGGACTCGTGTTTTAGCCAGAAGTAAAGGTTTACCGTTAACATGGTTTAATGATGGATTAGTTTTGCTTTTCACTTCACAAGATGTTAATTGATTGACTGGAGCCTTAAAGCTTACTTGTGGATTATTGTGATGTTTTAATCTGCTGTTTGGTCTCTCCATCTGACGGCACCCATTCACCACAAAGGATCCATTAGTGAGCAAGTGATGAAGAAATTAACTTATCTACTCAACTCAAACTCATCCTAAATTGATGGACATTACTTTCTACCCTAATGCAATGTGTAATTCAAAATACAGGTACAACACCTGTGAAAAAAATCAATATAGAGCACATTGGGCTGTATTTCAACTGATTTTTATTGGAGTGAAAGGCTGCCACAGAGATGGCAACCTCTCACACTCTTAAAAATCAAGGTACTTCACGATGCCATAGAAGAACCTTTTTTTGTCTAAATAGTTCCATAAAGAACCTTTAAGAAGTAGTGAAAGAAGTTTCAGATTATAAAAAGGTAAGAGATGGTTCTTTAAAGAACCTTTGACTGGATGGTTCTTTGTGGAACCAAAAATGGTTCTTCTATGGCATTGCTGTGAAGAACCTTATAAAGCACCTTTATTTTTAAGAGTGCAGGAAAGCTATTTAAGTGATATTTGTCAGCTAGTGACATTTTTATGTGCGGTATGTCTTTTACTGCACATTTAAATGTTTTAAAGCACAACGAAAACGAATGATCAGCCCCTGGTGAAGTCATTTGTACAAATACTGGAGCGCTGCAGCAGCAAGTTAAATAATACTATTTAAATTAACAATTTAAAATGTTAAAAAATCCATAAAGTGCATGAAAATTCTGATAATATATATTTTTAATTTATTCCAAATAGAAGCCCTAAGGCATTTTATGATATCCTTTTGCCCATATTCATTGCAAGCCTGCAATAATTCCTCAAATCTAGTGTGACCACCCTAGCCACAGATTAATAAAACATTTTAAGATCTGCACATAATAGAGTTTGAATTCAAATCATGTTGTATGTAAATCTGGGGTTGATTATTTATGATGAGAAATAAAAATCTCTGTCAAAATGTAATGACATAGCAATATCCGTACTGTGTCAAAATCTGGCCTCTGCTCTAAAAGAAAAACACTGCTGCAAAATAATAGAAGCCCTGCCTTCAGTTTAACTGCTTGTCTTCTTCATACCACTGAATACTGTCTTTGTGCGTCACTGCCAAACAGCCTGCGACAAACCAGTACTTAAGACTGACATAATGGCCGCTGGTCTGTCAGTCACTGAGTCCACTCAACATCTATTAAACCTGAGTGTCTCACTGCAGGTCAGCTCATGACTCAGAGCGCACTACAGGATCACTCACCGGGGGGCACGCTTCTTGGAATTAAATCACATAGTGAATACCTTTTCCTTTGAAATCTCCGAACGCTGCAGAAATGGATTAGCACAGATAATGTCAAGATGCGACGTGTAGCTAAAAAGACCTGCACAGCTGGATTCCAGGGCTTTAGTCTGTCTGCATAATCTAATGTATGAAAAATCCATGTGGGAAATAATCTAGGTTAACAATTGGGAGAGAATTCACTAAGAATTAATTACATCCACTGATTAGTTTATTAGCATTGTTTTAGCTCCAAAGGTAAACACAATATAGAATACAGCAGACTCATTTGACGAATTACTGGTCCCGTGATTAATATAAAATATCCAGTGTTAAATGCAAATACTTGCAGGATTTGATTATGAAGCAAGTATGATAAACCTTGATAAACCACACATGATTGGTCGCTTGCATATCAGATTTGGATTTAGGGAGAATTTATTTTTGGTGAACTCTGACCTCTAAAAATTCTGACCTATCCACCTTATTCTTACGCTCCATGATGCTTTGCACGAATTATGGGTATAACTTCCCTTAAGCTGTACACAATAAATGAAAGGCTTGCTCTATGAATGCAATAATAGTTTTTTTTTTTTTTCTTTAAATGGATACAGTGAGATGACATTATTCTATGTGCCCTTAAACCATCGAACATTAAAGTGACATTTAAAAGTGTAAAAGCATAAACAAGGTACTTTTAACAGACTATATTAATAACCCCAAAAGAGCAATTCTTTCCAGCAATAACGGATGGGTGAAATATAACTGTAGTAATATATATCTGTATTACGTAGTAACATATATTGCCTTAATCAAAAATGTTCATTAATTTAAGCATTGCGTGACACTATTTCAAAGTGATTTCCATCATTCTGACAGATAATAAATAGTATTTACCTCAAAAATGAGAGCTTCGTTGTGCATTCAAGGGAATTATTAATGAGATATTTCATAAATTAATTTGGGAGATTGTCCTTTTTCATACTATTACAGTGAAATGCAAAGAGAAAAAAGATGTAGAAATCATGTGGAAGAGAATGCAGCAACTGAAAAAAGCTTGTCTTAAGTTTTCTTGTTATAATATGTCACGTTAAAATACCAAGTGTTATGTTATTTTCATAATGTCTAAAAAATAAAACAAAGGAAAATCGACAGTACATTCAGTCAAGTGTCACCCATAATTCAAAACACAGTAGGCTCGTCAGGAATAAGGTGGATAGAAAATGTAAAGTGCATCATATCATGTTGCTGATATGAATTATGGTAGCATTCACATGATAAAACTTAGTGTAAATGCATCTTAATGTACATAGTAAAACAGGCTTGTTTTGCACAAAAAAATATAAATTTAAGCTAATATCTATTTAAACTAAGTGCAAATAGTCAATCATTTTGGCTAAAGCTAATTTCTCTATAGGCATTGTCACATTTACTGTTGTTCGGTGAATTTCTGCAGTTCAAATCAAGTAATTTAGAATTTTGCGAAAAGATGAAGAAAACTAATTTTGCAAATTACGCTGATTTAAAAGTGACTAATATGTGAGTGATGCTTCATATATTGCTACACTATTGATGATAAACAATGGAGCTTTTTGGCTGCGAAAGTTTGCCGAAATTTCACTAATGTGACAATAGGGATAGTTCGCCCAAAAATGAAAATTACCCCATGATTTACTCAACTTCAAACGATCCTAGGTGTATATGACTTCTTTCAGATGAACACAATTGGAGTTATATTAAAAAATGTCCTGGCTCTTCTAAGCTTTATAATGAGATTTTGAAGCAAAATAAAGTCCATCCGTCTATCATAAAAACTCCAGGGGGTAAATAAAGGCCTTCTGAAGCAAATCAATGTGTTTGTCTAAGAAAAATATCCAGATTTAAAACTTTTTAATAGTTTTAATAGAATATGCTGGTCTTGTGAGAACCAAGTTTTGTTTACAGCAAGGGAAGACCAGTTTTCTCTTGGCTTATATTGTAATCCTCTGACATTTCTCCTTAAAAATCCTTTTCATTTATAGTCAGTGTTTTGTTTTGCTCCTTAATCTGCACTCCTGTGTTTGCCACTTCTCACCAGAGCTTATGCTACGCCTACATCCTATGTCATTCACTGAAACGCTACTCTCCTGTGAACACACGTACGACAGTTAGCAGAAGCTAGGGATTACAGTTTATAAAGTTTTAAATATGGATAGTCTTACACGCCTACATTCATTTGCTTCAGAAGGCCTTTATTAACCCCCTGGAGCCATGTGGAGTACTTTTTATGATGGATGGATGCACTTTATTGAGTTTCAAAATCTTAACACCCATTCGCTTCCATTATAAAGCTTGGAAGAGCCAGGATATTTTTTTTTTTTTAAATCTAACTTCGACTGTATTCATCTGAAAGAAGAAAGTCATTTACACCTAGGATGGCTTGAGGGTGAGTAAATCATGGGGTAATTTTCATTTTTGTATGAACTATACCTTTAAATCTCTGCTCAGACATTTACAAATAGCAATGTCTATTTGCACTTAATGTAAAAAAGATGATTTTTGTTGCTATTTACATTCAGTGCAAACCATATGTACTACACTGTAAAAAAGTATTTGTTGAGTCAACTTAAAATAATTTGTTACCCGGCTGATTTAAAATTTAACTAACTAAGTGACAACTTAGATATCTGAGTTGATTCAACTTAAAATTTTAAGTCAGCTGGGTAACAAGCCCAGCTTTTAAGTTTAACAAACCAAATTTTTTATTCAGTCAACTCAAATATCAGGTTGTCACTTAGTACAACTTAACATTTCAAGTTGACTAAACTTATTTGAGCTGACATAACCTAAAAATTTTAAGGCAGCAAAGTAACAAATTATTTTAAGTTGACTCAACAAATTGTGTTTTCTTATTTTTTAAATTTATTTTTTTTTTTTTTTGTTTGTTTACAGTGTAGTTACCAAATTCAACCTGATATACATACAACACTATGTCAACGTAAGCAGTACCTGGTTTAACTAGATTATGATTGGTTAGTGAATAAAACTTTTTGTGCTAAAATACCTCAAGAAAAAAGTGACGCAACTGTTTAGTGAATTCATCTCTCAATGTGTTAAAATGTATGAAACCCCATGTTATGTTGAGCCCACATAGGGGGTAGTCGCATTACTGATTGCTGTTTCCACCTCTCATTGTGCCTTGCTGATCATTAACAGACTCATTTTTATGTTTTTATTCATTTGTTTCCATTTATCAGTTTTATAGCATATTGGAGTTGGAATGAATTCACAGAAAGAACACAGAGAGTTTTTTTATCATTTGACATCAGCACAAGGTCTTATTAGTTAGAGGCGTAATGAACTAGTACATAACAAATGCCGTCTTGAACAGTCAGCTGTACATTATATCACAAAAGGGCTGAATATTAGCAGAACAACTTTAATGCTGTGATCATGAAGGTTAGATGTTGAGCGAATGCATTCTGACTCTCAGTGAAAACACACTGACATGTATAGGGAGATGTTATAAAAAGCTGTGCTAAAATGATATTGCCCTTTATTTCGTGTCTTGAATAACTCCATGACCCCACTGCAATTGATATTGATGTTAGTTTGTGTATTTGCGTCTGTAACTGGTTCATTTTAAACACTCAAATGCGATTTTATACCTCAAATACTTTTGACAAGTAGAAACCCACTGTTGAATTAATTGAATTATTTGTTTATTCTGGTAATAGCTACTGTATGCCAGTGGTATACTATAGTATCATACTCTTTTATGATATTATATTGTCATATTCTTCACATAAAGCCAGAATAGTTACACAATAACTTGATATTTGTAAGTAGTAGCATAGTAGTTGCTGATGAGACCGAGTTGTCCAGTTCAGTGGTCTATATTGTAAATCACATAGACGAAGCATTGAGGACTACAATGGTACCCGCCAAACTAATACCTGCACAAGCTCAAATTATACCGTGAAACCTGAGTGTCTTTTATTGAAGAGTTATTTTGTGATCCAGGTTTATTTGAAAATGTGTCAATATAGTATTCAGTTAGTCATAATACTGTGTGTACTTCAGTGTGCTCTGTAATGGCACCGCAAAATGAGGGGAACAGAGAGCACATCTTACTGCCCGTGGATCACATTTAATACACTAAGGTACATTTTCTAAACAATGTATTCTATGTAACATTTCTATGTGGAAGTTGAAAGTTTAAGCACTGTTGTACCGTTCACATCACAAAACTTATTTACAATAAATGTCTCTTCTCTATACATGCTGTGGATTTTTTTTTAAATGATAGCTGTGTTAGTGTTTAACATGTAGGATGTCAAATGATTTAAGGTAAACAAGGCACAAAATGTGTTGTTTCACAGACCGGATATTTACATATGGGAGTAGTGTATTTTATGCTGGCCAAGGGGTAAGGATTTAGCTGGTTAGCATGGCTTTGTTAGCTATATATATATATATATATATATATATATATATATATATATATATATATATATATATATATATATATATATATATATATATATATATATATATATATATATATAGATAGATAGATAGATAGATAGATAGATTTTTTTTTTTTTTTTTTTTTGGAAGGCTTATAAAAGTGTGAAATGGACCTTGTCTGCCACTTTGGATGTCACAGAGACCAGGACAGTCACTATGGCATCAGCCTGATTGTGATGAATGAGAGTGCTAACAAATAGCTTTTTCCAGGTATTATAGACCTAGCTGATTCTGGCCGAGATCATCCACTTAGACCCAAAAATGAAGACTCTGTCATCATTTTCTCACCCTCTTGCCATTCCAGTCTGTGTGACTTACTTTCTTCTGTGGAACACAACTGGAGCTATTTTGAGGAGAAGAACTGGTCGCTCCTTTCCATGCTATTACAGGAAATAAGACAATAAAGACAATTATTATTCAGAAATATCATCAGTTTAACTGCACTGATTATATTTGATGAGAAAATAATTTGAAGAGAATAATGACAATAATGTCAAAACTGTTAGTGAACTGAAATTGCGCTGAACTGACTTGAGATGAATAAAGCCATTACTGCTTTTTGCAGAGCTGCTTTATAGTTAAATTAAGTTAGCTACATAAATGACACAGTTATTGAACTGAACTGGAACAATAACTAAACTGAATTGAGTAATGACACTATTGTCTACACTGTAAAAAAAAATCCGTAAAATTTATGGTAAAAAAACGGCAGCTGTGGTTGCCAGAATTTTACTGTAAAAAATACAGTAGCAGCGTTTTAGGTTTTACAGTTTTAATTTGAATTTACGTTTAAATACCGTAATTTCATTAACTGATATAATGTTAATGTACCAACCTACTGAAGTACTGAAATCTGTTTTGTATCTTTGTAATACACTTGATAACCACCAAAAGCATGCGCTGATAACAAAGTCACATGATGAACCAAAGCCCATCACAAGTCGCTTTTAAATATTAACACAGTGTCATTCACACTATCAACACTATCATGGTAACACACATAAAACAGAAATAATGCAATAAACATTAATTCAACAACATTAGATGTAACATACAACCCTAATGTACAAAACTGATTTTAAAAAAAAAAACCTAAGAAATATCAAATTTAAAAATTGTGATGTCGGGAATTCTGGGAGTGTCAATTTACAGTTATTCACTGTAAATTTGACATTTTTTTCCACTTCCAAAAATGGTATACTACCGTAAAATTACATGGAACGTCCAGTACAGTTTTTCACAGTATATAGTAGGGGAACTTACCGTTAACCATGTAGCACGTTTTTGCTGTAGCATTTTTACAGCCTTTTACCGTTAAATTCACAGTCATTTTTTGCAGTGTAGGGCTGTCATGATTCCTCAATTCAATTCGAGTACTTGACTTTAAAAAATCCTCTATAGCAGTTACCATGAAACCATAAATGGTCATTATTGACCATTTTCCAAGAATGCATGACATATTAAACCCAATTTTAAAAAACCATAATAAAGCATAATGCTATTGTGAATTCACAAAAGCTACGATTCAATTCAATAAATATATACGCCTTATTTACATGTGTGTATTTTTAAGTAATTGACAGTTTCGATTAGATCTAGTTTTATTACCACAAAAAAAGAAAAGAAAAAATAAAAGAATTACAATTACCAGATTACTTGATTAATCAGCAAAATAATCAACCGATTACTCATTTACCAAAATAATCATTATTGACAGCCCTACTATTATTTTTTGTACAGCTACTTATCCACCTTTTTTTCTGAGTAACCGATGAACGCCATCATGATGGATTCTAACTTCTGTTTGGATGCTCTCGTGTTTCACTTTTCACAGAAATTCATGTGAAAATGAGGTAAAAAGATTGAGTACTTGTTTCGAGTACCTTCAAATCGGTTTGTGTCCAGCGCTGTATACCGTGCACAAACGCTGACAAAAGAAAACGACAGTATTAAAGAGTTTCGCATGCTTCAGTGGCAGTGCTGCCAATATGGCCGATTGATGATGCTTCATGAAAACACTCTATTGGCCCAGAAAATACATTCATTTGATTTTAAACAGCAGAGTCCGGAAATGTAAAAAGGTGGTAAAAAGGTGGATAGCTAAAATTAGAATTTTCATACAGTAATCGATGAATTTTACAACATTAATTTTCCCGTTAAGCTGCTTGATTTCACATAAGGAGATTTAAAGTATTCCTCAACATGTATATCTGGTAGGGATGAGGACATCTGAGTTTTGGAGGTATCCAAAAAAACACTCCCAGAACAGTTTTGTAGCAAAAGCGATCATAACGTTGAGGAGATGGTGTGAGGGTTTAGATCTGCAGCATTGATGTGGAGAACAGAGACTCAGCACTAATCTGGATTTGGCTGAAGGCTTTGCAGTAGCCAACTGTGATCCACGTAAGTTTACTAAAGCACAGTTTCAATCATGCGTTCTCCCAAACGAGAGTTAATCAGCTCTTCTTCAGTAATAACCATTAACAAGACCATCAGCTACTTCACTGTGAAGTATGTGCCCTTTTTCCAAAGAAGTGAAGGCCTTTAATTATTGTCTAATGTGCTCCTGGCCATTTTATGAAGAAAGACCTCACTGACCTTTAATAGGAAATTATTCTTGTCTCATTTAACCTCTTCTATCACCATTAAATCAGTCAACAGGTAAAAAAAAAAAAAAAAATCATGTCTTTGGGTTCTGCCAACCTGATCTCGTTAGAAAATGTATTTTACAAGTTGCCAATTTCAAGTTAATTAGTACTATGTCATGTTTATTAAAACATAAGAGTTTTGGAAACAAGTAAGCATGAACATCCACCCTTAAAGGAGAAGTCCACTTCCAACAAAAATTTACAGATAATTGACTCACCATGTCATCCAAGATGTTCATGTCTTTCTTTCTTCAGTTGATAAGAAATTATGTTTCTTGAGGAAAACATTCCTGAATTTTTCTCCATATAGTGGGCTTCAATGATGCTCCCAAGTTTGAACTTCTAAAATGTAGTTTAAATGCATCTTCAAATGTCTCTAAACGATCCCAGCCGAGAAAGAAGGGTCTTATCTAGTGAAACAATTTTTTTTTAAACAAATTGACAATTTATTTACTTTTTAACCTTAAACGCTTGTCGTGTCTCGTCTCTGCAATGCGCATGGGTAGTCTGTGTAATCCGGGTTAATACAGTTAGGGTATGCCGAAAAACTCGATTTTCTTGTTTTCTTCTTCAACGTCAAAATCGTCCTACATCGCTGTTTTACTGTTTGATCTTCTCTGCATGTTCACTTTGTAAACATTGGGTTGGTACTTCTGCAGCTATGTAGGAAAATTTTGAAGTTGGGGAAGAAAACAAGATGGGAGTTTTTCAACATACCCTAACTGTATTGACTCTTTTGAACTGGAAAGAGTTCACGCAGACTTAGACAAGTGTAATGTGGAGAGGGAGACGAGCGGCGAGGGGATCCACGCGCAAGCTTTTATTCATGGGACGAGACAAATACTTGGTCAAACAGGCAGGGTCAGAACAACAACGAACAGGTATATTGGGGCGAGGCACAAGAGTAGTCCGTGAGGCAGGCGTGGGTCGATCAGCGGCGAACATAATCCATAACGCGAGACAGAGGGGTATTCCGTACAACGAGCAAGAGTCCAGAAGGCAGGCGGCGAGACAGACGAAAACGAGGAGGCCAGGCGAGAATACAAAACTAAGGGAACTAAGAAACCAGGAACTCAGGAACTAGGGAACTCAGGAAACTAAGGAACAACTCTGTTAAGGTGCTAGCACTAGGGGAGCGCTAAACACGACCGACACAGTTCTCCACAAAACACTCGGTGACTAGCATGGGGAAAGACCGGGGCTTTTATAGCGCGCCTGATCGGTCACAGGTGCTGATCCAATCAGCACGCTAGATGACGGGAGATGTAGTCCGGGGTGTAGTGCAACAGTCTGTGTGTAAGGACAGGGTGAGAGCGACATCTGGTGGTGAGCGGACCGCAGGTCACCGATAGGGCTGAACGATATATCGTTATCGTATCTATATCTAGATATGAACTTTCAAGATATTACTATCGAAAAAAGCAACGATATAGACGATATAGATTTCCCCTCACCGAGCTCGCCCCGCCCTGCATACAACTCTGGCAGTCACACAACGAACATCAGTTTTACGAGTGCCCTTGAATGCACCGCTAAAGACAGCGCGCACACACTACAGAGACAGCGGAGAATTAAAAAGAAAGAAAATGAGTGCGGGAGATAATGCGGCCGGTGGTAGTGCAGAATCTGACTTGGTGCCAAAACATAAATCATCTTCCATTATTTGGAGGTATTTTGGATTCAGAAAAGACGATGTAAACCAGAGTGACGTGTTGTGCAGGTCGTGCTTAACAAAAATTGCGACTAAGCAAGGTAGCACAACAAACATGTTTCACCACCTGAAACAACACCATCGCGTGCTGCATGAAGAGTGCATGACAATGAGAGAAACACCGGGGACTTCTCAGTCATCCCAAAATAAGCCAAAGCAAAGTTTGATTGCTGACGCGTTCAGTAGCGTTACGCCGTACGAGTCGACGTCCACCAGACACAAAGAAATTACAGACGCTATAACATACCACATTGCAAAAGACATGGTACCTGTGTACACAGTCTCAAAAGAAGGCTTTAAAAAAATGGTTCGGACGCTGGACATGCGTTATAAAATACCATCCCGAACACATTTTAATCAAGTGGCCATTCCGAAACTTTATAATGAGTGTAAAATGAGTGTTGAATCCGAGCTCCGTGAAATCGATCATTTCGCCACAACCACGGACCTGTGGACGAGCCGGACAACTGAACCATATATAAGTTTAACAGTCCATTTTATCACAACAAACTTCGAACTCAAGACCCGCTGTCTGCAGACATCATTCTTCCCCGCGGCGCATACCGGGGATAATATAGCAGAGGAGATGAGTTTTATTTAAAAATAAAACTACACTTTCCACATTTTTTTGTATTATGATGTTTTTATTTTTCTGAGAAATGCTTGGTTTTCACCGAACCCGTAGTCATATCGTATCGTATCGATATCGAGATATCTGGCATGAAAATTGAGATATGAAATTTTGTCCATATCGTTCAGCCCTAGTCACCGACCAGATTCATGACAACAAGTCAGGTGTTTGAGGTTAAAAAGCATATAAATTGTCAATTTTTTTGAAAATGGATGATCGTTTTGCTAGATAAGACCCTTCTTCCTCGGCTGGGATTGTTTAGAGCCACTTGAAGCTGCATTGAAACTGCATTTTCTAAGTTCAAACTTGCGGGCACCATTGAAGTCCACTATATGGAGAAAAATTTGAGAATGTTTTCCTCATGAAACATAATTTCTTATCGACTGAAGAAAGAAAGACATGAACATCTTGGATGACAAGGGGGTGAGTAAATTTTTGTTCTGGAAGTGCACTTTTTCTTTAAACCTAACCAAGACTGGGGTGCAAGCAGATTATACAAAAACACACAGAGACTGCACAAATTTATATGAAAAATCCACCAACGTTAATCTACTCTCCTGTCTGGTTTGTTTGAACAAATATGGTAGATTCTGTGTTATGATTGGTCAAATCGCCTGTCAATCAAACTCCATGCAAAGGGTCAATTGAGTTACTTCAAAGTACATTTTAAGTCATTATGTTTAATAATCTTTTGTCATGCTTAAATGAAGTATACTTATTTTTGTGTTTACTAACATACTGAAGCACACATAGAGTACTTTATAATTTTAACTGTAGTGTTATTCTTTACTACATTTACAGTCAATATGTTTTAAATGTACTTCATTCATTACAAATGTATAATTACAAATATATGTACATGACACGTTTCAATAGAAATCACATTGATGTACGTTTTAGTTTAGTACATTCATCAATATGCTTTAACACAATTTCAAAGACAATAGAATTACAAAATTACATATAGAGATGTACTTTAAGCCCTACTTACTTTAAAGGTTCAGCTAACTGCATTTCATATAAATTCAAACTATAATACATTTTCATTCAATTGCAGTAAGCCTAAAAATATTCAGTTCATACTAAGTAATAAGTACTCTTTTAAAAAGAACAAAAAAGAAAAAACAACAAAAACAACAACAACAACAAAAAGTCTAGTTGCATTAGAAATAGATATGAATCTGAATTATTTAATTCATTAATTATTTTCCATATTTCCTGAAGGATGATTCGTTTCAGCAATCGTTTCTTACCAAAAGGAGAGAGTTTTTTTTAAACTGTGTAACAAAAGCAAGAAAGACTGAGAGAGAAGATATGCAGGGATTAAAGTATTGACATGCCGAGTGTGGCCTCAGTGCAGACAGACTCCCGCCGCTAACACAAACCGTACAGAAACCGTCCCTTTCTGAGGAGGTGGTCAATAAAGGCTTATCTCCCGCCCAAAACTTTGAGGCGAAAAACCTTTCAGGAAGGAATTAGCAGCCGCGACTCAATTCTCTGCCAACAAATGACATGAGAAATGGAGCGTCTGCACATATATTCTAATTTTTAATGCATAAAAAAGGATTGTCCTAAAGCAATGCTATTTTTGCTTCCGACGCTTGAGTATTAACCTAGAAACCAAGGTAAAATTGTGTATCAACAGTGCGAGTGGCTGTTGTAATTTTTAAAGTTCCTTTCGACAGTGACAAGGACATAACAGCGTCCCGTTTCTCCCATGACACACGCTGTTTCAGGTGTAAAAGTGTCTCTCACCTGCCTAAAGCGTGGCCTCATTATTATGGCTGATTAAACCCCTCAGTAATTAAGGCCAGGATAGCGCTGTTTAGAAATTATGCTAATTTCCAGCCCCCTAGCAGACAGGGTCTCCCTGTGCAGCAGCGATTCCAGTACGGCTGTACTCTTCAGAATAGAATTAGGGAGTATCTGAATGCCTCTGCTTGAACGTCTGACTTTTGGAAGACAAAAATATCCCGTGCTTTAATAGTCCATCAAAACGGGGCGCTGGAATTTTCATTCACAGTTGATTCCTCCGGAAAAATGAAGCAGAACAAATCGGGTTTTGCAGAATCCACAGTTCAAAGGTGGACGGGAAGGAGGGGGTCTTACATTTTCCAGCTCCGCCAGCAGAAGGTTTAATTGATCTCGTGGTCCACAGGTACACGATGCCACAGCTGCATTTTCATGTCAGGGAAGAAAGCGCCTTCTGTTGTTTGGCATCTGTCTCAGCTGTCTAGTGCATTTATGGGAGAAGAAAGAGACGTGGGCTACTGAACCCGGATGAAAGGCAAATGGAAACGCAACTGTGATAAAAATCAAAATGACAAATGTCTTTTTGTGGCTTAACAAATCCTTTTGGTGCTTGCATTCGCAATGTATTTGCATTTGTGTATTAAAAAGCACTATATAGTAGGCCTATACATGAACAAAAGCAGTGTGTTGGAGTGTTTTAATTGTTTAAATTTGTACTTCTATGGGACTAATCCACTAGTACATCTATTTTTATAGTTATTTTTTTACATTTCCAAAAATGTTCTGTTGAAAAAGATTGTTTGTACTCTTTTTTTAATGTCCTGTAGTAGAAAATTATATTTTATAAAACGGATAGTTCCGGTCCTTGATTCTGATTGGATGAGCCGCGTTCTAAGCAACAGAAGGTGCGTCCCAAATCGCGTACTTATGCACTATTCTTCAACGGTTTGTAGTATATAAATAGTGCGAACAGTGTGTTCACACTGAAAATTCCAAAAAAAAAAAATTAAATACCCAGATGATGCACTTCAATAACCAAAAAAACGAAGTGTGGAATGTTGAACACTTCATGCACTCAACTGTTGCAGCTTTAATCACATAGTGAAGGGGGAGGGGCCATCAGACTCCGTTTATGAATGACAAAATAACCTTATATAATTCATACACTACATGGTTGAGGGCATATATACATACTAGGGGTGTGACGAGACACTTATCCCACGAGACTAGACGAGACGAGACACGAGACTGGGTTCATGAGAACGAGACGAGACAAGATTTTTAAACTTTTCTTAAGAAATCCTCAATGATGAAATATATAGGGAAAATAGTCTTTTATTCAACTGAAAAAGACAATGCAAAAAAATGTAGGTGCACTTTGAACTTTATGAAAATAAACTTCCATTTTAATGAATTATATGCAGTAATAAACAACATTTAAATGAGCTTCACGACAAAGTCAGTGTCTCACTTCATTAAGACTTGTTTGACTACTGAAATCTCCTGAATGAATGATTCAATGACATACCTTTTTTTTTTTTTTTTAAATGGGCAGTTGTCGCCACCTCCTGGCAGAAGAGGATAAGCGTTACTATACATACAAGTGGTTAAGATACTTTCATTTTGATCGCTACCCTAGACAATAAGCAATTATACCCAAACTATAAACTTTTATCCCAGTACTTCTGTTATTTAAATGTCTGTAACACAGAAATAATTTATAATGTGGTTGAAAAAGACTTTTTGTGTTCCTCTTTCCACGTTCACATTTACCCCGACCCTCTGATTCATTAACATGGGCAGCGACAAAACGTGCTTCTCACGCTCCACTGACACTCGCGATGTAAAACAGTCCTAATAGACAAAGCTTACTCAGGAATAAGATCGCGTGGGTGTTTGAATGGAGATCTCGATATTTTAAGGATTAATCGTGCAGCTCTAATGTAAACACTGCAAAATGTTTTATGAGGATATTGTAGGAGATCTCGCAAGATCCAGCTAGTCTGGCGAGACACATCGTGCCACGAGATCTCGTCATATCCCAAATACATAGGCTACTTTATGAGTGCGTCATACAATATAGTGCGTCATTTGGGACGCAGTTATAGACCTTTGTCTACATCTGTGTGTTGCTTGGCAAACACTTTGTTGTAACCACAAGCGTTTCTGAGGAACTACATTGTTTGGCGGAAGAAACATGTTTTTATTAATATCATTGCACTTTATCTTTCGTATATTGTAAAACCTTACTACCTATATGGAATAACTGTTTCATAAAAGCAATAAGCCCCGTGAAGCCGTGGTTTACAGTGAATTTATAACAGCTAAGGGACGTTGTTCGGTACGACACAAAGCGGAGTAAACCATGACTTATTGGGGCTTATTGATTTAACATAAGCACAACCCAGATAAAAATGTGTGTCCCACTCTACCAGATACAATCCCAATTTACCTGAGAAAGCCTGAAGAAAAATAGTTAACATTTTTGAATCTCTGTATGTTAAGACAAGAGACTTTGAGAATTTGTTTAAAGCTTAAATAGTGTTGCTAGAACAGATTTATTTGTATTTAATACACAGTTTACAAAAAGTATTCCCACTTTTGTAGACTTCACCCTATATATAGTGTATATACTACTGGTCAGATGGCCTTTATCATAAAATAAACCCAAAGGACAATCAGGATCATCTATTTTCAATACTTCAATTTAGCAAGGATATATTAAATTGATCAAAAGTGACAGTAAAGGCATTTATAATGTATTTATAAACTTATTATAATCTATATCAAACAAATGCTGTTATTTTGAACTTCATATTAATCAAATAATCCTAAAAAAGTAGCATGGTTGCCACAAAAATATTAAACAGCGCAACCGTTTTCAACATTAATAATAATAATAACAACAATAATAATAAAAAGAATAAGAATAATAAGCAGCAAATCAGCATATTAGAATGATTTCTGAAGTATCATGTGACACTGAAGACAGGAGTAATGATGCTGAAAATTCAGCTTCACACCACAGGAATAAATTACATTTTAAAATATATTCAAATAGAATACAGTTATTTTAAATTGTAATAATATTTCACAATATTACAGTTTCAATTTAGCTTTTGTCCTGATCAAATTTGTCTTAAAAAAAAAAAAAAACATACTGACGCAATACTTTTAAACTAATGTGTACCAGTAGATTAATAAATGGATATTAGACCTTTATGATAGTGCAAACTAGATGCTAGTGATAGATGCTATATACACTGAAGTGCAAATAGCAATAGATTTACACTAAATAAAAACAACATATTTTCTTAGCGATATTTTATTTACACTAAGTACAAATAGCGATAGATTCTATTTACACTATGTAAAAAAATAGCAGTATTTTCTTTGCAATAATATTAGTTAGATGCTATTTATGCTTCATAGTGCAAGTGGCAGATGTTTGCACCTCAGTATTGTAGTATATTATAAAACAGTATACAATAATGTATTGAGTGTAAATTATCTTTTTTTATTAAAATTATTAAATGGATGCCACCTTGGGACAATAAAGCCCTTCCCTTGACCTACCTCTAACCCTAAACGAGAAACACCTGTGAAGGACTTTATTTCACATTTTTTGATTATTTCCTTCATTTTATTAAAAATACATGCCTTTCCGATCTGATATGTGTGTATAGCTATTTAAGGCTATTCATTAAGCTGTCTACTGTCTGTGTTTGTAAAAAGTAAGTGAAGATGTATGAACTCATATACTGCAAATCAACTCTACCTGGCAGGTATACAAATAAAGTAACTTGAACTTAAACCTAACCCTGAATCAAGTATTCCAGTGATAATAAACCAGAAAAATCGATTACTGCTGGAGATGTGAACTGGTGGGTGGTGGATTATGGTAGTTCGAGGCAGGCTTGTGTTATGCCTGATCCTCCTCCCGTTGAAATCACCAATCCCAGCAATAACATAATAAACCAGATAGAAAATCTGATCTAGATTTTTCAGCCACTCCGACATACAGAAAAAAATGGGCTAAATGACAATGGAAACATACAGATGGAAATTTACTCTTCTTTTGTGTCAGTAGAAATGGGTCATAAAACTATTTTAGATAAAGTAAGGCCAATACTTCTGAATACGTCCAAGTTTGAGGCGTTTAAATGGGCCAGTGCCACTGATTTGAACACTTTCCTTTTCAAACAAGTGGGAAAAGGGCATTTATCGCACTGTCTCCTACAGTTAACCTACTTTTGCTTGTTTGCAATTGACTCGTGCAAGAGATCTTCCCCTAATGCCGCGTCCTGCGGTGCTCTCTCACAGTGAGGGGGAAATGCACATTCAATTAGCTGCTTTGATCCCAAACTTCGTGCTAGAGTGAACAATACTGAAACATACAAGTTAATTTTAATAACAGGCTTTGGAACGGCTTGTTATTGTCTGTTTGTGAATTACAGCCTTGACAAGCAGGATTTATTCAAACATAACAAAGCCTAAAATTAGAATCAACCCATGGTGTTTGATTCATGGTACGATCTATGTTTCTGATCATGGGAGGCGTTACAGAAACAGTTCGACTGACTTAAATAGGACATTTTTCCTTTGAGGCATTTGAGTTCTCTTTGTGTTTTTCATCTGCTTTCGACTACTACTCTTATTGGTTATGCGATTTCAACTACATCCGAACTAATAAAATAAAACAGACACCAAACTTCTGGACTAATAATGCATGTTGTGATTTAGGACAGGCCAGATTTGCTGTTGGTCCTTCTGCGCAGTTCTCATCATTCTTTCGCAGCAGGTTATTCCCTAAGACATGAGAACATCTCCTGCTCCCTGGGCCTCGGATGATGAAAGTGGACGTTCTGGTGTCAGACTCTCAACATGAGGGTGCAATAATGCAATATGATTTTTATCTCTCCTGATACTCTGTTTTCACATAAAAGTGGAAGGACGTGTTTTTAAAATAAATGAGGCCAGAATCTGTCTTACCAATCCATTGATGATTAAAATCTGGATTTTAAAACCAATCCAGTTAAAGGAGGTCATTTTCACTGCTCAGAGTTTGTCCATTCATTGCTTAGTTTAGCTTTGTTTTTAGTATTAACTTACAGAAGTTCAACCTATACTGATGTTAAACCTGGCATGATAATATACTAATACTACCATTCAAATTACTTTTTTAACGCTTTTGAAAGATGTCTTTTATGCTTCTCATGCATTTTTTTATAAATCTAGGGCTGTGTATTGCCAAGAATCTGGTGATATGATACGTATCACGATACAGGGCTTGCGATACGATATGTTGCGATACATTGCAATATTGTAAACAAGGTGATATATTGGAATATTTCTTATTTTATGAATAGGACATAATTTTAGCAAAAGCTGTAATTAAGAACACACCATATGCAAACCATTCAATGTTACTAAATCACTTTTTGTGCAGTAGGAGTAAAGGGGGACAATAAAGTGCTTGCAAGATTCTTTAGTTATTAAATGTATAAAATGTAAGCTTTTATAAACAGACCACATGTATTTTTAGTGCTTACAGGATTTCCAAAGAACAATAAAATAAATACAGATATTGGACATTCTTCTAACCTTTTTGTTCTGAGAATTTCAAAAGTTTTGGATTTCGCAAGTGTTTCAGTTTGTAATTATGCTCCGTGTGGAATCGCCGAGACCGCCTCAACTGCACAAAACAGCCCCACCACGCGAGAAAGCGGCGGGTAGCCGCGCGGTTATCCCACTGTGCGCGGCGCGAAGCCCCTTTCACTGGACGCAGCAAGCTGCGGAACCCCGGCGCGGGCGCCGCCTCCGCCTCAGCTGCACGGGGCGCTTCTGCCGCACAGACGGGTGGCGGCCGCGCGGCGGTTCCGCTGCTTACCGCGTCCTGGAGCGAACGTTACCTCAAAAGCTGACATGACGCCACACTTTGCACCGAGGCGGGAGCAGAAACTATTTTTTCATCCTCCATTAACGCTAACATTAGTGGCGTGCCCTTATGCTAGTATTTCCTGTCACTGTTTAAATTCAGAGATAAGAATTCAGAGATAGACTGCAATCTAGCGGTCAGGATATAAGCTCAAAACGAAGCAACTGTCATGAATCTTGTATGTTTTTTTTTTTTTTGTAAATATCGATATTCCGTTTTTGAGAATCGATACAGTATCGCCAAACAAAATATCGCGAGGGGTGTAAGATATTTTCTTTATATTTTTTTGGTTAAATATTATTGTAATTTAAAGTAACTGTTTTCTGTTTTAATATACTGTAAAATGTCATTTATTCCAGTTATGGCAAAAATTCAGCATCATTACTCTAGTCTTAAGTGTCACAAGGTCCAATCAGAAATCATTCTAATATGCTGATTTGCTGCTCAAGAAACATTTATTATTATTATCAGTGTTGAAAGCAGTTGTGCTGCTTAATATTTTTGTGGAAACGATGATTAATAACAATGTAATTAATATTATTTTTATTAAAGCCAAGTATAAATCTCATAAAGTTGGTGTTTTTAAGCACTTTTTACATTCATTCCAAAACAATAGCTCAAAAATTCAGACAATACATTTTATTTGTGAACTTATGTTCAGCTGTTCTTTATAATAGTTAACTTTCATCAAAGCTTGGTAAATATTGGTCACAGACACAGAGATTTACTTTTAATTTCACCGAGCTGATTACTCACTAAAAATTCCCACGTTCACGTTTTCATGCCATTTTAAGTCTCATTTTATAACAAAGTGGTTATATCTTGGGCTGCCCTCGACTAAAGATTTTTCTGGTCGACTAGTAGTCGTTCATTTTTAAGCATTAGTCAACTATTAGTCGTACTTTTATTAATAAACCATATAAATCATAATAATGAGCCTTTAATTGCCTGCCCAAAAAGGGCTCAAGCACACACAAAAAAAGCTTGCCAGCTTTTGTTGTTGTTCTGAATGCACACAAATAAATGTAGAGTCTCTTCTCTTCTTAACTAATGGTTAGTCGACTGTTCCGGGGCATCCCTAGTTATATCTAAGCATGTGAGTTGTTTACTTACTTACTTACTTAAATTAGTCGTCATATTAACGCTACTATATTGTTAATTCAGACTGATTAACAAACACTGAATGCGCACAAGCACAAGAGGCGGAATTTATCGCATGAACCAATTACAGACAATCATAACGCGTCATATCCAATCATATCGCGAGTATCAGGTGACTTCCTCCATTCATTCACAATTACCCCCCACCAAACTCATTGAATGCTTTAGGGGGTCTGTTAAAACTCAGTGAGCTCAGGGGAGGCGAGGGATGCAGACTCCTGCTGTAACTTTACCTGCTGGTGTTGCTGTTGGACAATGTTTCTTTAGAAAAACGAGCGATTGATACACTTTTTTGTGTTATATTTTGTCATTTTATTTTGAGGAGACACTGCCTTCCTCGCCTCCTCAGAGGAAATGCCCCTAAATATATATTTTACAAGAAGAAGAAGTAGAAAAAATGAAGACATAAAAGTTGCTATTTGTTCTTCATTTAATCTCAATGTTGTCAAAGGGTATCAGCAGATATATTACAGAGATATAATTCTGATTTTTCTCACTAGGAGTTCAGCTCTCGGAAAGGCAGTTCTTATTGCTCATGTTGAACAGGAGCACTTTGATTTAATTCAAATCGTTTGTTTCAAATTCTATCCATTTTTCTCTCTTAAGTTTTTTCAGGCTTTAAATGACTAGAGACCTCATGAATGCAGAATATTTCCTGTCTTCTCTCTAGGCTGTAATAGCACATCTGTCATCATTTTATCATGTCTCTCACTATTCAAACAGCCTCCAGTCATACCTTCCACAAGACATCTGAAAAGTTTCTACTTTTGTCACCATTTAACCCGCGTTTAAACACATCAAATCTAAACCCTGAGCAGAAGTGTTGTTCTGTGGTCAAATAGCGTCTGGTTGTGTAGTGCCAGACTAACGGTGACGGTGGACCGACCCGGTCCCTCTTAAAACCCTGCGGACAAGGCACAGGTCCAGCTAGCAGATGGGTGGGTGGAAGCACAAGCTGCTACTCCTGTATTAAATGAATTATGAATGCTTTTGGAGGCCACTGGTCATGTTTTGATAGGTTTACATGTACTCTGGAGACTTTGTGACAAGGCTTTTTCTCACTCCTTCTGCGGCACTCACAGCATTTCCTTAAATGTTTCACACAAATATGCTATTTATAAAGTGTATCATGAAACTAATGAATTGTGGCAATAGTCCACTTGAAGTTGGCATGACTGAGTTTACACTGAGAGTTTGCCACTTTGCCACCGACAGACTGATAAAAATGTTTTGTAATTTCAAATAGCTGCCTTTTAAGGGAACATATTATAAGGGAAAATGTTTCACCCGATTCGTTTTTTTTTTTTTTCTTGTTGAGGGCTACTCAGAAATAAGTCAGAGCGTATGAGTAAAATGGATTGTGAATGGCCATTTACGTTGACTTTAAGAGTACATACTGAGTGCTGAGGCTTGTCTGACATGGCTAAATGAATATCATTACGTAGTACATTATCATTAACATCAAATAATTGCCCTGTGAGAGTGCTGGGAGGTGAACACAGACTACACCTTTAACAGCTTTTGTGAGACGGTAATGTATTCAGGACAATAACAAGTGTACATGTGAACAGGCCTTTCTTTTCCCCTTTTATTTTTCTTTTCCCTCCCTTTCTCTCCTCAGTCTCATTTAGTAGTATTTTGTCCTAACCATCACACAAACCTATGTTTTCTCTCAGGAGCCGTGATAATGGTCATCATCATATGAATGATGCTCACATATCAGGCCTAACGACTTTCAATCATGTAGAAATATGGTTCATGCGCTGCATATGGACAAAGGAATAGCAACCTACAAATAAGACTATGACACTAGGTCACCAAAGGTCATTTAATATCCATTTATAATGTGTCTGCTGTATGTGTCTGTGTGCACGGGTGAACGCGCGAAGCAATTATTCATAATTACACATGACTGCCACAAGGTTGTTTCTGGCATTTAAGGTTATTTCATGCTCTGTGAACATCATGGATGGTGCTTTGCTTGAGTCTCATTGTTGTAACCTTACAAGTTTAAGCTTCTGGGATAGAAAGCAAAATTAGCATTTTTTGATTTTTATTCAGAAATTACTAAATTTCACAAATGAAGAGGAATGGCAAGTAACTATTAGTTCTGTTGCTCTAGTCAGTTTGGTCACATAAACATTTTGTTGCAAAAAAGCAACATCATATTTTGCTTTTGTGATTATCCAGAGTAACACTGTTCATCTGCAACCTATGTGTAATCAACAGTTCATGGAGTTCTGCAGAGACCTGAGTAGATGGAGAGCTACTGTAGGGCCATTTTAGTAATTGACACACCACAATTACAGTGACCTGGAATCAAACTCAGTGTGAGCTCTGACATAAGTTATTCATTTTAAAGTCTTTTAATACATATTCAATTAAATTTTACTTTTATTTTCAATTGCACCTCATACAAAACCATTGTATTCCAACAGAGAGGACTGCAGCTGCAACGCATTGCTTTTGACATTTCCGCAATAAATAAATTCTGACTGCACTTATCTGTCATGTTTTTCTTTATACTGTACAGAAATAGTTATTGTTATGTTTAGAGGCAGGAGTGGGATTAGTGACTATAAAAAAATATCTTTTTAATGCTATATTGTTACTAAAATGGTCATTTCCCTGTATATTTTGGTCAAATATGTTTTTTGGGTATCATTGTAATTGTTAGAATGGCCAAGGATCAGCAATCTCCACATAAAACTGAACGTGCAGACCAAACCGTAAGTTGTAGAGACTTGAAATTCGGAGAGATGGCAGTACTCACACTATATACAATGTCACCAAGACTTGCCCCATTCGGCCTGACCCGGCGCTACAGTACGAAATCGCTCATAACGCCTAAACTGCTCATTGCAAGCTCAAGTGTCTTATGTCATTGGAATCCTTGGCTCATGCCGGACAAAACACATGCCTCTAAATTGTCCGTCAGTCTGCGAGGGCTACCTTTACTAAAACAGCTATAACTTCTTCTCCAAACTCACAACACATATGAAAGCGCTGAATCTGAGGTCACGTGAAAAAAGTCGCTTGGCCACTTGGTGCCACTATAAGAGGGGGAAAAAAAACATGAAAACAGCCATAACTACACACCTGTTTGTTTTATCGACATAAAAAATGGGTAGGCATGGTCATGGTCCATAGTGTGGGAAGTGGCTACAAGGACATTTGCGTATCTCAAAAAACATGGCCACTGTAGGCCGATGAACTTTAAACACCTCTTAGGCCAGATTAACAAAGGTTGATCAGAAAAAAACTCAGTGGGGCTGTTTGACCCATGGCCCTACAGGTCCGTAAAAAATTTGAAAGAAATCGGCCAATAAGGGGCAATATCGCATTTTTGAGCGCATATTGTATGGTTTTCATAGAATAGACATCCTCGATCCAAACAACTTTGCCTCTAGAAAAACTGCTTTCTGCTTTTTACTTACTACTAAATATATTGTAGAAACTTTAATATTCTGTAAAGCTGCTTTGCAACAAAATAAACTTGAACTGAACTGAATTGAATTGAATTTCACTCAAACCTACTTTTGGAAACTAGTCCTACATTTTTTCACTCAGTCTAAAAAAAACAAAAAAACACTGCAGTGCAATTCTCTGGACTCTCTAGGTCAATAATTATCAAAAAAATGTTGAAATTTACTCTTTGGCAAGCTATAACGGGGTCGTTTGGAAAGGGGCCTGTCCAAATTTACCCCAAAGCCCATAAAGCCTAACTTCACGAAACCTGGTGAGCACATGCGACAGCTGATTCTGATTCTGAGATCACAGCTGGTGCTATAGTAGTCATAAACGTTAAAAAACTGCATATTTCTATGGTAAATCACCTGGACTTGCCAAAACTGCTTTTTTCATCACTGATTTAGGTGGTCACAGGCTTGCTAAATAATATGTAATGTCTTTTATTTATATATGTGCTTAGGTTTAAGTTTAGGGGGTAGGTTATAATAAATATCTAAATATCTAAATCACTTATCGACAGAAAGATAAAAAAGCACTGATAAGAAATATCTTAATTATATAAAAGATTTGTAAATATTAAACTTTATCTAAAAATATGCATCAGCATCAATAAAAACATACAATTTTTTTTTTTTTTTGTGCTTGTAAACATTACATATTGATGCCTAAGTTTAAACAATGAGTCCAGGCTGTCCATTCACAATTTCGATAAAAGCTTTATTTTTCATGCTGCTAAATACACAATGCAAGTTTTTGGAGTGACAAACAAAATTGTGATGATTGACATCGTAGGGATGAAAAAAAAAAAGAAAAAACCCTGATATATCAAAATAGTACTATGCATTAAGTATTAGAGTGTAAATCCCCAATTTTCTTATTATTAGCATAGCATTATTAATGAACTTACTTATTTTTATATAGTCAGAACAGTTGAAAAATTAATAGTTCTGATCATTTTTGCTATATGGTAGCAAAATTGATGCAGAGAACCATGAAATTTTCTGGTATTGGTACCGACTACTGATATGTTGCTATTTTGACAACACTACTGTACATTCTATCACTGTCTTTCATCGTGTGAAAATCTGTTAATCTATTGAAATACATGATATAGGCATATACAATTCTAGATAAATTGTAAATAGTGTTTGAATTCAATATTACACACTAAACTGCCTTTATGTTGTGTAAATATTAGCATTAAATTATAATATTAAGTTAGTATGTTAATAGTAAAAAAGTAATTATAAATCCCATACTATGTAAAAATGCATATTCTGAAAAGATTTTATGAATTTATGAGATTTATAAATTTTGATTGATTCATTGTCTATTATATAACCCAGATGTAAAATGTTCTGTTTTTGGCACTTACGTCAGTAAAGCTAAGTAGCTATCTCAGCAAAGTGCCATCGAAACCCTTCTGTGCCCATCACGATCCTGAATTTGGCAGTATTTGACACTGGGATCTCAGTGGGAAATCACTCCACCCCTCCCACACCCATTCAGACAACACGGCAAATGTATCTGTGTCAACAGGTTTTATGTGTGTGTGTGTGATTTTGTGTTGTGCTCGTTTGATTTTCCTCTTGAAACATCATGATTAAATCACAAGCTGTATGCTGAAAGCTTCACCCGTGCATATTCAATTGGTGTGCATATTTGGGAGCAGATGCACCGTACAGATGCATTTACCATCTTGCGTTTGTTTCAGATTATTTAAATATTTTAAAAAGATCTTTAAATTTTTTAAAACATGTTCTGTAGGTACACAGTGAGATGAATAAACAATACTAAATACGTAAGAGCATTGTGCTATCTTATTTTTCCACATTATGTCAAAACATTAAAAAAGAAAAGCAAAAATGAATTTCCATTCCATTAAATGGCATTCACATAAGAACAAAAACATCAATTCTATGCAATCACTCCTATTTGAAAGGCTCCAACAAATCAAGCAAACCAAAACAACCAGAAGAGGGGTCAGTGTTTTGTTGATTAGTGTTTTGTTTTTGTGGCTGCAAAAAGCATCTCTCCACTGACAGCCATTCAGAAACTTCATTATTTATTATTTTGAATTCTGACAAAATAATTGTTGCAGGCAACATGTAAACATTTCATTATGTTTCAGTAGATGTCTTGCAAGTAAGCAATATTTTAAAAGGCTCTTGAAAGCATGAAATGGACTGCACAACACCATTCTCCAACATAAAATTAACGCTGCAAAGCCTGACATGAAATATTAGTATTAAATATTAGCAGTAACTTGTTTGTGTTTTTTGTTGAGTATCATTTTTCATACATTTTATGGCTCATATAGTAAGATATACTGATATCAGTATCTAATGTCATATTAACGGTACAAAAAATACCTCAATTTTAATCAGAGGTACAAACTGAGCTAAAATTTGCACTTGCTTTTTCTGCAAGTATGAAAACAGGCAGCTCAGATTTGACGTAGGAAGGAGATCTTATAATATTACTGCCCCTTAATCTGCACATTTCAACCAACGGTGCTGCAATATTTATTTTTACAAGTGACCACGGTGTACCAGTTCTAATGCCATGGCAAAAGTTCGAGAAAAGCATAATAACTGATCTGTCATTGGCTGCACAGACAAGCACAGAACACTATTTAGAGTCCAAGAGAGCAGACAAGAAAGCAGTGGATTTGTCCATTTATTTATATTACGCTGCTCCCACACAGATCTAATATAAACATGCGATTTCTTTCCCAGCTGTTTACCTCACATACATAACTGACTGTTTTTGTAACTCCTGTGTGTTTTTTACATAAACTTGTGTGTATTTGACCATTTAAGCGCAATAAGACATGAAAGAGAACTTAGTGTAGTACTCACATGCCATGTGACAGCCGCTTTCTGTGCGCGTGCTTCGGATGTGTGCGCTCAGAAAACAAGTTAAACTAATATGGTTTAAAACGCATGATTTCAGCACGATAGACATGATAATCAAAACCAAACAGATGGGTTTTTTTTTAGCAGAGCTGTTTCAGATATACGAGCTGTAAAGGCACATTCTGGAAAAGGGGGCGGGGAGCAGCAGCTCATTTCCTTTTAAAGAGACATGCATTTAAAGAAAGCATGTTTCTGCTTCCACTCAAAATAGGCTTTTTTAAAACAATATAATAAATGATCTGTGGGGTATTTTGAGCTGAAACTTCAAAGACACATTCTAGGGACACCTGAGACTTAATACGTATCCTTTAAACTATCAGTTAGAGTGCAAAAGGTATGCAGATTGCATACAACAGGTTTTGATTATGTTCATAATGTAGAGACATTTGCATATCAAATACGATACTGTAGGGTTAATTAGTCACGTTTACCGCTTCTAATCACATACTTCCGAAAGGCGCTGCGGCAGCCGATCAACTGGCATTGAGACGCATGGGAATGTGACATGCCTGCTTGTGACATTGACAAATGCAACACTCCCTCTCACAGACATGCACAAATACACAGCTAATAGATTAGCTTTCTAATCTCAGTGACGAGTGGCATAAAGTTGACTAGAACACAGCTGGGAGCTCCAGACCAAATGTTGAGATGAACAGATGTCTACGAGAAAATTCATTAGCGTATCCACCTGATTTTCACCTTCAAAACATTTACAATGCATTCTGACTGAAGCGTTTTGGTGGGATATACCTTTAATGTCAGTGCACATGCATGATCACACACGTATATACACACGCACGCAGAGCGTATCATCTGGGGAGTGGGATCTTTTGAATGAGTCCCAAGTGACTCCCTCCCCAGCCTCCACATGGCTGATCACCTCTGCCGCCTGCTGAGCAGTCATGCGGCCCGGTGTGTGATTCAGACAGAGATGAACGTTCTGCTCCATTTAACGCATATGCTGAAGTTCCCAGCGCATGTTTGGCATTCCTGAGTGACATCTATCATCCCATCGGAGCTCACTCACTTCCTGCAGCGATCTTCTGGGACAAACTCTTCAAACTTAACTTTCATCTAAAGAACCTTTTCCCACTATAAAGAACTTCTTTAGTCCTCAATTTTCTTCACTTCAGAATTAGTTCACTTCTAGAATTTTCTGATAATTTACTCACCCCCATGTCATCCAAGATGTTCATGTCTTTCTAGCTTCAGTCGAGAAGGAAAACATTGCAGGATTTTTCACCATATATTGAACTTCAATGGTGGCCAATGGGTTAAAGTTGCAAATTGCAGTTTCAAAGGGCTCTACACAATCCCAGCTGAGGAATAAGGGTCTTATCTAGCAAAATGATTGGTCATTTTCTAAAAAAAAAAAAAAAAATACAAATTTATATACTTTTTAACCACAAATGCTTGTCTTGCACTAGTGCGACCTCACACATTACCTAATCACGTATGCATGACATAGGCAGTAGTACCAACCCAGTGCAAGACGAGCATTTGCGGTTAAAAATTATATAAATTTGTATTTTTTTTTAGAAAATGACCAATCGTTTTACTAGATAAGACCCTTATTCCTGGCTGGGATTGTGTAGAGCCATTTGAAGCTGCATTGAAACTGCAATTTGAAGTCTACTACATGGAGAAAAATCTGGGAATGTTTTCCTTCAAAACCTTTTTTTTTTTTTTTTTCGACTGAAGAAAGAAAGACATGAACATATTGGATGACATGTGGGTGAGTAAATTATCAGGAAATTTTCATTCTGGAAGTGAACTTCTCCTTTAAGAGTGCATTATACTGTATGAAGTCAGAACAACCAGGGATCATTTCTAGAATTCAATTTACAACATTAAAGTTTCCAACCACCTGGCAAGTTTTAGTTACTCATCGAAGCCCATTTTTACTTACAGTTGCACTCGACAAGTGTTAATTTTGGACCCTGTGGGTACATGTTACAAGTGATGAGCAGAGACATATTTAAATTACAATGGCACCATGTACACTCTACCATTAAACATCTGCTTCATTAGGTAATTAATAGAAATAAACTTGAAAAAGAAAGTAGCGCAGGCAGGCCTTGAGAGATGTGCTGAAATGAGCACAGCTTTGAAGAGGAGTACACTAGATCACCTTGTAGGGGCCTCGGGTACCTGTAACACTAATTGCGGTTGTTAAAAGCTCAGAAACATTTAATAGGTGTAATTATTCTGACATTCCACAAGGATCTTCACACGCACCGCAGGTCCTTTGGAAAACTGAGCAGCAATGCATACAAACCAAGAGCATGTCTGACATCCTATATTTTCCGTGTGCTATGTGCTTAATGAGTCTTTTACTTACTTTCACATTTTTTTTGACAGGATGTATATAGGGAAAGGATAGGAAATTATCAAGAGCGGGGAACATCATCAGCAAATGATGCAAGTCATATTCACAACTTGAAATTATGAGCATTTAAAATTGAAGAACAATAGGCACCCTTGTGAAAAAGAAGTACACTTAAAGATACTTTTAACAAATACTTAAAAAAACTTACTTGTTATGGAAATATTACACTTTAAAAGAATATACTATAATGCAAACTGAATGTAATCTTTTCACACACTTACAGTCAGTGTTGACAACTAATAAATAATAACTAATTTAAGGGATTTAAATTGCTAAAGGCAGGACAATTTGTTGCTAAAAGTTACTAAATGACTGTGATCTCACTGCGCAATGTAATCATTATGTAATCACGACACAAAACCGCACAGAATAGAGCACAGAATTACATTTTATGCATTTTCCTATTAACTATACATTCTGAACAATTATATTCTTAAGCAGTATATTGGTAGTTAGTATGCTACACTTTAAGTGTAGTCTGTAACAGGGCAATATTAAGGAATTTTGTGTATTGATTTTCCAGTTTTTTTTTGTTTTGTTTTTTTTACCTGAATTTAAAATTACACACTGCATTTTGTGTTCTCAGGTTACAAATTAGAAAATTGCCAGTGCTTTTTTTTTCTTCATTTTTCTACATATTTTTAACTGACCAACAAGCGCAGGTACAAACTAATAAAAGGTGTTATCATAAATGAACAATTATTAAAGAACATTTGCATCTAGCTACTTAATTCTTGTGATATTTGTACTGTGTAAGCTTTGATTTCCAATTTGTGTGTCATTTAGAGGGGAAATGCTTTTTTAATAATTTGAGTCACCGTTGCTAAAAGTTGCCAAATAAATTTAAAATAGCTCAATTTGTTGCTAGGTGCTTTTTGAAGAAAAAGTTGCTAGGATAGTCTGAAAAGTTGCTAAATCTAGCAACAAAATTGCTAAGTTGGCAACACTGCTTACAGTATCTGCATGTTAACTGCAGTTAAATTAAAAAAAAAATTAAACTCTAAAAAAAAAAATAATAAAATAATTATTTGCCTGTAAAATGCAATTTGTTGAACTATAGTGTTTTTTTTACATAGTGAAGTAGGACTTAAAGTGCATCATATGTTATTTCATCATTATTTTGTTTTTGAAATATGATTAATATATTGATTCTTAATACCGTGTTGTTACCTGAATGATCCACAGCTGTTTTTTTTTTTGTTTTTTTTTTGTTTAGTCCATGAGTCCCTCATTTGTCCTGAACAGTTAAACTGCCTGCTGTTCTTCAGAAAAAGATTGTTTAGTTTTCCAGCATTTTTGTGTATTTGAACCCTTTCCAACAATGACTGTATAATTTTGAGATCCATCTTTTCACACTGAAGACAACTAAGGGACTCACATGCAACTATTACAGAAGGTTTAAATGCTCACAGATGCTCCAGAAAGAAACACAATGCATTAAGAGCCAAGGGGTGAAAACTTTGAATAGAATAAAGATGTGTACATTTTTCTTATTTTGCTTAGTTTGTTTGTTTGTTTTTTTGTTTGTTTGTTTGTTTTCATTTAGTACTGCCCTTCAGAAGATACTTTCATGTTTCCCAAAAGACAAAATAAGTTCGATTTATCCTGATTTTCAAATTCAAAATGTTTTCATGCCCCGGATAGGTAACAGCACAGTATTAAGAATCAAGTGCATGTAAACTTTTGAACGGGGTCATTTTTATAAATTCAACTTTCTCTTGTGGACTATATGTTAACATCTTTTAAGTGAAATATCTTATTCAGGTCAGTACTAAATAAAAAAATGCATTTTGTATGATCCCTCTTATTTTGGTAAAACAATTAACATTTTGCAGATTCTGCAAGGTGTATGTAAACTTTTGACCTCAGCTGTACTTGTAATTATACATTTGTAATGACAAAATTGTAATTTAGTACATTTGAAATATATTAACTTTAGTACTGAATAACAATACAGCTGAACTTCTTTTTCACAAGGGATACTGTTCAAAATTGATACAAAAAGTGTTGTATCAAAGTGCTTTTGGACACTTTCTGACTGTCAAATGATTTCCTCTCTCTCAAAGCCATTCCAAACCTGTATGACTGACTTCTGTTGAACACAAAAGAAGATATTTTGAAGAATGTTGGACAACACTAGACCCAACTGACTCTTATAGACATTTTTCAAAATGTCTGGTAGTCAAAAAGAAAGAAAGAAGAAAGTCAGAAAGAAAGGTTTTATTGCATTTTAATGCCACTGTAGTTAATAATCTATATAGAAAAGTCTTTGGAAACAGAGAACAGGAGCCAGTACAAAATCTTCCAATGGTTTTCCCATAGCAAGGGAGCTTTTGTAGCAAATGGGCCTCTGCCAATTATCTACAGTCTGCCGCTCGGGACCGTTTTATCCCTCCACTGAAACACAGCAACACTGATGGATTACCGGTGTGAGATGTGAAGAGGAGGGCAAACTAAATCATACAGGCCGAGTTCAGATGTGTAGGAGGGCGAGTCCAGACCATGAAGACACAGCAGACAAAGTTAGATGGAAGTCCCATCACCTCTTCAAGACACCTTTTGAAGGATTAAGCCTTTAAGCGTCTGAAAGTTTGCCTTTAATAGAAACAGAGAGGGAGGATTAGACAGATAAAAATCACCTCTAGGGGCGACGCTCCCTGCCTCCACATGCACTGAGGTGAGATACATGTCAATGCTCAGGGGAGGAAGGGATTAATTGTTTGCTCCCCTCGGTGATACAATCATGTTTTACAACCGGAGCCCAGAGGGAGGACCAGACAGCTTCTGCCAGTCGCTGTGCCTGCTGATAGGATTTTTTAATTGGATATGAGAAGTGAAGACTTGCTGGGAACAAGTCTTAGTCTCACTTAGAACAGGCGAGTCGTCTCGTATAGACAGACTTCTGAGTAAAGTCACAAGCTCTGCAGCTTGTTCAGATGTTACCAACAGTTTAACTATTTGGTGTTTCTCAAATCCATAGTTCCAATGAACATTCGCAAACAGCTTTGCAAACTTGTGTATTGCTGAAACTACAGCTCTCAACCTGTGGTTACAAGCATAGTTTTCTTTTAGTATGCCATGTGGACAAAAGGAGTGATGTAAGGAAACCTGCAAAATATTGCAATAATGGAGGACAAAAATGCTGAAGCAGTCCTCAAATGCCACGTTCGTTCTTTTTTACTTACAGGAACATTAATTTGATCTCTAACTGATTCCCCACCACCTGTTCGACATTGTTAAAGATGACATATGATGAAAACGGACCTTTTCCGTGTTTAAGGGCTATAATTGGGTCCCTGGGTCGCTTGTATTTCATATTTCCCCCTGTGACACAGAAAGGGGATCTTTCTATAATATTACCGCCCCTTAATCTGCAAGTTTCCACCTACGGTGCCGCCATTGTGTTTTCACAGGCGACAACAGTGTGCCAGTTCTAACGCCATGGCAAAAGTTCTAGCAAAGCATGCTAACTGTTCTGTTGTTGGCTGCACAGACGAGCACAGAACACTATTTAGAGTCCCAACCTCAGACGAGACGAAACTAATTTAAACATGCAATTTCTTTTCCCAGCTGTTTACCTTCAAAGACATAACCATTTTTGTAAACATTTTTTTAACATAAACTTGTGTGTATTTAATAAAGAGACATGAAAGACAACGTAGTTGAGTACTCACATGGCACGTGACAGCTGCTTTCTGTGGGTGCGCTTCGGATGTGTGCACTCAGAAAACCCTATATCAGAAGTTTAAACTAATATTGTTTAAAACACATGATTTCAGTGCAATAGACATCATAATCAAAACCAAACAGATATTTTTTGGCAGAGTATCTCAAGTACAAGCTGCAAAGGCACAGTCCTATTCTGGAAAAAGGGGCGGGGTGCGGTTGCGCATTTGCATTTAAAGAGACATGCACGTGTTTCTGCTTCAACTCAAAATATGCATTTTCAAAATGATATAATAAATGATCTGTGGGGTGTTTTGAGCTGAAACTTCACAGACACATTCTGGGGACACTTGAGACTTCTATTACATCTTGTAAAAAGGGGCATAATAGGTCTCCTTTAATGTAATACATGAGTGTTGTTTATTAATTATTTTGTTTCAAATAGTGAAATGAAATTAATTTACTTACACAACACTGCATTTGATTTTTAGCCTTGTTTATATAGGCTGCATCTTTAATATGCAGTAATTGCATTCTGTCTTACTACACTGAGAGTTATTTTCAATCCAGTCACATGACTGGCCTGGAGGACAAAACATCAATAGAACCTTGTCGATTTTCCATCTGTTTCCAACCAACAAATATTTAGATCAACAAAAACAAAATATATATATATATATATATAGGGCTGTAGTTTAATGCTTTAACTTAATTAATTAGTAAAGAAAAACAAAGTGATTAAAATATTTTAACGCAGTTAAAGCAAAGGCCCCGCCCCCAGACCTGTTCATCATCTTATATTTCATATAGTTGACTGTTGACAAATATGATACAGGGCAACAACTCAATAAATGCAATTACGCCATAAAATTTAAGGTGCATTATTAAATAAATAAGTTAATATTGTGTTATATTTTGAAAAACCTGCTGGCAGATTTAGTTTCTTATTTAGAGTATCATTTCATTAATTAAAAAAAAAACACTAATAATAACAATAATGACAACAACAACAACAATAATAATAATAATAATAATAATAATAATAATAATAGAACATTAAAGTGATAGTTCACCCAAAAAAAAAAAAAAAAAAATTCTGTCATTATTTACTCAACCTCATGTTGTTTCAAACCTTTCTTCTGTGAAACATAAAAAGGTATTTTAAAGACTGGTGGTAACAAAGCTGTTTTGATTACCATGACTTTCATTATATGAACAAAAAATACTGAGATGTTTCTTAAATGATCTTCGTTTACGTTAGGCCATTGCAACACATGTTTATGTGTTGTAAATTTATTGTTCAATCAAATAAAAAATTTCTTTCTAAAGCTACAATTTACAATGTCTACTTGATACTTTCTCATTTAACACAAAAATAGCTTTAAATAATCTTTTGTGGGTATTCTCACAGTCAAATTAATTTTGCGATTAATTTGATTATTAAAATCTGAATCGACTATATATATATATATATATATATATATATATATATATATATATATATATATATTACTATATATATGTTACTTTCTGAAACAAAGGCATCTCTTTTTTTAACATTTACATTTTGTGCTCTCAGACAAATTTTCTGGTTATTGAACTGCTGAGAAGTATTTGGAATTAAAAAAGTAATTGTTATGATTTTTTTAAATGTTTTTGAAAAAAAAAAAAAAAAAGTCTCTTATGCTCATAAAACAAAAACAGTAATGCTGTAAAATACTATTACAATTTAACATTTACATTTATTCCAGCATCATTACTTCATGTGATCCTTCAGAAATCATTCAGATATGCTCATTTGCTGCTCAAGAAACATTTCTTAAATATTATCAGTGTTGAAAATGGTTTGCTTAATATTTTTGTGGACATGCTAAATATATTCTCTAACTTTGTTTTCAGACTTTCTGTCTGTCTAAAAGTGATAAAAACACAATTACGTTATTTCAAAGTGGAATATACAGATCTTTTTGTCAATACGTAGTTAAAATCTCAGTGTCTTCAACCTCAGTTAGAGTGTCTGTCAGTGATTTGATTCCACTAATCTGACAGAGGGTGAGTGAAAGGACTTTAGCAGGTGTGCTGTGGGCAGGGGCGTAGCACCAAATTCTGGGCCCTATGCACAAGCAGTGGCCATGGGCCCCCGTAAGCTCGAGGTTCACAACTACCTACAACTAACCTTACTACTAATCTAAGAACTCTTATATGTATAACAAAAAAAGCCTTATTACACAACTTCTCTGAATTTCTGTTTTTCTGTTTTGCAGAATCAATTAACTGATGCATTTACCCAAAATATTAGCATTTACATTAGTTAACAACATTTATTGTGATCTTAAAATTATATTTAAAGGAAAATAAAATTTCACTCCTCAGGGGCCCTCCCCCCACTTGGGGCCCTGGTAATTTAGTCCCACTTTTCACCCAACTACGACGCCCCTGGCTGTGGGTGTGCTGTCTGGGACTATTGTGAGAAGAATAAAAACTATTGAAACAGTTATTTCAAGTCATCAGGATGATAAAATAGCTGTCTTCTGCGGTCTGTCTCAGTTTGTGATGTCCGTGAACTTTCAGTTGTTTTCTTTGGTTGCTTTCACAATGACAGCTGAAAGACAAACAAGGCGCTCTCAAAATCGAAACCTTATTGAGACTCGTTTCTGACGGAGCAGCTGGCGCAAGAATGTGAACGCGGCCACGCGTGTTGCTTATTTCCGTACCGCGGCCACACTGCGCGCTATAAGTGGACCGCGTTTCCATCACACACTTACGTGTAAATCATACAAAGACCCTCTCATGCCATAAAAGAAACAGCATGAAACATCCAGTGATGAGAGGAACTATACGGGGTGGGGAACTGCACCGCTCAGCTCGGAAAATGTGCCGGGGAGTTTATGGATTTTGAGGTTGCCGTGGCAACAGCAGCAACCGTTCTTTGAAATAGCTTTAGAAGAAAATGTTGACAGTCTGTTAAAAGCAGGGGGGCTATAGGAAAAAGCGCACATCATTTACCATGTTCTTCCTGACATAAAGACAGGCTCCCCATGGACTCGACAGCAACCCATACTCTCTTTTGAATGATATGAACATGAGTTCCTTTGGCCTCTTCTCATTGTTCTTCAGGTGGAGTCTCGAACAGATCCATTATCTACCCTTTGCTAAAGTGTTTCCAAGGTACAGACAGACTATAAAAGCAATTAAGAATCTGTTCATTTCAACAGAGGAAATTACCATTCCTGAATGTTCATTTGTAGCGCAAATTATTTCACAATTATTGCAATGTTCTCAGCCGGTGTCTCTCTCTTCAATTAGATCAAAATGTACCGTGAAACCGGCAAAGCGACGCGCTGGAAATATCACAGAAACCGACAACAGCCACTCAAGTGAATGTAGGTTGTGGAGGAGAGAGATTTGACATTATGTAAACAGACACTAGTCGAGCCGAGAGTGGCCGCCAAAGCAGTGGAAGTGACAAATTCTCAGCGGGGAGACGGAGACGCAGCCCGATGGATCTGGCCAAACAATAGGGATGGCAACAGCTTCTGCCGCTCCGCGCTCTCTATGGAAACATGCAGAACAAGAGGGATTACGGCAACACGGAGAACGTCCAATCAAACGGTGCCCGCAAAAGCCTCCGTAATCAAAAAGGCTTCACATCAGAATAAAGGTGCTTCTCTGAATCTTGACACGCTGATGATAGCCTTATGAAAGGATAGGCACAGGAAGTCGTTTCCAGTAATAAAGCAGTAAATTAGTTAGCGATAGTTGACCCAAAAAAGAAAATTCTGTCATTATAATTACTCACCCTCATGTCATTCAAAACCAACAAAACCTTCGTTCATCTTCAGAACACAAATTAAGATATTTTTGATGAAAGCCGAGAGCTTTCTGATCTTGCATAGACAGCAAAACAACTACCACATTCAAGGCCCAGAAAGGTAGTAAGGACCAGGGGGCGATTCTAGATTCTATATACAGTAGTCAACATTTGAAGTGGATCAAAAAAGTTAATCAAATTTGTCCTAAGACAAGAATGGGTATTTTTTTTTTTTTTTTTTTTTGGCTTTGGGACAATTTTTATGAAAGGTTTTGATCCACTTCAAAAGTTGACTACTATATACATATATATAGGCAAACATTTATATATATATATATATATAAATGTTTGACTAATACTAAACTTATTGCAGTATTCCACTGTATTGCCTAGATAACATTTGAGAACTGAATAAGCCAAATACAAGTCTTCCTAAACTCACACACACACACAAACACCTGTTTACTGTAGTTACAAACACAAAATTTTACTGTTCGCTTTTCTAATAGGCTTTCTTTAAAACAAGTATGCAAACCTCTTTAATGTATTATATTATATAATGAAAATGGCAACATGCTAGTTTTATAAAGTATGCGTTCATACGTTTTAAGGGCTATAGTCAGCTGAAGGAAACAGCTGTGGTATGACGAGGGCAGCGAACGCAGCGAATACTTTACAGTAGATGGGAAACCGATTGCTCCCCCATGATATTTTGTAAACTGTATTTATGACAAAGAACTGCACGGATGCAGATATTATAACAATCTATCGATAAACACACACCTTGTCCTCTGTTTCTCGCTCTGCGCCTCCGCGGTCTGCGGATTGAAGAACGCGCTTAAAGAAAGATGGGGAGGAGCCAAAGTCTGCCGCCGTTTTCATAGGAAATTTGAGGCATATGAGGCAATCATGAATTTGTGTACAGTTTGTGGAGCTGATCACAATTTTTTTTAGGGGTGCTGAGCAGTCATTTTAGGGGGCTAAAATAGTCATTTTGGCTATAGCCAAACATCAAACTGGTTTTTATTCTCAACCTAAATGCAACGTCTGTCTGACCTTGGGGTTCAACGTCAACCTGATGTTATATTGACGTCCGGTGCCTGCTGGGATTGTGCTGCCTTTTTTTTTTTATTTATTTATTTTTTTTTTTTTGTGAAAAATGGCACAAAGGAAGTTTTCAGTGCTGGTGAACTTAAATTTCAGACTGTTTCTCACACAAAGCTTTCATATAGTTTCAAAAGACTTGAAATAGCCAACAATACACAACAGAGCCTCACAAACCTGTGTCCACTTTCATTGTATGGAAAAAAGCATCTTGCAAAAAAAAAAAAAAAAACCTATTTTTTTTTTTTTTATCCGATGAGTGATAAAGTCATAGGCCTACATTCAAACGAGAGCAAATGATCACATTTTCTTTTCTAACCCTGTAATCCCCTGCAAGTTTTCATAGTGTAGGATAAAGGTTGCAAGAGTAAGGTTTCCTTAGAAGAGTGTTTGGGTTGAACCTTTATCCTGTGATGACCACAGGACATGGGGCTGACTTTTCTTCTCTTATAACCACTTAACCATTAGGCTGGAAGAAAAATATTATGAAAAGGTCAATTTAAAATAAGAATTTAATATTATACCGCAAGAGGCTCACGCCACATGAGGCCAAAATATCAATGTCACTAGACAGCATACTGTATTCTTTCTGACCTCTGGAATTTTTTTTTTTTTTTTAAATCGCCCTTCACTAGATTGAAAAGTTCACGTTTCGCTATCGCAAGCCTGCCCAGGGTGGGAATTCCGGTCTCCAGATAAAGTCATAATTGCTCTGCCATTCTCCTGCCACAATATACATCTCGCTCCCTTCCTCCAAACCCTGCCTGACTGCCTCTTCTAGAGTTCATCCATAAAAGAGTGGAAACCGAAAATAGAACCAACACAAAGGCTTGGAGTATCGCTGCAGGGAGGAAAAATTGCAGACTGCACTGACTAGTCAAGAAGTTGACTAGTGGGTTGTGTCTGTGTTAACTAGTTATGGATCACAAGACAACAAGACATTAGTTGTGCTTCTTATATACAGGATGAAATTTCGCTACAGATACGTGACTTTTTGGACCATTTATGAGAATGCAAACAGCATGAATCTGGCAAAGGACATGCACACGTTAATTTCTCACCTGCATTATCTCATCTGAACGGACACTCTCACACACTCTCAGTCGGCCCACTGGCATTCAGAAGCCTATCAGCTGACACTTGATTATGCTGAATGTGAGTTTAATTTTAAAGCCATCCTAGATCATGTCTGAGGATTAATCGGAGTGTTTTGTTTTGTAAACAAGGCACTGTGTCATGGAGAGTTCACAAAGAAACATTTGTTGACAGATGAAGCAGTACAATGGTAGATCTAACTGCAGCTGCATCACAAACGGTAAGTAAATTATTTAATAATGCTTTGTCTGGAAATGACCACTTTATTTTCATTATGTTGTCAAATACATGCTATAGCGAGGGGGCGTTGATACTTGTCCAAAGTTTCACTCATGTTTATGCTAATAACTTTTGAACCGTTACGCACAGAAGCAAAATTTTTCCTCTGATTCCTTGGCTCATGTTGAGTTGAATGAACACCTAAATTTAAAAATCGCAAGGTTTAGTTTTTTTTGCTATTTTTAATTGTTCGAAAAACCTACTTTTTCGAACTTGTCCTAGATGGTTTGTCTGCTTTTGACCAAAATTGGCTCAGATCATCATCAGACCATGCTGGCAAAAATGGAATTCAATTTGATTAGTCAAACTGTCTTCAAATAACACACAAACGAATTTGACGGACAGCATGCAAAAATAGACATGGGGCTTTATCTCTGCAACGGTTTGCCGTATTGGTGTGTGTTATAACAAGCATGACCTGAAGCTATCTGCAGTGTTATGGCACAGTGCCACCTAGTGGTCAGAAGATATGAAAAATGGCTATTTTTGCTTATAACTTCTCACTGGTTTTTTCAAAAAATCAAAAAACTGGTCTCGTTAGATTTGGTGGATCATGCTGAGCCAAACAATTCCCAATTTTCCCATGTCAGCCATTTTGGGCTTTGGCCATTTTGAATTTTGTCAAAAAATGCTATGTTTTTTTACAAACACATTGCCGTATCTTTATGAAATTCGGTATGCATCTTCGGCACCATGCCCTGACAGTGCTCAAAAAGTTTGGAGGCCAAAAGTCATAATGAAATTTTTAAAAATGCTAATAACTTTTGTTTAAATTAGCCATGCACATAATGAAACTGGTTTCGATATATTCCTTGGATCATGCTGAGAACATCAATACCAATTATGCCATAATTGCATGAACGTCCTGTCTGCCATTTTGATTTATTTTGAAAACCTATTTTTTCAAACTTCTTGTAGACTGTTACTCTGATTTTCACCAAATCTGAGTTGGATCATCTTCAAACGATGCTAACTAAAAATGATCAATTTTGCGTCGATGTACAGTAGGAAGCGTTTTTCGTTTAGCGCATCAACAAATTTGTTGGAAAGATGCAAAACTGCATCTGAGGCTGTATCTCTGCAAAGCTTTGACACACTGACGCCAATTTTTTTGTGCGCCATTGTCACCTCTCACTGACCGCACCACATCAATTTGGTAACAGCCCCACCTATTGGTCAAGAGTACTAAACCATTCATTAACCATTAATTATGAAATTTCCAAAAATGCTAATAACTTTTAACTGCATTAGCCTATTGTTCTGACACACACAAATATTCCTTGGGTCATGCTGACAACATAGATACCAATTATGCCATTGTGGGCTGAACTTCCTGTCCGCCATTTTGATTTATGTTGAAAACATACTTTTTCAAACTCCTCCTCGACCATTGGTCCAATTTTCACCAAAATCAAATCAGAACATCTTCAGACTGTGCTTCCGTGTCGATAGACATTACCATTTTTGTATAGCGATGCAACAAATTTGAGGAATGATGACAGACTATGTCTCAGGCTGTATCTCTTAAAATGCTTTGACATAATGAAACCCAACTTTGTATAAGCAATTGTCTCCTTACACTGACCATACCACATCGATTTGATAACAGCACCACCTATTGGTCAAAAGGGATAACCAATTAAATCACATTACTAGTGGTTGTTTTTATGATTTTTCACAAATTTTGACTAAAATCATTCTAAAATAGCTTTAATTTCTCATTTTTTCAGTTGGTTTGACGTTACATGCCATGCTTAGCTCCTTATTTTGCCTCTATAGTGCTTGGCCTCGTAATATAGTTATTTTAACATATTCCTTGAGGTTTACTTATATTGTTAATAAAAATATATATAAAAAAAAAATCCATGTCATGACCCCTTTAATGGTATGTCTTGAAATATTAAAAATGCATTGCTTTTGTAGAAATTAACCTATATTTTGGAAAAGTTTCTTGTTAATTCCTGTTAGCTATTGCATTAACAAATTTGAACATGTTAAACCTTATTATATAGTGTTACCAAATTGCATCTCAGTGATTTATTGAGCCAACAGCTGTTGGTTTGAAACATGTCCAATTCCCATCTGGAGTGAACAGGTTTGATGAAAATTAAGCAGTGATTTTATCAACATGGATATGAAACAGATGAGTCGGTTTGAGCAATAGTTTCTAACATGACTGTTTTTACGAGCTGAATCATGGCTGTAAGAAACTGAACTGAGATGTGTGAAATTACTCTAGTAATTATAACAAACAGGAATATGGGCCTTGAAATGGCTTTATTGGAAAGTTTTAGAGCATGTAATGTACCACGAAGGGATGTTATGGTGACAAACTGGTTAAAACTAGTTAATAAAATTAGTTGTTAAAAAGAACTGAAATCTTGTTCTCTCTTTCCTTGGTGTATCTTGGCAGTGTGCCTGTGTTTTTGGGTCACCGTGTTCATGACAGGATGTGTGTATCCTTCACACAGCAGGCACAGGCTGAGTGACTGAATAGATGGGCTGGCCATGAACATTTATACAGGGTGATGTAAATGCTGTTAACCTGGATCAAACCATTTTGGCGCTACTGTTCTGCAAGTGCCCTTGAAAGAGACGGAGCTTTGACCTAAAACTTTCAGCACGCTTCTTCTCTGAAAAGAAACAGATTTTCTGATTCCCTCTTGAGGCCTGGTTTTCCAGGACCATGAGAAAGCAGGTTACCTACTTCAAAGTACCTGAATGTCAAAGAAAACATGTTATTCGGAGAGGGTTTTCAAAGAATTTCCGCTATCTGTCTATTTTTGCTGGCGTTCGTGTCATCCAAAACAGGTCAAATAAACTCACAATATAGACTCATTTGCAAAAATAGATAAAAACATGTTTAAATGTAGGTCATACCCTGCTGTTTTACTTTGAGCTTCACTTCAGTTATGGCGGCATTTCTCTGAATATTAATAGAAACGAAACAGGGAATGTGGCATGAAACATGTGCAAAGCACCACTCAAGGCATCTGTTGATTGTGGCCCCGTCTTGCCATCCTCTTCCTGCAGGGCCTCATTTCCCGCCATCAGACTTTGCCTTACGTGATTAAGTTTCCAATTACTGATGTCTGCCAAGTTCCATTGGCTCCATTGAGCGAGTCTGGATCGTCTTCCTCTTCTGAGGCTGAGAGCAGCGTGTTGGGAGTCTAAAATAGGAGGATGTTCTCGCACGCTGAAGCAAAGGGGACTGAGCAGAAACTCGTCGAGGCTGATCGACAAGTACGTTATGAATGCATACGTGAGAAAAGTGGATAGATTAGGCATTTTTTAATGTCTAAACATGGAGAGAAAAAATATTGACAGCAAGATGACTTAATAATGATTTATTTCCTTTGCAGTGAATGGGTGCCGTCAGAATGAGAGTCCAAACAGCCGATAAAAACATCAGATTTTTTTTAAACTGTTTTGGACTATTTTCGCTTGTAAGTGGTCTTTGTTCTGTGCACACAGGAACAGATTTTAAGAAATTTTGCATTACATCACTTGTTCACCAATTAATCAGCAGTTAATGGGTGCTGTCAGAATGAGAGTCCAAACGGCTGATAAAAACATCATAATGTTTATTTAAAACAGTTTTGGACTGTTTTCACTTGTAAATGGTGTTTGTTCTGTGCATATTGGAACAGATTGGAGAAATCTAGCATTACATCACTTGCTCACCAATTGATCCTCAGCAGTTAATGGGTGCCGTCAGAATAAGAGTCCAAACAGCTGATAAAAACATCAGATTTTTTAAACTGTTTTGGACTGTTTTCGCTTGTAAATGGTGTTTGTTCTGTGCATATTGGAACAGATTTGGAGAAATTTTGCATTAAATCATTTGTTCACCAATGGATCCTCAGAATGCCATCAGAGTCCAAACAGCTGATAAAAAAACATCACTATATATATATATTATATATATATATATATATATATATAGTGATGTTTTTACCAGCTGTTTATATATATATATATATATTTATATATATATATATATATTATTTTTTTTTTTTTTTAACTGTTTTGGACTTTTTTCACTTGTAAATGGTGTTTGATCTGTGCATATTTCTCTTATGATTACTTTCCCTTACTGAAGAAAGCAATAGTTTGAAATTGAAAACCTTTTATGGATGGATTTTTTTTTTTTATTACAAACATGCAGCTTTACGCTTCACAAGATGTTAATTGATGGACTAGAGTGGTGTGGATTACTTGTGGATTATTATAATGTTTTTATAAGCTGTTTGGACTCTCATTCTAACAGCACCCATTAACTGCAGATGATCCATTGGTGATGTAAAGTGATGTAATGCTAAATTTCTCCAAATCTGTTTTGGTGAAGAAACAAATTCCTCTTCATCTTGGATGGCTTGAGGATCAGGACATTTTCAGTAAATCTGAAATATTTTTGGTGAAATATTCCATTAAAAATGCACTCTAAAAAGTAGTATTGCAAAAAATAGCAGAATTTTTGACAAGGTGTTGTAGTATAAAGTCCAAGAGCACTGTTGTATTAGCCAGCTGAACATAAAAAAGAGTGTATCAAATAATTAAATCACAGGAACAGCAAACTAAATGAAAAAGCTGTTGCTTCAGAACGAAGTTAAATCACGCCTTCTGTGAGTCTGCAACACTTCCAAACATATTAGCGCAGTGCTTCAGTGTCAGTGGTGTAGAACAGATTTTGGATGCGTGTCCTGCAGACTGCAACAGATTCTGAAAAGATAATCAAAAGGCAGATGGAAAAACAATGCAATTCCAGCTGGTGAAATACAAAGCCAGCTGAAGGCAACGTGACCAGCTGAGAATAAAGTATAAAGATATAATCAACACAGAGCCTACAGTCATAATCCAAACATGCTCATTCACTAGAAAGCTGAACTGAGTTGAGTTGACTCATAAAGAAATATTTATCTTTCTCCATGCCCAGAATGTTTTCAGCAAAGCCAAGAATGATTTAATTGCATTGTCTTTGCTCAGAACATTTAACACCTCTTAACTGTTTCATTAATATAAAAATTCTGCAATCACTTTACATAATTTGGAATCCAGACTTTTGGCTATTGATTTAAACTCTGGAACATAATGAAGCTCATACTGCGACAAACAGAAAGCTCATTTAAATTACAGTGCTGTGTTCTGTTCTGCAGACAGCACTGAAGAAATGAGTAGAAACTGAGTGTTCACTGTGGTCATTATTCATTTATGTCCAGACAAAACAAATGCACAGTTTTAGAGACCCAACCCTGGAACACAAGCAGAATAACAGGTATGGCTGAGAAACTTGATTTTAAAACACAGTTTTAAAACACTAGTTTGCATATTTTACAAAGCTTTTATTAAGACAAAGTCATGAAACTTGCAAAAATTAAACGTAAAACTGCCATCAGTGTACAATGCATTGCAAAATGTATTGCAAATATGGCAATTAAATTTACATATAGGAATAAAAATATTTTAGTTCAGACGTTTGCACGCTAAGATTTACTAAAGCCCTAAATATACTTCATTCACCTGAGGGTTTCATTTTTTTCCATTTAGATTATTAGCACTATGAAATCCATTTTGTTCCCAAATTCTGTTTTATTTTTTTCCCAAATTCTGTTTTATTTTTTCAAAATTCCATTTTAATTTTTCTGGATTCTATTTTTGTGTTTTAATGGCTAAATGAATTAAATATTAAATCAAAAAGCAAAACCACTTTGAAACACACACAATTTCGCCGCAGTTTATTAAAAGTTTAACAAAAATGTAATTTTTAAAGCCTTCTGAAATATGTTTTTCCTCCCTCAAATCCAGTTTTATTTTTACCAAATTCCGTTTTCCATTAGTTTTCTGGATTCCATTTTAATGGTTTCATTAAACTTTATAATATTCAAATTAAGCATCTCTAAATAATTGATTTTATATTAAAAAAAAGAAGAAGAATGTATTATTACCATCATTACATTCAGTAATGTATTCCTGTCACAGTTTCTTTAAGTTAAACTGAACTTTTATTATTTATTTATTCATTTGTTTGTTTGTTTGTTTATTCATTTATTGCTGTGAAGACCTTTGAGTTTCTGTTTGTATATGATATGACGATAGATTTTTCCACAGAAAACATACAAGATTTATATTTAAATGATAAATGGAATATTAAATGGAATATTAAATTTAATATTCACAGACACTAGTCCATATTGCATTTACATTGAAGTGTACTGACCTACTTCTGATTTATACATCCAAAATTTGGCAAATTCTGTGATGTTCCACATTACACAGCAAATTCTATTTTTATGACTAGATTACACAATTTATTCTGCGTTTTCTGCATCGTGGAAATCACAGGCCTTATAAGGGCCTTAATTTATTAATCGCAGACTTTATAAAAGCCTTATTTTATTAACGCTACTAAGTAACTTTGCAACTACTGGTCAACTAACTCTCATCAGAGTATGTTAGGATAGGGTTAGTAGAATAAGTTGATATATATTTGCAAAGTTAACTTTTAGACAGCAGAATGTGTGTTGGTAATCTATTAAAATTACCCATTGAAGGTATACATACTGACGCATGCATAGTTGCACCTTTAATTTAAAGTATATTTTAACATTTAAAATATTTTTTTTTCTAACTTATTTTTTCTGTTTTGTACAAAGTACATTTAAAAATATTAGAAACGGAGGGACATTAGCATAATGCCTTCAAAATATAGTTATATAATAATAGCTATTCCAAACAATTGCTAATTTCATTTCACTGCATCACCAAAGAATGCCATCTTATAATGATTTCAAGCCCAGGGTATGCTACTTATGCAGCATATATCCATGAGACATGAGTGAGGTTGCCTGGATGTCACTATTTACCCATACACTTGCATATACGCTTGCTGTAAATGAGCTTGTTAGGCGATTATGCTGTATTTATTAGCCTGTCAGCTTGCTAAGCAGTTATATTACTCACAGTCCCTTGCAAGCTCCCTACTAGAACTCACTGTCACACACGTGCAATGATTTTATCCATCTGTCCTGTTCAGTATCCTCTGCAAAAGCTAGTAACATGCCAAAAGTGAAAGCATAGATCAGTATGTCATCTTTAACTTTTATATCTGGCCACAGGGAAAACAAGTATGAAACGCTCAAGTGTAATCTGCAATAAAAACAAGGCTGCTGTGTCTTAAGGGAGCACTTGAAGGTCCAATTGATTTTTGTTCTTCATGTTTTTTTAAACCTGAAATCTGTTTAGCACTCAAGTGTATGCAGTAAATTGATTTCCTCTAATAAATATGACTGTGCTGGCTGAACATCACATTCATCGAGATGCTTTGGAAAGCAACTGTCACTTAATATTGGAAAGAAAAACAACAACAACAAACAAAAACATAATCATAAAAACAACTACAATAAAATGCCAATTTAAGAAGAATTTACTACTTAAAGGAGAAGTCCACTTCCAGAACAACAATTTACAAATGATTTACTCACCTCCTTGTCATCCAAGATGTTCATGTCTTTCTGTCTTCAGTCGTAAAGAAATTATGGTTTTTGAGGAAAACATTTCAGGGTTCATCTTTTAAGGGTCACAGTGAATTGCTTTTTGTGGCTCACTGAGGCTTTTCTTTGGTGAGGTTGATACTTGTATCTGAACACTCTGATATTCATTCAGCATATGCCTCCTTTTCTGTGTGTGGTATTGAGCACAATCTTCAGAAGAATTATAAATGCTGTCAGCACTTTTATCTTTTATGGAAAAAGAGAATTTCATGTAAGCTTAGCCAAAAAGACCATAAGAGCAAAATGGGTCTGTTTGAAATGATGAACCGACTCACATAATGATGAAATTTTGAGAAATACAAATAAACTAACAAAAAGTTGATTATAAAACAAAACAGAAACTGCGTGTCAACAAAGCTACATCAAAGTTTATACATTTTGAATAAGGCTGTCATTTCTTTTTTTTTTTCTTTTTTTTAACATGTTGACACATTTAGCTCCTTTTTTAAGGAAAGACAACTAAATAAAAGGCTTTTATGTGCCATTTGTGAGCAGATAGTGTGGAAGTCACACACACACACACACACACACACACACGTTGTGTTTCCATGTTTTATGGGGACATTCCATAGGCATAATGGTTTTTATACTCTACAAACCATATTTTCTATCGCCCTACACCTACCTTACACCTAAACCTAGTCCTCACAGGAGACTGTGCACACTTTTACTTTCTTGAAAAAAAAAAAACTCATTCTGCATGATTATAAGCCTGTTTCCTCATGGGGACCACACAAATGTCCCCACAAGGTCAAAATTTACTGGTATTACTGTCCTTGTGGGGACATTTGGTCCCCATAACGTGATAAATACCAGGTACACACACACACACACACACACGTTTGTTTTTGTGAATTGTGGGGACTTTCCATAGACTTCTATAGTTTATATACTGACTAAACGATACTGTTTATCTCCTCACCCAACCCTAACCCTAACCCTAAACCTACCCCTTACAGAAAACCTGTTTGCATTGTTACATTTTCAGATAAACATCATTCAATCTTTTTTTTTTTTACATTGTGGGGACAGCAGGTAGCAAGAACAAGTACACACACACACACACACACACACAGGGTTTATGTTTTATGGGGAGATTTCACACAAAACTTTCTGCATTTTTAGATTTTGAAAAAACGTCTTTCTGTATGAATTATAAGCTTGTTTCCTCATGAGAACCAAAAAAATTATCCCACAAGGACAAGGATTTTGGATTTTGCCATCTTTGTGGGTACATTTTGTCCCCATAACGTAGGGTATACCTGAACCACACACACAAACACCCTCTTAAACTCAAAATGCACTGGAAATGCAAAAACAAAACTCACAAAACAACCCCTCAGTAAAACAACTTTCCTCACGAGCCGTTCACTGACGTAGCAAGGGGATCTTATTATAATATTACCGCCCAGTAATCTGCACATTTCCACCCACGGTGCCGCCGGTGTACCAGTTCTAACGGCATGGCAAAAGTTTGAGCAAAGCATGCTAACTGTTCTGTTTTTGGCTGCACAGACGAGCACATTTAGAGTCTCAGCCTCAGTGGAGACAAGAGAGTATTTATTTATTTACTGTATATTACACTGCTAACATACAAATTTAATATAAACATGCAATTTCTTTCCCAGCTGTTTACCTTCACGGACAAAACTGACTGTTTTTGTAACTCATGTGTGTTTTTAACAAGAACTTGTGTGTATTTGACAGCTTTAGTGCAATAAGACATGAAAAAGAACTTAGTTTAGTACTCACATGCCGTGTAACAGGCGCTTTCTTTGTGCGTGCTTCAGATGTGTGTGCTTAGAAGTTTGAACTTTAAAACAAATAATTTCCTCACAATAGACGCGATAAGCAAAACCAAACAGAGGTTTTTTGGCAGAGTATTTGAGTTTTATGAGCTGTAAAGGCACAGCCCTATTCTGGAAATGGGGGAGGGGAGCAGCAGCTCATTTGCATTTAAAGAGACACGCACCACGCACGAAAACGACGTGTTTCTGTCTCCACTTAAAATAGGCGTTTTCAAAATGATATAATAAATGATCTGTGGGGTATTTTGAGCTGAAACTTCACATACACATTCTGGGGACACCTGAGGCTTATATTACATCTTGTGAAAATGGGCATAATAGGTCACCTTTAAATTATCCCTTTAAGATCAAGTAATTGCATTTAACAAATTTAACATGTCTTAAAACACTATATTCAGTTCACACTTAAACATAAGCTATTTCCGTATATTATTTCTGTAATAAGTACAGTCTTTTTCATAAGAGACAGCATGTGACATTAAAATAAATAAGAAAATAATTCATTACCATTCACTACAACCTTGCTTTTCACTAGGTTTTACCTCACAACTCTGACTTGTAAATACAACTTTGCTTGGTCATTCATGTGCTCAGAACTTTTAATTTATATTTCTGACTATAGGGTGAATGAGTTTTTCCACTTATGGGAAATATATTTTACTTGCTGTAACTTTAATAATTAAATTTCATCATACATTGAGCTCAAGGGAGGCAAGAAAGTGTTATTTAAAAAGAAAAAATAATGATTTTCTTTTGATATTTGTGTAGTATGTTTTAACGTTTTTTTTTTTTTTAATTGTCAAACATTTTTTGTAAAATCTTTCTTTGCTACTGACCGCCGTCCCTCGCCCTTATATCCTAATTCACTAAAGGACGAGCATGTGAAACAAATTCATCAGGTTATAAGTACACTGAATAAGAACAACCTGTGCTAATGAACATTGTAGTAATAATTATAGTCTAATCTGAAGCCTCTACGTCCCAGTGGTCAGATTGTCCATCACCTTGAGCCGCAGCACCAGCAGACTGCTCTATAAATGGTCTCCAACTGTTGCTCAGAACTGGGACACACACAGCAAAGTCACAGAAAACGCTGGCCTATATTACACTTTTAGGCCCTCACCCCTGTCTGACCCACTAACGCTGAGGAAAACTATTAATAAAAGCAATAAGTGGAGATGGATAAAAGCAGACTGGCCAAACTTCAGTTGTGTGAAGGTTAACACAGCAATTACTTTGATTTGCAGCATCACAAAGTTGCCTGCTATTTATAAAAGGTATTTTTTATTTTCGGATTCAGATATATGGTTGTCAGGTTTTTTGATTATCTGTTTTGTCTGAGGCCACACTAAAGGGATCACCTAAAAATAGTGCCGCCACAAAATTGTGTCACTCACCCACATGTCGTTCAGGCCGGCGTCCCACTAGCCGATTTTCAGTCGTTTGAGAAGAAGAGGGTTTTGATTTATGTGACAGCATTTCTCAGCAGGTGGACATTTACATGCCCGATGACTCAACTGCTTTTTAAGTTAATGGGCTTATCGACCTTCTGACAGCATCTAACTTGTTCGATATTATTGGTGGTGGTTGGTTGACTCACCCAGCCTCGAGCTTCTTCGGTCTCATTTTCAGTGGTTAGCTATTTTCAGGGGTTCTCCTTCCATAATGTACTTAAAGTGCTCTATTTTCATGCATTAATTTTGTACTTAATATACTACAAATTATTCTTTAGCACTTAATAATCTTCAGAACATCAGAAGTGTACTCAACTGTGCTATTTTGAGATGGCATGAATATGAACTAAAATGTGCTTTTAACATAGTATTAGTGTTAATTAAAAAATGTATTTAGTTACCAGTTCTAGTACACTTGAAACCATCTTTCATACACTTTTAAATATAGTAGTCAGCATCTGAAGTGGATCAAAAAGGTTCATCAAAGTTGTCCCAAGACAAGAACAGGTATTGTTTTGGTTTTAGAACAACTTCGATGAAAGGTTTTGATCCACTTCAAATGCTGACTACTGTATAGTCATCATACACAGAATACAGAAATCTAAAATGATACCTATTGTGTAGTCACTTCATAAAGCTGTTCTTTTCCATCATTAATAAATGAACTATTTGAATGTTATAAATGATACATCTGACTAAAATTACTTTAATTCATGTAAATGTAAACATCCATAGACTAAAAAGATAATTAAAACATTTATACAGTTTTTCATGAAAATCCATTAAAATCGATGTAAAACATTCATTGCACACTTTTAAGTAATACTATTATAAAACACTTGCGTACATTTGGTTTACTTTATCTGACTACAGTTAAATTCAGTTTAGTTCAGTTAGTGCTAATCACTGCATTTATATTAAGTGTACTTATGTCCCACAGTTGGAAAATGTACTTATAACTGGTCCATTAGTAATATATTTTTAGCTAAATCAATTTAATTTAAACTCAGGATTACTATATAAAAGTTTACTAAGATTGAACTAATTTTTTAAGCATTTAAAGCACACTTTAATAAAACTCCTCTGCATTTTTCTGCAGTAGTTCACTTTTTTTAAATGCACTAAAAATCACTATAAGTATTATAGTGACATTAAGTACTTTTTCAAGTGCACTGAAATAGAAATGGACTAATTAGTGTATTTATAGTGTATAACTTACAAAAAAAGAGCAAAGAAGACAAAAATGTAGCATAAAAGTAGTCTGTATGAAGCGTTTTATATAATGTTGTGTTTACATAATAATGCGTGTTTGTGCTGTGTATATTTATATGTAGATATAAATACACACAAAAACATGTATTTATTTAGGAAATGTAGGTAATATATATTTATATATAATATAAATATCAATGTCTATACGATTGATCTTATACATAAATATAAATAAATACTACACATATTTCTGAAATATATGAAATATATTTCTGAAATGTACAAACACATGCAAACACTTAGAAGTAATTAACTGACTTTACAGTGTTATTTTCTAGCTATTTAAACATTAAATAAACATTAAAATAGACTAATATTTTATATTAAATAAAGTACAGTTATGAGCCAGAGGGCTGCAAATAACGGTTACAAACTACACTAAAATTTACTGATTTGTAGTGATTTTTATATTTATAAATTTATAAATTTATATAAATAAATAAATAAATAATAAAAAATATATATCGGATTTTACACACACACACACACATATATACTATATATATTTTTTTTTTTTTTTTTTTACTAAGGAAAATGTGGGACTGAACATTGCATTTGATTAATTAAAATAAGTTGAGTTTTCAAAGTCAACACCTCTGAGGAGGTCAGGGAAAAAACAGGTATTTTAATGATACAGATTATGTGTTAACTAATTTTTTCATGCTCTGTATGTTAGTTAATCGAATAGTTATAGTACACACCTACTGTAGGTTTAAAAAAATAATAATATTATGGGATTTGTTTGATTTAATGCATTTTTTCAAAAAAGGTAACACTTTACAATAAGATGTCATTTGTTAACATTAGTTAATATATTAACTAATATGAACGAACAGTGAACAATACAATTATTACAATACTTATTAATCTTTGTTAACATTAGTTAATAAAAATATAGTCATTCATTGTTAACTAATGCAGTTAACTAATGGACCTTATTGTAATGTGTTACCAAAATATACAGGACACCAAAGTCTACTGTATTCATAGAATCTGCCTATTAAACACATTATGTTTCAGCTGGTTAACTACATTAGTCATTAGTGAAAAGTAAAGTAATTTTATTCCAGTTCTTTCAAACTGTATTGTGCTTCTCTACAGAGTGATTACTCCTTGAGAAACAACAGCTATTCCTCCACATTCCTTAATGCTTTGCTTTTCTCTAAAGTAAAAGCAAAGACAGTGTGGCTATGGAGAATGACTAATTGGATGATTTGTTACCTAATTACTGTCGATACAATGCATTTACGTTTGCATTTAAATTGCGATTTGTCTTGACTTGTCTCTGTGCTAGAGTCTCCCGTGCGGTAATTATCCATAACACGACCACAGGGATCAAGGTTTGTTTGTCTGCATACAGCTGGACAACAAAACTTGCTCTTTAAAAGATGCCCCCTTCCAAGGACTTTCACAAAGGCAGCGTGTCATGGGCTTCACCCTCGCTGCGGCCTCAGTGGGTTTCAGACCGCTCATAACAATGCGGCTCACAGCTAGAGAGATGACTGGGAAACTTCCATTAGAGATTCAACTATTCAGGCCGAGAACGCGTGATATTTACTACTTTTGATTCTAGACGTGAAATCAATACAAACCTACAAGACAAGGGATTCAAATCCATTTAAACCATGCGGGGTGCCCAATCTGACATTAGCCTTTTTCATTTTGTTTCTTTTTTTTATTTAATAAAAATGAGCACTAATGTTCTCTGAAATGTCTTTAGAAACCATGTGCTGAGTGATTGCTTGTTAGTGGGTTACAGGCATTGTAGGATTTCAGCCTTAAGGGGGTTCACACACACAGCAGCTCACAGAAAAAAACAAACACAAGTCATTTTCAATAAAAGCTGATGATTTCCAGCAACATGAGCGACAGCAGCCGGTGTTGGTTTGGGCATGTCCAGCAAAAAAAAAAATGCAACTTTGTGCAAATGAGCAGCAATGAAATGAGGCAATACCAATAGCATTACTATTGCAGAGATTACATTATTAACATATTTTCAGCAGTACTCTCTGAAAAAAAGTACAAAAAGCTAAGACTGGGGTGGTATAATTTTAAAATGCATAGATTTGTACCTTATTTATTGACCTTACTTATTTTTCCATGATAGTATATATACATTAGTATAATAATTAGTACCTTTTGAAAAGGTACTGGCTCAGTGACAACTTCTGTACTTCATTTCTGAGTGTAAAATAATTTGTTTTACTTTTTCATAAAAATAATTTTGATGAATGATGTACAAATGTTTTATGCAAAAGTGTTGGGTCGGTAAGATTTTTTAAATTTTCTTGACAGAATATTTTTCATTTTCTCTTATACTCACCAGGGCTGCAGTTATTTGTTCAAAAATACTGGAAAAACAGAATCGATTTGTAGTGATTTCTAATACTTATATTTATCATATATTTAAAAATATATATATTTTTTAAATCTACATTTTATATATATATATATATATATATATATAATATATATATATATATATTATATATATATATATAATTATTAACATAAATTATATATAAAATTACATATATCAATTAAATATCAAATTGTATATAATTTTTAATTTATTTATTTATTTATTTATTATTTATTTATTTTATTTTTTTAATTGTATAAACACAGGACTGAACATTGCATTGTATTATTTAAAATAAGTTAATTTCCATCACGGTTAACACCTCTAAGGAGGTCAGGACCAAAAAATAAATAAACCAGGAATAAATAAATAAATAAATAATAAACAAAGGAGATATATATATATATATATATATATATATATATATATATATATATATATATATATATATATATATATTATTATTATTATTATTTAAATAAATATAATTAAAATTCTTCAACAGCTGTGGAAAAATAAATAAATAATCTACCTATCTATCTATCTATCTATCTATCTATCTATCTATCTACCTACCTATTGAATGAAATAATGTTTTTTTTTTTTGGCTTCAACAAAAAAGCTTCACACATATACATCTATCCCCCACCCCCTTCTGCTACAAAAAATTAAAACATACATTAAAATAAAAAAATAATAATATAAATAAATATTTAATAATAAATAAATAAATAATTGTGTTAATACCATACAAAATAGACAGTAGGATAGACTCTTACATTATGTTCCCTAATGAACACTACAATGTCAAAATCAAACAAGTGAACAAATTAACGTGCATAATCTCCAATAAAAAAAATAAATAAATAAATAAATTATATACACAAACATAACACATGCTTCAGCCAACTAATGTTTTTAAAGACTAGAATGAATATGATCTATAGTGAAGTGACCTCAGATATCTTACTCGAGCTGCTGTTTCTGACACACGTGAAGGCAGATTTAAAGTGGGTTATATAGGGCCCAGAACAGCTCCTACAGGTGCCTGAGTTCTTGCAACTGCTTGTTCCTGATGCATCAGCCAGGACAGTCTGGCAGCACAGACCATAATGAGTCATTTGCAGTGAGAATCACTTCCGCGACTCCAAAGTACCCTCATTACTGCTCCAAAGGGGAGAAAGGAGCCCTGACAGGCCTCTTAGAGAAGAGTCAGAGCCACAGAGCGGCTGATTTTCCACGGGAGGTACAGTAAGAGCAGAACCCCGCTAATCAAAATGCCGCAGTTGGCCTCACGCTGATGTGCAGTGATGAGTCCTCCTGCAGCTACGGCACTGTAAGACTGCTTAATAATTCATACATCCCTTTCTGCTGAGTATGAGATGGTTTGTGTGTGCGGGTGTGTGTGTCTCAGAAGATAACAATCACAGAGAAAGGTTCTCAAGACAGCAACCTCTACTGCACCCGCAGTGATTTCTTTGTAACTGCCCGAATGCTGGAGAGGGCACAAGACGCGCTTTTATTTGTAAGAGCAGGGCTGACATTTGCTCTTGTCAAAAATAAATAGCATGCTTAGTTTTAATAAGAGATCGCCCTGTGTACACAATCACAGTTGCTTCAGCCCAAAGGGACTCGTATTCCCTCTGATACATGAACAAGGCCATTATTCACACCACACTGGGCACTCATGCATAGGAGATCTCTGAATCACTTCTGTCAGCGTTTCTCAAGTCTAAAACCAAACAATTTCATATCCATATATAAACGAAATGCTCGCATTGTACAGAACTGGTGCAAACTGCTGTCCCACAACCAAAAAACACATTTAAAAAGCATTTAAGTATTCAAATCTTAGATGTTTACTAACACACAAATATGACGGTTCCTACTAGTGATGGGAAGCTCGGATCATTTTACCGACTCGGACCTTTGATTCTCGTTCAGCAAAATGAACGAATCTTTTTTCGAGTCATTTCGTTCATTTTAGCAAAATATAATTAAAATGTTACGTGTTATCTTCCTAACACATCTACTGCTTACACAAACGTTGATCACACTACAAACAAGACAAAACTATAATGCTACAAGAAACAGAAAAGATTAATTCATTGTTTACCTAGGTCTTTAGTCTATGATTAGCTCACCTCACCTCGGGTTTGAATCGTTCGTTCATCACGTGACAGCCCCATAAGGTAAACGAACGACTCCAAAAACGCGAAGACTCGAAACAGATGAACTGCATGCGCGACTGAACGAATCACTCCCCGAGACGACTCGTTCGTCCCGAGTCACATTAAAGATTCATTCAAAATGAACGAATCGTTCAAGAACGACCCATCACTATTCCGTACGTACCTCGGTTTTAACGTCACGGGGTGGTGATGCGGCCGCGACGCAAAGCACCTCGGATGTGCATTATTTTCTAAGAATTCAACAGACCGAAGTCAATTACTCTGCTTATACTACGGTTACCACACCTCAAGACATCGATCAGATGATGTATCTCAAGGCATTCGTTCAGTTTTGGCCTTAAAATGCTATTGTGAGTAGGATTAATTTCTTACGCAGCTCATCTAACGCCTCCGTTGCCATTTTAGACCTAGTAACGACTCTGGAGCCATTGATTGCAGACTAATGCAGTTAATAATGAAGTTTAGACAGACAGGCAGACAGAAAGACTGAGGGAGAGAGAGAAAGAGAGAGAAATTAAGCTTGTGAATTCACCTTACCTCTGAGTCTGTGCGTCTCTCAAAAATGAGTGATCGGCAGCAGTGTCTCTACTAATAGTGAAACTTAAGTTCATTTTCTTCAGGAACAGCGCCATTGTTACCTCGCCTGTGAAAAAAAAGTCATGTAGTTCTTAAGTTGTTAATCGATACAGCAGCGCTAACAACATTAGCGCGTATGTTAAAGTGTGTGCAAACTGTGTGTGTGTGCATCTGTAAGGGAGAGAGAGTGGGAGAAACAGAGTATGTGCTTTCTGAGCATAATAAAACGTAATTTTGTGGCAAAAAAATGGAAATAATCTGTCGTTTTTTATACTGTTGTTTACTGTATTTATTTGTTTGGCCAGTGTCGTTGTCAGTGAAAGGAATAACGCTTTATAAATAAATGGGGTCACTAACTGCGTTATTTTTTTTCAGTAATGAGCAATCAAACAAATTACTGTTTTTCCCGCTACAACGTTACCGTTCCTAACAATAAAATGTGGCTTTACTATAATTTATTAAAATATTATTATTAATTTTATTTTTCAGTTCATCTGAATGATTGTATTTGCAATTGCTTTTTCCATATGTGGACGCATAAATTGTGCCATAATCCAAATGCAACTCTAAGTACTGCATTATCGTTTGCGTTTTACTTTCGCGAACGCACAGTGACTGCCAAATTTCATTAATATACACTTTTCTAACTTTAATAGCATTTGAAGAGAATGACTTACACTCATGAAACCTGCTGTAAAGTGTCCATGTAGGTGTCAGTTATAAATAAACTGTAAATCATTTGTAAATATTGTTATTTTTATCTGTACAGAATGGGCTCAGACACTAAGTCAAAAGTTTACATACACCTTGCAGCAGTGGCGAAGCCGGGATGTTTTCATAGGGGTGGCCAGGGAGGGGCCTGCAACCAGTCTGGGGTGGCAAATCTTCATATCAGAAAATCATATTTTTTCCATTTATTACTGCCCTTCAGAAGCTACAGAAAATGCATAAATAAGTGAAATTTACCCAGATCTTTCACCCCCCGGCTCTTATTGTATCGTTTTTGCTGTGGATCATTCCGGTAACAACACAGTATATGACTCAATTCAAGGTCATTTCTATAAACACAGCTATTATTTTCTCTTGTGGATTATATGTAAACATCTTTTATGTAAGGTGTAATATTCACAAATGATTTTAGTTTATTTATAACTGACACCTACATGGACATGTTACAGTTGGTTTCATGACTGTAAGTCATTCTCTTCAAATGCTATTGAGGTTAGAAAAGTGTATACTAATGTCTTATGTAACTTTAGAGATGGTCCCTACATTTGCGAATATCGAAAGTCTAACATCAAGCCATCTTTATTCCAAAAGATCTTGAGGCAGGCACAACATGCTCTCTATTATATACGGATTATAAGTGAAGAATAAAATAAAGGAATAAGTGTAGAATTGCACTGTCTGATTACTCACTTGAGTGAGAGTTGTTGAGACAGGTGAAAAGCGTTTGGTTAATAGTGAATATTGACCTATTGTGGCTCTTGTGCATTTGGGGTAAAAAAAAAAAAAAAAAATTGTATTGTGTAAGCAGACCCGACGTCCTGAAGCTTTTTCATTTGAAATTTGGCAGTCACTGTGCATTCGTGAAAATGTAAACGATAATGCAATACTTGCAGCTGCGTTTGGATTATGCCACAATTTATGCGTCCACATATGGAAAAAGCAATTGCAAAAACAATTTGCAATTTCTTTTGAAAATAGTCCGGAATATCCTTCCATAGAAAGATACAGAGCAAGAGAGTCTTATATACCATGCAGAACTGACGTGCTACATGTAAACGATATTCCTTTGGAATTCTTCAGGTTTTAAAATTTCCGGTTTCTCCGGTAGTAGGCGGAACCAATGTGCAAACGGCAATCTCATTGGCTGGTGCCCATCTATTATCATCTCTGTTTGATTTCAGCAAATCAGTTCGAGCTAACACAGACAACGTGATTAATATTCATGAACCCAGCAGCTCATTAATCCTTAGTGCGTTTTATGTTATTTGTAGTAGAATTCATAGTAGTTTTGTTATCTTATCAGTATTATTTTTAGATTTTCCCCTTTTTTATAGAAACACTAAATTACAAACAATATCTTAAGCACCACCACCAGTCATAAGTTCAGTCAACATGACAAATATGAATTCATACATGGATATTCCAATTACTAAAGTTCTAATTATTAAAGTTTAATTCTAAATATCTGAAAGTACATTTAGCATCAGTATATATAATAGCATGTCAGATATTTAATAAAAGTCTGGTGAGTAAACTAAAAATTGGATTAATTTCATTTAAATTTCATTCATTTAACAAATTTAATTTTGGGGGCATCCAAGTTATCTGACATATTTAAACTTTTTTTTTTTTTTTTTTTTTTAAGTAAAGACAATAGTTACTTTCACTGGTAATTAGTTACTTTTATAATGAGTCAGTTACTATTTCTGAGAAGTAACTAGTAACTATACTTAATTACTTTTTTAAAGTAACATGGCCAACACTGGTCATTGTGGGTTTTGGTTATTTTGCTGTTGAATGCTGTAAGAACATTTGAAATAACTAAAATCATGTGGCAAAGTGATATACACATGTAATGCATGTAACTACTTTCGCCGTGCGTTTCCCTGAAAATAATGCACGCCTTAGAACGTTCATCAGCCAATCAGATTCAAGCATTCAACGGCCCCATAGCATAATTCAAAATAACTGTTTAGTACTGATATCTTAAAAATTTAATTTATTCGTGTGATGCAAAAGCTGAATTTTCAGCATCATTACTCCGGTCTTCGGTGTACACCGAAGTACATGATCCTTCAGAAACCATTCTGATATGCTGATTTGCTTGTCTTGTTATTATTCATGTTGAAAACAGTTGTGCAGTTTACTGTAAAAGCTGTCGGAGGGGAAAAAAAAAAAAACCAAGTTCTATATAAATAATGGTTAGAAGAACAAGAACATGCATACACACACACGCTTATAACAGAAAACACTTGTTGTAAGGTAAAGGTAAGTGTACTTTTATGCCCTCAGCGCCCTTTATGATGAAAAATGAACTATACATGTTCTGAAAAGTGAGATTAATTTCTTAAGAGTAACATGTTCTATTCCTGTGAGAATAGAACTGAATAATTAAAGTCAAGGTGATGAATATTTGAAAAGGTCCAGATCCCTCTAGTTTTAAAAGGCCATTTTGCGTCCTGAGAGCCCAACAAAACTCTTCTCTCACTGCCTTTTCAGATTATATCACACTGTTGTACTGGGCCTCAGTTTACATGAAACATTGCATAACTCCCAATAAAACCAGACCGTACAGTATGCACAGCTTGAGTGGTCAACCTAGAAATAGCTGATATGTGAGTGTACCTCATGAAATCATTTTAATCATAAAAATGTAATTTCTTAGGCCTTTAGATTATATATTAGATACTTCTGAATATAAATGCACTGCAAATCTGCAGTAAGATTCTCTGTATACAGTCCCTTTAATATTCACTCATGCCTGCAGTATTTCCCAAGAGTAGAGTTAAGTTTTATTAATAATGTGTACTAAACCCCCTTGCCTGTCTTAAACTAAACAAATCCTCACCCACATGTTACCATGGGATTATGCAGTTTCTCAGCACTCATTCTCTTGCTGTCAGCAGCTTGTGGGACAAGCGAGAATGAGAGGAACAGCTGTGGGTTCCAGTAGTACAAGATAAACATTGTTTAGGAACATTAACCAGGGAAAGACAACAACATAATGGATTTTGGATACACTGATTTGGCAGCAGCCATAATGATTTCAGCAAACACCTCTAATACTGTAATAATGATCACTTGAAGTGTCCACTTGACATGTGAGTCTCTATTATGCAGGACAATGTGAGATGTTTTAAACACTGTTCCAGCTGTTGTAATGGGCTGGTGTCTATAACAATGTGACACTAGGTAACGATTCAGTGTGGTTCTCATGTGGTTTCTCTATTAATTGTGAATTCACACAATAATGAATGAACTGGCAACAAAACACTGTGTTGATCAATAACCTATCTGGACTACGCACAGCACGTCCACTACCGCAAAAGGTCATGACAGCAGTCTAGTTGCGATATCAGTAAATAAAATCAGAACATGTCTGGGCACAAGGCACTCTGATCTTCAATAACATACTCAAATACTAAAGATTATTAGTTTGTTATGCTGTTGTCAAATTTAAAAATATTAAGTTGTTTTTAAAATGGCTTATATTATTCAATTTAGCTTTCTAAAACTAGAAAATAATATTTTAAATGTTTGAATTTTTATTTATGGATGTTTTAAAATATGTTAAAAAGGTCACCGGATGCAAAGTTCACTTTTACATGTTGTTTAAACATTAATGTGTGTTGGCAGTGTATGTACAAATCTACCCTATAATGATAAAAATCCATGCAGTGGTTTTTAATTAATCTGTAAAAATAATATCCCCTTTTTCAAATCGAGCCGTTCTCAGATGCCTGTCGGTGTGGCGTCACACCAACAGAGGCCGCTCCCACCATAGTTGATTGACATGAGCGTCTTACCTCAGACCCGCCTTACATCAGCGGTAACATTCCAGTAACCTCCATTGTTTTGATGCCGGAGCAGGGATGTAAGTTAGACAAGAATATCTCAGATTGAGCGATTGAGGTGTTGTGGTGCTGGACGTAATAATGAACATAGTGGTCGTCATTTACTCCTGACATGTGAGCCGCTGAAGATGCAGTGGATTACGTTTGTTTGTGAAGGGAATGCGCCTCTCAATCTACATATATCCGTCTATGTTCATGCGAATCATTTGTGATCCAGCTTCACCTACAGCAGAGGTGAGTATAAGGGTTAGTTAGCAAGTTTAGCGGCTAAACATGCTAAATGCGGCTAAAGTAAACAGACTTCTCACTCCACAAAGAGAAGAGAGGGGCGGGGCAAGCAGAGCTCATTAACATTTAAAGCAATCTCATCCAGAATAGGATGATTTTAGCAGAGGTGATTTTGGCACGGTAAAAAAAAGTGTTATTTATACTACCATTGAGAAATTTTAACCAAAGCATGTTATAGACTTTTCATTAAACACTCCACTTTTTTTGAAAATAGGCTCACTGTCAAACTCCCCTAGAGTTAAAGAGTTCAGTTTTACCGTTTTCGAATCTATTCAGCCGATCTCCGGGTCTGGCAGTAGCACTTTTAGCATAGCTTAGCATAGATCATTGAATCTGATTAGACCGAAAAACATTAGTTGACAAGTTTCTTCCCCCACGACTAAAATGAGACAATGACGAGATGACAATAAGGTCAATAAATGATAACTGTGGCTACATCAAAATGCAATATCATGATAATAAAAGACACGGCTAAAATGTTTTTTCAAAAAACTAAAACCATACCAAAATCACTTTTTATTTTCGTTATTGACTGAAAAAAAGGAGACAAAATATTTTTGCGGGCTGCTATACTCTTGTACTCAGCTTTCATATGTGTGGTTGCCAGATAACAAGAGTTCAAATCCCCAAATAAGAGCTTCTTTTTTAAAATAATTCATTTTTCTTCCTAGTGTTTTCATTTTTGCAACCTGGCAACCAAGCGCAAGCTCTCTATTCATTATGGAAGTGCCGACGATGATCTGAAAACAACAATAAACAAGTAAGCTGAAGTTTATAAAAGTATCATTCAGCCAGTTTGTGTTCTGTCATGAAATCTCAACTTTATTGTTTGCAATTGTGGCTGCGGAATAAATGCACTTACCTAACCGATGTTGTTTTACTTGTCTTTTGAAAATCATATTTCTCATGTTACAAAAACAGCATTCTTCCATCTTAGAAACATTGCCAAGCTGCGAAACATGTTACCTGTTTCTGATGCAGAAAAGCTAGTTCACGCATTCATGACCTCTAGACTGGACTACTGTAATGTACTACTAGGTGGTTGTCCTGCATCTTCAATAAACAAGCTACAGATAGTCCAAAATGCAGCTGCTAGAGTCCTTACCAGGTCAAGAAAATATGATCATATTACCCCAATTTTACAGTCTCTGCACTGGCTACCTATTAGGTTCCGCATCAGCTACAAAATAGTACTTCTTACCTATAAGGCACTTAATGGTTTAGCTCCTGCGTACCTAACTAGTCTTCTACCACACTACAATCCATCACACCCCCTAAGGTCGCAAAACTCTGGACTGTTGGTAGTACCTAGGATAGCAAAGTCCACTAAAGGAGGTAGAGCTTTTTCACATTTGGCACCCAAACTCTGGAACAGCCTTCCTGATAACGTTCGGGGTTCAGACACACTCTCTCTGTTTAAATCTAGATTAAAGACACATCTTTTTAGCCAAGCATTCAAATAATGCATCTCATTAACTTTTCCTGCAGTTATACCTGATCAAACGCACATTATTAATCTTTTAGCTCTGGTTGAACAAATCTTTCTTTTCTTAGTTTGAACAGCAGCTATGCTAATTATGTTCCTATTTGTTCTCTGTTTCTGCCATGAGATTGACATCCCGTGGTAACTAGGAATTCACAAGCTCCAGTCTGGATCCAGAACACTTAAGAAGAGATGATGCCAACCCCACAGAGGACTTCAGATGATACCAACCCTGAAACAACATACAGCACTACCGAATTCTGCTACACATTTATAGTGTTCTTTGTCTGTTTGATTACGTCATTAATTGATCTTTACCACACATCTCTGCCATATGTACATCAAGCTACTACTAGATATATTGTAAAAATGTCAATTTCGTGTAAAGTTGCTTTGCAACGATATTTATCGTCCTACATTTATAACCATAGCAACATTTTTGGCGTCTTGTGGGAGTGAATAAGAATTGAGCCATTTGTTACGTGCCATTTTTTTGGCTAAAGACTCTTTTTGTCTGTCGATTTTAACTAAACTACTGCTGATAGACATGTTTCGTTTATGCTCGGGAGGCTGCTAGAGAGTGCTGTCATGCAGTGTTGCCATGTCCTCATATTTACAACAAGCGCTTTTAGGCACGTTGTTTGGTCTTAGCTCATAAAGCTAGGCACTTTGTGGAGTTAATAAAGTGGTCTCTTGGTGTTATAAAACAAAGTATTTAGGTGTTTTAGTGATTTTTTGTGTTTGTTGTTTTTTTTTTCTATGAAGATTTAGCAACAAAAACTTTACCGCAGGGCACAGTGCAAGTAGCCCTGTGTCAAAATGTGGTAAGGTTAAGACTTCTTCCACTGTTATTTTCCTGCATCTCACACAGACGAAGACACATTTCTGCTACGCGTTGAAATACGTCATTAACAACTAGTTTTCCAGTTCAGTCCAGTAATTCTGAGCAAAAACATGATTTTGATCAGTATAAATCACCATTATACAGCATGACTAAAACTAGACTATTTAGGCAACTAACAACTGACTAAGCAAAAACAGGAAAATAACTACGATAACTAAAGTACATTTGACACAGGACTAAGACTAAGATAAATTTAAAAGACTAAGACTAAAATTAAATTTAAAATGGCTGGCAAAAGTAACACTAATTTATTGTTTGTTTGTTTCAAGTCATTACAGATATTTTACTGTTCAGCTTCAAAAATGACAAAAGAACCATAGCACTGTAAGTGCTGCTAAAGGAGTTCACTTCCAGAACAAAAATATACAGATAATGTACTCACCCCCTTGTCATCCAAGATGTTCATGTTTTTCCTTCATCAGTCGTAAAAAAATTATGTTTTCTGAGGAAAACATTTCAGAAATTATCTCCATTTAGTGGACTTCTACGGTGCCCGCGAGTCTGAATTTCCAAAATGCAGTTTTAATGCAGCGTGAAAGGGCTCTAAGGAAGATCTGTTCCCATCTCATTTTCTTCTTCAACTTCAAAACCGTCCAACATCACTGTTTTAACTTTTTTATAAAGGACGTTTGATCTTCTTTGTATGTTCACTTTGTAAACACTGGGTTCGGTACTTCTGCAGCGATGTAGGACGATTTGGAACTTGGAGGAGAAAATGAGATGGGAGTTTTTCGACATATGCTAACTGTTTTGAACCGAAATACACAGAGTTCACGCAGAGCTAGACAGGATGAGCATTTGAGGTTAAAAAGTTAAATAAATTGTAATTTTTATTTTTAGAAATAACCGATTGTTTCACTAGATAAGACCCTTCCTCCTTGGCTGGGATTATTTAGAGCCCTTTGAAGCTGCACTGAAACGGCATTTTGGAAGTTCAAACTCATGAGCACCATAAAAGTCCACTATTTGGAGAGAAATCCTGAAATGTTTTCCTCAGAAAACATAATTTCTTTACGACTGAAGAAAGACATAATACATCTTCTCCTTTAAGCCCACATTAAAAAAAAATCTGAACATCTTTACCAACTGAGCAACTGAAAAACTCAAAGAAACCAAGAGGCATTAAGTCACGTCTGGAGTTTGCGAGCCAAACCAAACATTTTTTTTTTTTTGGATGAAAATGTGAAGAGTTGGCATTGAAGCAAAGTATTTGGCAAAGATAAAGTCCAGAAAAACAATTGGCACCATCAAACATTTACAGCTTCAACAAAAGGGACTCCATCACTAGCAACATACATAGAACATATTTTATATATCTACATTTATGAAAAATAATAATGTCTGAAGAGCACAATGAAAAAGCTAAAGAAAAAAAAAAAATCTGGAAATTATAGCCAAAGCCCACAAAAACACTCATAACAGTTGTCCTCTAACTCTCTAAATCTAATTTGGCAGAACTGAAGCAGCTTGATTGAAAAATGGCCAAAATTCATAATCTAAATGTGCAAATGCAGCAAAATGCTCAAGATTCACAGTTGTCATTGCTGCTAAAGGGTTTTGTGCAAAATATTGACTCAGGGTGATGAGGGAGCACTGAATCCTTTTGTAAATGACAAATCGGCTCCCGCTTTGGAGAAAACAGTGTTGTAGAATAAAAAGATATTTGATTAATGTGCTGAGTTAACTGGGTTAATAAAGAGCTGGAACATTTTCCATGTGTTTAGAGGAGGAACAAAATAAAAGATTCATGTGTAAATTCAATCTCAAGGCAACGGACAACCCAAGTCCATCTAAATATTGATGCTTTTCTGTTTCGAGACCCAAGATCCATCACTAAGCTGCATTTATGATAATACTCCATAAAAATGTTTTGAAACTGACCTTGAGGTTCAATAGTGAAAAACAAGCGCCCATCTGTGCAGTAGTAAACCCATGTATAATTCAACATGTACTTCAACAGTACTGTGAAACTGTTACTCACACTTAACACGTCTGTAATAAACAGACAAAGGGACCGCGTTAACAGCAGTGGTCTCATCTGAATGTTAAAAATGTGACTGTGCAGCGCAGCATTTGAATTTCCCAACATTTCCTGTAGTCGGGCCAAGCATGAATAGAAGTCATTTACCCAGTGCCAGCAGACATGCCTGATGCAGTAGGGTTTCCTTTAAACTCAGTGTGAGATTGAATTACCTTCCATTGCCCTCCTCATTGCTGCTAACAAGTCTATTTCACAGCCCAGCTTCTGCTAGCGCCAAACTTATTAACCTCCCCTAGCATAAGGTACCAATCTAATTCCCTGCTTTCCACTCCGTGTGTTTGTGCAAGAGAGTACCATTCACTTTGCCTTGTGTATGTATAGTGTATATGCATGAATTAAATGAATAGTTCAACCAAAAATTTTGATTTCTTGAACATTTACTCACCCTCAGGCTATCCAAGATGTAGAGGAGTTTGTTTCTTCATCAGAACAGATTTGGAGAAATTTACATTACATCACATGCTCACCAATCGATCCTCTGCAGTGAAAGGGTGCCGTCAGAATGAGAGTCCAAACAGCTAATAAAAACATCACAATAATCCACAAGCAATCCACACACCTCCAGTCCATCAATTGACAACTTGTGAAATGAAAAACTAATGGACTGGAGTTGTGTGGATTACTTGTGGAATATTGTAATGTTTTTGTCAGCTGTTTGGACTCATTTTGATGGCACCCATTCATTGCAGAGGAAAAAATAAATAAATTTGTTGAGTCAACTTAAAATAATTTGTTACCCTGCTGCCTTAAAAATTTAAGTTCAGTCAACTTGAAATGTTAAGTTGTACTAAGTCACAACTTAGATTTTTGAGTTGACTAAACTAAACATTTGGTTTGTTAAACTTAAAAGCTGGGCTTGTTACCCAGCTGCCTTAAAATTTTAAGTTGAACCAACTCAATTATCTAAGTTGTCACTTAGTACAATTTAACATTTGAAGTTGACTAAACTTTGAGTTGACTGAACTTAAAATTTTAAAGGCAGCCAGGTAACAAATTATTTTAAGTTGACTCAACAAATTGTTTCTACAGTGTAGATGAGCAAGTCATATAATGCTAAATTTCTCCAAATCTGTTCTGATGAAGAAACAAACTCATCTACATCTTGAAAGGCCTGAGGGTGAGCAAATTTTCATTTTTGGGTGAACTATCCCTTTTAAGTTAAACACTGGAAGTATGACCTTAATACTAATCTTACAATGAGAAAAACAAAATTTTCTAAGTCTAACAAGGCTAATGTTAACGTAATAGAGCAGGTGCTATACTTAGAAAAAGCCATGCTCTTTAAATAATAGCATGGTAACACCATGGTATTATTATTTCGTACTCTGACGTACTTTGTAAATACTATAGTACATTCAGCCTGTGTTTACTGACAGTGAATTAACTGCTTCAATGAGTTAGCTGTAAACAGATGATACCACACCTGTAACAGCTTGTGATCTGTCAGATCTGCTCTATCCAAAATCATGTTGACAGCGGCCCGTGCATGAGTAAGCATGCGTTGTGATCAGCTAAGTCACCTTATTGCCAAAAAGACTAAAATATAAACCATTTACAGGTTCTAGACATAATTTGCATGATTTCCAAAATGCTAATTTCTTACCAAGACAGGAACAAAAATACAATCTGTGCTTGTGCAGTCTGTGCGTAATGTACAATCTGTGTACATTACGCAACGTATTTCACACAAGCTCTGACAGATCAGCGTCGCACACCAAGACCCTGTTCCAAAACATGGTGAATTGCCTTGCTGTGCATCATACAAACAGTATATTATTGTGAAGTGTTTATTTGTACTGAATTTATACTGCATTTTAAATCTTAAACTATATATATTTTTAAGACAACTGTACTTGCAGATAATATAACATTAATGAAATAAAACTCTACTTACAGTAAGTGTACGTGGACTACATTTTCATGTTTCTTAACGCTTAAGCACTTAAAAAAAATGTGAATTTTGTAATAATTTCAATTACGTTTTACTTTATTTTTTTTTATTTTTTTATTTTTTTACTTTTATTTTTTAAAAGTAACTGTTTTCTATTTGAATATATTTTAAAATGTAATTCCTGTAATTTCAAAGCTGAATTTTTAGCATCATTACTCCAGTCACATGATCCTTCAGAAATCATTCTAATATTCTGATTTGCTGCTCAAAAATCATGTATTATTATTATTATGTTGAAAACAGCTGAGTAGAATTGTTTCAGGTTTCTTTGATGAATAGAAAGTTCAGAAGAACAGCATTTATCTGAAATTGAAATCTTTTCTAACATTATAAATGTCTTTATCAACACTTTTGATTTAAATTTAAAGCATCCTTGCTAAATAAAAGTATTAATTTCTATAAATTCTTTCTCCACAAAAAATGAAAATAAATAAATAAATAAATAAAATAAAATAAAAAAAAATTATACTGACTCCAAGCTTTTGAATGGTAGTGCATAATGTTACAAAAGCTTTTTATTTCAGATAAATACTGATCTTTGGATCTTTCTTTTCATCAAAGAATCCTGAAAAAAAAATGTACTCAACTGTTTTAAATATTGATTATAATAAAAATGTTTCTTGAACAGCAAATCAGCATTACAATGATTTCTGAAGGATCTTGTGACACTGAAGATGATGCTGAAAATTTAGCTCTGATCAGAGGAAGAAATTACATTTTAAAATATATTCAAATAGAAAGCAGTTATTTTAAATAGTAAAAATATTTCACAATATTACTACTTTTGCTGTATTTTAGATCAAATAAATGCAGGCTTGGTGAACAAAAGATAAAAACACTAAAAATCTTACTGTTCAAAAACTTTTGACTGGTAGTTTAGTTGATTTTCATTTTAACTGTAGTGTTTTATTCAACATTACATTTAAAGTTAATATATTTTAAATGTACTAAATTGCAACTTCATCATTACAAATTACAAATATATTTCAATGCATGACATACAAGTTTCAATAGAAATTACATTAAATTTTAGCTACCCACTTAAAGAAATTAATTTAATTAATTTAGTTAATTGCATTTAATATAAATCTAAACGATAATACATTTCCATTTAATTGCAATTAACATTAAGTGTTCAAAAACATTACATTCAGTTCACACAAGTTTTAAAGAATATTATTTCCATAATAAGTACTCTTTTAAAATATGATATGCTAAAGGCTATTTTTCACAGGAGTAAGAACTTTGTGTTGTTAGAATGTCGCTAATGTAATAATGCAATAGTTTTGCAATCATAAAAATAGACAGCACCCAGAAATGTTGATTTGATGTTGAGTTTTTTTAAACTTGTCAAGATTGGATTAATTATCTTTTTAATCAACCATCCTCTTAGACTGATTTTTTTTCACTGAGCTCATCATGCATTTTGGCAAAAGAAGGTATCTTAGTAATTTCAGTAGATTGTATAAATGATAATAATTAACTTTTGTTGCCACCTTTGAGACAGAACACAATTGTGCTTGATATGCACTGAAGAAAAATGATTAGAGACAAACTTTCAGACAAAAATTAAAGAGTGACTGACAAAATGTAAGACACTGATAAAAGTTTGGGACTGTATATATATATATATATAAAAGAATATTAACAAACTACCTGACTTATCCTGAGGCACCGTTTTGCTTTGTTATTAACCTAGACTTCTCCCCACATTTATCCTGTCCTTCTGTTCCTCTGTGTTCGCCCCGGCCTCTTGCATTAGCCCAGGGCTACATGGTAATAGAGCAACTACTTTCATCATTCCCTTTTCCCCTGCCGTTTATCTGTTTATTCTCAGCTAAAATGCACTTAAACCTTTTGATTTATTCCTTTCATCCCTATACTGTGTGTAGGTGGATGTGGTTGGGGCATGGTGTTGTTTTCAACTTTGTTTTTAGGTCAGGGAAATGAATTATGGCAATTATTAAAATGAATTTATATAAGGAAAGTTCCTCGGCAGAGTGACTGAAATCTCAATAACGCACTTCTGCACACAACTGTGAAGCAGGCCTATCTATTCCTACAAATTTAATAAGTAGTGTGGCTGCGCTGTGCTGAGTGTTTTGTTTGTTTGCACTGAGAATTTGCTGGGAAACAAAGAGCCTAAATATTACAGTTTTTGATTATATTAAAAACAAAAATTAAGCAATGGCAAACATGACACCAAAACAAGAGAGCTTTTGTAACAGAGTAACCGAAGCAGGTAATCACAGCTTTGATATACAGCACATTACATTACAAATGTGAGATATTGCTTCTGTATAACAGTTCAATAAACAAGAAGTTAATATTGAGAAACTTACATTTTAAACACAATATTATCAGTTACTCATTGAAAAAAGTTCTGAATAATAACAAAGCAGAATCAAATGTAAAATTTCACACAGTAGTGATGTTTACCAAACATAACAGCTGAATGAATAATTGACTTGTTTCATTCCTGAATGAATCAGTGTAACTAAATAAATCAGATTAGTACATGATTCACTGACTCACTCATAAAGACTGTCACTTGTTCCATTTATGAATGAACCAGCATTTTTAACAAACCAGTTTAATGAATGATTGAATTACTCACTCATTACTTGTTTAATTCCTGAATAAATCAGGTTAGTGATTCACTGACCTCATTTATGAACTACCATTTTTTTTTAACAAACTAGTTTAATAAATGATCTAATGACTCAATTGTTACTTTTTTCCTTACTGAATAAATCAGTGATGTTGAATAAATCAGATTGGTACATGATTCACTGTTTCATTCATAAAGAAAGTCACTTGTTTCATTTATGAATAAATCATTACTTTTGAACAACACTGGTTTAGCGAATGATTCAATGACTTACTCATTACTTGTTTCATTCCAGAATAAATCAGTGTTTTTGAATAAATCACATTAGTGCACGATTCACCGATTCACTCATAAAGAGCAGTGTTTCCCACAGAATTTTGTGAGACTGTGGTGGTGGACCTCGGTCCCACTAGGGGGGTGTGGGGGGGCATGCCCCCCCAGGAGAAAATTTTGTACATTTTAAAGTTAAATTCATCTCTCTGGTGCACTCTGAGAGTTAAAAATTAAGAGCTCCAAAACAGGTCAGTGTACAAACTAAACAAAGAAAGAAATCTGGTGAATTGACTTGTTCTTAAAGTTTACAGGGAACTCAGTCAGTTGTGATATAGTGTCTCAGTCTAAAGTACACTCACACTGGTCAATTTGGAAGCCAAACAAATTAGAATATTATAATAATAATAGTTTTATATCATTATTCCTATGACAGGAATAGCCATATATTGTAAAATAATTGCACTGTAAAATAAATTAGTAAATAAATACTTATTGGTAATTAGTAAGTAAAATAAATGAAATAAAATTTGTATTTTTCAGGTATATTATTTTACCTTATTCTTCTGTAGGAAAATTACAATACTTTTGTCCTAATTTCTACACTTGCAAACATGACCTAAAACTAGTTTTGCCACATCTGCCAATGGCTGGTGATTTGAGAAAATTTATCAGCCCTAAATATTTTTTTTCCTGGCCATTAATCTGTTTTTGCAGTTGTACTACTACAAAAACTAAACATATTTAATAATGAACCAAAGAACCAACCACTGAATTTTAATCAAAATACAAACAAAGATGAAACACATGTAGCATGAGCATTTTTTAATTTAAATTTGTCTGTATCATTTCAACATTTGAATCAAAAACAGAATGGTCTGACTTTAAAGCTTTGTGAAACTATGCTAAAACCTGCATAAAACAAAAACAACAGACTGAATTTCACTCTCTGACAGCAGGTGGCGCTTGTGAAATAGAGGGGAAAATGCCATCGAAACAACGCGCTTGCTCTGCTTGTACAGTATTTTCTGTGCGCATGTCTGTTAATTTTAGTCCTTGCTTCCAAGAAATAAACCTATGAGCTTTTATTTTGACGGAAACTGCAGTAGAGCTTTTATTTTGGCGGTAAACTCCAGCTTCAGTGCAAACAGGTTTACAAACGCGTCTCATTACAAATCTAGTGAAATATTGTAAACATCTGCCCATTAAAATGTTGGAAATTATGCTAATGTGACAATGCGTAACTGGTTGCCGTTGCATTTTCAAACGCGCGCTAAACTCACGGCAAAAACAATGTTCACCGCATTGACTGTCAATCAAAGAGTCGCTCTTACTCTGACGCAGCAAACATCAAATCACGAACTGATCGTCTGACTCTGAATGAAGTGCGTGCTTCACAAACAAGCAGCGAAACAGACTTGATGAACGGATAAAACCATATAACGCTTAGTTCGTTAGACGGACACTTTTCCAAAGCGATGGCACGGAACACAACGTTAAAGACGTCTATGTTAAAATGACGAGTATAAATATTTTCGGTTTATTATGAAACTGTGGCGGGACAGATGAGACTGTGGCGGGCCGCCACACTCTAGTTAATGAATGGGAAACACTGAAGAGTCACCTGTGTCATTTATGAATAAATCAGTACTTTTGAACAAACCGGTTCAGCAAATGCTTTAATTACTGAATGAATCGGTGTTATGGAAAAAAACAGATTAGTACATTATTCACTGACTCACTCATAAAGAAAGTCACTTGTTTCATCAATGAATGAACCAGCATTTTTTACAAATGTGTTTAATGAATGATTCAATGAGTCACTTATTACATGTTTCATTCCTAAATAAATCAGTGTTACTGAATAAATAAGTGCATGATTCACTGATTCACCCAAAAAGACAGTAACTTAATTGATCAGTACTTAAAGACAGTATTAATCAGTACTTTTGAACAAACCGGTTCAGTGAATGATTCAATGACTCACTCATTAACTTGTTTCATTCTTGAAGAATCAGTGTTACTGAATAATTCAGATTAGCACATGATTCACTGACTCACTCATAATGACAGTTTAGAATAGCATATACTACTCTAACTATTTCTGTCATATAAATATATAGGAGAAATAGTAAGAGTAGTATGGTTGCATGCAACTTTGCATTCAGCCAGTCATATTTTTTTAACAAATTGACTGAAAGAAAGATCCAATTACTCACTCATGAAGACTGTAACTGTATGTGAAAAACAGTGTGCTAAATTCACATCACTCATTAAATAATAGACAAAAAAATGTCCAGATGCTGCTCATCCAATCAGATTTGAGGACTTGAACTAACTGTCATAATGCATTTTGTTATTTTTCTAATTAAACTGCCTATAAATGCATGTGCCATTTTGTGCATGAAATGTTTTGATTATAAATCCAAAACGTAGACCCATTTCCAAACATAGACCTGTTCCTTTCATCACATCTATACAAATCAGCGTAAAGAGCAGGAATATAGGTGACCTAAAACTGTCATCAACGTAATGTGCAGTAACGCTGTCCAGACTGCATGTGGTGTCTTCCCCTTATTTCCATTGTTACATATGTTAGCTAGTATGATTCTCCTTTCAGCACTTTTAAGGGCTATAAAGCGACATTTTAAACAAGGGTCTGATCATGTAAGGAAATGTTCTGGCTTGTTAAAAATGATGTGAGTCGTAGCAGAAATGTCAAAGACGTCGTGATGGAAAGAACATTTCTATTTAGGGTTCTTACAGGCACACTTAGGTGAGAACACTCTTATGTGATGTACTGTAATGGAAGCGTGAGGTAGTCTAATGTGTGCTTAGATGTACTTTTATCAAAAAAAATAAATTACATAGCAGCTTTGCACCTAAATATCTACCACTATTATGTATAAAAAAAGGAACATTTGTTTAGTACTTCAGTATTTTTCTTATTAATACAGATGGTTCAGATAGACGGTGGAGTACAGATCAAGCTTTGTGTTTTGCAGCATATGTGACCCAAATAGCCTGTCTTGTGTCACCATTAGCTGTGAACTATTTTAGTTAAAGTACATTTTTTCACCTCTTCTGAGCAAATCTGTGATCTCCTAACACCTATTGAGGCATCAGATGGACACCACCAGGTTGAATGGAACATGCTGTCTTAAAAAAAGAGATGATTTATTATGATTATACATTATAATATTATGCCATATAATATTTATTAATGGCTTCTACCAACAGCCAGGCCACACAGTTACGACAGAGTTTGGCTTCTTCTAGGTGTGTTTCTAGTTTCGGTCTGTCTTTTCCATCATTTAAGGGACTGTAGCTTCTCCCCAGGTGGCTCTTCATCTCTAGGCTGATGAAATGCTTGAGCACATGATAAATATTTAATCCACGTATGAGATCAGCGGCCACACTTTTCAAACAATCCTGGCAGAGGTCCTCAGTGGCTAATTGTCACACCTATGGCATGCCAATGAGGTTACAGCGGGCAAGAATCAATGTCCTCCCATCAGCCCCAAGGCACAGCTGAGGCCCAATCTGATGCTGATGGAAAATGACAAATGTAAGTAATGTAATAACCCACATTGGGGAGTGATCCATATTATTCTAAATCATTACAGCTGTGCTCATCATAAGAATCTATCCATCTAGAGTAATCTGAGAATCTGTTAATATGTTTAAAACAGAGAAATAAATTAGGGATGCACAATATTATCAGACTGATACTGGAATTGGCCGATAATGGCTTTAAATGTAAACATCACATTGGCCCCATATGAAAAATTATGCCGATAAGTATTGCCGATAAGAGGAATTACTCACTTGTGCTCTGGGTGTGCTAGCGATTAGATCACGTCAGCATTGTGGCTCATTCTTGAAGCAAAATTTAGCCTGAATGATGATTAGATTCACTGCATGTACAGAATGAAGAGTTCCGTGTGTGATAGAATAAACAGTAATAGCACATGCAGTGGCAGCCCCACTTTGCTGCCGTACCATGGGTGCAGCAGGCGCAATGATATTACACAGTGCCTGAAAGTGACCGGCACTAAGTTTGTGTAGATGCAAAGTTGCAGCCGGCAGAGTTGACGGCTGCGTAATATCATTGCGCCTGCTGCACCCATGGTACAGCAGCAAAGTTCCTTGATTATTACGCTAAAATGAGAGTATTGTTCCTAGCCATAATCGACCTAGAAAATTGCAACTTTTTATTTTTCGTCCGTCTTTGTACACGATGTAACTACAGAAGAGTCAAGTTTTAAATAGGAAAAATATCAAAACTCTTTGGTCATTTTTGAGCGAGATGCTAACGGTCTAATCAGATTCAATGATCAATGCTAAGCTATGCTAAAAGTGCTACCACCAGACCCGTAGATCGGCTGAATGGATTTGAAAACGGTAAAACTCAACTGTTTAACTCTAGGGGAGCTGGAAAATGAGCCTATTTTCAAAAAAAGTGGACTGTTCCTTTAAAACAACATGTGAGTTTTGCATCCAATAACCCCTTTAAGAACTAACAAAATTAAAAATAATTTCCGCACAAGAGAGACTTTTCAAACAAAAGGAAATATATCAGTATCGGCATTGGAAACTGGCCAAAATGAGTTGAAAAATATTGGCATATCAGATTTCGGCAAAAAACTAATACCAGCCTAAATGTAAAAAAAAAACAAACAAAAAAAAAAAAAAAACCTCAGACTCACTGAAGACAAGTAACCAGTCAGTGATTAAATAAGAATAAAAATCTAATTACAAGCAACAGTACAAAACACTACAGTGGAACTAATAAATAAGAAATGCTACATACATTGTAAAAAGTAATCAAATGTATAAAAACACTGCGTATTCTTCTGTGTAAATTAAATATACATTTCTTCTTATTAAAGCTACAAAAATGATTTAGTCAAGAGCAGTGAGAGATTCTCTCTTTTGTTGTTTGATTAACATGATAGACAGCAAGAATATTAGACTGCTGTCACTTTAAGAGCTACCCGGATCCAATATACTGTTACATATGTGTATTCTTTCTCAGCTGTTTGCTTACTAAATTACTGTGTTTATGAGGATACTTGCAAAACAGGAATTTTGACACATTATAGTTAGTGTATTTAACCATTCAAGGCCTATTAAGTGGCAAAAATAACTCAGTTCAATACTCCCACACTCAATGAGCACCATCTTCATGTGTGTTTGCCTCTCTGACAGAGCTTGGAACCAGTCTCTCAGACAGTGTAATTGCACTTGTTTTTAAACCACTATGCTTAAAAACGCATGCAAACAATACGTTTTCATGACCATGTAGCACAGCAACATCACATGAGCGTGTAACCGCAATAGAGACAATAGTCCAAAATCTCTCCCGGTTGACTAATTTGCACCAGTTAATCGTGTCTACCGGTATATTGCCCACCCCTAGGCAGCAGAATGGCTTTTTTAGTTTCATCATGTAATTAACCTACTTAATTATGGCAAATTTCTTGAATAACCTTAAAAAGTCAAGTTGTCAATCTACCATCAAAATAACAATGACCTACTTAGATAAAGTAACTACATTTTTTTTTAGTTGTATCAATGTTTAAAAATAAATAAATAAATAAATAAAAAGATAGAGAAAGATACTTTACTGGCTTTTTTTTAAAGTTGTAAGAACTCTGGAAATACTTTGGAAAGAATACAATCTAGACTTATACTATACTGTATGTCACTATTCTATTCTATTCTATTCTATTCCCCACTGATGCTCAGTGCAACTCTGTGAGACTCTGAGAAAATCCTTTCCAAAAAAAATCCAATGTCTGCCACAGCGCTATTTATAATATCTTTCTTGGCTGGTTGAAAAAGACAGAAGAGACCCAAATTTCAACTCTGGGAAACGGATGCTTGTTAATAAAACTAGACGCAATTCTGTCAAAGAAACAATAGGAAATACAGCACACAGTGCAAAGACAGTTATTAAAAGTATGACATAAATGTAGAGCAAGGAAGTTGCTGACAGCAGCTGTAAAAATATAGGTGCCAAATATGCACTGTCGTCAATGCACGGAGCTGTGAAAATAAATCATAAAGCTCCAAGAGAGTTTGTTGTCCCGTCCGAGAAGATTCATCTATGTTTACAAGAAGAAAGACTGCACTGATACTTCAAACTGTCATTGGGGGGCAATTTATTCATCAAACACTTCCAGCCAAGTTTTAGGCTACAGAAAACTGATCCAAAGCCCCCTTTCATCACTGATGAAAGTATAAGGGTGCACTATGTAATCTTAAATCAGGCAAAAGTAGATTTAGTCTTGTACTGCTAATCTACCAAAGCAAGACGGTTCCTTTTAATTGCTCTCTTTTCAAAAATGTATGAATACAGCCAAGGGTTCAGCTGAATGACCAGCAGCTGTGCGCTGGAGTGCACTGATGTCAATCAAACACAAGCTCCCCTGCCTTTACCAATCAATGAACTTGGACACCTGTGGGGTGGGTCAGAAATACTGAGCAGCCTATTCATACTGAAGCTACAACATAAGAGTGTCCACAATAATTAGATGGGGAAACCTTTTAAAGGGGTAGTTTAAAATTCTTAGAAATGCACTCTTTGTAATTATGTTTCATATGATTAAAAAAAAAAAAATCAAGGCATACATTTATACAAAAGTCTTATACAAAATACACAAAAAACAGTCATAAGTAGCATGGGTATATTTGTAGCAGTAGCCAACAAAACATTGAATGGTCAAAATTATCGTTTTTTCTTTTATGCCAAAAAATCATTAGGATATTAAGTAAAGGTCATGTTCCATGAAGTTTCCTACTGTAAATATATCAAAATGTAATTTTTTGATTAGTAATATGCATTGCCAAAAACTTAATTTGGACAACTTTAAAGCCGATTTTCTCAATATTTTGATTTTTTTGTACCCTCAGAATCCAGATTTTCCAATAGTTGTATCTCTTCCAAATATTCTCCTATCTTAACAAACCATATATAAATGGAAAGCTTATTTAAATCTCAGTTAATCTCAATAATATGTAACTGATTTCTTTTCTTTCTTTTTTTTTTTTCAACAAAAGAAACATTTCAAAACAATTGTGGTAATAAATTTGCTATATTTTTGTGTAAATCATGATGCTTTTTTTCAGGAATAGAATAAATAGAATTCTCTGATGAATAGAAAGTTCAAAGAACAGCATTTATTTGAAACAGAAGTCTTTTGCAACATTATAAAAGTCTTTTTTGTCACTTTTGATCAATTTATCACATCTTTACTATGAGTGTTAATTTTCTAAAGTTAATTTTACTTGATCTAATCTTGCCTTGTCATAAAAAGATTGATATCATTTCATTTCCTGTTTTTTTTTTTTTTTCTAAGATTAATAATTATGCTGAACCTAATTTTGTTATGCAAAACACCTAAGGTTTTATTTTCAAGAATAACATTTTTTATGTCTTTCATTATTATTTTAGGAAATTTGATACTTTCGTCTGTATATCCCCAGAAAAAAAAAAAAATCTGTAACACTTTACTTAAAGCCTTTATGTATAATGCATTATAATTATTCATAATACGCATTGTAATACATCATATGTTGTTGTAAATAATTACAACCCAATTTAAAATGCATAGTGTAACAATGAATTGACAAGTGTTATAATGTATTAACCGTGGTTACAATTATTCATGAGATTGTATAATGCATCATAAGGTGCATTACAAGGCAATAGTTAATGCATTAAAACTACTTTCATAATGCATTTCATATAAAGGCTTTAAAGGGGTCATTGGATCAACAACAAACATCAACAAAAGTAACATTAATCCTCTGCGTCTTCAGCGGCTCAGATGACAGGAGTAAATGACAACTGGTATGTTCACTATTACATCCAACAACAGAACACCTCAAACGCCATTGTTGTCTTACCTGCACCGGCGTCGAAACAATGGCGGTCGGAGGGTTTACAGCTCACTCAGGGTGGGTCTAAGGTAAGACGGCCGCGCCAATCAACTATCGTGGGAGTGGCCTTTGTCCGTGACGTTACACAGACAAGATGCTGAGAAATGCTTGATTTGAAAAAGGGGATATTACTTAGAAAGATTAAAAAAATACCACTGAGTGTATTTTTATCATTATAGGGTGTTTGTGTACACACACTGCCAACACATTTATGTTCAAACAACCACTTTATGACCACTTTAAGTAAAGTGTTACCAAAAATCTAAATAAATTTTAATTCCGAAATTAAAAACATGCTTACAATAAAATACATATTCAAGCAATTTTATCTACAAACTATAAAATAAGGTGTCATTTATTAACATTAATGTATTAACTAACATGAATGAACAATAAACAATACATTTATTGCACTACTTATTAATCTCTGTTGATGTTAGTTAATAAAAAATACAGTAGTTCTTAGTTCACAGTGCATTAACTAATGCTAACAAACACAACTTGTGATTTTAATAATGCATTAGTAAATGCTGAAATTAACATTAAGATTAATAAACGCTGCAGAAGTATTTTTCATTTTTAGTTCATGTTAATTAATGTAAACTAATGAACCTAATTGTAAAGTGTTACCTATTTTTGCATAAATAAATAGAAAACAAGTAAGCACCAGCAGAAAATGCTGTCCAGCCCAAACCCTGAGACCACACACAACAGAATAAAATGACAGAAGCAGCACTTCATTTGTCAAAATATTCCACTAGTTTTCTGAACCAGTCAGTCAGTTTCCTAAGCCGCATATATCTAATGAAACCAGCTGACATTTCCTATCTAGGATAGCAAGGGAAAAAACACGGAGTTGGAGAAAGTCTCATTTGGGGTGGCCTTAAGCAGCCTAGAAACTCTGCGAATGAACAAGTTAAATCCTAAGTAGGCAGCCTGAAGCGGGAAGGCATGGAGTTGCTTTTAAGAATGCACTTTTAAGTGAAAGGGATGAACATCTTGCATCGCACTTATTTCACATAGCCAAAGGTGCAGCAAAAACTACAATGTCTCCTAATTTTCCAGTTTTTGAAAGTCAGAAACAAACAAGTTTCAGGGTAGAAGCGCAGAAGAGGCTGACTGGGTTCTGATCAAAGCCACAGATGAAAAGGGTAGAGGGGGTGGACGTGGGGTCCCTGGAGAGCGGTAACCATCTGAGAGCAGATTAAAGTCCTATTCATTGATAATGAGTAGGGAACTATGAAAAATCCCCATGGTGAAAACGTGAAATAGGCCTGACCTCTGATCCATCTCGCTCAGGAACACGCGTTCACGATGTAGATCAATACATGCAGGTGATACAAAGAATTCTTTTTAGTTCTTATTAAAACCAAAAAGGGAAAATCACCATTGTTCAGATTTCCAAAACAGGTCTGAAACTATGCAAGACTGAGTTTGGTAGGTATTTAAATGGTAGATCTTCTGAGACAGTTCTAGCTGCAGCTAAAAGAGGTGTTTGAAAGGTCATTGTGTGGCATTCATCCCTCTAGCCAATAGCATTTGCCATTCTCAGTTATCTGGAATGATGTGGACCTGTAAATGGTGCTTGTTACTCAGATGGGTCACAAATCTGAAGTACTGACTGCTCATTAAATTAGCATTACTTTTCGTATAAACAAAAGACTCCCTGCAATCATACGGCTATTTATTCCTGTAGCGCCGAACGTTTCAGCCTCCAGGCCATCGCAATGTCAAATCACCCCCGTGGTCATTAAAAATCTCAGAACAACTAAATTTCAAGCCTTGCTCTCCCTGTTTCCGGCTACCTAATGATACTCAAATGTCAGCCTGATATATTTGTAATCTCACTGTAGTGCGACGGATGAGTTGGTCAGAGCTGTGGCACATTCTAGCTGCTGTCCCATTATCTGGCAGCTGCTACATGCAACTGTATTTGTGGCTGATAACTTGACTTGGATTGGCTCCTTTTTCATGAAGCCCACTGGAAGGTGGTATACAAGTGTAACACTGTGGTTATCAGGGCACATTATCGTACTGTGAAAATGGGGCATTTTGTTAATGTTCGCTGTGCAAGATCTGATAGGAAATCTCATATAAACTGCTGTTTCAATATCTTTAGAGGAGCCATAGATAAAACTAATGCAAAATGATTCTCATAAATCATTTGAATGCTTTAATAGTCACAAATCGCTGTGGATGTGAGGCTTACCTGGTACACTGTATAAATGCTTTGAAACATGACTCATGATTTAAATAATTAAGTAAGCAAGTAAGTAAATAAATAAATAAATCTTAAAGACTTGAAGAAACAGGATAAAATTGCATGGTTGCTTCAGCAAGGTTTATATCTTATGTTTGCTTTAGTATGGAAGCCAATTTCTGCCAAAAAAATAAAAAAATCTCGCAATTCTGACTTTTTTCTTAATTGCGTAACACAAACTTTCCGTTCTAACTTTTTTTCCAGAATTGTGAGATACAAACTCGCAACTGCAAGCAATAAACTCTGAATTGCGAGTTCTAAAGTCAGAATTGCAAGATATAAACTCACAATTCTTTTTTTTTTCCTCAGAACTGCATTTTTATCTCACAATTCTCACTTTTTCTCACAACTGAAAATTTATATCTCGCAATTCTGACTTTTTTCTCAGAATTGTGAGATATAAACTCGCAACTGCAAGTAATAAACCCAGAATTGCGAGTTATAAAGTCAGAATGGCAAGGTATAAACTCAGAATTGCAAGATATAAACTCACAATTCAGACTATTTCTCACAACTGTGAATTTATGTCTCGCAATTCTGACTTTTTTTTTCTCAGAATTGTAAGATATAAACTCGCAACCGTGAGAAAAAAGTCAGAATTGCGAGATTCTGATTTCCAATTCTGACTTTTTAACTTGCAATTGTGAGTTTATTTTACGCAGTTATGAGAAAAAATTCAGAATTGCGTTTATATCTCGCAATTCTAACTTTATTACTCATAATAGTGAGATTATGTCTCGCAATTCATACTTTTTTCACAGAACTGTGAGATATAAACTCGCAATTTTGAGTAATAAACCCAGAATTGTGAGATTCTGACTTCCAATTCTGACTTTATTCCTTCCAATTGCAAGCTTATATTGTGCAATTCTGAGAAAAAAAGTCAGAATTTCCCATTTGTCTCTTTGTATCTCACAATGCTGAGAAAAAAGACAATTGCCTGTTTATATCTCAATTTGACTTTATTTCTCAGAATTGTGTTTATCTCACAATTCTGACTTTTTTATTCGCAATCGTGAGTAAAAAGTAAGCAATTGTACAAAAAGTATGTATCACATTTTGCAAAAGATGTAAACTCACGATTGTGAGAAAAAAACGTAACTGTATTTTAAAAAGTCGCAATTACCTTTTTTATTTTTTTATTCATGGGCTTCCATACTTTAGTATTGGGAGTATGATGACTTCAAACGCCATAGAGCATTTTTAACATGTCATTTAATTTCGGAACTACCGCGACTGAGTAAAACAATCAGCGTAATAAAACATTGCCAGTGTCACGTTCAACTGTTTCAGACAAAACCGAACATACTTTTAGCGCCACATACTAGACACTTAACTTAGAAAGTGTGGGAAGAAACATAATATAATTTGCAGACATGTTTGCAGAAACATTTTTAACAATCCTGGTTTGCAATTTAAGCACAAAATGTTGTGATATGTATGCTTTAAAACATGCAAACTTTAGAAAAATAACTTAATTAAAAACATTCTATGAAAAATCCTAATGAATATGTACGCCGTTTTGCTTTTCAAGTACATTCTATCTTTCATGGAGGTTTAGAATTTATACTGCTGATTAAAAATGTTTTTGGCAGAAGTGAACCGACTCTTAATGAAGATGAGAGGCTTCTTGGAAATGTGGCCTCAGTCAGAGAAATGCATTTAAGCACAGCTGCATGTATTTACAGATGTGAGGTTAAAAAAAAAACCTACCACTATGTATTTAAGAGAAAAAATAGGATTTCACATCCATCTGTTACAGCCAAAAGCAACGGTACACCATTCCGAGTAATGGATTCATCAACGCAAACATACATTACCAAGAGTAAGAATAAATGTGAAAGGCTGGAAACAAACAGAAACACATTCCTAAGAAAAAATTACATCAAATTGGAGAATACTCAAAATTGGACATTGAAAGAGGAAAGCCAAAGTGAACACAAATAACCTAAACCCTAAAACATTATGGAAAGAGCGTTGGAGGTAAAAAGAAATGTTTAGTGCTTTTCATTTCCCGCTCAGACCTCAAAGTAAGCATTGTGACCCATTTAGTCATCTGTGTTTTTAGCCCGGTTTCTCTGCACTCATCCCCAAACAGATGGGTACTAAAGAAAGCAGGCGGAGTTTTGGCTCCAGCACTAAATCATGACACCTGCCGCCCTGCTGGCACATACACCTCACACCATGGGCTGCCATGGCCTCCTACCACCCAAAAAGCAGGTTGGTCTGTTCCTCTGTTTGACTATGATGCTATTGCCAAAACAAACCTAGAATATGTGCAAATCACATCATTTGGTTTTAAAAAGCAAACCTGTTAAGGTAGTATAAACAATAAGATCACTTGTGACGTCTGTCTGTCTAATGAAATGTCATTTCATCAGTTACTCAAAAGGTGAACTAGCTTCCTGGATGATTCAAGGTGTTATGCAAGTTTTAAGTGTAAATGTATGACCCCCAGCAGCATATTCGCTGAGTCACGCTCATTTCGGACTGAGGGTATCTCTAATGTATAAGCCTGATTAACCACAGCCGTGGACATTGTTGCTATTCATAGACACTGTTACTCCACAGATGTCTGTGCTTCGGCTTCCAGCAGGGATTTGACAGTTTCCAGTCTCAAATGTAGATTGATTAATGACTCACAGCTCCCCTAGAAACTTCTCTTCATTTCCATTATCAAGCACGGATCATTTAACCCTGTTCTGTCAGGATGGACTTTATTATGTTTATGTTTAGGGTCACACAGATGATGCATTTGTAAAAATAACTAGTCATTTTGAAATCAACCTGTTTTTTTGCCTGTTAGCTGATAAGTGCAATAATATACTGTTGTTTCACAAAATATATTTATGCTCTTTTAAAAAAACGGAACGTTATCCCTTCTAGTGACGGCATTTCTGTTAAGAGTCATTTTGACCCCAGCAAATAACATGCTGCAGAAAAATACATTAAAACAAAACAAATAGACAGTCAGGGGAATTCGTGCAGCATGTATACCAGTCAGAATATTTTAGCATGTAAAAATGCAATGCATTTATTCATGGTTTTTATGTGGGGCTTCTGAGATTTCAAACTTAAACAAATGTTAAAATTTCATGAAGGACAGTTTGTTCAAGGACGCTTCTTGAGTTCTCGAGTTCACATCCTGGTACTTTTGTGAACGCACGTCGAAGACTGACACTGAAGGAAAGAAATTGTTAAATAAAATCGTTATTTTTATGTTCTTTGCGCACACACAGTATTCTCGTAGCTTTATAACATCACGGTTGAACCACTGATGTCACATGGACTATTTTAACAATGTTCTTACTACCTTTCTGGCCATTGAACGTGTCAGTAGAATTGCTGTCTATGCTGTCTATAAGGGCCATTCTACAGAACTGGTCCAAAGTTGGAAACGTCTAGGAAAAAAAATGTGTCTTTTTCCAAAAAAATGTGCATGTTTGCAACTTTTACTATATCCAGGGTATACATTTCTAGTAATTGTGCAGTTAATTCTCTTATTGTATTTTTAGAAAGTTTTGAAATATTTGTCCTCTGCCCCAAATTTGTCACTACCGAAACACAGTAATATGTAATTTAATTACAAGGGTTATATTGACCTATTAAAGGAACACTCCACTTTTTTTGAAAATAGGCTCATTTTCCAACTCCCCTAGAGCAAAACGGTTGAGTTTTACCGTTATATCTTCGCACCTGCTGCACCCATGGTACGGCAGCAAAGTTCCTTGATTATTACGCCGGAATGAGAGTATAGTTCCTAGCCATATCGGCCTAGAAAATCGCAACTTTTCATTTTCCGTCAATCTTAGTACACAATGTTTTTTTATTAAAATATTTTCAGAGGTAAATCAATAACAATTACATTTTTAAAAAAAAATATATATAGTGTAATTTATGAGCTTTGTTGTATTTTGAATCCAATTTTTCTTTGTGAAAGGCAAAAAGTTGATCATATTGATTTCAAACTTAAGCATCCATTAGTTTGAATATACACTGAACCAAACACTATCATAACATCTTGGTTGATAATTCAGTATACTTTATTTTTGACAAAACATCCCACGTTTCAGTTGTGACTGAACATTACAGAATTTTAACTTGCATACTGAAACAGTACTAAAACATACGGCACCCAAACTCTGGAACAGCCTTCCGGATAACGTTCGGGGTTCAGACACACTCTCTCTGTTTAAATCTAGATTAAAGACACATCTTTTTAGCCAAGCATTCAAATAATGCATCTCATTAACTTTTCCTGCAGTTATATCCGATCAAAGGTTCATTATTAATCTTTTAGCTCTGGTTTAACAAATCTTCCTTTTCTTAGTTTGAACAGCAGCTACGCTAATTATGTTCCTATTTGTTCTCTGTTTCTGCCATGAGATTGACATCCCGTGGTAACTAGGAATTCACAAGCTCCAGTCTGGATCCAGAACACTTAAGAAGAGATGATGCCAACCACTCAGAGGACTTCAGATGATGCCAACCCTGAAACAACATACAGCACTACCGAATTCTGCTACTAATTTATAGTGTTCTTTGTCTGCTTGATTACGTCATCAATTGATCTTTACCACACATCTCTGCCATATGTACATCAAGCTACTACTAGATATATTGTAAAAATGTCAATTTGGTGTAAAGTTGCTTTGCAACGATATTTATCGTGAAAAGCGCTATACAAATAAATTTGAATTTGAATTTGAATTTAAAACATACTAAAATACTACAAATTTGCATAACTGTACTAACATTTTGTTTATTACCCCCAAATATGAGAATGATGTGTTTCACATCAAACATTAATGACATGTTTCGGTCGTGACAGTTTCAGTAGTGACATATTTATGCAATAATACCCAAAAAACAAAGACGTAACTACCGAAACTCCACCAAATGTTTCGGTAGTGACAATTTTAGATTCTTTTGAAGGTAGCTCAAAGATGCTAAGCAATACATGGTTAGCTAGCACAGTTCTGAACTGTTGTACACATATACAAATCTAAATGTTATGGAATAGCTTCCAAAAAAGTTTGGCAAGATGAGTGTTTGAGATTAAAAAGTATTTAAATTGTATTTTTTAAAATGAAAATAACCGATCGTTTCGCTATATAAGACCCTTCTTCCTTGGCTGGGATTGTTTACAACTGCATTTGGGATCGTTTGAAGCTGCATTTAAACTGCATTTTGGAAGTTCAAAATCGGGGCACCATATCAGTCCATTATATGGAGAAAAATGCTGAAATGTTTTCCTCAAAAAACATATTTTCTTTACGACTGAAGAAAGAAAGACATGAACATCTTGGATGGCAAGGGGGTGAATACATTATATGTGAATCTTTGTTTTGGAAGTGGACTTCTCCTTTAAAGTTACACATAGATCTTTCAGACTTTTGAACACATTTACCTCAAAATGATGCGGCCTATCTACTCACCATGTAGCTATGAGAGAGAGGGACACATAAATGTTTCCCGATCAAAAAAAAAAAATCTGGAATTTTTTACACAAATTTTCATAATTTACAAAGAAAACGTAGAATAAATATTTTCTGAACTTCACTTTTTAAAAGATACTTTTAAAAACAACTAAATAAATACAAAAATTATTTCCATAAGTTGATATTTAGGGGTTAGGGTTCGCGACAGCCACTTCCCAATTGAAAGTACCCAATAAATTATCATTTTATATATATTAAGCTTACTAATAGGCTTATTTTGCATATTATTGTGGGTTTCAATAGAAGGTAAACATCTCAGTAAACATCTAAGATTTGAATACTTTTTAAATGTGTTTTTTTAATTGTGGAACAGCAGTTTACACCAGTTCTGCCCAAAAAAAGGCCATTCTACAGAAAGCTCTCAAATTCCATAAAAAAAAATAGCTTAATTTGTGTTCTGAAGATGAACAAAGGTCTTACGGGTTTTAGAATGAGTAATTAGTGACGGAACCTTCATTTTTGGGTGAACTATCCCTTTAAGTTTAATTTTTTTAAAGTATGTTATTTTTTTTGTAGAAGAAAACAATAGGAGCTAAATAGCAGAATGTCCAACCTGCTCTTGTCCATACAATGATAATGAATAGGGACCAAAGGCAGCCGTGATCACCATTCACTTTCATTGCAACAGAATTTGCATTTTTTAGGTGAACGGAGCAGTTTAATTATGGTGACTCCTAATCCCAGAATTCCACAGCACACATTTGTAGCTCTTCCTCTAGCAGATCTGTTTTCTCCCTAATCTGCCCTAACGTGACAACTGCGAGGCAAGTGATTAGCAGAGAGCAGCACAACAGCAGAAAATATTTACTCCCTGCAAATATTTACCCGCTCTGTTAATTACAACTCTGTTAAGTCACTTCCCCACCTGTTCTTTTAATCTGTCTTTTAAACAAAGAAGCTAAATTAAATCAAACCATGAGTCACAATAATTATAGACTTTATCTCTAGTTGCTGCTGTACACAGATGTCACGGTTGACTCAAGACAGATTTTTATAGATTTGCAATAGCGTCGCCTCAGGCAGACTTCGCAGTGATTCACGCTCACTGTATAATACATGTATAATGAGAGGATCAGGGAGACGAACGCGGTCATTATGGCTGATTCTGTACGGCTCGCAATTCTTTGACTTCGGTTGCTGTACTTGAATGTGTCGCGGACATCTGCGGCAGACATCTGCTCAGTGGATGACATACGAAATCTCTGCCATGTTCAATGTATTGAAGAGCTCACAATGGCTGACACATATGCTGAAGCAATAGAGCCGTTCTGCCAATAGGCGAAATATAGCCAGCGCGTCCCAAAGGGACCCCAACGTGCAATTCCTTGTGAACAAAGCCAACGTGGCAGACAGTTTAAACAAAAGCCTGTTTGACCAGAATTGGTTTCATGTTTTGTGTTAAAAATTCAATACTTTCTGACGGCTGAGGCATAGTAATCACATTTTGGTCTCTAAACTCAGATAATATGGAGTGAGTCATGATTACACTGGTAGAACAAGTCTGTGTCAAAATCTTGTCAAAAGAGCAGCTAGTTGAATGAGGTTTCTGTCAGAAAACTGCCTGCCATGCTTTAAACAATCTATTTAATTTGTCACTCAAACAGCATTCGGTTTTAGTGGATAATGTAGGTGAGAGAGAAATATTTAGAGCTGTGGAAAAGCAGCTAATAAAGTATGAAGGACCGAATAACCTCATTTATTTCTGAAAATAAAGCTGTGGGGGAAACGAACAAAACTAACCTTGAGACGCTTCGAACAGCTGGCTTCTGAGATCAAAGCAATCGGATCATTTTATAGCACTGCCAATGAAAATTGAAACTATTACATGTGTTTCTGCGGCCTGAGGACTTGATATCTACACATTAACAAAATGGAAATGAGAGTGGGAAACTGCCTGTAATCCACTGAGTGCAGTGTAGGCCAGTGCATAATGCTCACTTTTGACCTGGAATCGGAGTCGTGTTATCCCAGTGACCAAGAGTCCCACATTAAGACAGGTGCTTATGACTATTCATAAGGAGTCAAATGCTACCTATTCACATCAAATTCCAACACCCACTGGTGAATGTCAGACATGAATATTCATGCCAACATAGGCGTTTTTGTTCTCAGCAGGTATTTTTGATGATGTAAAGTAAAATATGAGGGAATTCATATACTCAAGAACTTCTCAGAAGCGTTTCCAAGATCAGCTTTCATGTGCTGGAGAACAAAAAGAGCTCAAATTATTCCAGACAGACACCCTGAATGACAATACAAAGTAAACTGCAACATCTTCACCAAACCTCTTGCATCCATACATTTCACCCATAAAACTAATACCTAGGAATGGCTTGAGAAAGCCAATTTACTGATCTACTATTTAAGCTGCTTCTTCTTACTCTTCTTCTGAGGCAAAATGTAAACACTTTCAGACCTTTAGACTGGTCTAATGCGGTGTGCTACATCTTTTCTAACTAATTCAACTTACGGTTTTTGTAAACCATTTGTTTAGCTGTTTTTGCTAAATCAGCTGGTTTTAAGCTGGATTTTTACATTCATTTTAGCAACATGTTAAATCCAGTGTTGAGGAAAGTTACTTTTAAAAGTAATACATTACAACATTGTGTTACTTCCTAAAAAAGTAACTAATTACGTTACTTGGTTACTTTTTATGGAAAGTAATGCGTTACATTACTTTTGCGTTACTTTCGTGTTACTTTTAAAATCTGGACAGGGCTTGCTTGTTTGTTTTTTTAATATAAAAAGTATTTAAAAAGTATATTTAAAAAATAATATAAAAAGTATATTTTTAGCAAATGTAAAAGCCCTTTCACACCAAAGTGAAATAAATAAGCCTCAGGCTGAAAGAAAAGTCAATTCACGTGTGTACAGTAGAACACAGGAGGATTAAATACATAAAGGATATTTGTGTTATTTAACATTTAATTATTGCAGGTTTGCGTCATATTCTGAGTTTGCGTTTCACTGTTTTAATTCATTTTGGTGAAGACTGAATCTGTTTTTTTGCAAGTGAGATGAGTAAATGCATGTTCACATTTAGTATAGAACTACAGTATCATCATGTGCGCCAACATAGCGCACAACGCCTCTGTACTTCCGATTTCTCTCAACATGGGGACAGGAGACTAGTCAGTCAATAAATGGGAAAACATGGAAAACATGGCGTTACTTATTTGTAATAGCAACTCAGATATTTTCTTGAAAATGAAAAAAAATAATGAGTTACTGTAACGGGGAGTGAATGACGAGAGGCGAGCGGATCCATTTGCGAGCTTTTATTATATGGACGAGACAGATACATAGTCGAGCAGGCAGGGTCAAACAGGAGCAACAGGTAAAACGCAGGCAAGACGAGAAGAATAATCCTTTAACAAGCGATAATCCACAAGGCAGGCGGCTAGGCAGAAGAAAACGAGAAAACCAGGCGAGAGATCAAAAACCAGGAACTAGGAACAGGGCACAAGAAACTAGGAAACGCTAACGATGGGGATAACAACAATACAACAATCCGTGAAGTGCACTGGGAAGGACCGAGGCTTTTATAGAACGCCTGATTGGTCACGGGGGCTGACGCAATCAGTGCGGTGGAGGATGGGAGATGCAGTCCGGAGTGTGGTGCAACAGACAGAGTGTGATGAAGGGGTGAGAGCGACATCTGGTGGTGAGCGGACAACGGGACACCGACCAGATTCGTGACAGTTACTTTACTAGTTACTTAAAAAAAGTAATCTGATTACACAACGTCTCGGCTGCGTACGTAACTCTCGTTCCCTGATGGAGGGAACGGAGATGTTATGTCGTGACCACATTAGGGGAATCACCTGGGAACCCTAATGTTGTCACAACATAACTCGTAGTGACCAACAGACAGGGAACTTGCGTTACTTGTAATGCATTACCCCAAACCCTGGTTAAATCACATTAAAAACATGCTAGTAACATGCTAACAACATGCTGATCATGTATGTAACATGCTAGAGGCATGCTAATCAACCTAGGAACATGCTAGCAACTTGATAGAAACATGCTTATCATGCCAGAAATATGCTAACCATGTTAAAAACATGCTAACAACATGCTAATCATGCTAGAAACATGTTAGTCTCAGCCTCAGCCTCAGACGTCAGACCCATGGACAGTTGGCTGAATGTCTGATGCATACGGCACAAAAAAAAGTGATTGGTTGCTTTACCTGTCACTCACATGGCCTCTTGGGCGGGCCTTAGCCATTCAAAGCGGACAATGTTCCCAGACCTTCTGCCGTCAGTCCGAAGGTCTGGCTACACAAGATTATTAACATGTTAATATGTTAGTCTCAGCCTCAGACGTCAATTCACAACGCCCATGGACCGCTAACTGAACGTCTGTGTTGCATTCTTTACCGTTCCACATGGAAACAAAAATGCTGTGATGCCAAACCCCCTCATGAAAGAAGAAAGCTGTCGTGTTTACAGCTGTGACGATGAGTGCTTATTGGGATTAACTAAAGGCTGGATTTTCAAAAGTATGTGAAATATTTAAAGTTCGCAACACAAAATCTTTAAAATATGTTAGAGAGTTCTGCACACCGGTGTGTTATTGTGGGGACATTTTCACACCCCTACACATAATGTGGCACAAAACGAAACGTGATTGGTTGCTTTCCCTGTCAGTCATATGGCCTTTTGGGAGGGCCTTGGCCATTCAAAGCGGCCATGGTTCCCAGACCTTCTGCCGTCAGTCTGAAGGTCTGGCTACGCGAGACTATTAACATGTTAACAGCATGCTAGCAACATGCTACTCATGTTAAAAAAACATTCTAACGACATGCTAATCATGCCAGAAACATGTTCAGTCTTCATATCATAGTAACAACATGCTATCAACAGCTATCTTATCTATCTAAACCTTCAAACTTCAAAATTTTACAACTACTTCAAATTTTCAGGCAGGCTTTCTCAAGCCAACTTCAAAGTTTGTTCTCAAACTTTACTCATCTAGTTATTTGAAATTATTGTTTTGAACACTGAGTTAAAAACCAAGCCATTTTTTTACACATATGTACACTACCAGTCAAAAGTTTTTGAACAGTAGCATATTAATTGTTTTTTAAAGAAGTCTCTTCTGCTCACTAGCATACATTTATTTGATCTAAAGTACAGCAAACAGAAACATTTTTATCTAATATAAAATTTATCTAATATAAAAAGCATAATTTATCTAATATAAAAAACTGTTGTAACATTACACACTCTACCACTCAAAAGCTTGGAGGGGACTATACAAATTAATTGCTTTTTTTTTTTTTTTTTTTTTTTTAACCAAGGATGCTTTAAATTGACCAAAAGTGATGATAAAAACATTTCTAATATTACAAAACATTCCCATTTCAGATAAATGCTGTTCTTCTGAACTCTCTATTCATCAAAGAAACCTGAAAAAAAAAATACTCAGCCGTTTTAACATAATAATAATAATAATAATAATAATAATAATAATAATAATAATAATAATAATAATAATAATAAAAATAAATATTTCAGGAATAAATTACATTTTAAAATATATTCAAAAGAAAACTTAAAAAGTAAAAATATTTAGAAATTAGCAAACTGTTTTTGCTGTACTTCGGATCAAGCAAAGTTTGGTGAGCAGAAAAGGCCTCTTTAAAAAACATTTAAAAACTTACTGTTTAAAAACTTTTGAATGGTATTGTAAATAAGCATTTTATTTAAAAATATAAATATATTATATTTTTAAAATCATGTACATCTATAATTAAAATAAATCAACTTAAGTCTAAATCTTCAATGTAAACAATACTGAAAAAACCTTAAAATCAGTGACGGCCCTATAGACATAGAAGAAAATGTTAAACCAAAATTCCAAATGGAATGACATCTGAAATGACAAACCGTCACACTAAATTCTATATTAATAATAACCTTTTTAAATAATACATGCTGCTCTTGAATATGTACAATTATTATTTTACCAAAAATAAATGGATAAGTGAAAAAACGAGTTTGTGGCATATGTTTTAATGGAAAGTTACATGGGTAGTCCTTTAAAAATTATATACTGAGGAGAACTGTAAAAGAATAATTTTCTCAAAATTGTCATTAAAATACTTACCAGTCAACTGTACCAGTATTGTCAAAAGACAAAACATTCAAACACACACACACTGAGATGACAACTGATACACTATGGGTGGAATTCATCTAAAATTAGCCCAAGAAGAAAGAAGCCGCTAATTATTGTCAACCTCACACGTCTTATCCCACGCAATGATGGTGAAACACCCGTCCAACATAAAGGAATTTCTGATACGTCTACCACCAATAACGCTTTCCCTCCACGTCTTTCACAAATCTCAGCTTGCGGCAGTAAACAGTTAAAGTGCCTGATTCGGTTCCACAGAATTCCCCTGCAAACCTTCATCGTTTATTAAAAATCTCAGTTATAGAAGACACAGCTCAGGAGCAGAGTGGGTATTATAAATCCCAAAGCCTCCAAAAACAGTTTTGTAAATGTTGACATGAACATTGTTTTGTATTATCTTCTTTCATTCCGATGGTAAGCAAAAGTGCATGCTTGTAGACACTCGCTGGCCCGAGCATCTTCTGCATACTGTAGTAAGATGTGAGAATGAGGACAGAAAAATGCTTGGTGGACATAAGCCGATATGGGATTTGCTCTTGTTATGATCAACTTAAACGAGTGTGAGAAAGGCCTGAAATTAAATTAGCGAAGGCAGGGCTGACTGAGCACAGCTGGATTAGCGAGGCTTGACATGGACGGGTCTGAGCGAGACCCTGCTGGTCTCAAAGTGGAGCTCCTAATTGAAAGCCGGAATACCAAACAGCAGGCACTGATGGAGCAAACGAAACAAGATGGTACTGAAGGGAGTCCTGTGTGCTCACTCCTAATTGGGTCTCTGATGGGTCAACAGAATCATTATCACTCCAAAACATGCTGATTACCGACATCTTGTTTATCTGTGCGTCTTGGCGAAATCCCTGGCAAGGTAATAACATTAGCATAATTAGCACAGCACTTCTCCTATCCATTCAGAATGAAGCATGGCGGAAGCGAGAATTAACCCAGAACAACTTAGGTTTCCAAGAACTTTTTAAATATCAAACAGATATTTGTTACAGGCCTAAGAGATGCTTAGCAATCACATCAACAGCTCTTGAAAAACGGCAGGGTTTCCTGCAGGAAAATTACCAGCTTCTGATGGCAGTTAATCTGTTATGACCTGGTTTTTATAGCAGGTTTGCAAAGTGTTATGATTTTTTTCCCACCATTATTATTTGAAAGTAGAAAATGGTTCTATGCATTGTGACATGTTTACATGATAGAACAGTTTTTTTTCCAGTTATTCTATATTATTTTTTTTCTCTCCAATAACAAATGGTTTCAAAACACATCTAGCATGTAGGTGTCAATAATGTCAAGTCCGACCTTGTCTAACAATTTTTACTGAGCCAATGGTTTGCTTCGAGTTTACTTTCATAATGAACAATGTATTTGGACCTGAATGGAGTAAATGGAGCATTCTGAGTGAAAAAGGCAGCAGTTAGGTTCATGCCTGCTGAAAGTGTAGTGAATTTTATGTGTGCTACTATCTGTCTTTTAGATACTAATGCAACAGAAACTCCAGTACATGATGGAGCCATTTAAAAGATGTCAATTTCCTTGCAACCAGGCTTGGACTACACCAGGGGTAGGCAAGCTCAGTCCTAGAGAGCTGCTGTCCTGTCCAGTTTAGCTTCAACCCTTTAAAAAAAACCTTACCTGCCTTTAGCCTTAGTAATCCTGAAAATATTGATTAGCTTGTTCAAGTGTGTTTGATTAGGGTTGGAGCTCTTGAACTCTTGACTACCGCTGGACTACACAAACAAGCAACTCATCTGGGAATGCAACGTAGGCTATTTCATCAGATTTAAAAGGTAAATCACTTAGAAACCTACGCAAACACAGGAGAATACATCTATACATTCTTAACATGCTAAATGTTCATCGCGATTTCAAAATAAAAGTTTAAACCCTCATTTTGAGTTTACACGTTTTGATGTCCACATATTCAAGAAATTACAGTGGCTGTAGCTTTTCCATCATAAAGAAATGGCCAAATATTAAAGATAAAGTGGACAATTAAATGTTGTTGAATCAATATTAAACAAAGATTAGATCGCGCAGTAAAGTGTAAAAACAATCGTCAAGCCGTTGGTGCCCTCTGCAGGCATTTGTTATAATGCGTAATGTACTTTAGCTCTGTTTATAATACATTATGTATTTTAACATTTTGTTCAATAAAACCATATGATTACTTGCTTTTGATACTTTATTTGAACTAATTATTATTGCCTCGTTGCTATTATATATGTATTTTAAGTTAATTTAAAGGCTATTGTTCACTTAGGTCTATTTTTATTACTACAAAAAATATATAATTATTCCTTTACTCGATTAATTGTCAGAATAAACGACAGATTACTCAGTTACCAAAATAATCGTTAGTGACAGCCCTCCAAAAATTAAAAGGACAGTCCTTCCAAAAATTAAAATTCTCTCATAAATTACAGAAAAAAAATGCATACAGGTTTGGAACAACATGAGGCTGAGAAAATGATAATTTTTTTTTTTTTTAAGTGGACTATTAAATGAAAGATAGAAAGAAAGAAAGAAAGAAAGAAAGAAAGAAAGAAAGAAAGAAAGAAAGAAACATTACTATAGTGTACAAATAGTACTAAAATAACACTGCTATCAAGCTTAGGCAAACCCAACAACACTTTAAGATGAACAAAAATGGACAATAAAAACAATGAATTCATTACAGTGGGCTACAAGGTTCTGAATGAAAGGGAGAATGGAAATTGATAAACAAGCAAATAATCAAATAATTCCCAAGCTTTTATGACAGTAATTATAGCCCTTCTAGCTTATTCAGGTAAAAGCCCATCCGTGAAAAGCAGTGGGCCTACACATTCAGTCTACAGTGTAAGTGTCTGCCAACAACAGCGGCCATCATCAGGCCTGATGGCATCATGGTGGCAGAGAGATGCTCTCTAGGGGGCCGAAGGGGCAGCTGCCAGGATTCCTTCCGCCCCATTACTCCCACATAATTAGATCACCCCTAACAATTTCAACTGCTGGCATTGCGCTGGTGGAGCCATCTGTGACAACATCTTACCTGCACTCATTCCTGACTAAATTGCTCTACTTCACACACCTTGACACCTCCTGCAGGAGTAGTTCAGCAGCATCTGGTCACTGATTGAGGAAATCAGGAGAGTCGTGGAACACAGCTTCACCTGAACACACAAGTCATGATGGAAAAAATAAAATTAATGTGACCAAACTGGTTCCTATTCATTCTCATTGTGTTACAAAGAGCAGCTTGGACATTATGCTAAATATTTCCTTTTTTTGGTTTACAGATCTGTTATTTTTGCAATTTCTTTTAGCTGTGATAGAAAAAAAACTTGGATAATCTGCTTGCTATTTGCTGTTACCATCATTTTGATGGCCTTGATTTCGGAGTCCATCTGTGTGAAACACCTCTACAAATGGCACTGCCACTTAAAGGGCTCTGAGTAGGCATTTCAGAAAACAGAGGCTACATTTGGATTGCTGCCTATGTTATGAGTCATTTGAGCATGTTTGTGAATGCATGTTTTAATCAAATATGAGTGTCGCAATAGCCAAACTTTAATGAAGCCCACTGTAAACACTGGCACTGCAGGAGTATTCATTGTTGAGCTTGTGGTGCAAAAGGATGCTAATAAGGAAAGAGATCAAAGTGAGGATGTTATGTGAGTTCCCACAAGACTTCATGGCCCATATTGCTGTTCAGCTCCAGGCTTCCACCTGCTTCTCTTCTTCTCTTTAAAATCACCCAGCACACTATACAGCCTTATCTACACAATTCTATTGCCATTATTCCCTTTGTGACCAAAGTGCATAGTTTGGGAAGTTTTGGAAAAAGCTGTACTGACAAATCTGTGATGCTGATTATGATATTACTGCTTATTGCTAAATATAACTTGACTGGTCTTCAAATTTCATTTTGTTTTGGTTTAATGATATTTAAATAGCCTAAGCTCGTCTGATGCTATTTTTAAAGGAATAGTTATTTTAAAAAAATCAATATGCTGTCATTGTTTTGTTTTTTGTTTTTTACCATCACTATCCTCTTAACACAAAAGGGTCGTTTTTAAAAGAATTTTCATGCAGCTGTTTTCCATACCCCAAGAGAAAAAGGAAAAGAGAATAAAGAAACACTTGATAAAAATGTCATACGATTTATATGCTAGTCCAAGTACTTTGAAGTACAATTTAACAGCCAGTCACATTCCATCCATGAAATACAGATAGGTCAGGATTCATATTAAATGTATGGTTCCCATAGAATGCAAAAAAAAAAAAAAAAAGGATGTCTTCAGTGCAATTTTGATTTAAATAAAAGTGATTGCCAAAGGCATAAAATATGGCAAAATGCATTCATGAATCAGAAGTGAAACGGTGCATAATAATGAATAAGCAGCTACAAATATTAACGTTTTGGATTTACATAATACATTAACCTACAATGTACACACTTTTCAAAGCAAAGTTCAAAGGACTGCATTAAAACTAGAATTGCTGAAATGACTCAAATAGAATGCCTGCATGCTAACATGCTAATGGAAACACAGTGTTAAACTAAATTAAAGCATTATCAATGCACAAAAACGTATGCAAATTTTACATAAAAGAACAAGAACTTACAGTGAATACAGGAAAAATCAATCAAGCAGCAGATGAACACCCATAAAGATATATATTGTATTCAGGTCTTTTTTCACCTGGGTCTGAATTAAATTGCTTCCTGTCAGAGCAATTGCAACTAGGGGGAGCAAAATCGCACAGGAAACAACTACATTAAAGCAGAACAATAAATCGATGCAGAATCGATTCGTGGATTTTCCGAATGCATCGCGATTCTATCTTGAATCGATTCTGAGCTCAGTTTTGAACAGCAGATGCATGCTTTAGAATCAGCTCTGCTTGCTTCCAATTCCTTACACACACTTTAATCTAAAATAACCATTTATAAAGTTCGAAAATGTTGAACACAAAGGTTGAAAGGTTACAAAGATGTTCACAAGTGGGCTGTGTTTACATTAATCTCACATCATAAAAACATGAGAATTAATAGAACTCTAAAAACTAGATTAGAGCGCCATCTGCTGTTAAAAACTAAGCTCAGAATCGATTCCAGAGAGAAGCGATACATTCGGAAAATCTCAGAATCGACACACGAATCGATTCCACAAGTATTTATTGTCGCATCCCTAAACAGGAAACAGCGATGTCATGAATATCTTAAATCTAATGAGCCACTTCAAAATGTTCCATAATTTCTGTGACCAATTACTTTCAGGATTGAGTAGGCCCATTTACTATATTTGTGTGTATTATTTACTGTATTTATAATATTGGCCTACTTTATTTGTGTGTTTATGTGTGTCATTTTTGAAACTTGACATATGAACCGTCAGTGTATGGAAAACAGCTGTATTTCTTGTATTTAATGGAGGGCTGGTCTTTTGTTTTTAACATGAGGTGAGTAAATAATACCAAAAAAAAAATTGAGTGAACTATTCACCCCAACTAATCTAAGGAACAACATATTTTGTAGAATCAAACACCCTCTTTCAAAAGCAACATCAGAGGCTTGCTTCCATCCTTGACAACTGTGATCTCGAATTCATGATTGCAAAGTATTTTGACTTTTTCCCTTAAAGAAACAACTGACAAACAGTCTTATTTACAAGACAACAGCTTGCACTTGTGTTAAATGGTCAGCACTTTTCTTCAGTCAGCAAAACACGTTCAAAAATACATTCACATCAAATATGGAGCGCGGATAAAAGTCAGCGCCTATAATTGGAAACACGAGGGCAAATTGTTCTAACAAGGCGATAATAGCGATAATGAACCACTCTAAAGTTTCCTCATTTGCTAGCAAATAACTGATCGTACTTGAAGCAGTTTTCCTTTGGATTAAGAGTTATTTTAGCACTGTTTCTATTTTCATCTAAATGAAAGCTCCTTATAAAAGTTAGCAGATCTCTATAGACAGCACCTTCCGAAAGTATCTGAACAGGATCATCTGAGAAGTATCCAGAGGGAAGAAGATGATGGGGTTTATTAATAGGACTTGGGCTGTGCTGTAGGCCTGTCAGAAGGACTGAGCTGATCATCAACATATCATCTTTCTAAACCTCCCTGTGGGATGGAGCGGGCAGCTACAGAACTCCCTGAGTAAAGTTTTACCGCCGGAAATGGACAATATTGGAAATGTTTTCCACAGAATTGTGTTTCTTTTTCCATTTGTAGAAAGAATCACCTTGAGAACTGAGCATACAATGAAAATGAGACTTGGGCCTTTTTTATAAGCAAAGCTCTTTTCTGAAACTTCTGAAAACGTAAGTATTGTCCAAAGATGAAATGCAAAATGTGGAAACCAGAAGGGGCCGCAGCTGCTGCTACTTCATAAACATCAAAATTGAAAGGACCCCTAGACAACCCCCAAGTCTCAGAGTTTATCAAAAAGTTTTACTGAGGGGATTGCTTTCCCAGATCTGTCGTAGCTAGTTTAACTCCAGCATCTATTTAAGTTCATTTTGGTGGTGCAACCAATAGCAAACAAACATTTGCTTGAGGATAGAGCAGGATTGCCAGTGGCTGAATAGTCCACGCTATTCGATGATTTTGTTTCAGTGAAACCTGTCTGAATGCGTTTCTTCAACTCCCTCAACACCAGTCTACTGTTTATCTTTGCATGTAAAACAGGCTATAAAACAGACTCAGTAATAAGATATCGTCTTACATTAGGGAATATAGCCTTATTAGCAGTCAAGAGAAACCGTGCATGTCATTGCTGACAACATGATTGAGCTCGAGAACAGACGCTATCTGGACGCATGGAATATCATTATGTTTACAGCAGGAGAACGTTCCATTATATGACATTTAGCGGACAGTTTTCATCCAATGCAGTTTATGGCATAGCAATTCGCCCTGCAGCAAATTGACATGTCGTGGCTTGCTTAAGGGTACCATGGTGACTGGGCATCTCGCTAATTGTCCTATTTGAGGATAACACCATCACGTCCAACTGATTTCAGGCAGGCTTCTGAGGCAGCATAATGGTCTAATGATCTACAACAAAATAGACAGAGCTTTGGTCAAATAAAACCAAGAAAATCAAACACGAAAATACTAATGTAGGTTACTTCAACAAACCTCAGGTTGCATCACTTCTAGTTCATGTCTTTTGATAACTAAAAAGGTTTTTTTTTCTTCTGACTAACATTCGGATATTAAAACTGAATAAAATGTCAACAATAAAAATAGCTACAATGCCCTACGTAAGTATTGGGAATCTCATTATGAAATATTCTCTAGTTCACTATGGCCACAATTATTGGCACCCAGCTGAGTTTTCTCCTATGATGCCTGATGGGTTTGGAGAACACCTTACAAGAGATCAGAGACCATTCCTTCATACAGAATCACTCCAGATCATTCAGATTTCCAGCTCCATGTTGGTGCTTCTTCTCTTCAGTTCACCACACTCACTTACTATAGGGTTCAGGTCAGGGGACTGGGAAGGCTTTGGCAGAATCTTCATTTTGTGCTCAGTGACACATTTTTGTGTTGATTTTGATGTTTGTTTTGATCATTGTACTTATGGAAAATCCAACCAAGCCGATTATAAGATTTCTAGCAGAGGCAGTAGGTTTAGATTTATTATCTGTTTGTATTTGACAGAATCCATGATGCCATGTGTCTGATCAAGCCTGGTCTATTGTTTATGCGTAGGTATTAATATGTACATTTTTGTACGTTTTTATTGATGTTTAAACGTTAAATTTAGAAGTATTTCAACGTTTAAATCGTACATATCGCTACGTATTTTAGCTTAAAAAAAAACGCAAAATATTTACGTACCTTTTATATCATTAAGATATTCGTATCAGTGCATTTTTTTTTTTTTATCATTTTATCAAGAAGCAGTTTAGATTTTTAGACCCCCTTAACCTACCTCCAAACCTAAATCTACCTATTTTTATACTGAATATAAAAGGATATAAAACCTCCTACCTCTAAACCTAACCATAACCATTTCTGTAAAGCATAAAGAAAAACATGACAGACAAATAAATGCAATTGGAATAATTTATATATTGCAAAAATGTCAAGAGCAGTACCAAAGTAATCCAAACGACGATGCGTTGCAGCTGCAGTCCTCTCTGGCGGAATACAGTACAGTAGGTTTGTATAAGATGCGGAGCAGAAATTAAATTGTTATTCGCTGAAAATATTATCCAGATTATTCTCCTGATCCTCTCCGCGAACCTGTGCGGCAACATTTGAATTTGTAAAGAGCGCGTCAGTTAGCGCGGGCTTTGATGCGTGCGGTCGCTGGACTCACTGCTCGGGACGGAGATGAAGATCGCCGGAAATAAATTTGGATTTGGTTCTGTTCATCGCAGTCGCATGGATTCTGAAGATCTGGATTACTGCGCACGAATAAAAATAAATAACAAATAAATAACATTTCATTTCGTAATTATGTTGCGTTTTTGGTGTATTTTATGGTTCTATTGTCAGTCACAACAGTATGTTGGGAAAAACGCCTTTTTGGCATGGCAAAGAAAGTAAACATTACATGACAAGTAAAGGCGAAACGATTGAAGAAATGTTATTTATTTTAAGGGTTTAAAGTGAAATCTTGTTAAACATTATGTAGGCCTATTCTTGGAAACGAGCTGACAGCAGAAAAAAAAAAAAACAACAGAACGAAATGTTATCATTTCATAAACGAGTAAACAGTTTAATAATGCATTTGAAAATATAATATGACACATTTATATGACATTGATATGACAAATAATAACAATAATAATAAAATTAATGCAGCGATTTCAGTATTCATAAGGATTCATTTTGGGCGTCGTCAATACCTCAGTACTGTACGTTTAAATGCTGAAAATACGTAAGTATTTGTACGTTTAGCTGCTGAAAATATGTCAGTGTTGTACATTTCCTCTAAAAACGTAGGTAAATGTACGCTTTGTAGAACCACATTTTACGTAAAATACATACGAATTATCACGAGATCACGTTACCTTGGATCAAGATGTCCAGGACCTACGGCAGATATATGTAGGTTTTCCGACACCAAGACTCAACTAATCTCTGCAATTCTCCAGCTGTGAACAATATAGACACGCCCTCTTCCACGCAGATTTGTATATCTTTAGTTGACTGAAACTTCTTAATTATTCCACTGAAAGTGGACATGGGTATTTTCAGTGTTTTAGCTGTTTTCTTACAGCCACTTTCTATTTTGTGAAGCTCAACGATCTTGTTCTGTACATCAAAAGAATATTTTTTGGTTTTACTCCTTGTGATGGATAATTAAGGGAATTTGGCCTTGGTGTTCCTCATATTTATAATAATCCTGTGGAACAGGAAGTCATGGCTGGATAATTTCATGCTCCTAGACACCCTGGTTTGCTAAAAAAAAAAGTAAATATGAATAGCAATATACTTTAGAGATATTTTACTAAGAATTCTAGGGGTGCCAATAATTGTGGACAACATGCACTGGAGAAAACCATTTATTTCACAATGTGAGTTTCCCCCCACTTTCAATTGTTTTACTTCAATGAAAGGTTAGAATTTTGTGAAAGAAAGATCAAAAGGATAATCAATGCAGACTTATTTTCACAGCCACCTTTGCTCATATTTTCTGAGGGTGCCAATATTAGTGGAGGGCACTGTAGCTAGGTTAAATAATTACCTTGAAAGTTCATAGATACTGCATCAGTTCATACTGCCGTTAACACTTTCTCTGGCATTTTGTTCACGCAATGTTCAGCATAAAGCCTATTTTAGCTGCAACTTTCAGATGCCATTTTTTTCTTTCAGCTCAAATGTCATGCAAACGCACACACAGGATAGTGGGATATCATAGGAAGCAACGAATACATTTATGCTGCCTTCAAAAACTGATCAAATGAAGCTTACATGATCTCAGCAGACAGGATGTGACACAATCACCTGATTTAGACATGTTTTCTTCCCTATGGAACTAAAAATAGTACAATTAAGATTAATTAAAATTCAAAGAAATTTATATAACACATTTTTAATGAGAAAAAACAAGCTTGTTAAGAAGCTTTTTAAAGGTTTATAAACCATATGCAGGTAGATATAGGTATATATAGGTATACATAGATAGATAGAATACATTCATATAATCTTTTCACATTGTTTAGGTATTCAGCACATATTCTTGGATTCTAGCATGTAAAACTTGAATATGCAGTGGTTTGACTTACTCCAAGAACAACAATCCGTGCCTACTTAATGAAAATGTATCACAGTTATTATTAGCGTGCAAAAGAGGGACAGCAAAGGGCAATTTTGTTTCCTGACTTGGAAGCCTAGAAAGACCCAGCCATGAGACTTACAGATCCAATCTGCTTCATTCCCTGCACACTAATGAATATTTTAATCAGTGCATTCTTATTAAAATGTATTTCACCTCCAATCTCTCGTGTTTCACATGGACATCTAGTATCAGCAAGTAGGTAAACAGGGCTCCCCCCTCCTAAGGTGTAGAGACAAACTAATCAATCAGAGCAATCCTCTGAATCCTCACACACAGGCTTGACATGCTGTGTAACTTAAAACAGGTTGGGAAAAGACTGAACCATGACAATTGAGATCCGAAGAAAGGCTAGCTCATTGTCGCTTCCCATTGCTCGTGCCTAAAAATAAGATGTGATTTTACAAATCATCACCCGTGCATTGTTCAGTCTAAACCTCCTGACTATTAGGCCTGTGTGTGCTGTGGTGTGAGGGCAAAATTGTTCGCTATTCGCACCGCAGAATAAATCACACTGCTTTTATTAGCAGCTCCGCCACACTGGTTTCAAATAGGCACAGTTTTATGAACGTTATTACTGGGAGATCATGTGAGGCTTCACAGCATAAAGAAAGAGCTGCCTGAAATTCAACACATTTAAACCAGAAAACAGGTCTGTCGGTTCACTGGCCATGTAATTTATCCAAAGTGAAAACAGAAGAGAAGTTCTTATAAGGCTGACTGACTATAATGCAAAATAACCACCATTTTTGTTGTATACACAGAGACGTAGCATTTAAAGTCAGCAAGAAAGCTGAAATTGTTGGGTTGTGTGATAATTGCAGGTGAGGTCATTTGTTCAGTAGTTAGTAGAGCCGAATAACAGTGATAATGGGTTTTCTCATCCCATTATTGAGGTTTGTCTGGCTCACAAGGCTGTTAAAGGTCTGAAAATAATGTTGAAATCATGTGGCAACAGCTTACCATCCTTACCCGTCATCGACAGACTGTGTTACACTCCCAAAGGGACACTAGACTCTCAGAGAAAACTACTATTCATGTAAATAGCACTGACTGAAGTAATTACTTTGTCCCCATGTGAAGGTCTAAGAGGTGGTAACGGGTCAGAACAGATACAAATGGTTATTTCTAAACACTATTCATAGAGATAATGAAGGGAACAATTTGAATGTATCATTGGGTAGGTGCGTAACTGTTGTGCCTAGCAACAAAGCTTCTGCTGTTGTATGCTGAGAAACAAACCGCTCTTCCAATTTGTTCCTCAGCGTGAAATGTTTAAGCATACAATGAAATCTCAGGCAGGTAATAAAAAACATATTTATTTAGTTATATGTACATCAGTTGTTATATTCTATTTTAAAAGGGACATCAGATGCAATTTTCACTTTTTGGTCTATTTTGCATTTAGGTAGGTTTCTGGCGTGTCTGCCAGTTCCGAAAATCTGTGAAAAAAAACAACAACAACAGCAATACATGCAGCTAGTTTGTTATGCACAGTCTAAAAGTTGTTGCGCACTGGGTAAAAAATTCTCATACAAATTTTTTGCATGTTAAAAAATAAATAAGAAACTTTTGTCCGTCATAAAAAATAATGGATCGGGTTCAATTTTCTGATTTTTTGCATCAAAAAGAAAACACATACGAACATTTCTGACTTTCTGTGCAAGAACTGTGTCATCCAGCGAGCTGTTTCAGTTTGCACCTGGTTTCTAAGTAGATAGCTAGCTATTTGAATAAGACCACTTTCGAGCCATATACAAATATGTTAACGTCAAACCACTAAAAGGCAAGCCTGCAACCATTAGCGGAAAAAGCGTAACGGCTAATGCTAACGCTTCCATTCTGGCAGTACGTGGGAAAGGAGACCAGAGGCCATTTTCTTTAAATAGATGTCAATGGAGGAGAGGCTTCACTACGCTGAATAAACCGCTTTTTAGAGGAAACGGCTTATCATTTAATGAATCAACACCCTATCTGCTAATCTTCAACATGTTTTACACTGAACAATACTTTTGGATTGAACTATTTTTACCACTAAAGTTTGCCACGAAAAAAAATGCCGTTCTATATGAGAAGTCACTGACCTTTTGCAACAGGTGAGATTCAGCTTACGGCATTTCTTATTCATTCCTATTGTATCCGTAAATGGCGATTGGGTGTCCCACAACTCATTCAATGACGTAAAAGTAGGTAATACAGACCCTCTCTTCTCCCTGTAGTAAGAAAATCTCTGGCCATGTGTCTTGTGATGACTTGTGTTGGGTGAACAGCAGCTCATTATCATTTAAAGAGACATGCATGAAACCATCTCTGTGAACAGAGCTGTTTTTGACAAGGTAAAAAGGGTGTTTTTTACATAACCATTGAGGAATTTTAACCAAAGTATGTTACAGACATTTCATAAAGACCCTAAAGAATCATACCAACTTGTGGAAAATGGGCATCGAATGTCCACTTTACAGTGTAATTTATTCCTGTAATGCAAAGCTGAATTTTCAGCATCATTACTCCAGTCTTCAGTGTCACGTGATCCTTCCCTGTGTGAAATCATTCTAATATGCTGATTTACTGCTCAATAGCATTTCTTCTTATTATCAATGTTGAATTACAGTTGTGCTGCTTAATATTTTTGTTTTTCGAGATTCTTTGATAAATAGAAAGTTTAAAAACAGCAGTTATTTGCAACATTATAAATGTCTGTATTACTGCTATTGATCAATTTAATGTGTCCTTGCCTTACTGACCCATAACAATAGTTTCTTTTTTTTTTTTGTTGGTATGATTCTTTGGGGTCTTCTTGGAATTTCTGCAAAATACTTTGGTTAATTCCTCAAGAATCGTGTAAAACAACACAGTTTTTACCTTGTCAAAAACAGCTCTTTTCACAGCATGTCTCTTTAAATGTTAATGAGCTCTGCTCACCCCACTCTCTCTTCCATGGAAAAGTAAAGGTGATGTGCAAATAATTATAAAAATTATAAAGGCTGGATCCAAAAACCTAAGCAGCTTACTTGTTGCCTCACTGCAAATGCTTGTCTCGTCTTACTCTGCCTGGACTGTTTTTGTTCCGGTTCATGACAGTTAGGGTACGTCGAAAAACTCCCATCTCATGTTCTCCCAGTTTACTTATCCTTTAATGATCTACAACAAAATATAATGAGTTTTGGAGATAACTAAGTGAATATTTAATTACTATAATATTGGATTCTCTCTAGAAATAACATCAAAAGTGCAAAAAGTTGGTCAGAAACATACATTTACACACAAACTGACCACCAAAACACAACTTTCAGATGCCATCTTTTTATTTATATATTTATTTATTTATTTTTGCTCAACCACCACAGAATGAAACACACAGGATTGTGGGATATTAAAGACAGCGAAAGATACATCTATGCTGCCTTTAAAAATCAACCGAATGAAGGTATCTCAGGAAGCAGGAAGTGATTTTTCGGCTGAGGGCAGAAATATGCTAATACAGGACAGTCCATCAGCGGTCGTGGGCGGGGCCTGAGCAGTTTCATGTCATACTAATCAGAAAATCAAAACGGCTTGGTAATTGAGACTATTTAGGTTTTTAGGGGATTAAAAAGAAGTAAATGGATTTTTATCATTGTAGGGTGGTTGTGTCCACACACTGCTAAAACACATTTATATGCAAATACCTATGTATATACATATAATTAAAAACATTTTTTTTTTATTTTCATTTGTAGCACAATACCCAATAGTTTAATTCTACCTCTATATACTGAGTAAACAAACTGGAGTATTTACTGTTCACATCCATCAAGGTCTGAGTACATGATGTTTAGTTGGTGTCCTCTAAAAGTTAAAGACTCTACCTTCTTTCAGCTGCCTCACAAATGATTCATAACAAGCTTTACCAAAAAGGACTGCCATGTTTTCAAACTGTCTTCCATCTTGCACTCCACTTTTTTCATCAAGCAATTAAAAAATTCTTAAACATTGCGTAATCCTGTTACAGCCTTGTACATTCTCTAAAGTATCATTTCAGTGTCTGTGAAGAGGATTTTGCTCTTGCTCAAAGCTGGCGTGCTTGTATTTCAATATTTATGCAACACTTCATGTCTCAATTCTGTCTCTAAAGGAAATGAAACGAAGCTTCCAGAGGGGAGAGTCTCGGCAGATACGTGGATTCCCTGACGGCAGATGGAGGGAAGACCAAAGAGAGACCTCATGAACGTCAGCATCGCTTATTTCCCCTCTAACTCAATCTGACATCATGCCCTTTAGGTCCGCTCACCTCCTCACCTCCACAGCGTTGAACGTCCAGCACTAGTTAGCTCAACTGGTTGACGTTAGAGGCCGGTCGAGGAGCGTGCCAACAGCGCTGAGCGGCACCTTCGCTGAACAGGCAGAGAGAGTGCATTTGAGCAGCTGGCACTGTCATTCATCCTGACACCTCCTGTGCTCATAGTGAGCCACAGCCAAATGACAAAGCTCCAAACCTTTGTATATCATTGACTGTAGGAAACTGAGCCAATTAGAGCTGTTTGTCAGGGGAGAAGCAATCATTAAAAGCCACAGTGTGGCAGATTACCCTCTAGTACTGACTGCTTTCCATACTTGAGCTGTTCCTTTGCATATTCTTCATGAATATGTAAGCAATTTCTGTTTTTGAGAAGGAAGAAACCTTTTTTTGACTGTCAGGTACAACTTTGTCCTCAGCAGATGCACATTTATAGAGAAAGAACATTACAACAGCCAATGAAAAGTGACGGAAAACAGACCTGAGGCAAGGTAAGCTTCATAAATCTTCAGTTGCCCTGCTTTCAATATGGAAGTTAATAGGCAAAATAGTAATTGATAATTTTACATTAAAAAATGAGAGGTGTTGTTTTAAAATGTTCATGGCTTTTTCATTGGCCTTCAAGATTGACACATTTTATGATAACACATAATACAGCAGAAAATATGTGGACTTCTCAGTTTAACTTGATGAAATCTTGAGAGCAAGAGACTGTACTTCCCTCTACTGGTGATTTTATGGTAATGTGTCTTAAAATACAAAACAGAAAGTCTGCTGTAGACAAATGGTTCTTTTTCCTGAGCCTAAGCAATAACATATTCAGGTAAGTAATCAAACGTGTTGCTCCTGTGAATATTAATCAGGGTGAGGTTATTTTTTTAATTTTTTACTTCTGACACACATCCAAAATCTTGACAGCAGAAAATCTGTTTCCACCGCTATTGCCCTGAAAAAACAAAACAGTTCATTGAACAATCATTCATCTTTAGTGAGCCGTTATCCGTTTGAGTGTGTCTGGTTGAGCATGTCTCTGGGTCAACAAGTTCTACTAGTGGTCATTAACCCTGTGATAGAAAAGAACCGCTGCGTTTAAAAATTACTGTATGTGAATGAGATGTCTGTATTGATTTCTGTATGAGAACTGAGAACTGCTGTGTTTGCTAGAGCAGGGTCCTATCTCTGTTTGCCTTTACAGTAGTTCCCACTTCCTAACATTCTTTGAATGCCTGACACAAGTTCTTTAAATAAATACTTTTAAATAAATAATAATAAATCAATCGATCAGTGTTATCAATATCATTCTCTTCGTAACTTTCGTTTCGATCTAAAACCAGAAAACAGGCAACGTGACTCCAGTCCTCGTTCTTTAGCTCGTTTAACTCTCAATAACTTTTAGAGTTGGATGTCTTCCAACAGATAACCACAACTGGAGTAAGTACCATCTGTTAAATGTCACTGATGGCTCGGCAGATTTACATGAACTTTGGAACACTATTCAGAGAAAGTCAAAGGATTTTCGTCTAAATCGTGTGGGAGTATTAGATAGAACATTCCGTGAAAATCCATTGACAATCAGCGATACAATTTAAAGTACTAATTTCAAACAAAACATGTCGAATCAATGCAATCTAAAAGTTTTATAATTTATAAAGACCTTGTTATATACAAACAAATACATTTCATCTGTGACCCTGGATCACAAAAACAGTCATAAGGGTACATTTTTTTGAAGATTGAGATTTATACATCATCTAAAAGCTGAATAAATAAGCTTTCCATTGATGTGTGTTGTTGTTTGTTATGATAGGACAGTATTTGGCCAAGATACAACTATTTGAAAATCTGGAATCTGAGGGTGTAAACAAATAAAAATATTGAGAAAACTGCCTTTAAATGTGTCCAAATTAAGTTCTTAGCAATGCATATTACTAATCAATAATGACGTTTTGATATATTTATGATAGGAAATGTACAAAATATTTTACTGGAACATGATCTTTCCTTAATATCCTAATGATTTTTGGCATAAAAGAAGAACCGATAATTTTAACCCATACAATGTATTGTTGGCCATTGCTACAAATATACTCATGCGACTTACGACTGATTTTGTGCATTACTCATATCATGCCTCGCAGTAAACAATTATCAAGAGTAAAAAAAAAAAAAAAAAGTAATTCTAACAAGCTTTTGCTAGAGTTAATGTGATGTTCAAATGCTGAAACTGCAAACAGCAGCAAACTGAAAATGAAAACAGCAGAAATGAAGAGGTTAATTCTGTGCAGAACACTGTGTGTCTTTTCCTAGGTGATATATAGGAGCAGAGGTGGTTCAGATCTGTCACACACATGCCACTCTTCTAGTAAACGCCTGCTGGACTGCTGCACTAAAACGGTAGAGCCAAATCCATTAAATTTGAAAACAATCAAATCTATTTTTTTTTTTTTTTTAATTTGTATCTGTTTTCCCACAGATGTTCACTGAATGTTCATGCGATTCTGAATTAGAATCATTGAGAAGACTGATATAATAGTGTAATAATCTGAATGTCTGGAATAATTTTTACGGATGTTAATAAAGGTATATAGATAGGTAGGTGCTTTTTTGCCATGCTAGTGTTTAATGTTGATATTTTGATCTCTTAGTTGGAATGAACCCCTTTGTACTGCTAATGTTGTATACGCTGGGGACATCAGTGGTGTTGGCAGCCCCCAACAAAGACGAATCCAGACCCTCAGAGGAGCCAAGGCTCTCGGTAGATCCAAAGCCCTCAGAGGAACCCAATGGCCAGTGCTCAAAGGGATGCACCTGTAGCCAAGATGACTACAGCTTAGAGCTCAACGTCTACTGCAGCACACGGAACTTTACCCATGTTCCCTCCGACATTCCTCTATCGACACGCTCCCTGTGGCTGGACGGAAACCTGTTCACTACCTTACCTGCGGGTGCTTTCGAAAAGCTGTCCAACCTGGAGTTCCTGAACCTACAGAGCAGCTTGCTGGTGTCCCTCGATGGACACGTCTTTAAAGGTCTGAATTCCCTTGCTCACCTACACCTTGAGAGGAACAATATCCGTTCATTACCTGGCATAGTCTTTCAGGGCACACTAAACCTTGCGTCCCTCAGTCTCAACAATAACCAGCTGTCTCGGATAGATGACAAGTTGTTCGCTGGACTCAGTCACATGTGGTTGTTAAACCTAGGATGGAATTCACTGACTGTCCTGCCTGAGACGGGCTTCCAGGACCTACACGGATTACGAGAGTTGGTCCTTGCTGGGAATCGCCTGCCGTATCTCCAACCACAGCTGTTTCAGGGTCTCACTGAGCTCAAAGAATTGGATCTAACTGGAAACTATCTGAAAGTTATCAAGGCAAATGTGTTTCTGAAACTACCAAAGCTGCAGAAGCTTTATCTGGCCCAAAACCAGATAGTGACGGTGGCACCTAGGGCATTTGTAGGCATGAAATCTTTGAGATGGTTGGACCTCAGCAGAAATCGTCTGTCTGTACTTCACGATGAAACGTTCCTCGGTCTGCACAGCCTACATGTGCTTCACCTGTCAAATAACTCAGTCGGTAGCCTACGGTCTGGGACTTTCCGTGACCTGCAGTATCTTGAGGAGCTCTGCCTTTGCCACAACCAGATTCGAGCCTTGGGAGTGAAAGTTTTTGAAGGACTGGGTCATCTAGAGGTTTTGAACTTGGAGAACAATCGGCTGCAAGAGGCACGCATGGGCTCATTTATGGGTCTGAATCATCTTGCTGTGATAAAACTTACTGGCAGCTGTTTTCAAAGCCTACCAGATCAAGTTTTCAAGGGTTTGTCAAAGCTCCACAGTATTCATCTTGATAAAAGCTGTCTGACAAAAGTCTCAGCTCAAAGTTTCACCGGTCTAACAGGTCTTCGTCGCCTCTTCCTACAAAACAACAACATCTCTATGATTGAACGTCAGAGTTTTGTGGAACTACAAGGTCTGCAACAGCTTGATCTAAGGTTCAACCAGTTAACATCCATCAACTCCCACACATTTTATGGCCTGAAGAATCTTGATTACCTGCTGCTGTCAGGAAATTTACTTCGCAGTTTTCCTGCTGAGGCCTTACTGCCTCTGCAACACCTGTCTTGGCTGGATGTCTCTGGAAACAAGCTGGAGTTGATACTTAATGCGACCATATACATGCTGCCACGTTTGCGATACTTGAACCTGAAAGACAATGTACTGGTCAACCTTCCGGCTTCTATACCTGATAGCCTGGATCAGCTCTGGCTCTCAGGTAACAACTGGAAATGTGACTGTAGTGCTAAACCCTTTCGAGATTTCATTCTGCAGAAGCCACAGGTGGTCCCGCTACAGGTTGAAATGCTTGGGGAAGGCGAGGAGCCTCATACACTTGTCACAATATACAATAACATCACATGTGCCAGCCCACCCAGCGTTTCTGGGCTTGACCTACGGAACATCGGCAGTGAACATTTTCGGGACTGTTTAATCTAAAAGTATTAATTCTGCTACACCACAGATTACTTTTTCTATTCAGTCATCATAATTCAAAGTCACGTCAGAGCTTCAATTCATGACTTATTTATCTAAAGAAATGTTGTCTTTTGTGAAAAGCTCTTAAAGATGCATGATAGGCTGTTGTTCTTAATACAAGTCATGTAAAAATAACAATGTTATTTGATGATCAATTGTGTTGATATATTCAGGTAAATATATTTTTTGGAAATAAATTTAAATAAAGGCTACTGAAAAAATGTTAGGTGGTAAAAAGTGACATTTAAATTGATATATTTTTGGAAAAAAAAAATCGTAAAGAACATATAGATGTTCTTAAAATGTTTGAAGAAAAAAAAAGTACAAACAAGTATCAAAAGTATTATGCCTTGAGATTTTTTAATATGTTCAGCTCTTCCTTCAAAATCAAACAAAATGTGTTTGTTTATGGTCACTATATAAACATGAAAGAGGACATTGTGCAAATGCTCAGTCTGATAAACCAAGCCCAAATATGGATATATGCACATAATATTGATCCATGTTCTAAGTCCAAAGACCTCTGAGCAACATCTTCTGTTTTGAGCATACAATCAGTAGTCAATTCACTATTTGTAGACGCCACTTCTTCACAACAGCAATAATATAAAATGATCAAATACTTATTTAAATAACAAATACAATCATTTTAAATTGTATAAATCAAATATTTGTGTATTTTTTTGTATTTTAAATGACTCAATCAAAAAAAAAAAATTATAAATAAAAATATTATCATAAGCCTTAAACTTGTTAGGCCTATTCTTATTGTTATCAATGAGTTTAAGGGATTTAACAATAAGCAAAATATCTAAAACACAGTCGAGGTAAAATATTGAGAAATTTGTTTTTGTCAATAAAGAATTTGCAATGCTTTATCAAGAGTTTTATCAAGTATGGAGATCAGCCACAACAATCATGAGGAACAGTCGTGTTTTTCAATGCAATTTTTCATACAAACATTAATGCAAAGTTTTATAAAACTATAAACATAATTAATCATAAGATGGGTTCAAACTAATTCAAACTAATCTAAAAAGCAAACAAACAAACAAACAAAAAACAATACTTGTTCGTTTTAAATATGACTACTACTACTACTAATTCAACAGTAAGAACTCGATGAGCAAGTTTCGCGCCAAAACATTTCCGTGACAGAAACAAACAGCACAGCGTCAACAAAGCGGTGTCTGCAGCGCGTTCGGTCGCCATGACAACTACAGTTTTGCTCGTTGGAGTCTGAACGTCAGACCGCATTTAGGCTTAAAAGAGTCAACATGCAGCTGTTATTTACTACAGTATTTTGAGAGGAAAAATACGCACCTGCCAAATACATTAAGAAATGCAGAGGAATTTGCATCTCGACTACGTTATATCCAAGACACCATCCCTTGACTCTGACCTGTCACCAGTAAGTTCAAATTACTGCGTTTTCTGATGACACTCCTTCACACGTGTCTTTATCGTTATATTAACAGTGTTTATAGTTGTAATGATTATTTTTATCAGTGAGATCAGTGAGATACAGGTGAGTTATGATTTTAAATCTCACAAGCTTTGCAACAAATACTGAGGGCTAACTAAACACAGCTTAACTTTTCACCCTATAGTCAGACAATGAGGGAGAGATATCCGTTCTTCAGCAACCACCAGTGATTCACTTGCCGAAAGGAAGCAGCATGAACATGGAGTGTCCAAAAGTTGAGGTGTGTGTGTGTGTTCACAATATCTTAGCATCTATTTAAATCAGTATCACAGCCATTCACTTCCTGGACTAATAATGACAAAAATGTGACTTTAATCCATAGCTTCCTGTGGGTCACAAAACAGAAGAGTTACTGAATGAAAAAGTGCCCCATAAAACAGAGCACAATGTGCCTTTGCAACAAAAAGCAAACAAGACTAATTGGACAGAGTCCCAGTTCTGTCCAGTTTTATCACTAACAGTAAGTTAGATTCTATTTAATCACATTTTTACACTAGAGCTATTCAGTAAAGCTTTGTAACAAATTATCTCAACAGCCTCTTGAAACCTGGGATCTTGACCAAGTCCTTCAGACTCTACGGCAACACAAACCTCTTGTCAAGCCAATTCAGTCTGATACACTCAAAGGTTGGATTGCAGTCACTGTTTTACGCTTTTACACATTCAGGCTGCATATATTTTAGATGAACATAAGGGGAAAACATCTTTTTTTGTTACAGGCAATGACAGTGAAATGCATGCAAATGATTTAATGAAGCAGCTGGTTGCTTTTTGTGAGAAGAAAGTAAATGAGATGGAAATAAATACACATGTTTCTTCTGCAAAAACCAGTAATATACAAGAATCATCCCTCAGGTACCCTCAGGTGTTATACCATCTGTACATTTAGATTACATTTAAAAGTTTGGGGTCAGGTTTTTTTTTTATTATTATTATTGAACTATTATTGATCGACTGAAAGAAATTAATACTTTTATTCAGCAAGACTGCATTAAACTGATCAAAAGTGGCAGTAAAAACATTTACAATGTTACAAAAAATGTGTATTTCAACTAAATGCAGTAGATTGATAATAAGAAGAAATTAGCATAAGACTTATTTCAGAAAATTTAAAATAAAACTTTCAAACCCCAAACTTTTGAACAGTAGATATATTCTCACATTAACAGATTACTGTACTGTAGGTTAAATGCGCTTGTGACTTTTTCCAGATGTATTGAGAGACAGATGAATGAGGCAGATTTTAAAGGAACCACAGCACAATTACAACACAATCAAGATTGTCCTACCATATATATTGATTTGCGCAACAACGCATTTCAAACAAAACAATCAGTCATTAGACAGAGTAACAGTGTCATAAGTCCTGCAATCCCAGACAAGGAAATGAGCTCCACTAAAAAGACGTCTAGCACAAATGCAAGAGCAAATGGACAGAAAAGGTAAGATATCATAATCTGTAATATCACATAAAAAACTTCTATCCTAACATAAAATATTAATAAAACATTTTAAATATATGCAGAGAGCCTAGAAAAAATACATTTGTGACCCTGGACCACAAAACCAGTCATAAGTAGCATGGGTATATTTGTAACAAAAGCCAACAATACATTGCATGGGTCAAAATTATCGATTTTTCTTTTATGCCAAGTATCATTAGGATATTAAGTAAAGATCATGTTCCACGAAGATATTTTGTAAATTTCCTACTGTCAGTATATCAAAACTTAATTTTTGATTAGTAATATGCATTGCTAAGAGCTTCATTTGGACAACTTTAAAGGCGATTTTCTCAATATTTTAATTTTTTTGCACTGTCAGATTCCAGATTTTCCAATAGTTGTATCTCAGCCAAATATTGTCCTATCCTAACAGACCAATGGAATGCTTATTTAACTTATTTATTTTATTTATTTATTCAGGTGGATGATGTATACATCTCAATTTAAGAAAAAAAAAATTACCCTTATGACTGGTTTTGTGGTCCTTGGTCACATTTCTATTCTAAACTCTTATTTTAAAGCCATCACATCTTATAACCTCAGTTATAATGCATATTTATTTTTCACTTCTAGAGGATTTTCTGGGAAGAGTTTATTACTCCGAAACATGAGAAAGCCAGATAAAAGTATGTTAGAGATGTCTGAGGGAAATCCACTAGATTTTGCTAAGGCTAGGCCGAAAAACTCTTCAGGGAAAAGTATAAAGGAAAACCAGCTTCGTAATTCTGAAACGAGCAGCAGCGAACCTGGTGTTCAGTGTCCTACTGTGAAACTTGACCAACATAAACAGTGTAATCCAGCTGCTCAAAACAAGCAAAGGTACATAGTATACTTACATTTACTTCACTCGAAGGAACATGCATAAACTAATGTAATTACTGTATGACTATGCATACAGAGAGCAACACAGTCATAAAATCAGATGGCAGAAGGATCTGAAGTTCTTGCAAACATTCAGACCTCAATATTCTGCTAATAACTGTGAGGAAGCTGCTGAGAGGACTGATATTCTTTATGATCCTGTGAGTTATTAACTGTTTATCTATAGTAATAATTTGTGACCCTAGACCACAAAACCCATTGTAAATAGCACGGGAATATTTGTGGCAATAATCAAAAATTTATTTTATGGCAAAAATCATTAGGATATTAGGTAAAGAAATAGATCATGATACCGTAAATATATCAAAACTTAATTTTTGTTTAGTAATATCCTAACAAAACATACATCAGTGAAAAGCTAATGTATAAATCTCAATTGATTCAACTAACAAAAATTGCCCCTTATGACTGGTTTTGTGATCCAGGGTCACATTTGAATACTGTTCTCATATTTACAGTAACACTGTTGTACTTACTTCTCTTAGGAAGCATCCTACCTTCCTTCGGTGAACACTCTACCTCCAGATCTACAGATAAAGGACTGTTTGCTCTTGACTGTGTCCTTATCCAGTCCTGGGATGGTGGCTGGAAGAACACAGAGAAGAACACAGTCAATGGATTCAGCCTTTATCAAATCACATGTTTACAATGCACTGATAGCATGGTTCATGTCTTTGGTGTGTCTGTTATTTTGTACAGAAATACAGTAATCTTTGGCAGTGAAAAATATTTGACATTTTATGCTACATTTCATCTTTCTGTTACCTGTTTTGTAATAGGCTGATCCCAAAACATGTGGGAGAAAAGATAACAAACTTGATGCCCCTTTTTGGGTGGCTGGGCTACAGCAGTTTTATAAGGAAGATGGCTTGGCCTTGTACATCTGTGCCATGTCTCTCGAGGATGATCGAACTGGCTGTAGAAAATCCAGGGTGAGTTTGACGCACAGCCCTTGGCATACTTTTTTTTCATTAAATATTGGACCAATGAAAGTAGATTCTGCATTCAACCATTATTTAAAAAAAAGAAAAAAAATCATATTGGACTAGTATTCAAATTTACACTGGAATATTTTTGCTTATAGATGAGGAAGGTGGATAGCGACAAGAGCATGTTTTACAGACGAGTGTGCAAGTTTTTTGCTCAGACGCCATTGAAGACTGTTGCATTCTGGCTACCACAGCTTAATCATTTGCTGGAGGAACAGGCTTATTCTACCCATGTCCACTTGCCCTCATCCTACCTGGAGTGCTTCATCTCTGTCAACCCAAATCGAGAGGTCTTATATGACTTATGCATCCATTATGTTTACTGTGATTGAGATGTTGTATCTAAACATTTAAACCACTTTATTTCAGGCTGTTGAACAGGTCTTCGGTATGACCGCAGGATTCTACTGGCAAACTCTGAAAAAAGAAAACCAAAAATGTCAAAACGCAGAAGCCACAATATCTCAGGAGTGTCATACTGAGGTGAAAGAGTTGTTCGAAAATGGCATTATATCTTTCAGTGAACAGTTAAGTAAAGTTTTTTTGTTGTTTTTTTTTTCCAGACAGCACTTGTTCTGATAGGCAGGGCACTGTTTCTTAACCCACTTGCAATGCATTACACACTTGAGCTTATGTTGAGATCCAGTCTAGATGTATGTGGTATCCGTTTCCTCTATCCTCCCCAAGAGCTGCTGACGCACTTTGCTGGTACATATCATCTTCCACCGTAATTACACAACATGTATACAAATTGCATGGGTTAATTCATATACTGTCTTCCAGTCGGCAAGTCAGTTATGCATGAAGGGGAATGTTCTCATCAGCCAGTGCTCATCATGGCTTTCCGGGGTCCTCATGCTAACTCAGTGTGGCAGGAGATCACAGGGCCATCAGACCCCCAGCTGGCAAGGCGGACAGATCCAGCATCCATCAACGCCCTGTACGGTCACAGTCAAGACCAGCCCTTGCTCTACTCACCCCGTCTTGCCAGTCTTGTACATCTGGGGCTCTGCTTGTGGTTTGGTGGTAGAATAGCAAAAAATACCCAGTCAACGTTAGTATTCCTGTACATTGTAATACTTTGTCAAACTTGTATGATTGTCTGCCTATCCAAAAACAAAGAAGATAGCCAAAGAACCTTTAAGCTGCTTTCGTCCATTTTATGAAAATCAATTGGAGCCAAATAAGCATGAAATAATCTATACAATTCAACAAGAAAGTATCTTTTGAAGTCACTTTACATGATGAACAGATGGAAATTTAAAGGGATAGTTCACCCAAAAATGAAAAATCTGTCATTAATTACTCACCCCCATGTTGTTCCAAATTTGTGAGACCTTCATTCATCTTTGAAAAATTAAGATATTTTTGATAAAATCCGAGAGCTTTCTAACCCTGCATAGACAGCAACGCATCTACCACGTTCAAGGCCCAGAAAAGTAGTAAGGACATTATTAAAATAGTCCATGTGACATCAGTGATTCAACTGTAATGTTATGAAGCTACAAGAATACTTTTTGTGCACAAAGAAAACAAAAATAACTACTTTATTTAACAATTTATTCTCTTCCGTGTCAGTCTTTGATGCACGTTCATTACAGTACCACAACGCATGCTTCGTAAAATTAACGGTTGAACCACTGACGTCACATGGACTATTTTAACAATGTCGTTACTACCTTTCTGGGCCTTGAACGTGTCAGAACATGTCCCAATGATGAACGAAGGTCTTACAGATTTAAAATGACATGAGAGTGAATAAATAATGACAAAATTTTCATTTTTGGGTGAACTATCCGTTTAAACCTTTATTTACTTTCAAATCAAAACATTAATAAGCTGATTACATTAAACATAGGATACATTTCAAATTCGTCTTACAAAGTGATCACTTCAGACGCTTCAATTCATTTGAACGATTCTTCCAAATCTTTAGTGTTTCATAGAAAGAAAGTTATACAAGTTTGGAACGACATGAGCAAATGATAACTAATTTTCCATTTTTTTTTTTTGGTGAACTATTTCTTTGAACTGCCGGCTGACTCTGTTAACAGGATCCAGGACTCTGGTGACTCTGGAGTGAGATGTTCCCATGTTCTGACCTCTTCTCCAGCAACTTTATGTGCCACAGTGAAAGGTGACTAGAGAATAAAAGCTGTCTTATTATAAATGTGTCTAGCATCTAATAAATCGAACTTTCTACCTTTTTCCCTTTGCCCCCATACAGGGGATATATTTCTCCTTGTGTCTCCTGTGGTTGGACCATGCTGTTACAGCTATATACTATCTACATGTGCAAAAACAGGCTTCAGTCTGCTGGGACTTCAAAGAGTGCAGATCTCCAAGAAACAAGCTCAATCTTTAGGACTCACCACAAAGCAGGTGAATAAACCCCACAGCGAGGCTATACATGTACAGAGATATATTGCAACTGAGAGCAGGATACTACCATGACATTGATGCTGATTGCGTTTGTCTGGAAATGCTGTCTGTCTCTGTTAGGTAGCAGCGTTCTGTCACGCTCCCACAGTGTTTCTGGCTGGAGAACAGGTTGAGCTGTCCTCTCATTGCCTGGTGCTGCTCATGAGGAGAGAAAGTGCAGTTAAACACTGCTCCAGACTGCCGATAGGTAGAGCATCCAGATAGCATAGATTCTACTGTTCACTTCCAAAATAAAAAATTTCCTGATAATTTACCCACCTTTATGATATCCAAGATGTTCATGTCTTTCTTCAGTCAAAAATAAATTAATGTTTTTAGGGAAAACATTCCAGGATTTTTCTCCATATAGAGGACTTCAAAGGGAGCCAACGGGTTGAAAGTCCAAATTGCAGTTTCAGTGCAACTTCTTGCACTAGATAAACACATTTTCTTCAGCTGGGATCGTGTAGAGCCCTTTGAAGCGGCATTGAAACTGCAATTTGGACCTTCAACCCATTGGCTACCATTGGTCAACTACATGGAGAAAAATCCTGGAATGTTTTCCTCAAAAACCTTAATTTCTTTTCGACTGAAGAAAGAAAGACATGAACATCTTGAATGACATGGGGGTGAGTAAATGATCAGGAAATTTTTATTCTGAAAGTGATCTGATCCTTTAAGTGTCCTGCGTCTTTGCCTGATAAAGGTTTGATGAATGAGCTTGCCGCACAAGGCCTTATTGGATCGATCCGTTCAAGATTCACAGATGTTCTGGATCCACATGTCTGCTTTCACACTGTTGCCTACTCTAAAAACCACCAGAATGTTCTAGGTATATACATTACCTTGCATTTTCATGATCTGCCCACTTAACGCCTGAGCATTTTTGACATTTATATGATGTCCTACAGGTGGGCTCATGTGGACAGTGCCAGAGTGTAGCCACATGGTTTTGTCCAAACACACATATCCCTCATGTCCAGATGCAGAGCAGGTGGTGGTTCTCACACTGACTGGTCAAAACATTGTGGAGAAAGAAATGGACTTTCTTCATAAGGTTCTCAGGGGAGATGCACCAGGTACATGACATCTACCTAAACAAAGGTGTACAATCCTTCTCCTGGAGTGCCACCTTCCAGCACAGTTTAGCTCTGAATTACTAGAAACAGTGTATTTGAGTTGAACTCTTCAGAAAAGTGGCCCTCCTGGAGCAGAAATGGAGCATTCCTGACCTAAAACTATACCTTCACAATTGTACCTGTATATTTGGTTCAGTAAACCACCTAAAGAACCAACACCAACAATCTTTCTTGTCTCGTACAAACAGGACAAGAGGGATTTGAGTTGCTGGCACTAAAGTGGGAGCCCAAGCTGTCTCAGCGACAGGCTCAAGAGTTGAGTCCATTTGAGATTGGAGAAAAAGAGTGGCACAGCAGTGTGCAGAGCTTGACATCCACTCCTGCCCTGGTCTTGGCTCTGAGGAGGGTGAGGGCATTCATCACCCTGCGTAGACTTTTACCGCTAACTTATCCAGGAAACCTGCATGGATTGATGTCCCCCACACCTGAGACAGCTTTCAGACAGACCTGTCTTTTCTTCTCTGAGGCAGAATTGGTCCCTGGTGAGGATTCAAGTAGATAATACCAGTTTTGTAAGGATAATCCTTTTACTTTTTTGTGTCAAAAGCAGTTTGCTTGATTTAAAATTCCTTCATCTTCAGATCACACTTGTCGTCCATCATTGAAATTCTTACCGCCTCATCACATTGACACTCCTGGTATGTATAAAACCAAGTCAAAAAATATTTTCCCCCCGTGCTCTGGGAACTGACTGTCAATCTCCGACAACCCTCAGGTCTCAGAAGTCAGCCGCTTTACAGTTACATGGCAGTGGGTAAGTGATGTCTTCTCAGAACATGTTCTTTTTTGAGGCCTTTTCTCTCAACTTCCTTCCTCTGTACTCTACAGGCACAGAGCCACTTTTGACTCTAGCTCTGTTCAAGCCTGGAGCCTGGAGCCACCGCTTTGGTAAAATTCTCACCACAATCAAACACAACGGATATACTCTAGTGGGCTTACGTGTGCTTCTACTGGACTCGAGCATGGCAAATGCACTGATTCATCCACCAGAGCAACAGGTCATGCTGTCCTCCTCTTTTCAAATATTCTAAAAAGAACAAATAATCACATTCAAGTCCTTGTGTAAAAGAAGTACATTTTGGCATACTTTTAGTTACTTAAAAGGGATAGTTCACCCAACAATGAAAATTCTGTCATTAATTACTGACCCTCATGTCATTCCAAACCTGTAAGACTTTTGCTGATCTTCAGAACACAAATTAAGATATTTTTGATTAGATTTGATGAGCTTTCTGTGCAGGGTCAGAAAGCTTTTGGATCTCATTAAAAATATCTTAATTTGTGTTCTAAAGATGAACGAAAGTCTTACGGGTTTGAAATGACATGAGGGTCAGTAATTAATGACAGAATTTTTATGTGCAATTTTAAGTGCAATCTTAATGTAATGTTTTCGGACACTTACACTACCAGTCAAAAGTTTTCGGACAGTAAGATTGTTAATGTTTTTTAAATATGTCTTCTGCTCACCAAGCCTGCATTTATTTAATCCAAAGTACAGCAAAAACAGTACAATTTTGAAATATTTTTACCATTTAAAATAACTGTTTTCTATTTGAATATATTTTAAAATGTAATTTATTCCTGTGATTTTAAAGCTGAATTTTTAACATGTCACACGATCCTTTCGAAATCATTCTAATATTCTGATTTGCTGCTCAAAAAACATTTATTATGTTGAAAACAGCTAAGTAGAATTTTTCAGGTTTCTTTGATGAGTAGAAAGTTCAGAAGAACAGCATTTATCTGAAATAGTAACTCTATAAATGTCTTGATCATCACTTTTGATCAATTTAAAGCATCCTTTCTAAATAAAAGTATTAATTTCTAAAATCAAAAGCTTTTTATTTCCGATAAATACAAATTTAAATTTAAATTTAGATAATAATAATAATAATAATAATAATAATAATAATAAAATGTTTCTTGAACAGCAAATCAGCATATTAGTATAATTTCTAAAGGACCATGTGATACTGAAGCCTGGAGTAATGATGCTGAAAATTTAGCTTTGATCTCAGGAATAAATTACATTTTGAAATATATTCAAATAGAAAGCAGTTATTTTAAATAGTAAAAAATATTTCAGAATAGATCTGCTTTTGCTGTATTTCGGATCAAATAAATATAGGCTTGGTGAGCGGAAGAGATTTCTTTAAAAACATTAAAAATCTTACTGTTCAAAAACTTTGGTTAATTGCAATTAAATGAAAACATGTTATAGTACAAAAAAGACAAATTAGCTTCATTTTAGAGTGATTTTCGACCCACTAGGACTTCATATATAGAATTACTAACTTTTGTCTGTCTTGGAAATAATTGTACTACCGACTGTACTGACAAACATTTATGGTAACCTAAAATATACTGTGATGTAATTTTTGTAAACTCTTGTACATTAGTTGACATGAAAATAAATGTACTTCTATAAAGCATGATAAAACTAGATTTAAATGTACTTTGAAGTAAATCTTTTTAATATGACTTTACAAACTGCATTTTTTTAAATGTTTACTTACTGTTTTTACTCTTTACGTAGACTCAAGTGGTCAAATGCAAGGATACTTTTAATAATTAAGGACATTTTGGCATACTTTCAGTTACTTAAAGGGGTAGTTCACCCGACAATGAAAATTCTGTCATTAATTACGTACCCTCTCGTCGTTCCAAACCCGTAAGACCCTTGTTTATCTTCAGAACACAAATTAAGATATTTTTCATAAAATGTAGCTTTTTGACCCTGCATTGACATCAATGCAACTACCACGTTCAAGGCCCAGAAAGGTAGTAAGACTGACATTAAAATGTAGTAACTTGGTTAAAATGCACAATGTATGTGTGTAAAATTGTTGAATAAAGTCGTTATTTTTGTTTTCTTTGCACACAAAAAAATTCTCGAAGCTTCATAAAATTAAGGTGAAACCAATGATGTCTCATGGACTATTTTATCGATGTCCTTATTACCTTTCTGGACCTTAAATGTGGTAGTTGCACTGCTGTCTGTGTCTGTGCAGCCCTCGGATTTCATCAAAAATATCTTCATTTGTGTTCTGAAGATGAACAAAAGTCTTACGGGTTTAGAACCACATGAGGGTCAGTAATTAATGACAGAATTTTCATTTTTGGGTGAATTATCTATAGTGAACTACTATTTAAAGTACTGGAGCACATTCTATACAATAAAGTTCAGTTGTTTTTTTTTGTTGTTTTTTTAACAAGGGGATATATCTAGAGAACATTTATTAAAAATATAGCTCAGCTTGAGTATAAGAAACCATTTGTCTTGTGCTTATTTTATATCAGGATCCTATTGAAGAGCCGGAGTTGCAGTACTTGAGATCAGGCCCCTCGCTGGCTTTGTGTTTACTGAGAGTGAATGCAATAAAGAGACTGTTGGAGCTCATGGGCCCTGAGGATCCTGTTGAAGCCCGTACTATAGATCAGACACTATGGAGGGCCCAGTACGGCTCTGACAGGCTGCACAATGGCATCTATGGTTAGCACTCTGACAAAATTCATCAAATGTCAACAATCTGGCCAAAGCTTATTGACATTGTCTGTTTTCATACAGGATCTCCGTCTTATCGAAAAGCCGTAGAAGACATAAAACTGGTATTTCCAGAGGGTGTGTGCTGTAATGAAACTTCAGTCATGAGACATGAGCAGGTACGTTAACTCGTCTTTCCTTCCCCTAAATGTGTTACAATGGTGTTAAACAGTTTAACATCTCTTCTGTCTAATTTCAGATATCATGCTTGCATTCGGATCCTGAAGTTAGTTTGGACCGTGAACATCTGCACGCCCTTAGAACAAAAATTTCTTTAGGATTCGATCAAGGCAAGGCATTTTTCCACTTCCTCACCCCTCTATCAACAACATCAGAGCCAATGAGACAAACATAAACTGAAACTTGTTGATGTTTTACTAGCTGCGATCGACCTTTGTAATGAGGATGGGAAGAGTTGTTATTTATTTGTGTTTTGGTGCCAGTAGGGCCTTTGGTCCGCAGTGCTCTTTGTCAGACCACCTGCCTGCTGATACCATCCAACCTCATGCGGCAGAACCAGCCTCCTCTCTACTCAGAGCTCCTGCAGCGGCTGCTTAGGACAGGCTGCCACCTGGTGGCTGGAAGGCTCTCCACACCAGATGAGAAACAAAGATGGCACGTATCAGAGTTACTGAGGTCCTCTGCTGGTGAAGCACTTCTACGTGAGGGGCCCTGCCTTATCATTGCTTTGCAAGCAGACAATGCGGTCACGTGTTTTGATATCATTCTCGAGAGGTACAAGCAGAGCTGAAATAGAAGTAAAAGGTTACAGAGGTCGGTAGTATAAACCATATGTAACTCAATTCAGTGTTTTTCCTTTTCTGTAGCATTTGCAGGGAGAGACCTGACTTTAAAAGAGTTGCAATGAAACTTCTTTACCCGAACTCTGAAAGTGGGGTGAGTCTACAGTAACATTTTTCTTACAATCTTAAAAATAAAGGTTGCAAAATGCATTTCAGATATTTTAATAATCTAAAGCAGGGCTGTCACTAACAATTATTTTGTTAATAACATTTTCGAGTAATAAGATTAAAATTAAATTTTTGTAGTAATAAAAATGGACCTACGCGAACACTAGCCTTTAAAATGACTTAAAGTACATATATAATAGCAGTGAGGCAATAATAGTTAGCTCAAATGAAGTATCGAAAGTAATATGTTGATATGATATGGTTTTACTGAACAAAACTGTGAAAATACATAATGAATTATAAACAATAAGACTAACGTACATTACGCATTATAACAAATGACTGCAGAGGGCGCCAACGGCCTGACGATTGTTTTTACACTTTACTACGCGATCTAAACCTTGTTTTATATTGACTAAACAACATTTAATTCAGATGTCCAGTTAATCTTTAATATTTGGTCATTTCTTTAAGACAAAAATGCTACAACCACTGTCATTTCTTGAATATGTGGACATTAAAACGTGTAAACTCAGAGTAAAGGTTTACACTTTTGATTTTGAAATCATGAGGAACAGTTAGCCTATTGTGTTTGAGTAGGTTTATAAATGATTTACTTAAATCTGATGAAATGGCAGACATTTCGTTCCCAGATGAACGTTATAATGAACCCAAACTCACAACATGCAAAGAGATGGAGTTTCAGAGGATCCACACATGTAAATGTCCACATATTCAAGTTTGTGTGGCTTTTACTGTGAAACTGCAAGATGTTACAGTCCATAACAATATAGTAACTTCTGCAAAAAGTGTCTTTTTATAGCTGAAAATCATGATTTCTTGTTGTCCTAATTAGTCAGTGCATTTTTTCCATCATTGAAAATATCAATCAAAATATGTTATTGCACTTTTGTTTTGGTAATATTTCATTTATTTTATTTATAAAAGCCATTAAGAGTCATTTACCTTATTCTACATTATTTAAAAAAAAAAAAAAAAAAAAAAAAAACATTTTTCTAATAAAAATGTGTCAGTAAATATTGTGTCAACTGTTACTGCACCATACTTTGGAATTATCATCCACAACTATGCAAGATAAAGGAAATTATGTAACTTTCCCTTTCTGATGAGATCTGAAGCACTGAAAAGTCTATGTGCTTTCTCTGAGAAAATATTTTAATCTAAAAGTTGTTACACCAAGAGTTAGTTTATATAGTGTCAAAACTGTTACCACAATATTAAAAAGAAAACAGAATTTTTCATTGATCACACTTTGTGTTATATAAAGGTCTTTTAATCCTGATTTCATTAGTGCTGTGTGCTCTTAGCATTTATGCTAGCACATGGAGTTTTGGGCAAAAAAATAAATAAATTGGTCAATTCTGTAACTGTCAAACTGTTTCCAAGGTACAGTACCAATGCTGACAATGCAGTAACACAATTGACAAACAATACCACAAAGACATCTGTTTTTTTCATTAAAAGCAAAAAAGGAAGTTAAAAAGGGGGGGGGGGGGAGTTGGTGAACAGTTTTTTTTCTTAACTTTCTGAAATGCCAAATGTATCTCCAATTTTACATTTCCCACATACTTACCTACACACGTGAATAAAGCACATATTTAATTGAAATGTAGCGTTTGTGAATTTACAATAGAATTATGCTTTGTTATGATTTTTAAATAGGTTTAATATATCATGTAGCCTTGGAAAAAAGGTCTAATAATGCATTTCATCAATTCTCATCCGTGGAATGCGCCACTTCCGGTATTCCGCTGGTTAATTGACTTCAATCAATGAATTTTAAAAATCAAGTACACAAACTGAGTCGAGGAATTGTGACAGCCCTAATCTAAATAATGTTTTTCCACTATAAAAAAAGTTTCCATGGACTTTTTTTTAAAGTGTACCTTACTTTTCTGTGTCTGCAGGCAGTGAAATTGCTGTGTTACCTGTTTGATGATCTCCGTCTTGACAGTCATCACCGCGTAGCACCACCATAACCAGGAGTTATTCCATAATAGGTACCTAGTGCTAAATATTTGGCTTTCTATATTTTCACATGACATTCCCGCCATGTTTTTACAGCAATGGAAAGAGTGTCTTAAACTTACTAGTGCAGAAAAACAAAGTCTTTTGTTTTAAAGTAGCAAACTAATTCCAGAAGAGTCATACTGAATTTCTTAATTTGATTGTAACTTGCACAAAATGTTCTTAGTGCACTTTGTAACTGATGATTCATAAGTACATGGGGGGGGGGAAGAAGAAGACAAAACACTGGAGGCAGTTTAAAGATCAAAAATTATTTAATTCCCAAGATGACAAAAATAATTCCATGAATTCTGTAAACCATTGCATAACTGCTGTAGTGTAGACAAGTGTTAACAATTTTTAAATGATACACTACAAGAGAAAGATTATGCATTATAAATAATACCATCTTAAGTAATTCTAGTGAAGAAAAACCTCTCTGGCTGTCAAAACATACAACTATTCCATAAAGAAGCCTCCATAACTTAAACACAGAACTCCCAGTAAATGGTTTTAAGGTCTTGTGTTGACAACACATACACAAAGTATTATATCGACAGCAAATTGTATAGTATTTCAACACTAATTAGAATATAAGCTGTTCTATATATCGATGCATACTGTACCAAAATAAGGGATATGTTTCTTCCTCGCAATATAAATGATTTCCTCATTTTGACTTGTGAGCTAATAAATCTGTGAGTTGCAGTTTCCTTTGAAAATTGGACATCTCTCGCTATTCTACAGTTCTCCTGTAAAACCCTGAGAAAAATACATCTCGTATTTCCATCAAATTGTTACATGGATAAATACACAAACTTGAAAACTGCAATTGTGTTTAACTTAGAAATTTATTCGTTATGTATCGCAATTCACAAAACTAGTGCTACATCATTATAGATTAACTGTTCTCTATGTTATTCCAGTGACCCATTTTATATCTAATTTGAATGGTACATTCAATATTCAGGGATTTAATGTTCGATTAACCGTAACATTAATTATAGGGAACAGTGGTTCCAAAAATTCTGGCTTTTTTTTTTTTTTCCTTTTCTCTTTTTATTATTATTATTTCAGCCTCTTACAAAAGTTTACTATTGTAATAGGTATTTTCCCCCTGGCTAGTTCGCTAAATTTAACCAGTTTCATATGTAATATGTATATACAAGATTGCATAAATCCTTAGGTTCAATAAATCACACTACTAATAGAGAACAAAATTAGAAAAACAAACAAATGAATAAAAGAAAAATCCACAAGAATGCAAAAAAAAAAAAAAAAGAAAAAGAAATGATTATTTTCCAATGCAGAGCATTATGGTAAATTTCCAATACATTAATTTACACATTGCTAAACAAAAGAGTCCTTGGTGCTTCTTTAATTACAAATGCCTGGTCAACATTAAATGGTCATTTTTGTTAAACATTACAGTTGGTATTAAAACGGCTGATGCAGACAGTGGGCCTTTTTGTGTGTAAGATCATGCCGTGGTTTAGATTTATTGTGATTAAATGATTACTACCTGCCATTCTATACAGAAAAATCACTGTTGCGCAAACACAGAATATCAGCTGGAAGCCCAAACTCTAGCTTTAATTTTGTCTCACTTCATGAACGCTTCATATGAGCTGCTACTTGTAACACACCCTTGGTAAAAAAATACAATTGCAAAACACCTTAACTGTTACTCTGACTCTTGTGTACATGCATCATCATGCTGACTTTTCAACAGCAATAAATGTTTCTTTATCAGAAAACAAAAAAATCGCTTATTACTCAAACTGAAATGTTCAAAGGCAGAGTAGTTACGTATCACTTTAATACACGGGATTCTCGTGCATTGAGAAATACAGATTAAAATATCCCAAGGCACTAAATTTCCTAAGCTGGAATTATTCATTTGTTCAATCAAAAATACTTTCAATGCGTTTTTATTAAAGGCACAAATTTGTTCTGAAGAGACTTGATCCTTACGAGACATTTAAGTGCAGGCCTATGTTTTTCTTTTCTTTTTTTAGAATTTTTTTTTATAACAGGCAAACATAACTAGGCCAAAAAGTGAGGTTTAAGGCTAGGAAAATGTAGTTGTAACCCACTGTCTGTCTCAGCCATTTCAACTAGCATAAACAAGGGACCCATTTTACATCACAATCAAATATGTTCAACACCGCCATCGTAGACAACATTTGACAATACATTAATAGACTTCAAGGTTAAAACAAAAAAATAAGTTAGAAGATTTCTCATTTCAAATCCAAATTCTGAAGAATTCCAACCAAACATACAGAAAAACAAACACCAGTCAAATGGAAACTAAAGAAAGCACCGCACGGGCCGAGTACTCTTTTAAATTCCTGACAGCGTACAAGTAGTGCACAACAACTAATGTTTCAAAACTGATTTTACGATAAGTACTAGTAGTAAAAAAAGAAATAATATATATACTTCAAATAAGCACTAATCCATATGGCCACTTAAGAAGATTAACACAAATATTCATTCATTACTATGACATTCCTTCACTGTAGATTACAGCCAATTCAATACTATGTTATCGTTTTCACTGAGAAATTGAAGAAACGAAACACAATCTTTATATTCGCTTCATAAAGATTTATGAGTCATTAGGATTTTTTTGAATGCACGTATGTAAATAAGGTACTAGATTTGGTCATATCCTAACTATTTCCTCAGAATGTTAAAATGAAAACGCAGTTATAAAATCGAAGAGAACAAAGAATAGTAAAGGTCTTTGGTAGAAACTACAAAAATGGGCATTCAGTCCATTAATATTGTCAGCAAAAGCAGTTGGCATAGTTGTCCTGTCAAATTAAACATTGAAAAACTGACATAGTAATTGTACACCACTTCAATTGAACTTTGAAACAAGTATAAACTACAATACCACTTTGGTTCATTTGAGTAAAGTCCGCATTTGATTTGACCGCACTCTTCGCGTGAGAAAGAAATGTGGTGTGAAATCCCGACAAAACCCTATGGTCCAATAACCAAACAATGGAACTAATCCCTCAACAAAGTGACACGCTTGCAAAGCTCTTGAACACTTGAGTGTCGGAAACACTGCAATACCCCGAGCCGCTTTGATCCGTTTCAACCTATCGTACGGAAAAGAACACTCGGACTAGAAAAGATAAGCACAAAGTCAATGCGTTTGGAGCATTGCACACGAAAAATATCTTTTGAATACTCGACCGACGACTGGATACGCCTGCTCAACACAAACACATTTGGCAGTGTGATTTAGAGCTTCAGCTGGTTAACAAAAGTTACACACTGACACATGCAGTGAGCTACATACAGACCTTGTGGATTAAGATACGAACGCTAGAACGAAAGCCGAGAGAAATCATATATTTATATATACACACACTGTCTTTGCCTCGTCAAGCTGAAAGAAAATACGAGGACAATTCGATAACCATCCCTTTCGAAGTAAACTGTTAATCCCGATGTTTTTTTTTTTTTTTTTTTTTTTTCTAAAGAAAAAGAACTTGCACCTTTGTGTACCTGACAATTTACTGCACAAACTCATTGCTGTAAATATGAAAGGAACGAGAAAATAAAACAAAAAAGTTTCAGATAACACAGTAGCAGGTCATTTCAATTAGATTACCTAAGCACATTACACTGTCGAATTTGGATACGAAAACACCAATGATTTCTGTCTGTAAACACTACAGAGCACTACAAGTCTACACATTTCAATAAACAGAAATGTACTAAGCCAGTTTAGTTTTTGCAATCAAAGAAACACACACAGTTCCTGATTTGAATATCCCTACACGTTTAAATTAAGGATGATTCAACGTTTCTAAGGATAATGAAGCTGCACCCAAAAAGCACCATCGTTAATGAAGGAGAAGGATCGATTCTTTAGCTGAACCTCAGAGCTCAGGCACCAACCGGGGGGTCGAAGTCTCTCGGAAATACTTTACTAGTACTCAATTGGGCCGCTAAATGCTCCGATAATACGGTACTACTGGAAAAATACATACTTTGCACAAACTATGGGTTTTCTACTACAATCCTAAACTCTTCACAGATGCTTCAAATGTTTTTTTGTTTTTTTTAAGGCAAGGCACTTAAGAAGGGAGTGGCCAGGAATCAGATATATGTTCTAACATATCTGAAAGGCTAAAATCCAAAAAAAAAAAAAAAAAAAAACCAACTGTGTCGCACAGACACATGTGCTCATCTAACGACTACGTCATGTACATCTAAATATTCACTATAAGACAGAGAAATCGGTTTACTAAATGCCTTAGCATACAGTATGTGCCTTACTGATATTACAGCTGCTGGTTATGCCTAAAATGCATTCAAAGTTTGCACTTATTTGATTGAAAAATTTAAGTAACAATGAAAGTAATAATAACTACTATTTAGTACTATTTTATATGAAAACTAACAAGATATATACACTATACCATGATTTAACAGTAAGAAAAATGAAATATTCTATTATGTTTCACAGTACACACAAAAGCTTTATACTTTAGCGTATTTGGGAAAAAATATAATTCTACGAAAATAAAAAAAATAACAAAAAACTACAAAGCAGCTTAAAGCAAAAATTTCTAAAAGAAAACAAAAATACCCTCAGACAAATTTCCAAGTCAACAAAGTGCTTTTAACAAGAAATGAATCCTCTTCACACAGCTAGTAGCAATAATGGCGTCGGGCCGATGATTTTGTGGCTAACAGTCAAATCAGGGCCAACCGACTATAAATGCCAAAAGCAATAACCAAGGGGAAATAGTTTAATGCTTTATGAAAATGGATAATCTAGCTTGTACAAAACAGGTATTGCATTTAAGTACTTGATTTGTATCAGTCAAACACCACTTATTAGATTCTAATAAAACTAATCAATTGAATCACTATATGAAATACTGAAACACAAAAAATGCTATTTAGAAACTGTAAGCATAATAATAATAATAATAATAATAATTATAATAATAATTAATAATAATAATAATAATAATAATAATAATAATATGTATTAGTAGTTCTTCAAAGGGCTAAATCATTAAATAGTACCTTGGATAGCTGTACATCACCACTTCAATATTTTCGTCTTACAGTAAGGACATTCCGTTTTACCAGACGCACAGTTCTGACAAAGTACATAATGTTGGCAAGGCTGCAGGACAATGGAACGATCATGCTTTTGGCAAACTATACATTTCTTTGACTGAAGCTGATATATTACCTGTGTTGAGAAAAAGAAGAGTTAACATCAGTCACACTCTGACAGATTCAATGCAGTGCGTCATGCATCACTGACTGACATCGTGTGGATGTTAAACCACGTTGCCTACTCTTGTCGAGAAGAGTACGACGCTCTACTTAGAGTGTGTGTAAATGTGACATGGTGACGTATGTGTGTTGGGACCTGGTCCTTCTTACCCCGTCTATGAGGTCTAGGTCAGAGCGCAGCTGGCTCTGGATGGAGCGGAGCTTTGGCAGGGGAAGCTGGTCCAGCTCGCCGTAGCTGCGTAGGAGGGGCGTGTTGGGGGAGCGACACAAAACGTCAAAGTCTCCCTGCAGTTCCTTCAGCTTGCGCTCGGTGTCCTCCCGCTTCTGCTCCGCCAGCTGCCGCTCCGCCTCTGCCGATTTAGCTTGCTCCTTCGCTTCGTGAGCGTCTTTCTGCCACGCTTCACAGGCCTGTGAGAGATGCGTTTTAATAAGATGCTCCTTCTGATGATGATAACCAAACTGACACCTTCTGGGTGTTTTTTTAAGCTGCACCGCTAAACAACAATAGACCAAAACCTGGAAACGAGTTAGACAATGCAACTACCACGTTCAAGGCCCAGAAAAGTAGTAAGGACATTGTTAAAGTAGTCGATGTCACATCAATGTTATGAAGCTAGGAGAATACTTTTTGTGAGCAAAGAATACAAAAATAGCGAATTTTTTGAACGATTTCTTTCTCTTTCGTGTCAGTCACGAGAGTACCATAACAAATGCGTAGAACGTCAGTCTCTCTTCATTCATCGTCTGTACATTCTGGTTGAAACACAGTTGAGGTCAAAAGTTTACATACACCTTGCAGAATCCAAAATAAGAGAGATTGTACAAAACGCATGTTATTTTTTATTTAGTACTGGCTTGAATAAGACACGTCACATAAAGGACGTTTACATATAGTCCACAAGAGAAAATAATAGTTGAATTTATAAAAACTGCCCTGTTTGAAAGTTTACATACACTTGATTCTTAATACCGTGTTGTTACCTGAATGATCCTCAGCTGTTTTTCTTTTTCGTTTAGTGATAGTTGTTCATTAATTGTCATTGTAGAGTCCCTTGTTTGTCCTGAACAGTTAAACTGCCCGTTTGTTCTTCAGAAAAATCCTTCAGGTCCCACAAATTCTTTGGTTTTTCAGCATTTTTGTCAAATTTCCAACAATGACTGTATGATTTTGAGATCCATCTTTTCACACTGAGGACAACTGAGGGACTCATATGCAACTATTACAGAAGGTTCAAACACTCACTGATGCTTCAGAATTTGAAGATCATGGTAAATTTCTGTAGTAATTTCTGGGTAAAAAAAAAATCTGTAGCTTCTGCAGGGCAGTACTCCCCCCCCCCCCCCCCCCCCCCCCCCTTCCCAGTCATTGTTGGGAAAGGTTCAAATACACAAAAATGCTAAAAAAAAAAAAAAAAAATTTGTATGATCCCTCTTATTTTGGTAAAATCAACATTTTGCAGATTCTGCAAGGTGTGTGTATAGTTTTGACCTCAACTGTAAGTAAGGGTCGGCAAAAATTGCAAAGTATCTTCTCTGTCGAAATCTTCAGACATGTTTATGAAGACGTTTTATGTACAACAGGTGTCGTCTCGTCTTCTGCTTGTAAACAAGATGCAATGCATCTGGGTTCTACGTAAACATGTGGTGAAGACTGACACACAGAGAAGAAAAATTTGAATACAGTCGTTATTTTTTATTTCTTTGTGTACAAAAAGTATTTTCATAGTTTCTCATAAAATTCTCATAAAATTAAGGTTGAACCACTGAAGTCACATGGACTACTTTAATGATGTCCTTACTACCTTTCTGGACCTTGAACATGGTAGCTGCGTTGCTGTTTATGCAGGATCAGAAGGCTCTCGGATTTAATTACAAATATCTTAATTTGTGCTCCAAAGATGAGCAAAGGTCTTCCAAGAACGACATGAGGGTGAGTAGTTAATGACAGAATTTTCATTTTTGAGTGAACTATCACTTTAATAATGCAACCGTGGCTTATTTTCTGCAATAATCCAACAGCCAATGGAAAATTCTATCGTTTTTTTTTTTGTTGAGGGAACCAGGGTGATGCCTACAAAAATACATCACCGCAGCGCTCTACAGCTCGAAGTGTCACTGTAAGATAACAGCTTCAATAAGCAAAGTTAAGCAGTGTCAATAAAACTAGGCATGAATCTCTCAGCGGTGACCTACAGGACAAACTGAATGGCTGCTTGACAAAAGCGCTCGTTTCTAAGCATCACTCATCTCATGAGGCCCATAAAAGCAAGCGAGCACATCTGACCTGTTTTACTTGGTGCCAGGCCTCCTCCCATTGCTTTATCTTGCGCTTGGCTTCATCCAGTTCTCGGAGGAGCCGGCCGATGTCTGCACTGCTGGAGCCGACCGTGCTGGAAGTAAGGCTGCTGAACACCGGAGACGGGCTGGGAGAGAAGCTGCCACTCATAAAGTCCCATATTCCCCCTGCTCCGCCATTCAGACCTAAGCCAAAACACAACGACATAAGCTTAAATATTCACAAAACTGCAATCGTGATATCCACCTTTTTCTTAACATAAGAACCTGGCTATGGGTCTGACTTCCCACTATTTTTAACTGTACAAAACAGCTTGTTTTTCCTGCTTGATATTGCAAATTGGTGTGTCTAACTATATTATTTTAATGTATTATCTTAATTATGAACACACTGGTTTGTAGTCCAAACAGTTTTACCGTTTACTGCACGTTGTTATTCTTCTCGTTATTTCCCTATAGCGGATAACAAACCAAAAGCCTCACCCATAGGCTTACTTACGTATTAAAGAAAAAGGTGGATAAAGTTTGGGAAACTAATTCTCACCTAAGGAGTTCTGCGTAGACGTAGGTGTTCCTAGAAGGCCGTGCTCGGTTTTAACAGGTGGTGCCTGCGGCTGGCTCTGCTGGGAGGCCATTCCAGTGAGGAGAGACTGGGACAGGGATTGAGACAGAGAGCTGAGCGGGGAGGCAGATAGAGACGATGAGGAATGCAGAGAGGAAGACCGAGCCAGAGAGCCAGGAATATTGACGGGAGCTGAGCCTCCTAATAACCTCTGACCTACAGGGGGGGAAAAAGTTTGAACATTAACTACATCCTGTACCTTAAATAAGACAACACAAAGTTGCTACGAAAGCAAGAAAAGTCTTACTTGTTAAACCAAGGCCATTGTTGTCTTGGTCCTCTAGCTCTTTGTCAAGGGAGGCAACATTGATGTCACTAAAATTCAGGTCAAGTGCAGATCCTAAGAGCAAGAAAAGTAACGTACGATTCAATATCTGTGCGACGTGGATAAAAAACACAAACTACACTCTTAAAAAATAAAGGTTCCAAAGGGGTGATTTTGCAGTGATGCCATAGAAGAACCATTTTTGGTTCCCCAAAGAACCTTTCAGTGAACAGTTCTTAAAAGAACCATTTTGAAGAGCATTTTAAAAATCTAAAGAACGTTTTTTGAGGTTCCATTTGAAAGGTTCCATGGATGTTCTCCATGGAAGGTTCTTCATAGAACCATTGATGCCGATAAAGAACTTTTATTTTTAAGAGTGTACTTAAAAGGATAGTTCACTCAAAAATGAAAATTCTGTCATAATTACTCACTGTCATGTCGTTCCAAACCCATAAGACCTTTGTTCATCTTCTGAACACAAATTGAGATATTTTTGATGAAATCCGAAACCCTTGCATAGACAGCAATGCAACTGACACGTTTAAGACCCAGAAAGGTAGTAAGGACATCATTAAAATAGTCCATGTGACATCAGTGGTTCAACCTTAATTTTATGAAGCTACGATAATACTTTTTGTGCGCAAAGAAAACAAAAGTAACAACTTTTTTCAACAATTTTTTCTCTTTCAAGTCAGTCTTTAATGTGCGTTCATGAAAGTACTATGATGTATGCTGTTTTAACGATATCCTTACTACCTTTCTGGGCCTTGAACGTGTCAGTTGCGTTGCTGTCTATGCAGAGCTTACAGATTTCATCAAAAATATCTTAATTTGTGTTCTAAAAGTGAACAAAGATGTTACAGATTTGGAATGACATAAGCATAATTAATGACAGAATTTTCATTTGTGGGTGAACTATCCCTTTAAAAAAACAATATTACGGACATCTCTTAATGATGTTTTGTTAAACTGATAAAAGGCTTGATAATTCAGTTATTCATCCTGCAGATGCATAGAAACAAAGCATTTCAGCTCACAGTCTATAATAAATATACATCAAAGGCTGCTTTTAGGCAATAGTCATATATTTAACTTAAATTATCGTAAAGGCAGTCGTGAAGGCAAAAGCACTTACCATCCATTTAGCTCTGTGCTGCTGAGTCACTGCTGCTTCTGAGTTTTAGTGACTCACTGACTTATGGCTAATGCATTGCCACAAATACAGCTTCCACTTCACTAAATGCTCTGCATTTAACTGCACTGCCTTATCTGGGCTGAGTCTGTCTCGTGTACTTTTACCCTTGGATGTAGCGTTTGGCTGAATGGCTCTATGATGAAAGAGTGCTGCAGGACTTACCTATTACTGACTCCACGGTATTGCTGCCTGGATAGAAAGGTGTGGCTTTTGCATTCATGGTTGATAAAGTGGTGGGTGACGAACTGTCAGATCCGATACTGGAGGCCAAGCTGGAGGTGATGCTCGATGTTATGCTGGACGCTAGCGGGTTCACCACTGAGAACACACTGCCATGAGCCTGGGAAAGGAAGCAATGCGACACAAGTCAGCATCAAATATAATAGGATCCAAAATGAAGAGGAGGAATCTTTTACAAGAACTACTTTACGTAGAACTCAAGCGACAAGATTTTTGAAAGGAAAGAAAAATGAGAATTCTGTCAATAATTACTCACCCTCATGTCTTTACAAACCCATAAGACCTTCATTCATATTCAGAACACAAATTAAGAAATTTATGATGAAATCCAAGAGCTTTCTGCTTTGAAATCCTCCTGCATCAGCAGGACCGCACGCATGCGTTGTGGTACTCTCGTGAACGCGCATTGAAGATTGACACGGAAGAGAATAAATTGTTCGATAAAGTCACTATCTTTGTTTTCTTTATGACTATTTTAACAATGTCCTTACTACCTTTCTGGGGCTTGAATGTGGTAGTTGTGTTACTGTCTATGCAGGGTCAGAAAGCTCTCTGATTTCATCAAAAATTTCTTAATTTGTGTTCTGAAGATCAAGGAAGGTCTTACAGGTTTGGAACAACATGAGGGTGAGTAATTAATGACTGAATTTTCATTTTTGGGTGAACTATCCCTTGAACTGTTCGTATTTATGTTGCTTTCATAGAGTTTTGAAAACTTAAGGTATAAATGAAAAACATTTTTCAAATATTAACAAGTGAACACTAGCAGTTTTGTTAATTAATTAATTTATTTATTTTACAAAAACAAAAAAAAATTCTGACAAAATACTTAACGCAAGCCTTTTTTGTTGATTATGATTTCAGGACGGTTGTGTTACCAACTGTCAACATTTTTGCATTCATGCCCAAAACATTTTCAGTCAGAAATTCTAAATAATAATAATAATAATAATAATAATAATAATAATAATAATAATAATAATAATAGCCTGGTTCTCATAAGAGTACCTGGAGATTTGGTTTGGTCCTCACACTGCCCAATAATATCATCAGACTTTATTTATTTAGTATATATATATATAAAAAATTTAATAAAACAAAATAAAATAATAAAGTGTGGTAATACTATTAGATTTTAAAATAAAAAGGGAATATTAAATAAAAATACAATTATTTTATAGTAAACTTAAAAATAAAATTTACTTTTTTTTTTTATGATTCTTCATCATTTTCAAACCTAAAATTAGCAAGCTTTTATTTTGGCAGGTTGCCGGCATATAAGTGTATGTGCTGCTTGGTTTAGTGCTGCTGAATTTAGTGCGTCAGTGAATGAAATGTCACTTTTTTGCATTTTGCTTTGAAAACAGCAGAGAATCACCTAGAATTAGGTCTGAACTTCTTTACACGGCGCATGAACTTCTTGAAATTCTTTACACAGCGCATTTCTTATTTAGGTCACGCGTGTGGACCTGCGGATCACTTATGTGCACTCCTGATAATAATAATAATAATAATAATAATAATAATAATAATAATAATAATAATAATAAGAAGAAGAAGAAGAAGAAGAAGAAGAAGAAGAAGAAGAAGAAGAAGAAGAAGAAGAAGAAGAAGAAGAAGAATTTAACAAATTAGATTTTTTAACACTGTTATGTTAGTATAATATAAATAGTATTTATTAATATTTTTGCATTAGCTTTTTATTTTATATTGGTAAATTTATAATGTGCTTTTGTTTTTATTTATTTATTTTAAATTGCTATTTAGCCTTAATTTTTTTTATGTTTTTATTTTTACGGTTAGTACCCTACTTTCCGGAATAGAAGTTATATTCAAATTTCCCACATACCAGTAGTTTCAGTTTCGCTTTAAATAATTGTTTAGGCTCGACATCTATAAAACGTTTATAATGTATGGCACTATAATTTATGTTTGCTTTATACTTAAATTTTTCATTCCTATTCTGTTCTGAATGCAGTCACATTTGAGAGATGTGTTGTGGACTGAGGGGCACTAAAATACATGTTTATAGTGTGTATAATATTTGTAAATGTTTTGTTTTATTTACCCCCATTTTGCATTATTTCTGAATGTAGTAATAAAAAAAGTTTTCATCTAATATTTATTTTATTTCAGCTTCATTTCAATGAATGGAAAAAAAAAGTTTTAGTTTACAATAACAATAATGTTTTTAACAATGTTACTTTTAAAACATCTGTGAATACATAAAGACTGCCAGTCAAAAGTTTAGACAGTAAGATTTTTAATGTTTTTGAAGAAGTCTTTTCTGCTCACTAAGCCTGCATTTATTTCATTCAAAGTACAGCAAAAACAATAACATTGAAATACTTTTACTTTTTAAAATAACCGTTTTCTATTCAAATATATTTTAAAATGTAATTTATTCCTGTGATTTCAGTGCTGAATTTTTAGCATCATTACTCCAGTCACATGATCCTTCAGAAATCATTCTATTGTTCTGATTTGCTGCTCAAAAAAAATGTACTATGTTTTATTATGTGAGCTGAGTAGACTTTTTTTTTTCATGTTTTTGTGATAAATAGAAAGTTGAGAAGAACAGCATTAATCTGAAATAAAAAACTATTGTAACATTATAAATGTCTTTATTATCACTTTTGATTAGTTTTGAAAAAATTACTTTCTGTCATTTCTAGAATGATTTCTGAAGGATCATGTAACACTGAAGACTGGACTAATGATACTGAAAATGTAGCTTTAATAAATTACATTTTACGATATATTCTAATAGAAAGCAGTTATTTTAACTACCAAAAGTATTTCACAATATTACTGTTTTGCTGATCAAATAAATGCAGACTTGGTAAGCAGAAGAGCCTTCTTTAAAAAAACATTAAAATCTTACTGTCCAAAAACTTTTGATTGGCAGTGTATGTTTTATAGCATTATGTTCAGATGATACATAACGTTGTATGATTTTTGGAAATGAGGATGAAAACACTGAATATAACATGATCCACTGCTCCAATCACTTTATGTCTTATACAATCCTTATTTGTAAAGTTGTAAAATGCATGAATGTGAGCACTTGCTTTACCTGTTTGTCTTGGTCCATTAACTTTTGATTATTTTCCCCAGACTGGCTCTTCTGGTTCTTTGCCTGAAATCAGATAATACATCCTATCATGTGACCTGATGTTGTTAAGGCAACCAGGGGTGTTATAATATACCTGCTCAGGAAGGGGGGCGAGGGGGGGGGAGTAAAACACCCTTTAAAGTTGTTTGTGACAGTATAACATTACAGCGTGCTTCGTTTTGATATTTTAAGTTTACCACAGCATGGTCATGTGGCCACTGGGTGTTGTTCTCCGATAACTACAACATTAAAATTATTATAGAGCTCAGCACATGCATTGCATTTCAAATGCAATGCATTTCAAAGCCAATGTATTATTACCTATGCACACAACGCTGCCACACCCTCAATCTCAAAGACCGAAGTGCAGCTTTTCAACAACAACAACAACAACTGAATACTGACAACTAAAGACAAGTAGTTTTCATATGGCAACAAACCACTGGAAAAAAAAAAAAAAAAAAAAAAAAAAAAAAAAAAAAAACAAGCGAAAAGTGGTGAGAACAAATGAAATGACCCAAGGGCAAAGAAATCAAAGTGAAAGCTTGCAGTGTGTGTCATGCCTGCAGTCCTGCAGGACGTCCCTTTAGAAAGGGCTAGAGAAAACGGCCATGTGTACCTGATCCTCCCGTTCAAAACCCGGAGCTTTGGGATAGTTAGACGTCGGAGAGGAAACACTGGACGCGGTGGACTCTGAACAAAAGCTACCATTAGTAAAGCATTTTGGCCTGCTGATGGGTCCAATTGGGGACAAAGAACTGTTGCTCCCTGAGCCTGGTGTTACAGTTGGACTATTAGAGCATGATACCTGAAGAAGAAAAGCACAAATGAGCTTAAAAATGTGTTTTGGAGCCAAATAGGTGATTTTTTTTTTTCAATTGTTGATTAGGTAGATCCAAATGTGAGAGGATTTAGCGCATTATAAATGAAAAATAGCCTCATTTTTTTATCTAATGTGAATCAAGAAGCATTTGAGTATAAAGGCCTGATTTGAATTTGCGTTAGTGTCCCTTTTCAACACAGACTGCAATGGGCAGAAAAGAATGCAAAGCAAACCAAAGTCAATAAAATGAAACACTGCTGAAATGAAAAGAGAAGCAGTAGCTCTAACAACGAAACAATCAACTGATTCCTAAATCGAGGACATTTCTCTACCACAGATGTGAGACAGATGCAAGACAAGTGTGAGAAGGTGAATGCAAACATACGTTTCCCGTCTGGCCGTTGTTACTGGCGCTGCTGGTGATGGAATTCGTGTTGCCGCTCCACTCGCTGACTGGACACTCTGGGTATTGCGGCGAGCCCAGCTTGGACTGAGAACCCGACTGCATTGCTGTGAGCAACGTGCTCATGGTCTCCTCTGTGGAAGGAATTCCTTCATTCACACATACACACACAAATAAATAGTCTTTAGAGTCATGAACTTTGGGCTGCACGCTTTGGAGGGAATCAAATTACGATGTATTATAACTTGCGATTTGATATTTAAAGGAGAAGCTCCAGGTTTGTTTTTAAAGCAATTACTGTTATAATTGATAACTAAATATTTAAATAAGAAATATCACTACTGTAATAATCACTCAAATTTGCATTTAAAAATATTTATAATAGGAATTTTATTTTACAGTACAGCTGTAAAACTTTAAAATTTCATTACCATTAAAATATTCATGGCTGTCTTAATTTTTTCATTTTCAAATGTTAAACCATTAAGGTTTTATTTTCACAGAAAACTGCAGGGCTTCTCCTTCATTGACAACATCCAGTTTATAAGCGCTTCGTACAAGTTAAATTAGATACAAGCAAAACAAACTAATAGCAGATGCAGAGATGAGGGACAGTTTACCCTAAAATGAAAATTACTCAATGATTTACTCACCCTCAAGCCATCCTAGGTGTATATTAAAAACTATCCTGGCTCTTCTAAGCATTAGAATGGCAGTGAATAGCTGTTGAGATTTTGAAGTCCAATAAAGGACGTGACGTGTGGCCAAGTATGGTGACCCATACTTGAAATTTGTGCTCTGCATTTAACCCATCCAAGTGCACATACACACACCGTGAACACACACCCGGAGCAGTGGGCAGCCATATTGCTATCCTTGCTCAAGGGACTCACCTCAGTCGTGGTAGGAGGGAGTGCTGGTTATTCACTCCCCCCACCTTCAATCCCTGCCGGACCTGGGACTCGAACCCGCAACCTTTTGGTTACAAGCCCGACTCCCTAACCATTAGGCCATGGCTGCCCGTAATAGTGCATCCGTCCACTATCGGGTGGATTAATAATCTGTCAAATGCACATTCACAAGAGAGTTGCGCTCCAGTGGAAGATACAGGATGTAGCGTAAGCTCTGGTGAGAATATGCTAGTCTCGCAAGAGCCAAGTTTCGTTAACAGCAAAGGAAAACCAGTCTCCTCTAGGCTTACATTGAAATCTTCCAACATTTTTCTTTACAAATCCTCGTTTTGTACTTCTAAATTGTGACCGGTGGTTTGTTTTGCTCTCTCTTCCGCACTTCTGTGTTTGTCACAGCATTCACCTACATCCTGTGTCATCCTCTGGATTGATCGCCTTCTGCTAATTCACACCTACGCGCTAGGTGGCACCGACCAACAACGCATTTTTTTCTCAGGTATCTCGTATATGTATTTAACATCGTCTGCTGCTCAATATACAGCATTAAATTGAGATAAATAAAGTTTGGTTCTATGCCAGAAACACAAACTATCTATAATGCTTACAAGAAAACTTCTTGAAATATGAATAAATGTACAACTAGCATCAAGCTATATTTGAAAATGTATGTGATTTTTTTTTTTCCACCTCTCTATCCTTTTGCAAGTAGGGCAACAGCAGTTGCTGTGGCCACGTGATATAATGCTCAAATCTTATTGGACAGCCCCTGTTTTCGCTTTGCAAAACTAAAAAGATTTGTCGTTCTTTGTTTCGCTTTTTTGTGCTCAGTATGGAAAGGCCTTGAGCGGAAGCTAGAGATTATGGTTTATAAATTTTTACAAGTTTTAAATTACAAAACCACAGCGATTTGCTCCAGAAGGCCGTTATTAACCCTTAAAGACCTAGAACATTTTCGGGGCACCTGACACGCCTGCACTTTTCTTAGTTTTTTTCAGACCTATTTTAGCAGTCATCAAGTGCTATATATCATTGTAAACAGGAGAACTTGAAGTTTCAGTCTAGCTAATTTACAGTCCTAATTTTCCTTTTGTCTTCTCTAAGACTGAATGAATTTCCAAAATTTTAAGAAAATCGCAAGCAACAATTGGAGGTTTTTTACTGTGTACTCAAACAGAAACTCATGAAGTTTGGATTGTTTTCTTTAGAAAGTTGTATTTGGGTGTTTTACACTTCAAAATAAAATTGTATCTACATATAACTTTCCCCAAGCAAGTTATAGCCATATATTACAATATTGTTATAGGCGCTTTTCAGTGAAAAAGAGGTCTACTGAAAATATAGATGTGTTCAAAAATATATCTTCAATCAGAGTATGAACAACAAATGCAAACAGTGCAGTAAGTAGTGAAAATAACTGCACAAATAACTTTCTGTGCTTTTTCAGAGAGTGCTGTCATGCAAATGTGTTATTTTGTGTTTGTTTTCATGCATGCACAGTGTACTTTACTTTCACTTTAAGTTTGTTCAAATTTCCAAAGAAACATGCTAACTGGTGGTTCAAAAGTCCAAAAACTACGTTTATTGGTTGAACAGATGACAGTTTGAACCAATCTGGGCACAGGGGTAAGACTAAGCATCAACAATAGTTCCTGCTTGGCTGAGAGGAACGAAATGCATTGGTTTCCTCTAACGAATCAATGCGATCAAAATGTGATGACGTAATCACGTTCACTACGGAGCCTCTGAATATCCAAATGAGAGTTGAAAATCAACACCCATTCACTGCCATTATAAAACTTGGAAGAGCCAAAACATTTTTGAATTTAACTCTGACTGTATTCATCTGAAAGAAGAAAGTCATATACACCTAGAATGGTTTGAGGGGTAAATCATGGGTTAATCTTCATTTCTGGGTGAACTATCCCTTTAAAACAACAGATCATGAGCTGCTTGCATGAAAAAGTGCTGTGCTACATTTTATTTCATTAAGTCACAGCCTTTGTGACTTGATAAATCACATCCAAATCATATTGTAATTTTGGTTTTATAACCACACATGAACTCAATCACTGCACTGCAGGTATTTAACTTCAACACACTGCAATCAATCATCATTAGAAACATGCTTACTTTCCACATGTGCAAAAGCACAGAATGGACCCCTTGGACAGTATCCAGTTTGCCTCATGTCGTTGCATTTAGTAGATTTGTAGATCTTTAAACAAAGAGAGACGTTGGTGAGATGATAAAAATAATGTCAGTCAAATAAATTATAAGTCATTCAAGTTCATCACTGTAAAGGTGTGGCGGACTCACCTCTGGGTGGAACTGCTGTTCGGTACGAGAGTGGCAATACTGACAGCTGTCACCGCTCTCACACTTGGAGGGTTCGCCCCATTCATCGCCATGCTTTACACTCGGGCAGGGCGTCGATCTGCAAAGACATGAAAAAAAATGTTTATTTTATTCTTAGATGTGACCAACCAACATAACAAGCACAAAAAAAACTACAATTATGAAATATCTCCAAACGACATCACTTCCACTGCCAAATGTGTTTTAGGTGTCACTGTGTGTCATGTTTTATTCTGTTTCCATCTCACCTGTATTTGAACTTTCTGGGATTTCTTCTCCTATCTCTGCTGTTGTGATAGTGGGGACAGGCATAGCCCTGCCTGCATAGACGTGGAGGCTTGGTGCACTGCTCGGTTTTATAGTTGGCCAAAACAAAATTGGTGTCTGCAGAAAAGGGGAACAGAAACTGATGATAAGATGACCTGACTGTCATTTTTGTAACCGTTACTACTGCGGTCTCTGATCAACTGTTGTGCTGGGCTTGCATTAGTGTGTGAAAGATTTGTGTCACCTTGCCAGCGTGGGTCCTCATTCAAGGTCTTCTCAATCATGGCCTGGCTGGCCAGCACACCCGGCTGCAGGTCAGGAATTCCCTCTCCAGATCCCAACTGGCCGTTCTGCAGAGCTTCCTGTGCCTGGATTTCTCTGTGAACATAATTATGCAAGTCAGTCCATACATTCAACAGGACCAACACCAATTCCGAACGGTAGATGTAAAGGAAAAAAAAAATCAAAACCGCTCTTGATGTAACAGCTATTTCCACATACACGTTGCTAGGCAACTGCTGAGATGGCATATTTCTTGTTATTTAATCACTGGTAAGCCACATTTCCAGGCCAGAATCAGAACGTTCGCGGCTATTTTGTGCAGACTGCTCGTCGATGCAGGTGTAATTGAGTCATTGGGAAACCACAAATATGGTATATATTTGCAAATTAGGTTAAGCAGCCTCTAATAATCACTCTTGACTGCTCTCTTATCAGCTGAATGCATATGCAAATACCTATGGTGTTAATCAGCTGAAAACTTGTGCAGCGACAGAAGCGTTTTGCAACTGAAAGCAACTGTCATAACACAACAATGTCTAGCGCAAACTGCTGTTATTTTGAGATTCACAGTTTTTACGCTAGTTGGGGGTTGGGAATCCTGGTAGAATTTCCCCCGCCATTGAAAAACAGGAATTTGAGTGCCACAAGCCAAAGAACTTCCTTTTCCGACTACTGCCCTTGAGCTTTCCCTTGTATTCCAAGAAATGCAAATATGTACTTGCAACATACATCAAATGATTAAAACTGTAACTACACTACTACTCAGAATTTTTTTGTCTGTTTGTTTTTAAAAGTATTTTATGTTAAAGCTGCATTTATTTGATCAAAAAAAAACAAGTGAATATTGTAAAAGATTATAATTTAAAGTAACCGTTTTCTATTTGAATTCATTTTAAAATGTAATCTATTCCTGTGATGTAAAGCTGAATTTTCCGCATCATTACTCCAGTCTTCAGTGTCTAGGGCCTATGAAATCTGTTTTATTTTTGCCCAAATTCCTAAGTCCTTTTTTTCCATTTTAAGTTTTCTGAAATCCATTATTTTTTCTTTTCAGTTTTAATGGTTAAACTAAGAAATATTAATCAAAAAAGCATGTCTAATTAACTAAAATCATGAAATGTGTGCAATTTAACAGCAATTTATTAAAAGTTTAACAACAATTACATTTAAAGTCCCTATGAAATGTTTTATTTTATTTTCCTCAAACTTAGTTTTATTTTGCTCAAATTCTGTTTTCCATCATTTTTCTGGATTTCATTTTAATGGTTTCATTACATTTTAATAATTAAAATTTAACAAAATCAATTAAGATGCTTTTGTTTGATGTTTGATGAATAGAAAGTTCTAAAGCTTTTATTTGAAATAGAAATCTCTTTACTTTTTAATATAAATAAAATGTCTTTACTTTTTACTTTTGATAAATTTAATGCATTGTTGATAAATAAAAGACTTCATTTTTTTAATCCGAGATTGAATAAAGGAATCTGATTACGATACGGAAAATGTGGATGGAATCATGGAATCCAGTCATAAAACAGAATTTACTGTATAAAACAGAATGTCACAGAACATCTAAAGTAGATCAACAAAATCATAAATAAATACAGTTCTTTTTTTTAAATATAAAATCATTTAATTAGACATGCTTTTGATAAATAAAATAGAATGAAACCATTAAAACGGAATCCAGAAAATTAATGTAACACACAAAATTTGTTAAAAACAAAACTGAATGTGAGAAAAAAAAAAATGTATTTCATAGGGCCTTAAAAAATTAATTTTTGTTAAACTTTTAATAAATTGATGTAAAACTGTGTAAGTTTCATGATTTCAATTTAATAAGACATTAATTTAACCATTTAAACAACATGGAAATATTTAAACTGGGAAAAAAAAAGAATCCAAAAAATTATAAAATTAAAACAGAAAAAAAGTGTTTTATTTTGCTCTTTGGGGAAAAAATAAAGCAGATTTCATAGGGCCCTATACTTGTAATGCGTTACCCCAAACACTGTCGGTATGTGTGGTTTGGTGTTTTTCATAGTAGCTGCGCTAACAGTGGATTGCTTTGACTGTAGGAATATTCCTCATTAATGCATGGGCCAGGGGGCATGATTATTTTTCAAAATCAAATTTAATATGTTAAATTGACACCCCTTGGCTAAGGTGACACTGGGAGCGGAAGAAAATTCTACCTGATGTCATAAACTGGTGGCCGAAGATCGTGTGGTCCATGAGCGAAAGCGCAGTGGAGGCCGTTCTTCACACAATGCCCACGAGCATCCGTCTCATGGATGCAGGTTCCGGTCTTGTAGTAGCGTAAATGGTACTTGCGCTCTGTGTCACCGGTGGTCCGGTGTAAATAAGGGCAACTGTGAAGAGAAAAGCACCAGTGTTGCTCATCAGGATGCATGCTTAATGAAAGAAATACATTTTGATACTTTGATTTAGAAATGACATTTCACAAACATGTACAGATCAGTGCATTTCTTTGTGAATTTGGTAACAACAAAGTGAAAGTAATGCAAAGCACTAAACACAAATGTAAATCAATGACAACAACAGAAAAACTCCTTCCCAATGAGTGCTCTCTTGGAATGCTATATTTCGAAATACTGCATGAGGCTTGTGTCACTGACTGCTTGCTACAAAAAAAAAAAAAATAAAAAAAAAAGACGTTGGACACAAAATAATTATTGTATTGGAAGTTAAAGCTGCACTTACCTGCCTGACAACTATTTCTAATATTCAAAAATAAGTGACAGTGTGATATATAAACAGACAACGAAACTTTACAATTGCTTTATGCTAAAATAGATCATCAACACTGCTGTCCAAAAACTCTTTTTATTCCTAGCAAAATACACTATAAATAGTACTCAATGCATTATTTCCAGAAACAAAATGTACACGTGCAAACATATATGTTAAAATACACTAGTTCAAGTGTTGGCCACTTAAATGTACTGTTAAACATAGCATGCAAAATAAAATAAGAGATAAAAGAGCAAAAAAGCATTGAAGTCTGCAAATGCTGATCTTTCACAACTTTAAAACAGTCAAACGCTTGTGAAATACTTCCCAGCTGTTAGTTATTTTGCAAGACATACTGGCAGACGGTACACGTATGCAGTGTAAAAGAGAGTAACGTCTCTATAAAATTATGAAATATTATAGTGCACGTTCGGTGTTGTCAGCACAGCACAAGAGTCTAGATAACAACTAAATCCGTGTTCAGATAACTGCAACATATAAATGCAAATGATGAGATTAAGAGAATCAGGTATTTCTAAGAAATATGTGTTTATTTTTAAGAAAGGATTTAAGGCACACAGAAAACGGGGCTGTGACAATCCAAACAGCTCCCTGGAAGAGAGCAGATTTTTACTGAAAATGCTACATACCCAATAATCTTCTCAAATATAGCAACTGCATCTTGTTCAGGTAGCAACAGTAACTATGGCAACAGCAATGATGTCATCATTGGACGGCTGCTACTGGATGAATGAATGTGTGGTCTATGCCTATACTCAAACTATGTGACATACATTGCTGGAGAGATTCAGCAGAGACGTGGGACAAATCATTTTGATAAGTATTTTAAGAGATATTTACAATACTAACAATAAATAATGGAGTATCCTTCAGTTCAGGTGTAGGTAAAGAAAAAATAAATACATTTTTGTCCACCTAAAACAACTGTTTTTGTAAATGTCAAATAAATGTCGTAATGTAAGTGTTGTAGACATCACTACATTGTTATGCAAGGTATGAAATATATGAATAAATACTTATTTTAAAATGAATGATATGAGAAAACTCCTATATATGTGGGTCCTCTATTAATAAATATTTGCAAAATAATACTAAACATTATATTTAAAAAAGCTGAAACAAGCATCCACAATTAAATATTGAAAAATATTATTATATGTGACCCTGGACCACAAAACCAGTCTTAAGTCGCTGGGGTATATTTGTAGCAATAGCCAAAAATACATTGTATGGGTCAAAATTATTGATTTTTCTTTTATGGCAAAAATCATTAGGAAGTTAAGTAAAGATCATGTTCCATTAAGATATTTTCCAAAATTCCTACTGTAAATATGTGAAAACTTAATTTTTGATTAGTAATATACATTAAGAACTTTATCTGGACAACTTAAAAGGTGATTTTCTCAATATTTTGATTTTTCTGCTCCCTCAGATTCCAGACTTTCAAATAGTCGTATCTCGACCAAATATTGTCCTAACAAACCATACATCAGCGGAAAGCTTATTTATTCAGCTTTCAGATGATGTATAAATCTCAGTTTTAAAAAACTGACCCTTATGACTGGTTTTGTGATCCAGGGTAACATATTTTGTTTTTAATTTTACAAACTGGCAGATTACGTACATTATCTAGCCTACTCATAGCAACAATTAAAACATTATACAATCACTAGCACACAATCATTAGTAGAAACAATGTTTAAAAAAATACTTGCAGATATAATCTATACACAATCAAAATCTTGACAGAGATTTCTCATAGTATACTATGTCAATCTCTCAGTTAGATCAGAAATATCACCTGACTTTATACTACAACTTTCCCAAAATCAAAACAAAGTTGTCATGCCACTATTTACGGTTGGAGCTCCAAAACAATCATATGGGGAAAAAAAAAACTTGGCACCTGACTAACAGTAGAGTCACGTAGACACTACAGTAATTATCTGATCCAGTTATAGAGCCTTTGAACTCTACAGTTGCACAATTCCAGCAAAACTAGCTGTTTAAATACAGTTTAATGAATGAGAAACTAGCATAAGCTATCCACAAACAAGCAGTACATACTTAACCTTTGTTTACGTTTTTACCTAAGTAGTGAGATTAATAAAGCACCGAGCACAAGGTTGTCATTGATTGTCAAACGAATTAAATCAGAATAAAATATACACAACTGGACTAAACTATTACATTATTAAACATTACGGTGTTGGAAGATCCTCCGAACTATAACGTGCTTTGTAAACACATGAGATTTCGCGAAGCGAGGACTCGTAAACATTGTAACAGCAGCGAGCCAATCAGAAAAGTGTACGTGCAACGGAGAGCCTATCACAAGCAAGAGAACAGGGGGCGTGTCGTTAGGCTCTCTAAGAGCGACTCACAAGGAAGGCAACAAACGGGACTCCACCATCAGCCTTCTGACCTTCATTTCCAAAACCGAAGTTGTACATTTCTGTTACACATAGGGGCAAACTGGGAACTGAGAGAGGAGTCAAGTCAAAAGTGGAAGTGAAACTCGAGAAATCAATACACACACCGAGCGAAAACACCGTTAACACTAAAAGACTAACGTTAGTTACAAGCGAAAGCGATCTATTAGCAATAATAGCAAAATATTAACAAAGTAAACATTATAGTGAATTTACAAGGCGTCAGTCTGCTACGCTTCACATTTTATGAAGAGGGCGTGTGCTACACAGAACAAGGCGAGTCAAAACACTACAACATGCTCATGGTTACTAAAAAAAGAGGCAAAATCTGATTCACAAAATACATGTATTTCCAAAAGAAATCAGTGTTGTGATATATACATGATATTTTTATTATTAAAACAGCCATCGCTTCTAGCAACCCAAGCACACACGGTAACACTGCCTATGCAAAATAAACACGACTACGCGCACTGGCGCGAAAACATGACTGAAAACTGTGGTGTAAATAAAAAAAAAAAGTTACTTACTCGTCTCCATCGGGACATATTCCTGTTGTTTCATCATACTTCGTGCAATATACATCTGGGCTGTAATTAAAAGTCCCGTCTCTTCTTCGTATGGGTCTCCGTCTTCGCTGATTTAGAAAATGCCAGTGGAAACACGTAAAGGGTCTATGCTGTGTGCATTTGTGCTGCAAAAACAGTGGGCACTGCTCGGTCCTGAACTCCTTCAAATATCTATAATTAAAATGAAAAAAGGGCTTTATAATCGACCACCTCCGCACCAAACACTTCACTTGCGTGATGTAAACAAATCAGTATTGACAGAATCAGACGCAGTAATGTTTAACTACGTTCAAAGTTTGGAGCCGTGGTGGCTGTTTACACTGCGTAGTTTCTTACACGCTACCATTCCACAACAAAACTATCCCTGGATACATATTTTACGTGGTAAATCCTCTTTTCACCAACTGTAAATATATAACGTTCATTTTATGTGTTTATAAACATCTGAATGGGAACGGAATGTCTTTAATTGTTTTAAAAATTCACTGCATCAACTGTAGCCACTGTGAGCTATTTATCAAGGCTCTCCACTACAACATTAGAAGCTTACGCCAAGTACTCCGCGATTAGCGTACAGAGTTGCGTCAAATCTTCGACGTACGTTCCATTCAAAGCAACGGTGCGTACGGCGGGAAAAGAGCGTAGAGTAAGAAACACGGGCCGAGGAAGGAGGCGGATGCAGCTAACAAACCAGCCTGCTAGCTACATCTAGCGAGCGTCTCGACTCGCTCGTCTTGCTGCTGTGCAATGTACATGTCTTCAAGCTTTTACACAAGCAGCCTTTGAGCAAATAAGCGAAGAACACTTTCTTAAGTTTTCAAAGGCACACGGCGCGACTAAAGCTTTGATACGGAAAACAACGCAGTGTTTATAGCAGATGAGATTGTTGATTTCATTAACATTGATATGTGAGAGCCGCGTGCATTCGGAAGAATTTACAAAAGGAAAAGCACCATTTTAAAACGCACGGAGGGAGAGGAAACAGCAAGCGTTACAAATACAAATCCGACAGTCGAATATCGAATAGTCATCGCGTTCCGCTGAAACGTATTTTCGTCCATTTAATGTTTACTTTACTTACGTATAGTGGGTTGGTTTCTCGGTTTGAGGAGAAGCGCTCGCCGCCGTTTTCGAAACCGACGGCATTTTCAGTCAAAACAATAATAGCGCGTGCGCGGGGACCCTCTCGTCTACTCATGCTCTCGCGCGCCGCTGCAAGGCCAATATGAGCAACTGGCGGGACAAACAAACACAAGACAATGGCCATGCTGCATAGCAGCACACTGCCATAATGCAACGATCCCTCACACAAACCAAGTGACTATTTAGACTGTAACATGCTGTTTACAAATAGCATTCAGAAACACAACAAAACGTAATAAAAACTCAAAGCAATGCTTATTTAGTAGGCATTTATGTTTTTTAATTCCAAGACTGCAGCGCTATTATACAGTTGAGGTCAAATGTTTACATACACCCTGCAGAATCTCCAAAATGTTAATTTTTCCAAAATACGAGGGATCATACAAAATGTATATTAGTTTTTTATTTAGTACTCACCTGAATAAGATATTTTACATAAAAGACGTTTACATATAGTCCACAAGAGAAAATAATAGTTTGATTTATAAAAATGACCCCGTTCAAAAGTTTACATTTTTTCTTGATTATCAATTCTGTGTTTTTACCTCAATGATGCACAGCTGCGTGTTTTTTTTTTTTTTTTTCCCAGGAGTCCCTTGTTTGTCCTGAACAGTTAAACTGCCTGCTGAAGTAAACAAAAATACTTCAGGTCCCACAAATTTGGTTTTTCAACATTTTTGTGTATTTGAACCCTTTCCAACAATGAGTGTATTATTTTGAGATCCATCTTTTCACACTGAGGACAACTGAGAGATTCATATTCAACTATTGCAGAAGGTTCAAATGCTCACTGATGCTCCAGAAGGAAAAACAATGCATTAAGAGCCAGGGGTGTAAACTTTTGAAGAGACTGAAGATGTGTACATTTTTCTTATTTTGTCTAAATATCTTTTTTTATCTTTTAATTTATTTTATTTTTTTAATTTTTTGTTTCATTTAGTACTGCCCTTCAGATGCTACAGAAGATATTTACATGTTTCCCAGAAGACAAATGTACCCTGATCTTCAAATTCTAAAAGTTTTTACCCCCTGGTTCTTAATGCGTTTTTAATCGTTTTTCCTTCTGGAACATCAGTGAGCGATTCTGCACGGTGTATTATACTTTTGACCTCAACTGTAGTAGTAACGATCTTCTGAATTATATATTTATATATATATATATTATATATATATATATTATGTGAGAGGGGGAAAAAATGTAAACAAGCTCCTAAATGTGAGATTGAAGACCATGTCTGAAGTAGCCTGCTTTAAGTATGTATTACTTCAGTGACCGTTACTATTGCAAATAAAAAAAAAAAAATAAAAAATTGCAAACAAAATTAAGTGAGATTGAAGCCAACGTCTAAAGTAGTCTACTTCAAGTTTTCCAAGCACATCTTTACATATTCTAAGTTATGTGAAAAAAAAAAAAATCCTGGAATGTTGCAACTTTTTTTTTTTTATTCCAGTCAACTTTTCAAATTCAAAATCAGCATTTATTATTACAATTTCAGTTGTAGGAGAAAAAAATATCCAAAATTAGAGTGTAGCCATCAAAATTATTCAAATACAATAAAATGTAATATAAACACAAAACAATACTTATTTAGTGTAGGCATTTATATATTTTTAAATTCCAAGACTGCACTGATACTTATAGTAGTAACTGTTTTCGGATTTAATCTAATTTCACTGTTGTAAAAAAAGAAAGAAAGAAAGAAAAAAGATTGATAACAAAATCTAAAGTAGCCTACTTCAAGTATATATTTTGGGGGGGGGGCAAGAAAATTAAGTGAGATTGAAACCAACATCTAAAGCAGTCTACTTTAAGTATATATATTTTTTTCCAGCACCCGTTTTACCTATTGCAAATCATCTTTATGTATTTTAAGTTATGTGAAAAAAAAACAAACAAATCCCTAAATGCGCAATTGATTTTTTATTTTTTTTATCTAATCATCTTTTAAATTTAAAACAACATTTATAATTACATTTTCAGTTGTAGAACAAAATAAACATCCAAAATTAGAGTGCATTCTTCACAGAAATACAATAAAACGTAATATAAACACAAAACAATAACACAAAACAATATTTAGTAGGCATATTTTTAAATCCCAAGACTACTACTTAGCAGCAACTGTTTTCGAATTTAAGCCAATTTCACTGTTGTAAAAAAAGAAAGAAAGAAAGAAAAAAGATTGATAACAAAATCTAAAGTAGCCTACTTCAAGTATATATTCTTCCAGCACCCGTTTAATCTATAGCAAATCATCTTTAGGTATGTGGAAACAGCCTAAATAATTTAATGTGCAATTAAAGACTTTTTTTATCTAATCAACTTTTGAATTTTAAAACAACATTTATTATTACATTATCAGCTGCAGGACAAAAGAAATATCCACAATTAGAGTGTGTTCTATCATAAAAGGTAAATAAAGCGAAACGACGTAGTGGGGGATGTTGTGTTGTGTTAAACCAATGAGATACAAAAACGTAACATGTGGGCGTGTCTAAGCGACAATCCACAGAAATATATAAATAGAAGCCCAACCCTCATATTTTCAAATAGGAGATACTACGTGGGAGCAATCGTGGTTCAACGAGGTTTGTGTAAGTCAATTTTAAGTTATTTAGTAGATATTTCGGCATTGGTAATCATAGCAGTTAGACTAGAGCTAACCTAAAACAAAACAATTCGCAGTTTACAGAGTTGATCGGATTTTCGTTTTCTCCTGCTTAGTGATGAATCATTTGCTGGCTAATATGTTAGCTTGGATTAATGTTTTAAACACTTTTGGTCTTAAACAGAGTTTACTTGAACACCACGTAACGTTTTTAGACACGTTAAATGTGTAAGTTTTTAGGCGGGATTTTTAACAATGTGTAGCATCTGATAATTATTGGTTTGTCAATGTACGTTTTTGCCCGCCATTTTGGACAATGGTTTGTTCAGCTTGTACTTGAAGAGGTCGAGTTGCCGGTTACTCGGGATGCTGCATTCAAACAACTTTCCCTTATGCCTCTGCACACTTTCCCGCCGTTTTTAAATTCTGCAATTGTCATATTTCTGGTGCAAAGGAGTTTCGATGTGCGTTGATTATTAAATCTGCAGCATTTGAGCGGGGGAACGTTTGAGCGTTTCTGCTGCAGATGGAGGCTGATGCCGAAGCGGGTGTCACAGAATAAGAACCGCTCTTATCTTCAGATGCAAATATCTGTGTGGGGTGCTCGTTTGGTTGCTCAAGACCAGATGTGCATGGAATTTAACTGTTTTATGTAGCTTACATTTGTATTGTAGACTGTTAACGTTGTACATCTTTATAACCTGACATTTTATTGCCTTTAAATATCTGCGGCTCTTGAGCGGAAGTGGTAAAGGCAAACCGCAAGACCCGGATGATACCGCCATTTTAAGTCACCGTTTAAGTTTTATTTTTAAAATGGGAAGATTCCGTATTTAAGTGTCCTTTTTTTGTTTCAAATTCTAGATACTGAGAAACAATGGCTCGTACCAAGCAGACCGCGCGTAAATCAACTGGAGGAAAGGCGCCAAGAAAACAGCTGGCGACTAAAGCCGCTAGGAAGAGCGCGCCCTCTACTGGTGGCGTCAAGAAGCCCCACAGATACAGGTGCGTCTGAGATGCTGCTGTAATGAGATGCACATACATGATAAAGTTGGTAATGACTGGTAAATCACACTTTTTTTTTTTTTTTTTTTTTTTTTTTTTCCCTTTTCCTTCCACTTTAGGCCTGGAACTGTTGCTCTGAGAGAGATTCGTCGTTATCAGAAGTCAACAGAGTTGCTCATCCGCAAGTTGCCATTTCAGCGTCTGGTTAGGGAGATCGCACAGGACTTCAAAACTGATCTGAGGTTTCAGAGTGCAGCCATTGGTGCTCTTCAGGTTTGTGATTATTATATTTAAAGTTATTCCATGACTGTATTGAACTGTGATGAACAATATGTTTAGAGTTTCTGCAAACTTTAACATTTATTTATTTTATTTTATTTTTTTTAAACAGGAAGCAAGTGAGGCCTACCTTGTCGGTCTGTTTGAGGACACTAACTTGTGCGCCATTCATGCCAAGAGAGTCACAATTATGCCCAAGGATATCCAGCTTGCAAGGCGAATCAGAGGAGAGAGGGCCTAATTTTTTATTTTCCTTTTATTTTATTCTTTACTCTTTTTTTTTTTTTTTTTTTTTTTTTTTTCTTTTAACTTTTAATGAGAAACACTCGAAGTAAAAGCAATGGATTTGTACATTGGAGTCATTTTGTAAAGCATTCCTTACAGACTCAGGTTTTTAAAGTGAGTGTGTCTAGATTAACCATTGTAGAGCTCATTGTAAAGCGGCTTTAGTTGCATGCTTTAAAGTATTTATCACTTATCTTTTTCATTGATCATTGGGTTGTAAATAAAATTACTCTACCTCAAAATGGTGTGCTGATTCTGTCTGTCACTTAAATATGCTTTGGCTCATTTTTAATTGTAGACCTACATGATGATAAAATTACAGCTACATAAGTCTATGACCAACGTGGCTACCAGTGTTATTGTTCTATGAGAGACTGTATAGGCCATAATTATAGAAAAGCCTCTTAAACACTAGTAAGCTAAAAAAAACATTGAACAACCTTAGTGAAATTCATTCATACACTCTACTGAAAAACCTCTTACAAACACTAGTTTAAAAAACAAAACATTGTTATACTGTAGTTAACATAGTTTGTATACATTACTGAAGAACCTATGTTCCTTGCAGTTGAATGTTAATTGGTCAAGTTAAGACTTCTGGAAGCTGCCTGATTTGTAGCATGTAGACTCGTCTTTTCACCACAAGAGGGCAGAATCGTCATCTTGGCTTGATTTCCACCGTTAGACACATGCTGTCATCAAATTACGTCTAGTTGTAATGTGTGACCCTGGACCACAAAACCAGTCCTAAGTAGCACAGGTATATTTGTAGCAATAGCCAACAGTCTATTGTATGGGTCTCAATTTTTATTTTATACCAAAAATCATTAGGATATTAAGTAAAGATCAAGTTCCACGAAGATATTGTGTACGTTTTCTACAATAAATGTATCAAAAATTAATTTTTGATTAGTAATATGCATTGCTAAGGACTTATTTTGGACAACTTTAAAGGAGATTTTTGCAATATTTTAACTTTTTGCACCCTCAGATTCCAGATTTTCAAATAGTTGTATCTCGGCTAAATATTATCCTATCCTAACAAACATACATCATTGGAAAACATGTTTATTCAGTTTTCAGATGATTTCAATTTAAAAGAAAAAAAGACCCTTACGACTTTTTTTGTGGTCCAGGGTCACATTTTTCTTTGTTGGAAGTGGCAGCTACCATATTACTCTTACTCTGCTGAACTCTTAACTAGGCTGGTTGGCTGGTTTAAGCTGGAAGTAGTTGGTTTTAGCTGGTCTCCCAGCCTGGCTAGGCTGGTCATTCCAGCTGGTCTCCCAGCCTGACCAGCTAAAACCATTCTGGAAGTGGCCAAAACCCCTCTAAAACCAGCCTTCTGACCAGCTATGACCAGCCTGGATAACCAGCTAAAACCAGCCAACCAGCTTAGGCTGGTTTTAGCTGTTTTTTTCAGCATGCATCATACACAGAATACACCTTATTTGATAGCACTAACAAGTTACATTTATATAAAAAATGAGATTATAAGGCAAAAACGCGGTAACTCGGCTTCCCGCCAAATTAAACCTGCAATGAGGTCGTGACAATTATGTAGCATGCTAGTTTCATTGTAAGTATAATGTGCAGTATTCAGTATGCTAGTTTTATTCGGAACTGACTGACTACACAGATTAGCCTACAGTTAAAGAAGCTGGTTAATATGATGTTACTCGACGATACTTAATACAGTTTACTCCATAACTCTTCCAAAACATAGTTGTGTCGTTATTTGTATTGGTCCATATAATCTGGTCCATAAATCTGTAAACTTTTCTCATCGTTAATGTGAACCGCCGCCGACGGCATATTTACCTTGTATATCTTCATGGACGTACTCGTTTTTGGCGCCATCATGTGCTCAGTGGTGAGTTTGCACTTTGATTAGTTTTTTATATCTAAATGTTCTGTTTGAGTCTATATTATGTTATGTCGGTGTATTTATTTCGAGCCATTATACATTCAGAAGAGCTACACTCTTTGACTGAAACACTCTATTTGACCCTCTTGATGTTACCTAAGTTGCCTCTGTTCTTTCTTTTTTTCCTAAAGAAGATTTTAATATGTAAATGTAATTGTGGATCAGATCTTTTATTCAAACTCGTATTCCCTAAGCATATGCATTAATTCTCACTACTTTAATTACCTTTGACAAAAGGCAGTCACCCTTTTGGTGTTGGATGCTGCAAGTCTTGTTTTATAATCTGATTATCGTTCTCTTCCAAACCCCAAAATTTGTAAAATATTAATTATTTGGACAGAATCAAATATGAAGAACTCTTGTTATGTGCTCAAATTTATTATTAAGCATATTTGAGGTTTGTATTGTTTATGTGGGTGAATACAGAAAGGAAGCATGTAAACAATGGAAACCATAAGACAGCATGAGATCCGATAAACAGATTCATTAAACCGCATCAAAAAAGAAATCTCTCAGAGAAATGGGACAAAGATATCCGCTATATACGCAATGACGTCAGACCCTTCAACCCTGAGCCCTGCTCCGGTCCCAGCTGCGGACACACACTCTTCTCACAGTCTCTGTCTCACCCTTTCTCCCTCACCTCTTGCTCTTTGTCTTTCTCAGAGTCGTCCCGTGTCTATTTATTTGTATTTATATAGATACGAAATTAACATGTCTCACTGACTCTTTCCCAGGGGATTGACTGTGGGGTCCGGATTTCAGCTATGTTATCTGTCATTTCACTTGTCTGTATCTTTCTGTGATGCTCACATCCTAAGGCTGTTCTCATCATGGATTCTCAAATCTCTGTTAGAGGAACACAGCCTCACCCATGCCCTATAGGTCTGTCTGAGACACAAGTTTCCCAAGTCACACTTTTGTTTCTCTCTTTATGTGTGGATTGGTTTTTACATACAGAGTAAATCTGTTAATTTTCCTGATCAAGTTTATCAGAAGTTCATTAGAAGTTATTCAAACAATGCTTACATATTTTTCCCAGGCTGGGCCGTTACAGCTGGAAAAACATTTCTTGGTTTTGCCAGACTGTGTCTTATTTTTATTTTATTTTTTCTTGCAGACTATGCCAGAACTTCATGTTCTTGCACTGCAACTCTCTGTATCAACACCCAGCACTCCATACTGATATATTGTTATTATCAACAATAGTTGAATTATCATAGCTGATACTTGCTACAAAATACATTTCATCAGCTGTATGTCAAAAACCAACAAACGGGTTTCAGATAAAAAAAAAATAAAAATTCTTCTCCATTGAGCTCAGTGTTGTCATGACATCCTGTGTTTCTAGAGCAGTGTTATTTTAGTACTGTTTTATACCATTATAGTATTTAATATCAGTAATTAATTTTAATTTTGATATTTCCTATTTTAATTTCTAAGTGCTTTTGCCATTTTTTGGTTTTAATTTAGATTTTTAAATTTTAGTTTTAGTCTTATTTTAAACTTATTTTATGATATTAAGTTGTTTTTTTTTAAGTTAAAATTAATCTAATATTTATGTTAAATTTTATTTAAGTTTTATTTCTGTAAACAAAAATAGTTTTAGTTTTAGTTAATAAAAATAGCACTGCTCCAGAGTGAGTTTATGACCAGCACCAGGGCAAAAATGGTCAAATTTCACTTCAAAATCAAAATGAATAAATTATAAATATAATTAAAGGGATAGTTTGCCCGAAAATGTAAATTACTCCATGATTTACTCCCCTCAAGCCATCCTAGATGTATATGACTGTCTTCTTTCAGACAAATACAATCGAAATTCTATTAAAAAATGTCCTGGTGGCAAGGAATGGATGTTGATATTTTGAAGTCCAATAAAGTGTATCCATCCATCATAAAAAGTGATCCACATGGCTCTGGGGGGATAATAAAGGTCTTCTGAAGCTTATTGATGCGTTTGTGTAAGAAAAATATCCATATATAAAACTAATGAACTGTAATCTCTAGTTTCCGCTAATTGTCGTATGCGCATTCACTAGAAAGTGTGACGTTCGGGTGGATGACGTAGTGGAGTACTTTTTTTTTTTAATGATTTATGATGCATCTTATTGGCCTTCTATTGGACTATTGAATATTAACGCCCCTTCACTGACTTAATGAGCTTGAAAGAGCCAGGACATTTTTTTATATAACTCCGAATGTATCCGTCTGAAAGAAAAAAGACATATATACCCAGGATGGCTTGAGGGTGAGTAATTTTCATTTTTGGGTGAACTGGCCCTTTATTTAAGACTTGGATTATGCTGTAATTTTCGTGACAGTTTTTCCACACAAATTTATTACCATAATGAGTCCAGACTTTTTACATTTTAGTGTTTTATAATTCACACTAGACTCATGATTCTCATTACATTATCACTGCTGTAATGCAGTAATTAAAAAAAAAAAATCACTTACAGCAGTTTGCCTCCAGACTGGAGACTTTTTCATGGCCAACAGGAACACATCCAATATACACATTTATTGGCTTAAATGTGTTTAATTATTAAAGATGTCTACTTTTTCATAATATGATAGGCACCAAAATGTGCCCTATATTAAATCTGACTATATTAAATCTGAATAAGGCTAGATTAGCTGTTTGTGTAGACCAGTCAATTTCCTGTGCCATTTGCCATAGATAATAAATGATAAGTAATTTACCTGTAAAGTAAACCAAACCAATATTTTATTATACTGTACTGCAGGCTTATTTTCCATCCAAGAAGGGAAGAAATTAATTTAGCATCAATATCCCCTCACCTTTCTATTTATATTCTAGTGTAGCAGACAGCTTTCTTCAAACTGACATTGAAAACCTAGTGGTCTTATTACAAAATCGACAAACATTTTTATTGAGAAAATAGGGCTATTTATTCATTCATTCTACTTTTTCAGGCTCAAGAGCATTACATCATGCTTAACCCAAGTCGTTATATTGATAATTTTGTATGAGGTACAGCTCAACAAGAGAAAAATCCCAAGGGGCCAACTTTGAGATTATTTTTTGAATTCCTAATTGTCTTTTTATTTGTTTATCTTTCTTCTGTTTTACTTGGGAAACAGCCCTCAGACTGCCACAGTGTTTATGAAGAATTCGAGTCATATATTGTTTTAGCCCTGGGCATGAGAGGGCTCTCTCTAGGGGAGAATATCAGCTTCCTGTTATCAAGACGCTCTTGTTATCATTTCATAATCATTTGTAATATCAAAATAGAGTACGTTCAAATGATACTTAAATCATCCCGACACATTTTGAAGAGTGAAACAATAATTTCAAGTCTTATCCATATTAATATCCGCACAGTCTTGACAGTGAACACTTTGATTCTAAACGAATTAGACGTTTTTGGAATTACTTCCTACAGTTCAAAGCAATTGCACTGCAAACCGCAAGCGTTTTGTTATTGCGGATGGAGTGCACTCATGAGAAAGTGAGAGGAATGGGAATGCATCGAATAACTCTGGCTCAAGTAAACAGCGGTGCTGGATGCGGCACTTCTGAAGTCTTGAATAATGTGTTTATATCTTGCTACGCTGTCTGCACACCACCTGCCCACTGACTCCAACTTCAGGGAAACAGGAGCCAGCACGTGGGTTTAGTGTCGCTAACACTTGTCCAAATGAGCACTACTCCACCAAATATGTTAGCACTGAGCTGAACTTACTTTAATGTTTCCCTAATGATGTTTCCCTAATGATGTTTTTGAGTAAACCTAGAGAGATAATACAGGAACTTTGTGTTCTCCGACATTAGTACTGTTTACCCCTGTTTATGGAATCCCAAAAAGTGGCCGGGAGTAAATCTTATACTCTTGAAATTGTTGCAAGATCCTCATATTTGTAGCATCCCCCCAGTAAAGATGTCCGCCATTAAAAAAATCCTACAAAATATACATTTATTCAGTCTCGAAAAAGAACAGACTAAGTTTTTGATTGTATCAGTTTCGATAACATTAATATATGAACAGGAGAATACATAACAATGACTGAGATTGGAAATGGGTTGCAGGTGCTTTGATGACTTTGTTTGTTCCCTTAAAGGGATAGTTCACCCAAAAATGAAAATTACCCCATGCTTTACTCACCCTCAAGCCATCCTACGTGTATATGACACTCTTCTTTCAGACCAGGGGTGGCGAACTTCGGTCCTGGAGAGCCACAGCCCTGCAGAGTTCAGATCCAACCCTAATAAAAACTCACCTGCCTGTAGCTTCCTAGTAACCCTTCAGACCTTGATTAGCTTGTTCAGGTGTGTTTGATTAGGGTTGAAGCAAAACTGCGGCTCTCCAGGACCGACGTTCGTTACCTGTTTCAGACGAATACAATCAGAGTTATATTGAAAAATGTCCTGGCTCTTTCAAGCTTTATAATGGCAATGAATGGTTGTTGAGATTTTAATATCCGATATATATGTGCCCACACCGCTCTGGGGTGTTAACAAAGGCCCTCCAGTGGACGACGTAGGGCGTAGGCGTAGTGTAAGCTCCGGTGAGAACATGCTAGACTCGCGAGAACCAGGGTTTGTTTACAGAAGCAAAGGAAGCAAATTTTCCTTTGTTTAGCAAACAATCGAAATCCTCCAAAATTTTTATTTTTCTAATTCATGACTGCTGTTTTGTTTTGCTTTCTCCTCTGCATTTCTGCATTTGTCACTTCTCACCAGAGCTTACGCTACACCTACGTCACTTGAACACCACTCTCTATGTGAACAAGCATACGACAGTTAGCGGAAGCTATAGATTACAGTTTAAATATTGATATTTTTCTTACGAAAATGCATCAGTTCACTTTAAGAGGCCTTTATTAACCCTCCAGTGCCATGTGGGCCACTTTTTATGTTGGATGGGGACAGTCTTTTGGCCTTCTGTTGAACTACTGAACAACACCACCCATTCACTGCCATTATAAAGAACGTGGAAGAGCCAGGACGTTTTTCAGTATAACTCCGACTGTATTCGTCTGAAAAAAGAAAGTCAAATACACCTACGATGGATTGAGGGTGAGTAAATCGTGAGGTAACTTTCATTTTTGAGCGATCTCTTTAAATTGGATTTGGAGAATATCGTCCTATAAAAGTCTTCATTGTGACATGCTATCCTATTATTTCATTTATCCGTAAAAGGTAGCCGTTGGCCAAGCTCTGCATCCGTGTTTTATAATCCACTTCATCAGCAGGTGATTCACCCTGAATAATCCTTGTTTTGCTCAGCCGACTTTATGAATTAGGTAGTGTTCATGATGTCAAGCTAACCCAAGGATCTCTCTGTCAATTCATGATCAAGTTCTGGAAAGCGGGACAAGACAGATGACAACCTCAGGAACTGCAGGTTGCCACACCTGCGCTACACTTCGGACTCGCTCCTGACAGGGATGTGCAAATCCAGGGTGTGATTACAAAAGCGGTAGACCACAGACCAACTGGCCTTCCGCTTGATGAAGAGGCGCAGCTTGTCCCTGAATGTCTCCCCGAGGAAGCTGTAAATGATCGGGTTTAGGCAGCTGTTGGAGAACGCAGCCAGGTTGACGATGTGACCGGTCAAAGGGTAGTCGTGCCACAGCGTGGTGTCGCTGCGTTTCGACGGGTCGGCCGTGCCTTGGAGCAGCTGGATGCTAATGAAAACATTCTCCGGCAGCCAGCAAATAAAGAACACCAGCACTACTACCACGATCATGCGCAGGGCCTTCTGCCGGCGTGGCCACAGTCCCCTGTGCTTCTGGGCACGCATGAGGATGCGGACGATCAGGGAGTAGCACAGGCCGATGATGGAGAAGGGCACCAGAAATCCGATCGTCACCTCGAGCCACTGGATCTCAAATACATTGGCGAAGCAGAAGTGCACCTCGCCGGTGTGTTGTGTCTGCACGATGGTGAAAGGAAGCAGAGTCGCTAGGATGGAGGCCATCCAGATGAGGCTGCAGCTGAGTTTGGCATGCTGCATGGTTCGCAGTGGACTGCTGCTCATAGAGTTAGCCAGAGCGATGTATCGGTCGAAACTCATCCATGTTAGGAAGAAGATGCTGCTGTACATGTTCACCTGGAGGAAAAGCGACATGAAGGTACAGAGGACGGCATAGTCGTAGTACTTCTCGTTGAGGTTGAAGACCTCGATGAGCGAGTCCGCCACCAGAATAAGGTCCGCCACAGCCAGGTTGACGAAGTACAGATCAGGGATGGTCATCTTGTCCCTGTGGTTGAGGTTTACCACCAAAATGAGGATGTTCCCAATGAAGCCAATGGGGAACAGGAATATGGTGTAGAGGCAGGAGAGAAACAGGCCGATGACGTAAAACTCATAGGTGTCTATGCTTTCTTTTACATCGGTTAGGTTGAAGTCATACGAAGCATTGAACTGCTCAGTGCCATTGACGTAAATCTGAATCACAGTGGTAGTCTGCTCCTCCATACTGGCCAAGTCTCTGTTTTAGATGCTGTGAATGGTGCTACATACTTCATTTGTGTCAGTGCCCAGTTCGCCTTATAGAGAGCATCCTTCATTAAACCTCCATTCGCATTCTGACGGCAACCGGTTGGCAAGCGGGCGCTCAAGGTTTGATAGATTCCACCCAGACAGATTTGTCTCTGGAGATGCAGCCAGGGTAGAAGACCTCCATTTTCAGGGCAGTCTCTCAGCTGCCTGGGCTTGTGTGATCCATAGCACCAACACCAAGAGTCTCTCCTTAGGGATTGTGGTTCCTTTTTTTCTTTTGCACACTTTGCTCTTCACACGTGTTCAATCCAGTGCGGTCTGGTCTCCTCCAGTCCATGAGCATGATTTTTTTAGTCCAACAATGACACCACCACTGTGACACCTGATAACGAGAGAAAAAATGAGGGAAATAATATCAGAAGAACAAAACATTTTTTGGCATTACTTGTTTCATTGACATTATTTAGATAGTTCACCCCAAAATTAAAATGCAGTCATTAAATTCTCACCCGCATGTCGTTCCAATTCCATAAGACCTTTGTTCATCTTCAGAACTCAAATTAAGATATTTTGGATGAAATCTGAGAGTTTTTTGACCCTGCATAGACAGCAATGCAACTATCACATTCAAGTAGGGCTGCACAATTAATCAAAGGCGATTGCCATGTGCATTTTTTCAGTGAAGCCGGTTGTGTAATCAGTAGTAAATCTCCAGCAGCTGCTTTCAGATGGAGCAACATTTAGTACACAGAGCCGTAATTCACTGAAAAGCTACGTTGTATCACGTTCACTATCGGAGACGGTTTAATCGCGCAACTATAAACTCGAAAGAAATCGTTTGCAATAAGGACAGCTTTTTGCGTAGCTTCGTAGCTCCTTTGGCTCTGTGTAGAAATGCTGCTACATCTGAAAGCACATGAAAATACCACATTTAATATCGTGTTTACTCCAAACTCACTTTATAACGTCAGTCGAGTGTTTGAAATAAATCCTTCTGTGAGACGATGTGGCTTTTTACACAGAATAAGGCATGCACAGTATTCATAGTATTCTAAGCAGTGATAAAGGCATTGCATTATTATATACTGTATTATAAGATAAATTAAATTAGAAGAAATCAGATAAACCATACATTGTTGTAGTCTTGTGTTTATTAGTCACGTTGAATCAATGAAAGCAGTTAAATCTTCTGTTTATTCAGCTGCAGCGATCGTGATTTCCTGTTTTCTTCGGGTGTATTTGGAGTTTCCATGCGAGAGCGCCCTCTGACCTTCGGATGGAGATTTACTGCTGATCACAGAACCGTGCTTCACTGAAAGATATGCATGACAATCGCAGCTTTTGATTAAGCTTGATTTCATTTCGATTTATCGTGCAGCCCTACATTCAAGGCCTGGAAACATTGTAAGGACATTAGCTAAGAGAATACTTTTTGTGCACAAAGAAAACAAAAATAACGACTTGTGTCATGGTACTCTCGTGAATGGCCAGCCTGATCTCATGGCAATTCATACATATTTTACAAGGTAGCTAATTTGTACGAATTTGTATAACCTCACTTGTACAAATGCATAAAATTTTTGCTAAATCGTACATATTTAGCGAGTAGCACAATTCGTATGAATTTGTGCAAATGATCTACACCTAACCCTGGGTTTAGATAAACCGTACAAAATCGTACGAATTAGCCACCTCGTAAAATACGTACAAATTGGTCGTGAGATAGCGTTGGAATGGCGCCAGAGACTGACCTGGAATAGAAGAAATTGTTGAATGAAGTCGTTATTATTGTTTTCTTTGCACACAAAAAATATGTTCGTAGCCATCACATGGACTATTTAACGATGTCCTTGCTACCTTTCTGGGCCCTGAACGTGTCAGCTGTGGTGCTGTCTATGCAGGGTCAGAAAGCTCTTGGATTTCATCAAAAATATCTTCATTTGTGCCTTACGGGTTCGTAACGACATGAGGGTGAGTAATTAATGACAGAGTTTGCTGATTTTTGGGTGAACTATCCCTTTAACGTAAGGTTAAATATCTGCTTTTGCATTTGATGGCAGCCCTCATAACAGTTTTTAATTGATTCACCTTAAGGATTGAGTGTCTACAAGCTTATTAAAATGCAAAGCAATGTCTTAAACAGATGCATTGAAGCACCCTGAGCTGTCAAACCCATGTGCTAAACTCACAACTATTAAAGAGCAAAAAGACAGCCTGTACAACTGCTTCATAGTAATGGATACGATATTTGATTTTCCTCACAGGAACATAGACTAACTGCACTACATAACACTTCATTCATAACTGATTTTCACTACACTAATGTGTTGTGATTTCGGAGAGATAGACTGTCCAACGTAGTGAACTGTAATGATTTTCCACTGACACAAGAGTTAATGGGTGTCAAAAGAAAATAGAATCTCATTATATTAGTAATTTTAGCTTAATATGCCACAGTATCATGTATATCATGAATAATGATGTGTAATGAATTAAATCTAATGCTTCCATGCTAATTAAAACACCCATTATGCAACAATTACCATATATTTTGAAAAGATATATAATGTAGATAATTAGATAAAAGATCTGTATTAATCCAAATTAATTTGGTAAACAAAAGCAAGAAAATTAGATATGGCAGAAAAGACTGACCTTCAGTGAGCAATCAGGGCATATCTGACTTTTCACGTCCTACATAGATGAACTATGACTTCCTCGAATATAATTCACCAGAGCCAAATTTAAATGTGCATAATTTTAATCACAACGAAGACCACATCAATTTTGTAACGAGAAAGAAACTCAGTGATTTTAATGAGGTCTGTGTGACCTGTCTGGACTCGAAATACTTTAACCTTTAAAAGAATCAGCCCGGATTAAATTCCCAATGAAACTGGTCGGGACGCAGCAGAAAAAGCCTAAGAACTGCAGCCAGCTTTCCAAAATTAGACCACTTATTTTCAGCCTTTTGCAGATGGCTTATTACGAGCATAAAGGTTGGATATTTGGACACTGTAAATGGTTTTGACAATCCCATGCACAGTCAATCAAATGCAATCTTCACTTTGATTGACAGTTTGCAATATTTATCACTCAATTAAAATACTGTCACTTTAAAGTTCTTTTAATCATTTTATTCTGTATATATAAACACAATATTTGTTTGGCATAATAAATGCCCATTAAACTAAACTACTATAAACTAACAAGATTATGTAAGGCTTGCTTTCATTTTAGAAATACCATAACAAACAGAAGTGTGGGAGTCTGAGTCTGATCCTGTAGCTGTAATTCAGTCTCAACTGCAGACCCATTCAGACTTCATCACTGCATAATAGATAAAGGAACATTTGTTATTGCCTAAAATTACATCTCCTTCAAAAGGCCCTGTAGGACAATATAATTCTTTCCCAAAAGGGAATCTGCGCATTTACTCACAGATGGAAGATGACATGAACAATTTATCAGTATATTAGTGATGGAGTAGTCACATCAACAAAAGACAAGCACACAAGCACCCAGATAATTGAAAGGCTCATTTGGAAAGCGAGAGAGAGACTGCACATTAGGATATGTCTCAATCAGAAGAATGACTGTGCTTCTTTATGAAGTGTTCTCAACTATCTGAAATCTCTGCAGTGCATCTGTGATTTTTTTTTCTCTCCTGTTGAGAACACTAGCATGAATTTGCATGAGGTTCCAGGCTGGTTTATGCTGGTTCATGGTGCTTTTGTGCTGGCCTAGCAGGTGCACCGGCATTGCCATGCTATTCTACAACAAAACTAAACACGTGAAGCTTGAATAAACGTCCATCGTTAGCTAACAATGCTGGAAAGTTTCATTTAACTCCATTTAACTGCTGGTAATGACAGAACTTGCAGTCATAGTTGCTTTTGGAAAACGCACACCAGCGTAGTTTTTCCTAATAAAGCTAGTCAAAATAGTGTTGTTGGTCAAGATAGTTAACCGTCATATTCTGTTTAGGTTCTGAGAGACTGCATCGCCATTTCAATCTCAGAAAACATACTTAACATTCAATGTATTTATTTATTCAAGTTTTAATGCCATATCAGCAACAATGGCTATATTAATGGCAACATTAACAGTATCACTTCAATACATCATTTACAATAAAATAACATTTTTTTAAGAACCAATCACTATACAAAATCATACATGTAAAAACAATACTGCTGATAATCAATGATAAAAATGTGACCCTGAACCACAAAATCAATCATAATTTAGATTTATACATCATAAATAATTAAACTTTTCATTGATGTATGGTTTGTTAGGATAGGAAAATATTTGGCAGAGATACAACTATTTTAAAATCTGGAATCTGAGGGTGCAAAAAAATCAAAATATTGAGAAAATCACCTTTAAAGTTGTCCAAATGAAGTTCTTAGCAATGCATATTACTGATCAAAAATTAAGTTTTTATATATTCACAGTAGGACATTTTCAAAATATCTTAATGGAACATGATCTTTACTTAATATCCTGATGATTTTCGGCATAAAAGAAAAATCGATCTTTTTGACCCATACAATGTATTTTTGACTATTGCTACAAATATACCCATGCTACTTCAGACTTCCAAGCTCACAAATTCTAAAATTATTTTGTTGGAGAAGCCTTTGTTTGAAAATTTGTATGTTTTGAGTAAAAAGTTTAGTATCATTTAAAATTGGACATTCTATTGAAATATGTTTTACACTCTGTGTAAGAAAAAATTCTTACACAAGTCACAAACTGGTTTTTCTTCCCCTTTCAATAAACATGAATGAGTGAGACATGAATGTCCAATTCAACATTTTGTACATACAATCTCATCATATCTATTTTCAAAACACTAATTATTTATTTAATTTACTACAGGATTTATAGGTTTTACATCAGATACTGAAATATTGCATTCTGTTAGTTCTAAATGAAAAGCTTCCGTAGCTGTTTTATTTGCTTGTTCATTGCCATATTTAACATTCATGTATCAGGTTGATATTGCATAATTTTCATTAACAAATTTCATGAAATATATTTAATAAAAAATGTAAATAATAGGAAGAAACAAAAACAAACCATATTAAAAGCACACAGCAGTGTTATTTTAGTATTATTTATGTTGTTTATAGTATTTATTCATATTTTGAATTGCTTTTATTTTTATAGTTTGGCTTACATTTTACTTTAGATTTAGAAATTTGGTTATGTGCTTTTCTCATTTTTATTATTTATATTTAGCCTTTTTTGTTTTGGATTTATACATTTTAGTTACTCAACTTCAACATATTTTTAAAGGCAAGATTTCTCATTTTCATTTACATTTTTTTAAGTTTATGTTTCTCATATAATAAGTATGTGAGTAGATACAGCCAAACCAAAATTTATTCAGACACCTTCAACATTTCTCACATTATCAAAGTTTATTCACTATAGTTTAGAAAATGGTAATAAAATATGACAAGAACTGTGTCAGAACAAATTCATCTCAATAATATCACATAACTTTGATAGAAAGGTATGTAATGGATTACAATCAACCAAAATTTCAGACAACTGTTAGTATAATATTTACACAACTATCAATACTTTGTCGACCAATTACCAAGCAATGCTTAGTTTTGTTCAGTCTGTGGTGTAAAAATGTCGCATTAGCAATTAAAGAAAAAACACGGTCAAAGATATATATATATATATACACACACACACACACATACAAAGGTATTACATTACAATAATTTTTCAGTTTGACTACTTTGACTAAGGTTAAAAGGTTCATTTCAAAATTACTGTCATACATTTTTCACATTTAGTATTGAGCTGTCAGATACCCGAAATATAATAAATGTAAATCTGTATTGACAAAACATGAGTATCATGAAGCCTGGTGGAAACACCAGCACGCTGGGATTGAAATACACAATTTTCTAGCCACTGTGGTCTTTTCAACTGGATTTGTCCCACAAATGAAGTTAATCTTTAGTAACTATGCTATTATGAGACTCATTTACTTATACTTATTAATTATTATCAACTAACAAAATCCATGAACTGAAAATCACTCAAAAGTCACTCACTTTATTTACGAGGGCTTGTGATGCAGTCAGTGTAGAGTTGCCGCAGATTCGTAATTCCTTAACCGGGACAAGATCCACTGTCTGCGCCACCTACTGTTATTAGACAACTCGCTGTTGTCAGGGAGAAGGTCCAGAGAAGAATATCACTACAGCTTCCTTCCTTTGTGGCCACTTGTTCACTAGCCACCCCTCTACCTCCTCCTCCTCATCTTCTCTCTCTCTCTCTACTCTCTGCCCAGACTTTCCTCAGCCCAGCACATGCATGCATGTGGACAGCATCAATAGCAGGAGACCCACCAATGACAGTTACTTAGCACAGGACATATGGCCGCTGTCGCAACTCATTTCATCTCTGTTTAGACTGCTGAGACATCTATGACACTAGAGCTCATTAGTCTAATTGCAGTTCAAAGAATGACGAAGACTTCACCAGGGCAGGTTGTCTTAAATGCTCCAGACCAGATGCAACGACTCTGATGATGAATGATCGAGCGTATTTAATACACTTGTTCAGGTTTGAGCTATTAAAGATGATGTAAAGTGCTCGTATTCAAGTCAGATGCAAATAAATGTCACCAAGTTCTACAAAACACTCTGCAGAGTGTTCAAATATTTGTCTTGCTAAATAAACAAACGCTCCCGTTGTAGACGTCCTGTTCTCTGAGTATAGCAGGGTAATCTGTATTGTTTAGTGTCAAATTTTAAGAGATAGTTTCACAACTGTCATTTCTGTTAAAATATCTCAGTGGTGTGCGGTGGTGTTCTGAAATGAGGAGGCAAAGTCCTTAAAGTTTTTGACTTTTACTATCAGAAATCATTATTAAAGCCAAGTAAGAATCTCATCAAGTTACACTGTAAACACTTAAGTTCAGCAGCTGCCTTAAAATTAAGTTAAATCAACTTAAAAGTACAAGTCATTTCAACTCACTACAGTAAAATACATTTAAATGACTTTAAGTTGATTTAACTTAAAAATTTAAGGCAGCTGCTAAACTTAAGTTTTTAAGTTGAAACTGTTAATTACCCCCCACCAAAGCCATCATACGCTTTAGCGGGTCTGTTAAAACTCAATGCACTCGGGGAGGCGAGAGAGCTGTGGACTTTTAGTCTTGCTGCAGTATTGTTGCCGCCGACATGTTGTGGAGACGCTGTGTTATTCGTTGCAAAAGCGAAACTTCTTTGTTTGGTCTGCCAAATGAGTACACAACTCAGTGGTTATGTTATATTTACAACACTGTTCCAGAACAGTAGAACACAAATATTCAAGTGTGTGCCATGCATTTTACGGAGGACTGTTTCCTGAACCTAGGAGAGTAGCCTACAATGCCAGCGGTGCACAAAGGATGTTTCTATAAAGTTGAGCAATTCCAACTTTGCAAGGACAGTCTGGCGCTTCTGACTCACAGCCTGTAACTACGTTTTCATATTTAAAGAATTTGCTACTGACTATTTAAACGCGAGTTTTGAGCAGTGTAGAGTAGTGCTTGTTTGTCGTTTTTACGATCACAAATGCAGGCATGGTGTTATGTTAACGCAACATTATAATCAGTAATTATGTCTTCATTTATGATGGGTTTTATTGTTTTTGTCTTGTCGTGCCGGGACACGGCATCACAACATGATAAGGGGCGTAACATTTCCGTCACACGCTTGAGGTATTCGGCCAATCACAACGCAGTGAATAGCTGGCTAATCAGAGCACACTGCGCTTCTCAGAACGATGATCTTTATAAAAATAAATGTATTTTAGAAAAGGCAGGGCAGATAGGAGCAACAATAATGGACAGTATGTGGAAAATAATGTGTTTTTTGAACCTCAAACTGCATAAACGGATAGCATTACACCAAATACACAAAATAATGCTATGGGTCATTCTATAATTGTGGGTACATCTCATGTCCGTGAAGTATATTTTTAATATATTTTCATCAATATAAAACCCTGATGCTTAATATGCTTAATGCTTCAAAAATAATATATGTTTATTGTGATATAACTTGTTTTATTTGTGTCTGAAAAACCACTGTAAACTAAGTTACCCAGTAGAAAACCCACTCTCAAAAACAAATGGTTTGTCCCATTTTCGCATAAGTTGCATAGTATGATGATATTTCCTCTAGAAGCACATGGATGAAACACTAAAAATTACGTTCTCTTTCTTTCCCCTAATATTGGTTAAACTAGCAAACCTGTGTCAAGAGTGGATTAATTGACTGTCAACAGTGTTACACAAGTATTATTGCTGCAAATTTTAACAAGACAATTTAACTAAAACTTATGTTTTGTTAATGAAAATATATTTCTAAACGTACTATATGCTCAGTAGTTCTAGGCTTCCGTGTTGACTATAGGCCCAAAACACTAAAAATGTCAACTAAGTTACCTGTCAACTGTGTTACCCAGTAAAGGTAACATGGTGGACAGTAGCAAACAGAGATGGTATTTTATGCACACATTCCTACAGATCACCTTTATTTATATAGCACTTTATACAATATATATTGTTTCAAAGCAGCTATGTAAGGTCATGTTTGGGTTTTTGGGAAAAAAAGGAAAACTTTTTTCTTCACATTGTCAATTCTAAATGTACCCCTAATTATACAATGATCTTTGTAATGTTGTTGTTTTATATGCTTTGAGAGAATGGAAAGCATGCATAATCGGACATAAAAAACATAAAAACATAATCATTTAGACGCGCAGTACAATGTTGGATGGAGAACCGATACGACCCTTTGTTTGAGAATGAGGGGCAGCAAAGCTTTTGTCAACTGTGAGATTACTGAGTCACAAACTATTATGCTTGTAATTCGATTTTCTGAACAGGGATGGATTCTGTTCACCTTATCAGCCTCTCTGTGTCAAGATGGGTTTACAGAAAGCTTGAGGGCTCTTTTATGTGCTGTCAACTACGTCTTCAAAGAGGTTTGTGTAGAACATCCTGAAGTCATTGGTTCAATGGTGAGAATCCCTGTCAGGCCGTCTGTAATGAACCCTCTTTGTGATCACAGAAAGGACATTTCTGATTAGAAAATCAACAAATATAGAACTGTAGAAACTTATCCTCTACTAAGGCATGTTTTCACTAAAGGTAAATCATGTACAAATAACAGGGTTAACGGTTTATCTATCTATCTATCTATCTATCTATCTATCTATCTATCTATCTATTTCACATATGTAGCTGTTATCTGGGTTTCTCTCAGTTTTAGAGAAACACTCTGGGGAACTGGCCCCTTGTGTCCAGACCATAATCCATTTTTGGTCTGAACGTCAAATGAGGGATAAAAGAAGTTAGCCGGCACTACTCTTACAGATGAAATCTCTATCTGAAAGTATTTTTGCACTGCTGTCAAGCAGAGGAACAAATTTGATCATCTTGCATCATGTCTGAGTGCATTATCTTTATAAAGGTAATAATTTATTCTTGAGGGAACGTGTTCAGTTGCGTAACTCTTTTAAGCGCTGCATGCCACCTGCAGAGCTTCCTGAGAAAACCAGTGAAACAAACCCGCTGCTTAAGGCCACCATAAGGGCAAAGCTGTGAAGTTAAAACACAACTGGCTTCTGGGCTCAAATTGTATTTCTAAACATCGAAACATTGAGTTTAAACAGTCATTTTTATAATGCTAGCTGATAGTTAACTGGCACATAATAATTAATAGTATGAAAATATTGTTGTGATGAAAATAACAGCTTGAAATACTGTTAGAAATATGCACCTAACACGTTTTTGCATTTTATGACTGATGTTTTGCTTCAAAATGATTTGTAATTTTGCTGTTTCATGAATGATGTTTTGCTTTAAAATGATTTGTTTTACAGTTTATCTATCTATTATCTATTTTTTGTGTGCGTTTGTTTGTTAATTTATTCATTTATTTATTCATTTTTAAATACCTTGGGTTAAATGGAAATTTAAGTAGGAAATTATTTACTTGCCTTTTTGCCAGAGTGTCCAAATGATGTCACTTCCTGGGAGTCACAATTTATTTTTTAATTTTTATTCAGTTAAATTTATTTAAAGTTAAAGTGTTTTGTGCTTTTCTCATTTTTCTTATTTCACAATATATAGCTTTAATTTATTTTTATTTTAGTTTTAGTAATTTAAGTACTTCAACAAACTTTTTTTTTTTTGTAGTTTATAGGCAACATTTTTAATTTTCATTTATGTTTAGGTTTTTCATCTATTTTAATTAATGATAGTTTTAGTGTTATTTAACAAAAACAACAAAACTCTAAAAAATGCTGGGTTAAAAACAACCCAGCATTGGTTAAAATATAGACAAGCGATTTGGTTGTTTTGACTCAGTGGTTGGGTTATATGTTTAACCTTACTTTCTGGGTAGTTTTATTTAACTCAACTATTGTTTAAAAATTACTATGGCTGGTTTAAAATGAATCCAAAGTAGGTTGGAAATTAAAAATCAGACACATAATTACTAGAGGCATCAGCAGTAATCAAAATGTGAACATTCATTAATAAGCATTCATTTTAATAAATGTTCATTTATTGACTATATTAATAAACATTCATGTCCAACCTATTTTGGGTTAATTTTAAGCAAGAAATATAGTCATTTTTGAGCAATGGTTGAGTTAAATAAATCTACCCAGAAGAATGGGTTAAACATTTAACCCAACTGCTGGGTCAAAACAACCCAGTCACTGAGTTTGTCCATATTTCACCCAGCACTGGGTTGTTTTTAACCCAGCATTTTTTAGAGTAAACAATATTTACAGATATTTGATGAGTTTTGAATTAGTTACTTTCTTTGCTGTTAATTTTATCCAGAATAAAATTTGAATAAAAACAGATCTAATAGTCCTCATAGTACAAGATGTTCAGTCCCGAAGAATTCATTTTTTTGTTTTGCTTGCGCTTTTAATTACAGTCCCAGCGTCTCCACCTGCTCCCAAGTAACATTTTCCCAAAGGTGTTGCTTTTAAATGGGGAGGCTGTTGTTTGTCTCCCTCTATTAAACCTTCTATCAATGCAATTTTCACAGGGACTCACAGAACAATCTGGAGGGAACTGATTAATTATGATACCGGGAACAACTGATGAGTTACAGACAGCATGAAACTGCTTTTCTCACTTTACATGCCTGACCGTGTCCCTCTTCAGGGAGGTAATTACATTTGTTGGGTGGCAACATGTGGTGGAAGCTTGGTGCTCTACAACCTGCATGTATTAGTGTTAAATGCAAACTAAGTGTCACGATCTTCCCTCGCACAGTTACATGTTAATGGCGTGGCATGATGTTCTAGGAACTGTGCTCTCTCTAAAAACACTGTCCTACTGTGAGCTCTGAAGATCCATAAAATTAGTTGATACACTCCACGTTTTAGAGACTAAATGGATCTTGTCATTTGGTTCTGAGTCACTGAACAATAGTTCTGTAGGCTCACGATTGACTGAAATTAGAGTTTGATCTAACACAATGAACTTTGATAATTGAAAGAGCCCCTATTACTGCACATCTATTCACAAGGGTTGCTTTCTCACAAAAGTAACCCACTGACTAACAATCCAGAAGAGCGCTGAATAATTCTTGGACTGAACCGATCAGTCTTAATTACAAGAATCACCATAGCAACACAGCAAAGGTACGTTAAGGGACGACAGATTCAAGATTGGAAAACATAAGAGCTACTGCATGACATTTTTCACATTTCGAGTGGAGGGATGAAACTTACCCAAGCTCAAACGTGCCTTTACCTATATTTGTTGAAAAACTCCAAAAACATACCTATACATGCAATTGACCCTTTGCAAAAATCTGCCCTCCTTAGTTACTGTTGCCATGTCCGACAAACAATGCCGCTCTCACACATGTTCTCACGCAGTGAAAAATAGATCGCGGAGCAAAGAGGAAACTGACAATACACCGACAGACAAGGCAGAGCAGATTACTGCTGGTATCAAACAAGGTCTCAGCTCTAAATGTCATTTTTTAAGAAATTCAAACAATAAATACTGTTTTGTGGCTCTTTAATGTGTCGCGACAGATCACTGTATTGCCTTATTAGATCAATCAATACGTGAAGTGGTCGTCTTTTCTTCTTTACTTAAAGCAAAGAAAAAAAACATTACATCACTACACACAATATTTCAAGTGTAAGTCCACCGAAGTTAATCAACTCTCCTGTCTGATTTGTTTGTCGGACAGAATGGCTGATTCGGCTTTATGATTGGTCAGATCGCCTGTCAATCAAGTTGTTTACAAACGGTCAGTTCCCTTAAGTTTCCAGCTGAAATGAACACCAGCTGCGGTAAAACACCAATGGACTTCATTAAAGGAGAAGTCCACTTCCAATACAAAGATTTACAGATAATGTACTCAATCCTTGTCATCCAAGATGTTCATGTCTTTCTTTCTTTAAGCCGTAAAGAAGTTATGTCTTTTGAGGGAAACATTTCAAGATATTTCTTCATATAATGGACTGGTATGGTTTTGAAATTCCAAAATGCAGTTTAAATGCAGTTTCAAATGATAAATGAATGAACTTCAGCTTGTTAACAGAACACATTATTCGAACTGACATAACAAAAAACACGTAGCCAATCAGCATAATTTAGGGGGCGTATGACAGTGGAGAAGAGAGAAAAAAAAGAGGGAGATTTGATGAAAGACTGCAGAAAGAGAGATGAGACGATGCAAAAGAGAAAATCTCAGAAGAATATCACTGGCATACCGGTTATCAGGGTTCAAGACTGACTCTGAGCAGGCAGTTATGACTGTAGGGTGTTTTGGAGGTGGAGCAGTGAAGAAAGGGGTGTGTTTATTTGGGTTGATCTCAAATATTAAAAATGTCCAGCAGCATTTTAAAAAAAAAATTGCTTATTTTTGTAGGTTTTGTTTGGATATTTACATATTTTGTTTAGCTGAGAGAAATTAAATGTAATATTCACGTATGCTTGTTCCATGAATCCAATGATGAGTACATGCTGCACACAACGCAGAACCATCAACCTTTCAACCATTTTGGTAGAACATTGTTAAAAGTTTAGCTACGCTGAGGCAACATTCTGTGTTTGTTGGCCTTTATCCCTGTTCACAAATTAGGGCACATTCAATTAAGACTTATTTCAACACAGGTCATTTCACAATATGACCTCAAATCACTTTTACCATAGTGCATAATTTATAAATTAGTACATTTTAACATTTACATAACCAGCTCCACATAGACTAGGCTATAGAGGGTTTGCACTTACCTCACAGTTTGGTCAGTTACTGGAATGCGCGGCCATATTGGAGATACTCTGATGTGAACATAAACATTGATTGCACAGTTAATGTACTACTGAATACGTCGTTCTGCTAATTTACGCTGTCTAAACCACAGAAAAAAATGTGTGGACGCTGCTATATTGTATAGAGAAGGACTCAGTAAGCAGGAAACTAAAGTTAATAGGTGGTAAAGATACGTATGTAAGATATTAGCCTAATATTTTACTTACCTGCGTGTAAATGATAGGAACAAACACGAATGTTGTCAAGATTCTTTTTCTGGAAATCCTGGTTCAGTTTGGTCAACCACAAACGCCTTTTGTCCCTCATTCAGTTTTTGCACTCTTCTCTCTGATTTGTTATAACGTTTGGCAGTCTGTTCCAAACGTTTATCCTGGTCCGACCAATTAGTACAGCACAAAACTGCAAAACATGACAATAATTTACCATTTTCAGCAGCAATAATCAGCAAAATTTGTGAGGTTCAGTGGCATTGCTTATGTTAAGTGCCGCCAATATAGCCGATTCATAAAAAAAAAAAAAAAAAACTATATGCCTTTTTTGACTAAAAGAAGCTAAAATGGTATCAGCAAATGTGGTTTTATCTCAAGTTTGCTTTTGTTAATAATATCGGGTAGGGTTCAGTGTCTATATTATTTTCAAACGCGATTAAGCATTTAACTTCTAACGCCACTCTCCGGATATTTCATTGCCGAACTGCAGCGACGCATACACACAACAACCAACGTATTGAAACGTTGTCAGGTTCACGTCCATCAGCTTCAGACAACAGTAAAATGTTGACACGTTTTCCAATGAAACAGATGGATAGATTGGTGCAGGCAGGCAGACAGAATCTACACAGACTAAATAACAGACAATTCTGTTTAGAATTTCCTACCATCAGAGCATCTTAAAAAACACACCGTTCGTGGCAGGTAAATAATAAAGAGTGCTGTATGCAGTTATTAATATTATCAGCACGAATGCCAGCTTGGTTTTGCTTTTATACAGCAGTTCAAAAAACAAGAAATGAATATTGATTTAATTACTTACATTTTACAGAACATTGACAGTTATTTAATGACATAATAATATAATATATATTATGACATAATAATAATATATAAAGACACTTGTTGCCACCTACTGGTCTAAAAAATGTAACTCGCAGAAGGAGTCACTAAAAAATAATAATGCATAGAAATAATCAGTTTATTAATGAAATTATTATTTTTTTCTCTTTTTTTTGTATATCACTTTAACATGTATATATGCAGCATACGCTGCCATGATAGATTTTGAGTGCAACATGGACAGTGTGATGGGATCCAGCCCCAGAATTAAATGAATTCACAACACAGGAAACATGGCTAACATGAAGATTAGAGCAGTGTGTCAAAATGCCTACAGAGCTCTGTCTAGCATTAGGCTTTTTCAGCTGCAGGATGACATTGACTAGATCCAGAACACGCATTTTACTGCAATATGAGGCATTCTGAATGGCTTGTGTTCAGGGGTTTTCGTGTTTATGCAGTGAATTATTCTGTTAATGTCTTTTAGTGATCCTTTTAAACATGTTGTGTATGTGTTAAGTCAGGAAATGAGTGTCAGCACATGGGAAGTGCACAAAGATTTAATGCTCGGTGTGACCCTTCCATATTTGTGATTCTGCTGTGGGTAAAAATAGAAAAGAAACATTTCTGAATGTCCATTCAACACAAAGTTCATCCTGTTGCAGTATTCGTTTTGAACACAGGGTGGAGTCAAAGTGTAAATTATGGATATAATTTCTCCAAAAAAAAAGCATTTTTTCTTTAAGTAATAACAAATTCCTTTATGTAGGCTAAATGAATGAAATTCTGTGGGAATGCACAGATGTGTAACGTTATACCATCAGATGTTCAAATGCTTTATTGAATGGGTTGGTCAGATGCTATTTTCAGTGGTCAAGACAAGAGAGCAGCAGCTTTCTCAAAGGCAGGCATGTTAAAGGTCAGTGGCCTTGAGCGAGGCAGTGCAGAGATTGTTGTGACAGATTCCTGCACCTGTGGGAACCGAGCCGAGGGGTGAGCACAGCATTATGCTCCAGCTGTCTCCTCAATAACAAGCAGCAAAACACAATGCCTGACACCCTGCTGCAACACCCCTGGGATATGGGTGACAAATAAACACCTCTTTTGTGACCTCTTCCACTTTTTTCACTTTAATAACTGTGGTTTATCAATGGACAGACGAACCTGGATGGTGTATTTGTTGGACATTATATCAATGGAACTCTCAACTTCTTGTATACATAGATCTAATGTCAATTTATGGCATTCAGCTTTTAATGTGTCATCTTTTCTAAAATCGTTGTAAAAAATATTTTATTATTGTTTATTTATCTATTTGCTTATTATTATTATTTAATTATTAAAAAGGTCTACATTGTATTTTTTTTTAGTCTACCACGGGTGGGATGGGTTGGGGTGGGTTCTTAATTTGCACAGTTGACTTTTGCTTTACATTACAGTTGTTTGAAGAAAATTCAATCAACATTTGCTATCTATATATATATATCTATATCTATCTATCTATCTATATATATATATACATATATTAGTGGAAATTTAATATCTAAATATATGTGAAGTCTAACGTAAGTTCTAAACGCAAATGAATGAATAAATAAATGAATAAATAAATGTATTATATTATATTATATTGTTATATATATATATATATATATATTATAACAATTTCAGTAAAAAGCTTAAAAATTAACATGAATTTCAGTATAAAAACAACTTATAATGTTTTCCAGAATGATTTGAGATGATCCAAACAGCATCTTGAGTTTCAGTGGAAGAAGAACATATAGCCATCAGTACAAAATTTTATTTATATGTATTTATTTATTCATTAATTATAAACTTCACTAGTGTAGGGCCCTATGAAATTCATTTAATCTTTTCCCAAATTCTGTTTCTTTTTTTCCAAATTCCATTATAATTTCTCTGGATTCTGTTTATTTTATTTTATTCTAGACTCTGTTTTATTGGTTAAATTAAATTGTATTAATAAAAAAACAAGTCTAATTAATTAAAATCATGAAACTTACAATATTAAACAGCATTTTATTATACGTTTAACCAAAATAATTTTTTTAAGGCCCCATGAAATATGTTTGATTTTTTTTCCCCTCAAATTCATTTCTATTTTTTACCAAATTCTGTTTTTTATGAATTTTTCTGGATTCCATTTTAATGGTTTCATTAAATATTAATAATCAAAAGCATCTCCAATTAATTGATTTTATTTTATTTTTAATTATTATTATTTTATTTATTGATTGATTTTTTTTATTTATTTATATATTTTTATTTTTTTTCCAGAAATACTATACTATACTTGAGTGTATTTACATATTTCTGCTGAATAAATTCTGGTAAATATTTTTTTCTGGTAAATATTGCTTTAAAGATAATGTTTTAAAAAATAATTTTATAATTATTAGTAGTAGGCCTACTATCATTACATTAAGTAATATTTCTGTCATGGCTTATTTAAGTTAAAATCGAACTTTTATTTTGACTGGTTGCTGTGAATACCTTTTTGAATGAAGTTTCTGCTTGTATATGATATAACAATAGTTTTTCTCAAAAGAAACGGTAAAATTCTCATGCTTGAGGGAGCAGAGGTTGAAAACACCACAAGTGTTGTGCGCTCTTCAGTAAGTTATGCGAGTAGTAAATGAAAAACCGCCCGTCTGCACCGTTCATTCACAAAGAGACACGCAGAAAATGCAGGATTCAAATTTAAAAGGTATTTTTGCAGCTTAAATATTCACAGACGATAGTCTATATCACGTTTTGATTTAAGTGTACTGACATAATTTTGATTTATTCGTCCAAATTTTCCTAAATTCCGTGACATTCCGCGTTATACAGTACATTCCATTTTAATGACTGGATTCAGCGATTTTTTCTGCTTTTTCCTCATCGCGGAAATCATAGGGCCCTGCTAGTGTATTCTCACCAGTGGTTTCAGAATTTATATATATATATATATATATATATATATATATATATATATATATATATATTCTCCATAACATTTCTTTGTTTAAGATGTTCTGAATCCTTAAACATTCTGGTTATTTCCAGGCTTAAATTAAATTTTGAATGCGGTCTCAAACCTTGGACCACACTGTATGTTTCAGAGATGCTCACAAAAGAGAAAGTAGTTCACCTAATCTGAGAGTGTTAATGCGTTACTAGACATACATGTAAACACTGTCTGTTAGGCAATGTGTATGTCTGTCAATATGACTATTTTTTATGGTTGGATGACTGGAAATGAATTATGAAACACATAAACATTCAGGTCACAATATATTGAACCATAAATTGATCTTTATCAAAGTGCTTTTGGAAATGACACTTAACAGACAGAAACCGTGTCAGGATGATGTCTTGTAGGGCTCCGTGCCTGTGGTCTGGTGGAGACACACTTGTCTCGGTGAGTAGAAAGACACGAGGGACATTCTCACTTAAAAAGACACGCTCTCCCTGCCTTCCAACCCACACAACCGCAGTGTCAAACACGGCCAACCTGGGCACTCTCCCCTGTGTGGTTCCCATGGTCCAATTCTCAGATGTTCTGCTGACACCAGGATTTCATTGTTGTTGTATTTCCAAATCTCTGGTACATTTGCAAAGAGGAAAAATACCGAGCCAGTCTGCCAGGAGTGTAGAGGATTGGGTTTCAGCCATCTGCTATAGTCTGGGCCTCTCCAGCAAGGCTGGACTGTCTTTCCACATCGGGTCTGATTTATCAAAGCATTCAGTTCATGCCAGATCATTCCGGTGGTGCAAAGGAGGAAGGGAGCGTGTAATCGCCTAAGGCATTCGATGTGCCAATCATAGATATTTCTGGTGGAAAAATGATAACATTATCTAAAGAGTGGTAAATCTGCGTCCCATGACTGAATTGCCCCATCCCATTTCACCACGCTTATCGGGGTTAGAATAGAGGTGGGTTGGGTAAACCAGACATGTAAATACAAAGCTCCTGACCCATTTTTATAATGTCATACTGATAGAAAAGGGGTCAAACTTCAGCCATTTGACAGTTTTAAATCAGGTCAATCCATAGGATAGGAAAATGTTCACTTTTAGTCAGGCTTTCATTGTATTTTTATGTTGTTTTGATCTATTTTTTTTTTATGTGGATCAACTAAATGAGTTGGATTGCCTGGTGTGACCCTGAACTTCCAGAAGCAATTGTTGTCCTAATTTTTGTAAGAGATTTGAGTGAGAGCCAAGTCAAACAGCAAAAACTTTAAGAGACAACCCAAATGTGCAACCTTGGTGGTCTAGTGTGACCGATTTAAGCTGGGGTCTGCAAAACAATTACTTTTTAAGCTCAACCCAAGTTTTCTTTGAAACAAGACCAGAGAACATTAGAGACCCCGGCTTCTTAGGGGTAAATGGAGCTCATGTCCGGAGTTAGAACTTTATTCGGCTTGTGTTATCCAATACGTGGGATTTAAAACTTGTTGTGCAAACCTCCTGCCTGTTTGCCGATGGATTTCCAGCTAATTATTTAGAGTCTTTCAGATTAAGGAAACTGTGAAGTCATTTTTTTGAGGCCATCGGAATGATGAGAGGTTCCATTAAGAGAATAAACACTGGGTGTTTTAGCATCACTAAAAACAACAAAGCTCTCGAGGTTGCATGCCTTCTCTTTGGGCGGGGGACAGGATGTTGAACGTTAATGCAGATGTGGATTTCTGGGTAGAGCTTCAGTAATTTAGCGGGGGAGGTCTCCTCATCCACCTGTCTCTAGAAACCACGTCCTGTTGAGTTATTTGAGAGAGTTATTAACATCATAAGACAAAGCACATGACATATATATGGAATAATGTACAGTAAAGCCAGGAATTAAAGTCGAAACCAAAACTGCAATCCTCTTTTCTTCCCTGTTGTGACATATAACCAGTGTTGGGAAGGTTACTTTGGAAACGTAATAGGTTACAGATTACAAATTACCCTATATAAAGTTTAAAAAGTAGTGTTAACTATTTCAAATACTTTATTAAAGTAATGTAACTGATTACATTTGATTGCTTTTCTAAATGTTTAATGTTTTCAACTGTGAATCATTCTGAAACATTTAAAGCAGGCAGGGTTAACCTTACAGTAGTACTCAACACTTATTACTATCAGACTTCTCTAAATCCTCCATGACTTGAATTTAGATTGAAATTAAATTAAATTAAATTTTAAAGCACAGCCACCACAAAATCTGACTTTAGCACCTTTTTTTTTTATACCAAAGACTTTATATATAGGAAGACTGTGCACTCCTATTATTTAAAATAAAAGCTAGAAGGGATACAGCTCTGGCTATTGAGTATGCGCACATCAATCTAACATTTTTGTGACACTGTACAACAATTATACTGTTTTTGTATTATAGTAAGGGCCAAGTTTAGGGTTGGGGTAGGTGTAGACGTTAAAAAACACAATCTAATAATTAGAACTTTAATTTTTCATTTCATTGTTAGTTTCCGGTCGGAGCTGTATCCCGTCTAGTCACAACCATTATTTATGAATGGGAAAAGTGTTACGCCCAATATGGCAAATAAGCCCCGCCTTCTAAACGAAAGAGCCAATCGTTTATTAGTAATCGCGTCAGTACAGCTGCGGTTAGAAGCTCCGGTTCCTATAGAAACAGGCAGCGTTCGGAAACGCACGTTCAAGACTGCGCATGCGCATTGGCTGTTGTAGCATCAAAAACAAGCTTTTTTATCGCTACTGGAGCATAATGAACAACATTTATGAGGCAGTTGTTGTCAGATTTCATTGGTGATTCACATATGAAATTTAATCGGAAGCTTGGCGAACAGTTTTGGAGAATTTGATGTTCCCCATTCAAAGAGCTGCACTTGCCTGCCGGAGAGGCGTTTCAAAGATGGCCGCCGAGTGAAATGACTTGTCTTAAAGGGACTTTGTTTTTACTTTATTGATCGTTCTGAGGTTAAAAACAGATTTTAAATCATAACAAGATGTAGTCTCTAAAAATCTTTGCATAGCTATTACAGGAAACACTGGCTTCTAGCAATGCATTTGAAAACAAAACAAAACAAACAAACAAAAAAAAAAAAAAAAAAAAAAACAGTTAATCTGAAAAAATATAGCATATGCATAAATCCAAATAGGAAATAAAACAGTTGTCATATATTAGGATATATCTGACTGCTGAATGCTGTGATTGACCAACCAGAAACAAGTATTTCAGAGCGATGTGTGAGCTGAGGTAAAAATCCAAGTAGGCCTCATTGCTGCAAAAGAGAAAGCGTATTGATTATGGCTCGTGCTTGTGAGGTAAACGGTTCGGTTTTGTTTTGCCCTTCTTGAATTATTAATGGAGAAAGGCATCCATGGCATTCATTATTTTATTCAGTCCATATGTAGTTTATTTTACACAGATGTAAAAACGAAAAACAGCTGAGCAGATTTGTGGTTTGACAGTTCTGGATTTAGCAGACCCAGCGAATCTGTGTTTTGTTTAGGTTGCGTGTATAAAACAGTTTCTACAGGCTTTGGCAAAAACAATAGTTTGAACGTGAATATGTGAACGAAGGCATGCAGAGGCAGTGACATGATTATGAAGGGTCCCCTTCAAAGTAGATTAAAGGGCTGTCCTTAATGCAATGGTGCCTCCATTTGGTTAAGCTCAAATTTCATCCCCTCTAAAGTAATTACAAATGTGGCCAGTGAAGAACAGTGTGACTGATGGATCTATTGAAAATAAAATGACTGCAAACACAAAATATATGTCTGCTTTTCACCAGACAGTATCAGTCACACATTTATTGGTGTTTTCTTAACTATGGAAAATTTGGCCTTGTGGACTCTAAGAAAATAAACTTTCTTAAACTTCATGCTTTTCATGATTAAAACATAGTTAACAATGTTCAGCAGTGGATACATTCAGCAAAATAATAATTCACCAGTCTACTTAAGTCATTTCAACTGAGATTTTGTCAGTATTTTTGGAAATGACAGTAGTGGAAATGATCATTTAAACTTTTTTTTTTTTTTTTTGATGATGATATAAACTCACAATTGTGAGAAATAAAGTGACTTTTTTTTTTTCTCGAAATTCTTACTTTTTTCTTACAATTCTGACCTTTTTTTCAGAATTGTGAGAAATAAACTTGCAGTTGTGAGTTATGAAGTGAGAATAGCAAAATATAAACTCACAATGCTGACTTTTTTTTCTCAGAATTGCATGATATAAACTCACAATTGTGAGAAACTAAGTTTTTTTTTCTCACAAATGAGTTTATATCTTACAATTCTGACTTTTTATCTGACTTTTTTTCTGAATTTTGAGAAAAAAATTTGCAATTGTGAGTTATAAAGTCCAGTTTTGAGGGGAAAAAAGACTGATAAGTTTGTAGAATTGCAAGTGCACTGCAAAAAAAAGGCTTATCTTACTCAGTATTTGTGTCTTGTTTCTAGTCAAAATATCTAAAAATTCTTAAATCAAAATGCATTTACTAGATAAGCAAAATAACATTAGCTATTTAGTCTTGTTTTAAGCAAAATTAACTTAATTTACTTTTTTCCCCCTGGAAACAAGTAAAATTATCAGCCAGTGGGGTAAGTAAAATATTCTTACAACAAGAGTATTTTACTTACCCCACTGGCAGATAATTTGACTTATTTTAAGCAAAATTAACTTACTTTATTTTTTTTTACCCATGGAAACAAGGCTAAATATCTAATGTTGTTTTGCTTATCTAGTAAATGCATCCTAATTTAAGAATTTTTAGATATTTTGATTAGAAACAAGACAAAAATGCTAAGTAAGAGAAGCCTTTTTTTTGCAGTGTGTATATCTCACAATTCTAACTTAACTCGTAATTGTATGTTATAAAGAGATACAAACTTTCAATTCTAAAAAAAAAAAAATCACAATTGCGAGATATAAACTCGGAATTCTGAGAAAAAAAGTCACTTTATTTCTCAGAATAGTGAGTTTATATCATGCTGATCTGAGAAAAAGTAAAAAAAAAATGTACATTTATATCTTGCAATTCTGACTATTTCTCAGAATTGAAAATTTATATTGAGTTGCGAATTTATATTATGCAATTCTGAGAAAAAAGTCAAAATTGTGAGTTTATATCACGCAGATCTGAGAAAAGTCAGAATTGTGAGTTTGTAACTTGCAGTTCTGAGTTTATGTCATACAGATTTTTACTTTGTGAGTTTATATCTCTAAAAAAAAAAAAAGTCAGAATTATGAATTACATTAAAAAAAAAAAATATTTAGTGGTGGAAACAGGCTTCCATAGAAATCTCTTTCAAAATAAAATATAAGAGATAAAATATAAAAATATTAAATAATGAAGGTATGGTAAAACATTTTGGTCACACTTTATTTTAAGGTCCAGTTCTCGCTATTAACAAACCATAACTATGACTTTTGCCTCAGTAAACTACTAATTTGCTGCTTATTAGTAGTTAGTAAGGTAGTTGTTAAGTTTAGGCATTGGTAGGATTAGGGATGTAGAATATGGTCATGCAGAATATGTGCTTTATAAGTACTAATAAATAGCCAATATGTTAATAATAGGCATACTAATAAGCAACTAGTTAATAGTGAGAATTGTTCCCTATACTAAAGTGTTACCAACATTTTCTAGCACGGCGAGCCTTCCGAGTGCACTGTAAAAAAAAAAATTAAGTTCAGTCAACTCAAAAAAAGTTTATTCAACTTGAAATGTTAAATTATACTATATGACAACTTAGATATTTGAGTTGAATCAACTTAAAATTTTAAGGCAGCTGGGTTACTTACCCATCTGTTAAGTTTAGCAAACACAAATATCTCAGTTGTTACTTAGTACAATTTAACATTTCAAGTTGAATAAACTTATTTTAGTTGACCGAACTTAAAATTTTAAGGCAGCAGGGTAACAAATTATTTTAAGCTGACTCAACAAATTGTGTTTTTTATTTTTTACAGTGTATGTGACCATCATGTATGAAAAAGAAAATAGTTTAGGAAATACACTTCTGACAAAGTTCTGGAGTGTTTTGCCAAACAACATGGAATTGTTCATGTTTCCTGGTTTCTTGCCTAACGTTCCAATACTCACCCTGGATCCATTGTTCCGTATGGGACAATGTTGTTCTTGTGTTGTGACAGGCGGATATGTTGCACTGGGGGTGTTCAGAAGCCAAAACAATTCTCAGAATGTCTAGAATGTTCTTCTTTCACAGGGGTTTTGTGGCTTGGTTTGGGGACGCCACAGGCACTTCGGAGAGACTGCACACAGTGCTGCGGCCTAAACGGGGCCCCTCGGTCTACTCCCACTCTGACCGAGCTCACTTGATTCCAGACGCGCACACACAATCACACACACATACCGCTGACTCTGTTGACTGGAGGTGCCCCCACTGTGAGTCAGTATATAACAAAACCCAGGTGAGTTCTTATTCTGCGAGCGTCAACACTGCAGCGCCTTAGGTCAGCTAAGCGAATCGCTTGGAAAAGGTTATTTAAAATAGCCAACACTGGACAGAGTCTCTTCACAGTTTACTCTACAAACATTTAGGTGGTTTTGAAGAGTGTATTCCTGTTTAAACTGCAAACGAAAAATGTTTGACTTTTATACGTAATGGCAATAAAATACAGTCCTTTTCTGATGTTAAAATTCTTTCTTCTATCTCAGAAACACTGCACTTTTTGTTCCTGACCAGCCCGACAGCAGAAACATAGACTCAACAAATGGCGTTGAGGATCTGTTTGGGAAACCTGTAAGGTAACAGTAATTATCTTTGCTTGTTTGTAAGTTTTTTGAACTTAGCTGAACTCAACCTCTTATTGAAAGAGTTCATTATGCTACAAAATATGTTTTTTGGAAATTAAGGCAGTTGTCAATTGAAGAACAAGCAGAACATGTGATTCGCAGTACTAACGTCTGTGGCTGTTGCTGCTCTGCAGATGGGCAACTAAACAAAATCTTTCTGCCAAAGCACATTTCAGTGTGGTTTGTGCTCCTGGGGCCTGGCACTATTCTGAGGCTCGCACCAAGCAAGAAAAATATGTTTTGGCATCTGTGGCATAAACTATATTTATTTTCTTTTCTTTGGTATGAATGAGTGAGTGTAGTCATCCATACCTGTTTTGTTGATGCAAACCAAAACAAGCTTCATCATTTGTCATTTGGAAGATCTGCGATGTTCTTAGATGTGGGGAATCAATGAAGAGCCAAGCAGGATTATATTCATGTTAGTTTATTGAACAAGTCTTTGACTCAGTATGGGACAGAGGATGACTGACACTTTAGTATCTAAATAAATCTCTGAGAAAATAATACTGTAATCTAAAATGGCATGTCAGTTTTTTTTTTTTTTTTGTTTTTTTCCCAGTAAATCTCTGAAGTACAATATATACACATTCTTAATATGATACATACTGGCATTAGCACGCTAACAACCGCTATGGCGTTGTGATGTGATGCTGTTTCATCCTTTATGATTGAGGGTTAACTGATTTCAATCCCCTTCGTGACTTTCAAGTACATTCTTTCCCTTGCATACATAAGTGGATTCAAATGACACTTCTTTACTCTTCCATTCACATACAGTGCTTTCTCTCCAAAAATATACTAATTTTGCATCCACTGATTCGAGGAAAACAAGAGTAAAGACATTTTCGATAACAACACACCATTTACTAGCCTAAACTGTATTATTTCTCATTTTGCCTCTGAGCATTATTTTCTGGAAATGTCTACAGATTTCTCTCAGGCTGAGAGCATTGATGCATATCTCTCTATATGCATACAATGAAATGATTCATGCAACTAATCTCAATAAAAGCTATCTTTTTTAGATATGCACATCAGAAAGGAAGTGTTGTTCCAATGTGATTTATCGCTTAGAAGCACTGAAAGTCCGATCAATACTTTCAGAATTAAACTGTATCCTCCAGTACAAATGAGAGCAGTTTTACCGAATAATCTACTGCATAGAGCTGTTACATGAAACCAAGTATGTTTTATTGTATCAAAAGGACTTGTGTGACTTCATATCTCGAAATGAATTGTTAACCACTTCCTCACGGTGCCTGAATAATAATTACAGTAGTAACAGACTAATGATTGAAAAGGTATTGAATAAAAGATTAAATCTCTAGCTAGTTGACCTTAAAACTGTGATCCATTGTCTAGTAGATCATTTCTTTAGCTTTGTCTTAATAAGCAATACACATTTCATTGGATTTAATATGGCTGAGCAGCTGTGCAGTTATGATGCACATCACCTTAGCAGCAAGCACTCGAGAACACACACTCGCAACCACCAGCACACAACCACACACACAACCACACACAATCGTTCCTGCTCCCTGATATCAGTCTCATTGAGTTATTTCTGAGTGCTGTAAAAGTTGGTTAGACCATTCCAATGTAATGCCCGTTGGTGTGTGAAATTGAGGTAATTATATTGCGTTTACTAGCGTCTACCAGAGAGGTTTTATGGAAAGTGTGACCAGAAAACTCAATCCAGACTGAAGAGCTTATGCTGTTGTGGATCACAACACAGAGAGCCTGGTGCGAAATGTAGCCTTGAGCTAAAAGGGAATAGGTTGGTCTAAAAGCATCACATTAGAAGGCTATGCCACATTTCCTGTAACAGATTACAAACGTTTGACACTTCCCCCCTCCACCGAAAGGACCATCAGATGGGTTGAGAATTTCCTCAGGCCCCAGAACCTAAAGAATAGACATAGCTTACACAAAAACAGCACTTAGTGGTTTCTTCTTGGTCGCCCATTCACCACAGAGATGGACAAATAAAGTTAAGTCGTTAAGTGTTACGGAGGTTCCTCAATTTCACAGAGACACATACCACTCCTTGTGGTGAGCAAAATACTTCCTTTCAGCACGCAATATATATCCAGGTTCATGTGCTGGCTCTACTTCTGTGGATTTGGAGTAAGTGCCAGTGAGGGAGAAGCAGGTCTGACTGGGCACGAGCCCTCATGTGACCACCTGCTGTACTGTCGAGTGTTCGTGAGGACACGACTGGTCCCTGCAGTGCAGCCTCTTTAGAAGCCGCTGGAGTTTATGGGAAAAGTTCTTGTTCATTTGCCTGTACATGAGGGGAATGGCGAAGCTACTGCAGAAGGCGAGCAGCTCGGATAGACATCTTAGGAAGAAGTATATGGTAAGATGCTGCCTGTTGGAATGGGTCCCAGGAGCTCCGGCCACTGTGTGCACCAGTAAGGTCATGTAGTACGGAGTCCATAGAAGAAACTGCATGCACACGGAGGCCAGCAGCAACCTGTGGATGGATGGATCGAGCCTCCCAGAGTCTTGGTCCAAAGGGGTGGACTCCTTCCTGATGCGGAGAATCAGGATGAACGCATAAAGCACAGCCACCGCCGGCACCACATACCCAATGAACATCATGATGGCATCAGCTGCCTCTTTGTTCTGCATCTTGGAGCACTCAATGATCTTAGTGGAGACGTGGTTGCACACGTAGAAGAGCAGCGAAGAGAAGCTGGTTAGGACGGCGCCGCCCCAGATGAAGCCGCAAACGTGCTTGGTGTTGTAGACGCTGGACATGTAGGTGCGCGGGAGAGCCCGCTCGATGTAATAGTCCAGACTGAGCAAGGTTGTGGAGTACATGATGACCAGAGAGGAGATGTTGAAAAGAATGAGAAGGGTAATGTAAAGCTCGTTGTTGTACTCCCACATGGGCCAGCGTGTAAAACTGGGCCCAAGCAGCTCCACTGGAGCCACCAAGTTGAGCACCAGGCCAGCAATGGCTATGTTCACAAAGTAGACGTCGGGCATGGTCATGGTGACCTTGTTAGAAAGGTTGACCACCACCAGCAGGGCGTTGTAGCAAAGCCCCACTGGGAAGCAAACGATGAGGTACACCAGAGAGAAGACGGACAGGATGAGTCCAAAGTCCTGGCAGAGCCGGAGGTCCACATTGTCATCCGTCTCATTGTAAACCATGCAGCTCCACATTTCTAGATTTCCAAAGGTGTCCGATCCTTCTTTCTGAATCAGCTGTAAAAAAAGGATATAAGCAATGTATTAATGGATTGGATTGGTTTCGATAAAAAAAAAAGGCATTTGTTAGCTGACAAGATCAAGGTCCTGCTCCAGAAGGTCGACTTTCCTGCAGAGCCTGGGAGCTTCTAGTGAAGCTGCCATCACACCATGTCGTAATTACCGTAATTCCGAGAATACAACACGTGAAAATCTACTCGTAGCCTAATTATGTGTTTCTATGGAAACTCTGTCAACGCCCAAGCCTTTGCATAGTCCAGAACTGGTAATTACGACTTGTAAACTCTGAATGTTCTGAGAGTTACAACTTGGACCATGTGACAGATGTACCACCTGATTGCCCCCAGATTCATTTAGGGCAGTGGTCTCAAACTCAATTCCTGTCAATTCCTGTTTAGAAGTAACCTAGTAACCTAGGTATTCAGTAGTAATCCTGAATACCTTGATTCATTGGAGCAGGTGTGTTTGATTAGGTTTGGAGCAAAACTGTGCAGAGCTCTGGCCCTCGAGGAATTGAGTTTGAGACCACTGATTTAACGGCTACTTTGGTGCTACCTCTGAGTGTGAGAACATAGGCAGTTCAGAGTAGAACGTCACGTGATGTCATCTTGCAATTACGGTAATTACGACATGGCGTGAAGGCAGCATCATCCTGAAGATCTTGATTCTCTGGTTCAGGTGTGTTTAATTAGGCATAAAGCTAAACTCTGTTGGGAAGGTGGATCTCCAGGAGTAGGACTGTGCACCTCTGCTGACACCCCTATCCAAGATGGATATTTCACAATCTGTATTCTCCTGTGATCAACTGTTGATTAAAATTGTATTTTAAAGGGGCACCAAATTATGTCTTGCCTTTCTAAACAGCTGATCCAATAGGATCAGGCTCTTTACTGCCCCCACCAGCTCTGGAGCTACCACAGCATTTATTAAAAGCAGACTGAGTTGCAATTTGCAACATAACACATTGATGTACTCTGGGATACTGCTAAATTTTAGGACTGTTCACAATTTGTGGTAGTTTGTCATAACTTCCTCAAATTCCAAGACACAGCTAATCATGTGATCCCAAGATGGAGGCCATTCCTTACACAGAGTAACAGGTCTTAATAAGCCGTAGAGACTCTGCAATGCTAAATATAACCATTTTTATTCTTTCTAGGCTTTTCTTGATCAATGGCTTTGCAAAAAAAAAAAAAAAACAGAAACCATGCATAAACAGCAAAGGCATGGCATGGCCATTATATCTGAAGTAACACCATTATTTCCACTTCATTGCATCTAACAGACTAAATAAAACTCAGCACAATATGCTGCACTGGACAGCAAGACCATAAACCCAGGGATTTCATCCCAGTTACCATGTGCCATTGAGGTTCACGTTGTACCAAAACAAGGAGCAGCATTATATGTCATCAGATATTTTTTTTTCCATAACAATAGGATCCACCTCTACAGCTCAGCACCTTGACTCGTTGGGCGTGACAATGCATGTGCTGTGACCAAGGATGGCATAATTCAGCTGTGAGACTGTGAGGCGTGCAGATTTATGGCATGAGACGTGACATGTCAAGGGTGCAGTGGATGCACAGTGTGAGGTTTGAGTTCAGGGTGAGGTCACAGCACGGGCACATGCAGAGAACTGCTCCACAGTCCACTCATTAAAACATAATGACATAACGCTCTCCCTGAACACAAGCCTCACTTTAGTATTAGCCTATGATTACTCACAGGCTACATTATTGTTTTATTTAATTTAGCTGGTTTTCAGGACTTTTTTTTTTTTATTTAAAAGACAGAAAATAGAGGAAAGCTGAAGAAAAAGCCCAATTTGAACCTGTTTGTTCATACTGTGTTTATTTGGGATATTTGCAATCAACATGCAGGGCACTTTCCATTCTCACATACTCCTATCCAAGTGACCACAAAATATGTTTTAAGTGAACACAGTCCTTCTAACAACATCAAAAACAACAAATTAATAAAATTATTTATTGCAATTATTTGCATGACAGTTGTCAGCCAAAATTTTACAACAAATTTTATTTAAAATTATTTAAATATGCAATACATGCAAAATAAATGAATTGATTCACACATTGGGCCTCATTCATTAAAAACTTTAATAAATATATGAGTAAATTTGGAGTAATTCGCATGTAAAACAGACCCTCTCAAAAACTCTCCTCTGGATTCACAAATGCTTCGTAAACATCAGATTTCATAGGTAAACATGTATGTTAATGAATTACAGTCATTCCTAAAAAGGACTTCCTTCTCGGGTTTCTCTCCAGTGTATTGCATAAATGCAAAAAAGACTAATAGGCCATATGCCCAACAATAAATACTCCATTAATGTGTGCACCATAGTAGGGATGCATCGAAACGAAAATTCTTGGCTGAAATTGAAACAGAACAAAATTAAACACTGGGCCGAAGGCCAATTACCAAACACGTTTTTTTCCTGCATGTTTTTTAATGTACAAATAAATGCAGCCTTGCTGAGCAAAAGAGACTTCTTTTAAAACAATAGAAAACATTACAGATCCCAATTTAAACACTATGTGTGAATGTTATAATACATGTATTAATAGAGCTGTTGTAATTATTGTTATCATTATTTTTGTCTTACTTTTTTTATTTTACAGAACAACAGTAAAATTACTGACATTAATGAATGTTGACTTTCATTTTGGCAGAAACCCGCAAGAAGACCTCAGTACTTCTTGCTGTTGACAGCAGCAGATTTATGAATGATTCTCATCAGGCTGTTTCAGCGCAGATTTTCCTCGCGCTTTGGACTTTGAATCCTGGCATAACGAGCTGCAGCGCTGTCAGAATGTCGTGCATGTATCGTGCGCTGTTGTTCATGTATTAGAAAACATAACGTTCTGTAGTTTATTTACTAATGGTTTAAGGCCATTTCGCGATTTCAGCCATCATACAGTAACCAGCAACAACCTCCCCTTCCTTTTCTCATCGAAGACGCAATGCGGTACAGTCTCTCTCTGTTGGTGCTTAATGATTTTCTTTCTCGGACAGCAATGCTTCCACACAGATGTTTCCGGCATTAGTGCACGCCTCTATTTGATTGCGTCACGTCGTTGTTCGGTATAATTTATTCGGTCTCTTTGCTTATCCGAAAGAGCTTTTTTTGCTATTTTCGGCCAAATAATTTCGGTTTCCGAACATTCGGTGCATCCCTACACCAAAGCGTTTATAGCCAGCTGAAAAAATGCCAGGCACTCTTCTGAAAATGGCCAGTTGGTGACGCTCTAAAATGCTTTGGTGGCAGAGTTTTTCCAGCTGAGACGCTTTGGTTGCTATGATCCACATCAGTGACGCATTACTAGTATCTAATTTTTAAGAATATTACTGAATATAAAAATGCAGTAACCAGCATTTTAACTTCTCCATTGTTGTTCAGACATTGTACAAGTAGGATGGCTGGTCGGTGTAGTATTTGTCCCGCCCTTTATCTATTGATTGGACGGCTAGGTAAAAAGTGACAGTGACGAGCGCTGCGTTTAAAAAAAAAAAAAAGGGCAAATGAACTTGTAAAAAATTACTATGGCAGTGGATCAAAATTCAGTGTCATCACTTTGCGAAAAAAGATCATAAAATGTTTTACACAAAGTGCCAACCCGATCTCAGAGCAATTCATACATATTTTACGAGGTGGCTAATTTGTACGAATTTGTACAACCTCACACATAGTGTTTTTTGCTAAATCTTATGTATTTTACGAGTTTCCTAATTTGTATGAATTTGTAAAAATTACCTACCCCAACCCTGCTCCTAAACCTACCGGTCAGTGGGGTCTACACAAAATCGTGCAAGTGAGGTCGTACGAATTTGCCACCTCATAAAATATGTATGAATTGGTCGTGAGATAGGAAGCAGGTGTACATTTCTTTTGTACCACTAACATTCTGAAAATACAAACATTTTCATGAATTCGAAAGTTTATGTCAGAACGGCTTTTTTACAAATGATTTAAACAACAATTTTCTCTGTTTGTGTTCAATGTATGAGCCCTGTTATTCGAGAACAACAGTATTAGGAATATTTTGCAGCTCAAACTTTCTGACACAAGGCCTCTGGCTTTCGTGTGCATGTCAGCATGTATTTGGTAGTAGACCTGGAGTTTTCCCAGACAATGCTGAGCACATCTGAGCAGATATAATGACTGTTGAGTGAGCGTTTCTCTGTCTGCTTACGTAACAGTCACAGAGCACTGTTTTGGCCTGGAGACAGACAGCCACGGATTGCCTCTCTATGGCTCTCACTAGTGGGTGGAGACACTCATTTACCCTTTTCACCTTGTAGTCATACACCTACAGCGATCCAGCATGTTTTTGCATCAACTGCTCTGTATGTACACGCAGCCATTTATGTTGTGGTCTAACCGGTATATAACTACCAGTATATATGTTCACATCTACACTTAAATGTGTCTGGAGGTAAAACTTGTAAAAGCTAAACCGATTTTCTCACTGGCAAGAGACTCATCCTGTTGGCTACAGGGTGGGAACAGGAGAAAAGGAACTACCGTGGGAAAACAAGAAGTGATGACGGGGTTTCTAAAGGGCAGGTGTGGAAGTCTGAGTCTATAACGCCTCCAAGGCCATGTCGGCTTTTCCACATGAATTACTTACAAAGAAACAAAATATCTTGCAAATGGACTTCAATGCTATTCTAGCAAACACAATAGAGCAGCCAAGACTAGCTACTACCTGTGTCCCTATCTCTCACTTAAAAACAGTCATCATCCTGTTCCCTTCCTCCTCTTTCGGTGACCATGGCAACCAATAGTGCAAATAAGGGCAGTACTGCTGAGTTTCAGTAGCAAACTGTTAAAAGCATCTGTATTTACTCATTCACTGAAACATTTTCATCTGGGGAAAGGCTTCAGACTGTATAACTGCTCTGTAGGGGACTATAATAATACATTTGAGGTCAAAAGTTTACATACACCTTGCAGAACCTGCAAAATGTTAATTATTTTACCAAAATAAGATGGGTCATACAAAATGCATGCTATTTTTTATTTAGTACTGACCTGAATAAGATTCTTTTTAACATAAAAACATTTACATATAGTCTACATGAAAAAATAATAGTTGAATTTATAAAAATGACCCTGTTTAAAAGTTTACATACGCTTGATTCTTAATACTGTGTTGTTACCTGAATGATCCACATCTTTTTTTTTTTTTTGTTTAGTGATAGTTGTTCAGAGTCCCTTGTTTGTCCTGAACAGTTAAACTGTCCGCTGTTCTTCAGAAAAATCCTTCAGGTCCCACAAATTCTTTGGTTTTTCAACATTTTTGTGTATTTGAACCCTTTCAAATACATGCATTAAGAGCTGGGGGTGAAAACTTATGAATTTGAAATCAGGGTAAATTTCACTTACTTTGTTTTCTGGGAAACATGTAAGTGTCTTCTGTACTCTCTGAAGGGCAGTACTAAATGAAAAAAATATGATATTTAGGCAAAATAAGAAAAATCTTTATTCTGTTCAAAAGTTTTCACCCCTGGCTCTTAATGCATTGGGTTTCCTTGTGGAGCATAAGTGAGCGTTTGAACCTTCTGTAATAGTTGCATATGAGTTCCTCAGTTGTCTCTCAATTAATAATAATCTAGATCTACACTATCATTCAAAATTATGTGGTCAGTAAAATGTGTAAAAAAAAATTTTTTATATAGTCTCTTATGGTAACCAAGGCCTAATTTATCCAATGAAAAATACAGTGAAAACAGTAATATTCTAAAATATTATTACAATTTAAAAAAAATGTTCTATTTTAATATATTTTAAAATATAATTTATATAGTGATGCAAAGCTACATTTTCAGCATCATTACTCCAGTCTTCAGTGTCACATGATCCTTCAGAAATCATTCTAATATGCCGATTTGCTGCTCAAGAACATTATTATTCTCAATGTCGGAAACCATGATACAGTTTTTCAGGATTTTTGGAATAACAGAAAGTTTAAAAACATTGTTTTAGAGGTGCAACACTATAAATGTCTTTGCTTTTGATCAATTTAATGCATCCGTGCTCTATAAAAGCATTTCATTTTTTGTATTAAAATTTTACCAACCCAAACTTTTGAATGGTATTATACATTTTCTAGATTAGGAAAATAAATAAATAAATAAATAAAAAAAATCTAAAACTAAGTCTAGACGGTAAATATAGTCAACTATCCTGCTCATTCTTTCTCTACATCCCTGCTTTGCAGCATCTCGTCTCCTTCAAGAGACCATGACCAAACACGGTCTAGGCTGGCAGACTAAAGCATTCCTATATGGGTGCAAAGGTAGCTGACATCATGGCTTGCTGTAAAGCGTGTCATTTTGGGAGGTGTTCTAACACCTGCAGCTCACAGCTCACATACATGAGCAAGCACGCCTGCAAGGTAAGTGTCCATCCACTCCACCGCACAGTGCACCTCTCAGTGACCCCGTTATTAATTCTGCCTCCCTCGCACAAACAACAAGACATCTTGGCTGACTGTGCATCTGGATGAAGAGTGTTGTGGGAGTAAAACTTAATGCACTTGACACTTCCAGTGAAGTCAACCCACCGCCCATCAGATGAAAAGAGGGCTGCTCCACACCCCTCATATCCCCGATGGAATGTACAGCAAATTCTCAGAATCGGCTGAGTGATGTCACATGATTGCATTTTCTGAGCTTTGTGTGTGCGTGCGTGCTGCGAGGGTTTAGGTAACGAATAGTAAATGAAGATGAGGACTGAGCGCTCTGCAGTCAAATCATGTTGTGCTACAATAGATTTTTCATTTCTGTGTTTCAGCTGCGAGGATTTAGGAAATACAAAGCAGACTAAGAGGAAGAGCAAGTATTTACAGTCAAAAATGAAAGCATTCTGCATTTCTGAAACAGAAATGATGCATAAATGACACAAACAAAAATGTAAACATTCCGTTATTAACTACTATCCAGGCATCTAGTACTGCATCTATAACATCTCTTATATTTTATTTAATTATTATTATTTATTTATTTTTTTGCGAGACATTTTTTTAAATTTCCACAGAAAAAGTTAATTATTTACTTTAAAAAAAAGACTAAAACAGCAATAAACTGTAATCAATATAACATCAAATTATATTTACTGTAAAATACTGTCAATTTTTTGGGTTTTGAAAATAAAAACTATATATTTTCATATAATTTCTAGTGAAAACCAGAAAGTCCCTGTGTTACACATCACATACAATTATATTTAATTTACTTTTATTTTAGTTTATTATATATTTAATTATTATATATTTAATTTTAGTTTATGAATATAAACAGTTCATAAATATAAATAGTTTTTATTTTTATCAGTAATGTACATAGGTGTTTGTGTTACATTTAATGTTTACTGCATCATGTTTTTATCATCATGTTAAATTGACGATCAATATGCCATCATGTAATACCAGAAACAATGTCATCAATTTTTTTCAGCGAATTTCTGGCAACAACTGCCATTTTCTTTTTGTTTGTTTGTTTGTTTTTTTACTGTAAATTTAACAGGATATTTTTTTACATTGCAAAATGACATGAAGGTAGGGATGTCAAACGATTAATCATGATTAATCACATCCAAAATAAAAGTTCATGTTTACATACTATGTGTGTGTACTGTGTATATTTATTATGTATATATAAATACACAAACATGTATTATTAAGGAAAAATGTGTTTATATTAAGATTTATATATGAAATATTTATAATTTAAATTATACACAAGTATAAATATATATACATATGTTACCCTGGCCCACTAAACCAGTCATAAGTAGCATGGGTATATTAGAAGCAATAGCCAACAATACATTTTATGGATCAAACTTATCAATTTTTCTTTTATGCCAAAAATCATTATGATATTAAGTAAAGATCATGCTCCATGAAGATATTTTGTAAATTTCCTACCATAAATATATCAAAACTTAATTTTTGATTAGTAATATGCATTGCTAAGAACTTAATCTGGACAACTTTAATAGCAATTTTCTCAATACTAGACTTTTTTTTTGCACCCTCAGATTCCAGATTTTCAAATAGTTGTATCTTGGCCAAATATTGTCCTATTCTTAAAAAACCATACACCAATGCTTATTTATTCAGATGTATACATCTCAATTTTTTAAAAAAAAAAGGACCGTTATGACTGATTTTGTGGTCCAGGGTCACATATAAATAATTTTTTTAAATATATACATGTAACTGTGTATGTAAACATAAACTTTAGTTTTGGAAGCGATTAATCATGATTGGTACATAGATCAAAGTGTGCCTTATAAATACTAAAATAAAAATATTTAATATTCAGCCAAACATGTAAAATTAATAAACGCATATCCAACCGTGTGAGTGCCTCATTGATGTTTGTCTGGCTTGAAAGTGTGGGTATTGCAGAGAGACCTTTTGCGCTCTTCATCAACAAGTCATTTTATTCAAAGCTGCCTCGACCTGATTCAGTCTCTCATATTCTCATTTATTCTCACCAGCTTTTCACCAGCTACATGCAACAGGGCAAACGATGACCTGCAATACCTTTCTGGAGTTGCGAAACACCAACAAACAGCGTCTCAATTAAACCTCCGGCACATATCTGTATTAGCCTTCCTGACAGCACCTCGGCTGGCCTGACCCCTGGGACGGCATGTTCTCTCAGCGCTTCTTTGTAAAGTCATCAGCAGGAGAGATCACTCTGGGTGTTTGCGTACCACGTGCATGGATTATCGCTAGGCAGTCTTGAACCGAGACAAACAAATTCTCGGTGCAAGAGCATTCCTGGTTACACAAACTTGTCTTGCTTTTGCACAGCACAATTTGGTTATGCATCACTTTGCTGGTGAGGATTATATTTTGGTGCATACAAAATGCTGAATAGTGACACTGTGGGTTACTGGGATAGATCAATGTTTTCTATAAAAATACCTCCAACAATTTTACATCCAACTGATAACATTACAAATATGCGGAATGAAATATCAGGACTGAAGAGAACATGAGAGATCAAAGTTGACAACTGTATGAGAAAATTGGATAACAGGTTATGTAATCCTCTCATGTCCAGCTGGACAGTCCAGACCGTGTCGGAGAGTAAAGCGCTCACTAGTGTCTTTAGGCAAAGAGGCATGCTTTTCTCAGCTGTCTCATATGACGTCTGCGATCTTCAACAGAAAGCATAGGCACACTGCCATCCTCTTACAAGTCCTACATGGACCTGATCCAAAGGTAACGTAGCCTCCCCAAGGCTTTTGGTTGCTTAGGCAATAAAAAGAAAGTTGGATGTCACTTCCCAGCAGCATAATTTGTACACACGTATATTGCAAAATAACTCAGTGTGTCATAGTATGAGACTGAACTTCAGTCAAATAAAAACCCATGGTCATGCTTTTCCAGTTGTAGTTTTGACACAAAATTAACGTAATGTATGAAAACCTCAAAATATGCTGCTCTTTCTAAACACATACAACACAAATGTGACACTGGACCACAAAACCAGTCTTAAGTAGCATATTTGTAGCAAGAGCCAAAAATACATTGTATCGGTTAAAATCATCGATTTTTCTTTTATGTCAAAAATCATTAGGATATTAAGTAAAGATCATGCTCTATGAAGATATTTTGTAAATTTTCTACCGTAAATATTTCAAAACTTAAATTTTGATTAGTAATATGCATTGCTAAGAACAACTTTAAAGGTGATTTTCTCAATATTTAGATTTTTTTATTTTTTCGCACATTCCAGATTTTCAAATAGTTGTATCTCGGCCAAATACTGCCATATCCTAACAAACCATACAATGTATGGTTGACCTTTATGACTGGTTTTGTGATCTAGGGTCACAAATGAGGTTTAAATGCAAATAAAAGGCATTTTTGATAACATTTAGTAAGTATTACACTACAATACAGTGGTTTTCTTAGTCAATAAGAGTACGCAAAAATCACTTTCTCAAGGTACAAATCAATTACCACTTTTCATTTGTTCATTATGTAGTTCATTATTTAACTGACTTACTACCCTTGTTTTAATTTTTAATATAAAATTAAAAGTTAAATTGAGAAGCTACAGTGTATAAATGTAAAGAGTAAAGATACACTATGTTCCTCACACACTGTGTTGATGCTTACAGGACGTTCACAGCCCATCCAGACACTCTTCAGGGAAAATATCACTTAAAATGACACAATATATATATATATATATATATATGTATGTATATACACACACACACACACACACACACATATATATATATTTATATATATATATATACTGTGTTTATTATATATATATATATATATATATATATATATATATATATATATATATATATATAATATTATATTATATTATATTATAAATGCATCTTGTACGTATAACGGGGAAAAGTCTACTAAAAAGATGCGTTTGTTTGACTGAACAGTGCATATCACTGGTTTGTTTTTCATCCGGGCATTACACGTTTGAGTTTAACCTGTCTGATGTTGCAGTTATACTTCACTGTCAGAAATAAGCCACACTTCGAGCAGTAAACTGTTAAAAAAAAAGTGTCAAACACGACTCTGATTGATTTAGCGAGCTCTCGCATCACTGCTGATGAAAAACACCTGGTTCAATTCTACTTTAAAAACAACTTCAAACTCAATATAGGGAGGTATTGGCTAACCTACTCACCAGAGGACCAGTTCTTGGCACTGAGACAGCTCTACGGAGGCATCGGGTTCTGCTGTATTTCCATTGACATTTCTCCTCAGATAGTTTGACAAAAGCTCCCAAATCGGTAGCTAGACTACCAGGACCTCGTGTAAAATGAAGTAAGTAAAAATGCGATCGATCAAGGCGCCGATATGTGGCGTAAACACAGTTGCATATGGTATATTCGTCTCTGGTCCGTCAAAGCTTGTTCTGGAAAGGGGAGGACGCTGATGATCTTACTACGAATCGAGTGGTGCTGAACTCTACAGTGTGTACACACGTCACGTGACCCTCCCCCACAGTCCTCTTCAAGAGGCCCGACTGCAAAATTTTCAATCCTACTACGGTAAACCGTAGTTTTTAATATTCATAACGCAAACTTTCGCTATTGGACGGTGACCGGGCAATGGCGCGCGTGTCTAATTAATATTCATTAGGCAGGCGTTCGCAATTGGAAGGTTACCGAACAACGCCTGTGTAGGGTCATTCATATGCATGAACCAAGCCTTTGCCAATGGAAGCTTACCAAGTCACGTGAGCGCGACCTTAATATTCATAAGCTTAGCCCCAGCCATAGTAGCGTTCGTAATTTCGCTTAAATTCGCAGTCATTGGATGAGTGTAGCGGAGGGAGGGGTGACATAAAGCAACTTTGAACAGCGCACTCACTCACTATCGCGTTCAAAAACATGCCACAAAAGCAGCTTTGAGTCTGCAGGTCAGAGGATTACGGATCCCGCAGCATTATTTAGACCATCTTACACCGGTAGTCTGGATGAGGAAACTAACCTACTTGCAGTTGATTTTGTTTTCATAGACAATAAACTCAGGTCGGTTTTGTTTGGTAGAAAAGCCTCAAAAAAACAACTATATCAGAAGACATAGAATGTGAAAGCTAACAAACAAACTTCAGTACGATTCTTATGATTTTAAATGTAGTTTAGTTAGGTTAGATTTATTTTTATTTTTATAATAGCTACCCCAATGTGCAGAATATTGCTTAGTCAAAAGCCTATGGGTTATTCAATACCTGTGGAGTTTTTTTTCAGACTAAAATGTTTAAAAATAAAACAACACTGTTACGACATAGACTCAAAGGAAAGAAACAGTTTTATTCTTCATGGAGTTTTGATTAGTGAGATCACATGACCAGTTGTGTCACGCAGTTGACTGGTTTACTGATTTAATAATACTATGTCTGTCTAAAAATCACATACTCTCTGAGTATGCACTTGTTTTGAATAAGTACTTCACGATTGTCAAAAAAGTATGTTCTATATAATATAATTGTGTATAAATTAAATCCAGACGTACTGCATCCATGATGTTGTCCTAGTCATGTGACTTGCCAGCATCATTCGCGTCTCTTCACTGCAATTCACAACTCCCCTCCAGTGGCTTCATAAGATGGTAAACTGTCCATCAGATGTGCACTTCATAATCTTAGCGGATTTCCAGGATTTTTCTCCGTATATTGGACTTAAATGGTGGCCAACGGGTTGAAGGTCCAAATTGCAGTTTTAATGCAGCTTCAAAGGGCTCTACATGATCCCAGCAGAAGTCTTATCTAGCGAATCTGTCATTTTCTAATTTTTTTTTTTAAATAAATAAAAAATTGCATACTTTTTAACCACAAATGCTTGTCTTTCACTAGCTCTGTGACGCGCGTCTATGACTTCATGCATTACGTAATCACGTTGGGAAGGTCGTGCGCAGTTAGTTCTTCAAGGTTCAAGGGTGAAAATCTCCATCTCATTTTCTCCTCTAACTTCAAAATCATCCGACATCGTTGTTTTACCTTTTTTTTGTAAAGGGCGTTTGACTTTCTTTGCACGTTCGCTTTGTAAACACTGGGTCAGTACTTCAGCCTACGTCACGTGTGCGTGATGCTTAAGGTCGGGCTAGTGCAAGACGAGCATTTGAGGTTAAAAAGTATATAAATTTGTACTTTTCTAAGAAAATGACCAATAGTTTTGCTAGATAAGACTGCACTGAAACTGCAGTTTGGACCTTCAACCCGCTGGCCACCACTGAAGTCCACTATATGGATTATGGATTATAAATTATCAGGAAATATTAATTCCGGAAGTGAACTTCTCCCTTTAAGTCACTTTACATATTATAATATTAAAGTACATCTACCCAAAACAAGCACACCAATTTAATATAACAAAAACAATTTAACTATTCCAGATACAGCATAACAACAGAGCCTCCCTTCCCACAAAATGAGGATGAATGCAAACAAAAAAAAAAAAAAAGTTTTAGTCTTTGGCAAAGAAATTTTCAAGAAATAGAGGGAAGTCTTTTGCAGTTCTGCTTTCCTGAACTTTTCGTAGTAAGTCTCTCATAATGTGACTGGTTTGCAAAGAAGCTTAAGGATTATGAGAAGTGAAACCCGCTCTAAGTACATCCCTGTTTATGACCCACATTTTGAAACCCTGACCCACAGAACGTCAGAGACACGTTTTATAACAGTCTGTAATTACCCTAATGTTTGTTCTAGTTGGAGGATAACTGCTTTATTTTTAGAATACGAACTTCCATGTTTATGGCATTTACTTATCAATCAGTGAATTGGAGCATTTAGTTGTACACTGCCTATTACCACATATAGAGAGAAATTTGGTAACCGTTTTCATTTTAAGAATTTTCTGACAGGACTTTCAGTTTATACAAGATGTGACACTGCGGATTAAGGTGAAATCTCCAAGATAAATGCATTTTTATTGCTTTCTTTGAGTCGTATGGAGAAAACCTCTTGGGAGACAATCCTTTGACTCAGCAGCTCTGTGGAGCCTCTGGGAAAAGATTATCCTGCGGGCTGAGTGTTGTGGTTATGCGATGACCAATGTTAACTACTTCCGTGTCCGCTAATGGCGACCACTTTATCCTTTTCACGAAACCACGTGAACTTCTGCGTCCTCCCCTTGTTGCCATCCTAGTAGCAGCAGTATTTGCGATGTAAGGAATGCAGATAAAGAATGAAGCATACCTGTGTAATCCTATTCAATTTAAACCGTAGAGGTGTAGAGACATGCCTACATTTGTTTGCAGTACTTACAGGCCTTTACCTTCCTCTTCAGACCCCCGTGCAGCAGAAATATTAGAGGTCCGTGTCCCTGTTTCCTCTGAACAATTGGCCTAATCTCTTTTAATGTGACCTGAATTTAGTTCAATACTTTTTGATGTGGATTTTTATAATAGTGATTTGCAAATCACATGGGCCGTAATCCTAGCTGCCTTTTCTGAACTGTACTGCATTCACATTTATCCAAAGTAATAGATGACACGACCCGTCGTTTCATTCGAGCTGCCGGTGAGGTATTAAAGAATTAGTATTTTATATTTAATCCTCAATGAATGCGCGCTGGTGGGACACGGCCTGCAGCACGTGTGAGGAGATGAGAGATGAGAAACATTGATGATTACAGTTTGCAGAGAGGAAGATGATGAACAAAACCCATTTCTTTTACAAGACTGTGGGTGACTTTAAAACATTTATTTGCATTAGCGTAAGATATAAAAGTTTTACATTGTATGAGAGATTTGCAGATAAGAAATATGTTTTGTTTTGTTTGTTTTGTTTTGTTTTCCCCATGAACTGATCCACACTTTTCATTGTTTTCACTGGAAGCCTCCCTCTTCTGGTAATAATTTTTCATCTGCGCGTCACTTCATTTATGGGAAACTGACTCATATGTTTACAGGTATTCTGCATTTTGCTGTGCCTTAAAAGGACATGATATTTTTATCTGATCTTGGATGGTGGGTGTGAATAGCTAAATGCACGGAATAAATCCTTATCTTTACATGAGTCAGGGAAGTAAGAAATAATCTGCAGAAGCTGAATGGAGCATAAACCTACATTTTAGATCTAGATTTATACATTTTTCTAATGAAAGTAAGTGTCAGTAAAGTAAGTAAATTCTCATGACTTGCTGCCGTGATGCTAGGGTGTTATAAGTGGTTGCCAAGCTGGATGCTAAACTGTTTTTAGGTGGTTACTGGTGTCTCTATAGCAACTTTTACATAGTAATCCTATTGAATTGCGGTAAAATTACTGGAACAACTTGTAAATACATAATTGCGCTGTTCACACAGGAAGCGACTTTCCACATTTTTACCAGTAAAGCACCATTCACATTTCAGTTTCAAAATACTGGGACATCATTAACTGGGAATGGCCTCTAAACGGATGAGCCTCCCAGTATGGTCAGAACTTTGGTGATGTTTTCATTTTTGTGTCAAATGTTCACATTTATGCATCTGCTTTTGGCCCAGAGACATTGTATTAGATGACTTCAAGCCGAATTACACAGTGTGAAGTAAATGCATTATCTGCGTCAGATGTTATGATTGGCCCAGAGTGGATGTCTTACGTCTGCTTGTTCTGATCTTGTATGTGCTCATACCAGTAATCGCGTTCTGCGATCACACAGAACACATTACCGGTAATTTACTGGTAATGTTAGAACTTCTCATACTGGGGAATTGCCAGAACGAATTTACCAGTATTTTTGAAAAGGTCCTGTTCATACATGATCTCTTAATGGTAGTTTACCCATAATTTACCACTAAAGACTGTATGTGTGAAATAGCTTATAATATTCTAGTCCCTAGATATACTACCATTCAAAATATTATTATTATTATTATTATTATTATTATTATTATTATTATTAATCACACTTACAGGTAGAGGTTCAGAGGAGCAAGCTGGTCCAAATAAACTGGTCACTGATTCATCTTTTAAGAGCAAGCCTTTGGTGAATCCTGCATTGTACTTACGATACAGCATCTTCTCGACTTCTCGTCTTCTCATGACCTAAACCACATGCAAATTTTACTTTGTTTGTGGGCGGGCAAGTTGTTCGCGACGTAGAAAGTGGGCGGACATTATGCAAATGTGTTACTTCTTGGACTATCCACCTTATTTTTCCCATTAAAAATGGGTGCAGCTATTTGTAATTTTTTTGTGTCTGGCTTTTTTTTGCTGCTTGATATTGCAAACCTCTGTGTCTTACCATATTATTTTAATGTATTATCTTAATTATGAACACACTGGTTTGTAGTGCAAACTGTTTTACCGTTTACTGCACTTCGATATTCTTCTCGTTATTTCCCTATGGCGGATTATAAACCGGACGTCTAACACATTACCAGAAAACAGCTTACTTCCACATTTAAAAATAAGGTGGATAGCCGTAACAGAAAAAGATTCAAATTCCTGACGACTCGTTCAGGCCATTGTGAACCGTCTCTTTTTTTTTTTTTTTTTTTTCTTTTTCTTTTTCTTTTTTTTTTTGATAGACAATAACTTTATGTATCCTGCACTGCTGGCTTCATAACTTTGCAGATAGTTTATGTTCACATACAGCTACATGACACACTGCATGAAAGGTCATATTTGAAAAGGCATAATAGGAGCACTTTAATGTTTTTGAAAGGTGATTTTAATGCTCACCAAGGCCACATTTATTTGATCAGAAAGGAACAGCAAGATTGTTAAGTATTATTTATTATTTAAGTATATTATTTCAAAATTACTTGTGTTTAATATATTTTAAAATGTAATTTCTTCCTGCACTCTAAAAAATGCTGGGTTAAAAACAACCCAACTTGGGTTATTTGGCAACACAGTGCTGAGTAAATATTAGACAGAACACATGCTGGGTTATTTTGACCCAGCTGGTTGGGTTAAATGTTTTTAACCAAACATGCTGGGTTATTTTATTCAAGTCAACTATTGTTTAAAAAGTATTACATTGTTGATTTAAAATGGACTGCAACTCATAAAAACACAAACAGAATTACTAGAGGCAACAGCAATAATCAAAAAATTAACATTTATTACTAAGAACAAATGGAAAAATACAAGACAATTTGAATTTATTTGGGTGAATACAGCATAGTTTACAATATTACATACATTTAAACTCGTTTAACAAGCATTTTAAACATAAAATGTAACATTTAGAAGTAGAATTTTAATTTTAGTGTATTCAACCGTTCTCTGTAATTGCTTTTTACCGAAACAGCGCTAATTGTCATTCCGTTGTGTCGCCGAAATCTCAGCCGGTGAAGGGCTGCTGTTCGCCGGGTTAACTGCGAACTTCAGACCGCGACCTCACGTTTCACTCGTAGCTGAAAGATGCCGTGACTGACTCCAAAATCTGCCCACAGACAAACAGTACTGACATTAGATTACAAATTTTACGATTAAACTTAGTACACTAACGAATAAAGTCCATTTATTTTGTGCAAGCCATAAGGCTTTCCATCCTGCTAAACAACCGCTGCTGACACAGCTGACTGACATCTCGTCGGCTGTTGTATAAAATAATACAATTTACCGCACAGTAAAAACTTTATAAATGAAATAAAATGTATGCAAACCGCTCTCTTCTGTAGAGGACTCAAAAAGCCCGCGCCCTGACTTACTGTAACTGAGCAGCTGGGTTGTTTTGTCAGAGATGGGCTAAACCCAGCATTAAAAATGACCCAGCACCTGGGTAAAAAACAAATATAAAAAATAACCCAATAAAATGACCTGACAAGTTGAACCCAACATTTGGGTTAAAAAAAAATAACTCCGCACCTGGGTAAAAATATTAAAAATAACCCAATAAAATGACCTAAGGGGCTGAACCCAGCATTTGAGTTAAAACAAATAACCCAGCATTTTTAGAGTGTGTGATGTCAAAGCTGAATTCTTTAGTCTTTAGTGTCATATGATCCTTCAGAAGTCATTCTAATATGCTGAACTGATGATCAAGAAACATTTCTTCTTATTATTAATGTTGAAAACATTTGTGCTGCTGGAAACCATTATATTTATATTTATCTCAGGTTTCTTAGAAAGTTAAAAAAGCTGTTCTGTTGTTATGAAATGAATATCTGTTGCAAATAAGTGTGAAAATATATATATACAAGGCTTTAGATATGTCTGGCCTGTTCTTAATGTAAATCTGAAATGAGCTGGGCCTGAACATGTCCTGCAGATTTATTGGATCCTGCCAAAGTTCAGTAACTATACAGTATTTCCTGCTGTGGACTGTATGTTCGAGAGTGAGGTCAGTGTTTGTTTTTCTGTGGAGCTGTGGACTGATTACAGATCAGCGATAATCGCAGTTACATTTGAGGTCAGTTGGTGCATTATTGTCTGTCTACATTGGTCTACATCATTGTTGAGTAATTCTTTCTTTGTGCAGGTAGGAAATTATAAAAGCTGAGGCCTGAATTTTTTATACTACTTGACAGACATTAATGAGAGGAAGGGATATAGATGAAACAGGGGCAAGACTAAATCACTGTTTATCCCCAAGCTCCCAAATCTCTCCTCTTCCTAGAAGTCACAGGACAGTGCAGTGAGGTTTTGACCTGCTGTCACCTTCCTCTAAAGGAATTAGACTTCACCAGGACATATGGCCAGTTTAATTAATGAAAGTCCTTGTTATCACAGCAACAGACCCTCACTTGCTCATCTTAGAGCAATGGGCTTTTTTAACGTTTAATATCACTATTAATAAGGACTGCATGATCTCTGTATAATATCAGTCTTTAAATGCAAAATAATTAACAACAATCTCCGAAGGAAAGTTCTCTGCTCGCCATGTAGGGAGCAGTGAACTCTGCATAGAGATTGATCTAAATGCAGTTCTAGAGAATACAATCACCTCCCACGTCAAGGCCGATGTTTCCTTGGTATTTCCTGTGAAGAGAGATCAGACATAGCTGTGGCCTTTGATGCTATTTTTGCCGTCCGGTTTGGGTGAAGTTGGCGTGGTTATTGCAGCTTTATTTGTGCACCCAAGTGAGAAACAGTGAAAACAGACACGGTTTTTACAATGTCTTATCTGAGATGGAAGTTGTCCCAAAACACTTCTGTCCACATTTACCAACAACGCACCATCTGATCGCTCCTCACATGCCTCTAAGCTCTTAGGCAACGTAAACCCATTACGCTGGGGCACAGATTAGGTTCACGGACAGCTTTACTCTTCCTCACCCCTGACACACATAATGAACCTTCCTCTCCCTGTGGTCTTCTGGATTTTATCAGGCTTTAACCAGATATATTGTCAATTTAAATGTCCTTAATGGCAAACTAAAAATATGGATGTTTTAAGTGTTCATGAACCGAAATCAAAATTCCCTGGATCTTTTGACATATAAGAGGTTATTGTACTATAAAAACATCCTCAAAACTTTCTCGTTAGTCTAAAAACAGCTTATATTGAACAAAGAATTGAGAGATAAAAAGTCAGAGTTGCAAGTTATAAATTCACAGTTCTGACAAGAGAAGTCCAAAATGTGAGAATTAAACAACTGTGGGAAAAGTCTAGGGCCGCCCTCGACTAAAGATTTTTATGGTCGACTAATAGTTTTTCATTTTAAGCATTACTTAACTATTAGTCATACATTTGATAATAAAACATTTTTATAATCAGCCTTTAATTGCCTACATAGCCTCATAAGCAATTAAGCGCACCGGCAGATATAATTATGAATGTGTCAGGGAAAAACAGCAAGGACACTGCATTAAAGTTTTAATTTATTGATGAAGTAGCACTTTCTTTGTTTTCAGCTTAAGACATTAAGTTAGAAACAACGACTCGTCATCTCTGCAGCAGTGATGGACCTCTATGCATGTTTAATATGGATTACATAATCTGAGAATATTTGTTTTCTGTTTGAATTGGTTCATTTAAAAAGTAGACTTTTCACTCTCTATAGACATACTTTTCATGTCTGTAAGGCAAGTATACACAGTTTTGAAGTTTTGCGCTCAAGTTCTGAGACCAAAACGGCAGAAAGTGCATCCTATTTGCTTTCATTATTTTACAAAAGCGCAATGTTTCATTGTTATTCTGAGTGCACACAAACAAATGTAGAGTCTTTGCAGATTGAAAGATAATCGTTTATCTGTATGACCACAAATGACGGAGTATTTTAAGTGCAAGTGACCGCACCGGCGCCTCCATCTGTCACACAATGAGCGCGCTACTATTCAGCTTCCACACTCCACATAGACACTTGAATAGCACACATTTTCCTAGATTAACATTAGATTGAGCTGCCATGTGAAGTTGCTACTACATACATCTTTCAGATGAAAACCCATATCTGATGAATGATAGGTGAGCGTTTGGATGTCCTGCCCGATGTACTATATTACCACATAAACCGGCCATTAACGATCTGTCCGTCACGGACTGCGTGACTTCGCCACTTTTTTCTGCAACTAAGTTATTAATATAATTTTGGTCGACGAAGCCTCTTCTAGTTGACTAACGGTTAGTCAACTATTAGGGGGCAGCCCTAAAAAAAGTCAGAACTGTAAGATAAAAATGGTCAGAATTGCAAGAAGTAAATGCAAAATGTTGAAAGAAAAAAGCCAGAATTGCAAGCTGTAAAAAAAATGAGATGTAAACTCAGAATTCTGAGAGACAAAAAGTCAGAATTGCAATATTTTGAAGTTTATAACTTGCAATTGTGAGATATAAACTCACAGTTCTGAGAAAAAAGTTGGAATTGTGAGAAGTCGCGGTTATCTTTTAAATTTATTTCGTGACAATAAAATAGACTCGCATAGAACAAGTCGCATGATTTGAGGAATCATTTTTCTTTGTACACAAACTGTGAGGGATGAAATTTATGTGCTGAAATGTACCACACAGGGGTTTGTTCAGATCCCACTAATTGTGAGTGACAGTAAAAGTGACGCTTTCCTTAGCAAACACCTCTAATGAGAGTAAAACAATAAAGGACACGTGAGGAGACACTGTGTGATTATTTTAGGTTGGCATCGTGCTGAGGCCTGTCACCCTGTCAGATCAGTCTGGGACGCTTCAGCCTGAGGGACCCACATGAGGCAGGTCCTGTCTGCCTGTCTCAGGCTGCAGGTGTGGCCTAATCCTCTGCGTCTGCTACTATTTTTGTCTGAGCTAGAGACAAAAAAAGCTGTGGGAAACAATTGAAATATTATTACAATTCAAAATAACCTTTTACGTTTTATTACAGTGGCATGCCAAAGTTTGGGAACCCAAGGCAGAATCTGTAAAAATGTGAATAATTTTAACACAAAGAGATCATACAAAACACATGTTATTTTTTTATGTACTGTCCTGAGACATTTTATATAAAAATGGCTGAAATTATTAAATTAACCCCCTTCAAAAGTTTGGGAACCCTTTGTTCTTAATACTGTGTGTGGTTACCTGGATGATCTGTGATGTTTGTTCATGAGTCCCTTGTTTGTTCTGAACAGTTAAACTGAGCACTGTTCTTCAGAAAAATCCTCCAGGTCCTTCAGATTATTCAGTTTTCCAGCATCTTTTGCATATTTGAACCCTTTCCAGCAGTGACTGTATGGTTTTGAGATCCATCTTTTCACACTGAGGACAATTGAGAAACTCACACAACTGTTTAAAAAGGTCCAAACATTCACTGATGCTCCAGAAGGAAACGCAATGCATTAAGAGTTTGTTTAAGAGTAAATTTGAAGATCAAGGTAAATTGTACATAATTTGTCTTCTGGGAAACATGAAAAATGCCACTGTATATGTAATTTACTCCTGAGATGTAATTTATTTCTGTGGTGAAATTTAGTTTCAATGTAACATGATCCTTCAGAAATTATAACACATCACATATGATTATTATCAATGTTAAAAAAAAAAAAAAAAAAAAACTGTTAATGTAAAACTTTGTTGTAGTTGTTTTTCAGGATTTTGTGATTAATAAATTTAAAATGAACATCATTTGTTTGATATAGAAATCTTTTGTAACACTAAAAACTGTAGGGATTTGAAACTGTAGTGTTTAATATATATATATATATATATATATATATATATGTAAATAATGCATGCTATATTATTGTTTGGGCTCTATATTCCAAACTGCATGGAAAATGCAGCCACAACAATTCTTAAAAAAAAATGTATTTTGAGTTTCATGGAAGAAAAAAGTCATGAGGGTTAGGAATGATATAAAGAAATTTGTGTAAAAAGTATATTTGGCAGTGGAAATCAACTTTTCAGCTTATAGTACTTTTTCATGGTGCATTTCATGAAAGTTTTTTTTTTTTTTTTCTTAAACCATCATGGTCTACTCCAGCCCGTATGTTTTTTTCAATAGGAGCCAGCAGACCTTTGATTCCCCGTAAATGATGTAATCTCCGCCAGCGATCCCCGTTGGTACGTTATTCACCCTCAGATGAGGTGCACGGCGAGCCAGAAGTCTCCTGATAAGCATCTGGGCCTCCCTGCGCTGAATGAATAATCTCCTCTTTTGGAGGGTGTATCCTTGATTTGGTCTTCTTGGCTCTGAGATCTAAATAAACTAAAAGGGACAGAACAGTCGTTGTTTGTCAGATGGAACTCAAGCACAAAGATAAAAGCTGTAATTGCCGGATTACTCTTGTGTAAAAAAAACATTCAGCCTAGCCAAAACGCGGATTTTGTAATTCATCGAGAAGTATTCAAACAGACACTCGAGTGGAAGCCCGTACGCAACACATCCTAAGCCCTATTTATACCCACAAACACAAATATGCAAAAATGGCACCGTTCCACGTGTGCGTCACACCACTTTGTTCCTCAGAGGCTTGCAATACTCAGAGACATTCCTCATGTTAGTGAACCTGACCGACCCTGGCACGCGTATCCAAATTGAGATCCAGGGGTTTGCGGTATCTTTGACTCAGAAGAATTAAGCCACACACAAATGTTGGCAGCTGTGTGTATCTGCTGCTCTTGTTTCCTGTCAGAGTAGCAACCTCCCATAGGCCTGCTGTGTATTATGTGTATAAGTGTGGAAGGCTGACCTGAAATCAACCCCGTAACATAGCCATTTCAATAACATCCCCTTCTGCCATCATTCTTTCACAGTGTTTTTTATGGCCGACATTACATTTTCCTATATTCCCCCACGAGGGTTTCTGGTGCATATTCCCTTCCGTCATAAAATAGGTGGAGTTCGAGCGGCGAGGTCTAAGAATAACATCCTGTTTTTAAGTGCGAGGGATTCCTGTCACTCCTTTGTTGTGGCCACCTCTCGACCAGAGCGCTTCCTGTCTGATAAAAGCATCAGGCGGGGACGCATTGTTCTGCGGTCCGCTCCCAGTCTGCTGATTTGCAGCGGTCGGCGTGAACCTTTCCCTGCATCGTAGTCATCGTGGGTTAACGCACATAAATCATTCAAAGCACTTTCAGCTGGTCAACATTTGCAGTTTTTGCGAGAGCCGCCAGAGCAACACATACCACCATAATCCACTCTCACCTAATCCACTTATAAATATATTGGGTTTAAGGCTGTTTTATTGTATAAGGGAAAACCTCTTGGTATTGTTGGTCCCTGCTGTTCATGCTGTTATGTCACATGTTCATTATACTTGCTGCTTTCAAATACTATTTTATTGAGAGAAGAAAATATGAATCGTTTATTTATTTGTTTATTGCAGTGTCATATGCAGAGATGACTATCAGGCCTAGAACTAATATGCAAAACTTGAGAATTGGCTCCAGTTCAGCTAAACACACCAGCATGAATTCAAACTGAACTATCCACACCCCACAGTAGGGGTGAGTGATATGACCAAAAGTAATTTTATTTTACGATATACAGTCAAACCAAAAAAAAAAGGATTCATAAACCAGATATAATTTTTGGTATTTTTTTTTTTAGGACACTAGTTCATTTATGTAAGTGAGGATAACAAAATTAAGTAAACTGTGGCATATTATAACCAAAAATTCTTCATATAGTGGACTACAAGTAAAATTGATAAAGATTTGGGACCATGTTTTGCTTAAGAGTTTTACTTTAATTGCTAATGTGACTATTTTACACCACAGACTGAACAAAATTTTACCAAGCACTGCTAGGTAATTGGTCAAAGTATTGATAGTTGTGTAAATATTGTCATACTAACAGTATTTTTGGTTGATTATAATCCATTATATGCCTTTCTAACAGAGTTATCTGACATTATCAAGATGAATTCATTCTGACACAGTTTATGAGTTCTTGTCATATTTTATTACCATTTTCTAAACTATATAGTGAATAAACCATGATAATATGAGAAATGTTAAAGGTGTCTGAATAAATTTTGGTTTGACTGTCTATCACAATATAGAAATTTTTGCTTAAAATAAAGTCTTTATGATATAAATTTTTTGATACCATATAAGTGTCATTATTTTTGTCACTAGTGTCACCACAAAAATTAACCATGGTTTTACTACAAATAAAACCAAAAAACCAAATGGTTATTATAGTTAAACCATTTTGGCATTTTTCAATACGCCAAAAAAGGTAACTACACTTTTACTATAATAGAACCATGTTTAATTTTCAAACACTATAAAAAGTTTTTACCAGTTTCAACAGCTGCCTTAAAATTTTAAGTTAAATCAACTTAAAAGTACTTAAAAAGTCATTTCAACTCATAACTTAATACAACTTAAAAATACAAGTCATTTAAACTTATTTTATTGTAGTGAGTTGAAATGACTTGTACTTTTGAGTTGATTAAACTTAAAATTTTAAAGCAGCTCATGAATTTAAGTTTTTAAGTTGAAACTAGAGAAAATGTTTACAGTGTAAGGGCAATATCACAAAAAAACTAATACTAGCCTAGAAAAAAAAAAGCCCCTCAAACTCACTAAAGACATGTAAACAGTCAGCGATTAAATATAAATGTGAAACTAATTAAAAGCAACAGCAGAAAATACTACAGTAGCACAAATAAGAAATGCTACATACATTGTATAAGGTAATCAAATGTATAGAACACTGCATATTCTTTACTGTGTAAATTAAATATATATTCTTATTATTTAAAATTACAAAACTGATTTAGGCATGAACAGTGAGAGATTTTCCTCTCTTTTGTTGTTTGATTAACATGCATGACAGACAGCAGGAATATTAGACTGCTGTCACTTTAAGAGCTCCCCGGATCCAAATACACGTGTTTACAAGGATACTTGCAAATACGGGCATTTTGACACATAAAAGTGTGTGTATTCAACTTTTCAAGGCTTATAAAGTGGCAAAAATAACGTTGTTCAATACTCCCCAATACTTCAAGTTTATTTTATTAAGTATACTTAAGTAAAGTTCAAGTATATTTTAAGGATACTTTATGTAGTAAGTAATAAAATTTGCTAGTAGTATACTTGTAAGTGTACCATTTCAATACTCCTTGGGACTAAATTGGCCCACTTTCTAGTATATAAAACTATACTTTTAAGTATACTTCAAGTATAACAGTAGTAAACTTTGAAGACACATCTAGTTTACATCTGTTTTCAGTTTGTACTGCAACTATACTAAAAGTGAACTTACAGGTATACTGACAGTTTACTAATTAAATACTTGTAGAATTTTGTCTTGTAGTCTCAGTAAACTACTAGTTTAGTAGTTTTATACTGTAAGTATACTCGTAAGTTTTCTTTAAGTGAACTTTACATCAAACTTTAAGTGTACTTGTTTGTCCCTATTTAGGTATTAATTGGTATGTATTTTGTTATATGAATATCTGAACATACAAAACATTAAAAGAAAGATCAGGGTATCTGCTTGTAAACAAAAACATTTTATTCTAGCTTCATGTATTCTTTTTTTATAAACACTTGAATATGCGTAAGTTTCATTAATAAAAAAAAATAAAGAAATAACATTTTGAACAAAAAAAAAAATAAAAATTATGAATTGGATTCAGAAAAATAATCAAACTTAGATGGAGTCAATCAACACTGCAAAGCTTGACAGCCATCATTACCTCTTCATGGGTCAACATTTTATCCCATAACATAACACAGTTTTGAAGCTGTTTTATGTCTGATTATTGTGTTAGATTACATGTGGAAGCATCTGTTGTTTCGGTTTCTTCTTCGTTTTTGTTTTGGAAATTCTGTATAGAAGATGTGTAATAGCACCCCCTACTGTATAACAATGAAAACATGGATTCTCATATATATTTAGACTTTTTAAGTATAAGTCAAGTATACTTAAATGTCATTTAAGTACATTTCTGAGTAGTACATAAAAAGTAGACTGAAAGTATACTTTCCCAGTTTAAAAGAAATATACTAACAGCACACTTTCTTGTAAGGGTCCTGCTTTATGAGCACCACCTTCATGTGCCCACGCCTCTCAGACAGCGCTCAGAAACGAGTTCCCTTTTGCTGCTGATTGTTTCAAAGGCCTAAAATAACTTGTTTTTAAACCGCAATGCTTAAAAATGCATCACTTGAGAATCTTGGTTAATCGTGTGCCGCCCACCCCTACCCACATGAAGTCAAATTGAAATTCAAACTCAATTGACAGAAAGAGATATTTACTAATATTGCAATTCAAATAAATTCAAGACAGATGATGCATTCTGGAGGAAAAAAGTAAAAACCCTAACATCTATCCGTCCATCTATCCATCTTGTAGCATTCTGTTTGCCACCTCAATTCAGATTGGAATTTGAAAGGCATTCTAAATTCAATTCTGAATGGCGCACAACTGCTAGCTATGCAGGGGCAGTGTCATCACGCACGTCTTGCATTCTTAGCATTGCCACAACGGTCAGTAAAGTCAATTTTCTCTGTCAGGTCAATAACCTCCACCCCCTCTCTCTCATCTCCTCGCCCCATGCTTGGGTGGTGGACTTCCCTAAATGTGTAATCACTTTCAGCTCATTTCCAGCTCAACTAATGGCATATGGGTCAAAACCTATTTGTCTGAGCAACAGTAGATGGGTTTCAGGAGGGGGAGGGGGGGTGATTAGGAAGTGAAAACAATCATTATTTTTGCAATTCCGTTTGCCGTGCCAAAATCAGACTGTTCACCTTTAAGCGAAATGTCCTTCAAAGCATTATATTACTTACATTTCCTGTTCCCCTTGAGATAAAAGGTCTTCAAACTGAATTGAATATAACCGAAATACAGTTGCCAGGGAGACCAAAACCACATGTCCTGATTAAAAGGTCAGTGTACAACTGAGACACACTAAACGACCAGGGAGATCCAGTCCTGTTTCATCTTACACAGCTGAAATCCTTTCGCCTGATTTGATTAACATACAATTACACGGCGAACGGCGGCCTAAAACCGCTTAATGCAATCTGAAATCCGAGTTCACAGAACAAGAGAGCTGTCTGCATCTAAACTTCACATTATCAGCTCTCGGAGACATGTGCCTTCACATAAATGCATTCGTTTTGAAGGTGAGGCTGTTTTTGCACTTCAATATGAATGCACTGTACGATTAAAGCATCTACCGAATGCATAAGTGGTTTGATGTGCGTATGCACTTCATGCTGAATTCATGCTCGGACTGCAAGCCTAAAACCTCCGGCTTTGTTGTAAAAACACAGAGCAACAAAAAACAGTGCTGTGGAGATTCTCCAAAGCAAATATAAAGGGGGCACGAAGGAAAGTCTCCGAACTTGACGCAAATAGCTGCCATATGTTTCATGTGCTTGTAAAAAAACAAGGTGTGAGACAGATAAACATCACCACATAGGTGAGAAGAGAGATCGGTATCGCTAAACCCACGGATGCATGTTTGTCTTGCATATGCGTGTCGGGTATGCATGTTCAGAATGCAGGTACCAAAGAACTGACTTCCTGGAAAAGACTGCAGATTTTCACTGAATCCATGTGTCCTTGGATATTAAATGATTTGTTATTCATATCATGCTTTCCGAAGCTGCTGATTGCATGCAGCTGTCTCAAAGCGAGGTTTGCACGTTCATATTTTAATCCTTCCAGAGTGCATAACTTTGAGAGTGCCAAAAATGGGGCCACAGCCCAATCTAACACTAATAAAGCAGCAGGCACCTGCAAAAGACGCTATGTCCCTCTGTGAGCGTGATCTCATTAGTGTGCATGAGCTCTTGTGACACGAGGTGTGTCACCGCTACAGTAACGGGGCGGTCATGCGGGGCCATTGTTTGATTTTCCCCCGCGGTTGATCTGATCATCTCATCACGCCTCCGCTCCTCCCCCCTTTCTCCCTACAGCGAGACAGAGGCGGCCGTCAGACCCACGTCTAGGCCCCTGACCCGTGCCTCTCACAGCGTAAGCCAAAATTATTCCGCTGTTTGGTTCCACCAGATGCAGCAGCGCCACGGAAGGGTTCCGTCTGGCCTGGCGGCAGATATGTAAGGAGATTAGCGGGTTGTCGTGGTACGACAGTAGGAGACTGTCCAGAAACAGCTGTGTGTCTCCATGTTTCATAATGTCCAGTTCTCCTTCTCTGAACTCTCTGGCCCGGAGCAGTCGCGCAGCAGGATCTCCCAAACTCTCGGAGCAGCATGGAAGCTCTTGAGGAAATCTGACTCTCCCTGAAATACCCTCGGCGGTGCTCTCCCCGCGGAGAAATTGAGCTCTAATGAAATGCCTAGAAGCAGATGTTCCGGATTGTGCATGAGGCCATCCCAGACGAGGTGGGGGGGCATCTGTTTGTGGCATGTTTGTTAATTAATTCATGACGCAACCAACCCCCAAATCAAAGCAGTCTGAGGGGATGTGCGGATTTTAAAACGCCACTCAGAATCAGAGCTTTGCGGTGATGTTACCAATGTTGCATCTGACTTATTACAGTGTCCGAATTGAAACCAATAACAGATGTCTGGATACGATCGTTGTTAGCATGGCTGAACAAGCAACCCTTGTTCTGGCACTGTCAGCAGGTGAGATCTAATGTCATGCCACCATAACATGTTTCCGTCAGCTCCCGGTAACTGGCAACAAAAGCCGAGAACAAAGAGACCCTCCAATGGAAAATACCCCATGGCATTATGTAAGCCAGCCAAGGTTGTGTAATACCAGTCATTTTGTGAAAGATAAAGGTTTCACATAGTTGGTAGTTCGATGTACTGGTGTGGCACCGTTTTATGTGGCTTAAAGTCTGGTTACAACAAGACAGGTGTGTTCAGTTGTGATAAAATTCTGATGCGAAAAACATTATAAATTGAAAGTTGATGCCTCCGTTTAGACCGACTCAAACATTCACATGGCGACAACGGGACCTGCTTTCTATATGAAGAGGTGTTGATCTGTTTTCCATCACACTGTGAATAATTCTGTCCAACCAATAAGGTTTGCGCTTTTGGTCACATGCTTGGAGCCACTGCTGTTACATAAAAAAAACAACTTGGCGGTATGTAATAACAGACTAGGCTAAAAAGTTGCGTACACTCTAAAAAATGCTGGGTTCAGCCTGTTGGGTCATTTTTTTTGGGTTCGTTTTAACATTTTACCCAGGTGCTGGGTAGTTTTTCTGCACTCTAAAAAATGCTGGGTTATTTATTTATTTATTTTTTAACCCAAATGCTGGGTTCAGCCTGTTGGGTCATTTTTGTTGGGTTATTTTTAACATTTTACCCAGATGCTGGGTAGTTTTTATGCACTCTAAAAATGCTGGGTTATTAATTTTTTTTATTTTTATTGTTTCAGCCTGTTTGGTTTTCTGCACACCCAAAAAGTGTTTTTTTTGTTTGTTTTTTAACCCAAATGCTACACTCTAAAAAGTGCTGGGTTATTTCTGTAAACACATTGCTGGGTTAATTGTGCTGGGTCAAAATTCTGGGTTGTTTGAGGTACTGTAAACACACAGTTGGGTTGATCATGCTGGGTCAAATGGACTGTAGGGGTTCTTTCAAACACATGGGTTGGGTTATTTTAACCCAACCGGTTTGTTTATTTTTCCACTTCATCGAACTTTCTGGATTCTTCACTCGTCTCCTCGTCAGGCGGTCACGCAATTCGCAGCAAGCAGGATTATACGGTAAGTTAATATGATTATATGATTATTTACCTTTATTTTTTAATAAGTTGTGGTTTAAAGCACAGTGATTTCACTGTTTAATGCAATATTTGATATGTCACTGTGGAGGGTTAACGTTTTATTCTGTGAATGATTAACGAACGTTAAGTAGCAGCCTATAGTGAGGTACTTTTTTGCTTCAACAATTGCTTTATCGTTAAATAAAAGTCGTGTGTGTGTGCACGTGCAAAGTTTTATTTATATACAGTTCACGTCCCTTTTTTAACGCTTCACGAAAACAGCCATAGGTTGGAAATATGGGGTAAGTTCAGTTACTGTCTGCATACTGTATGGCTTTGTAATGTTTTGTCAGAATTCTGTCATTTCGTACTAAAATTGATCTTTTAAGGGCATGTTTTTTTTCAAGTCAATGTCTGCGACGTCCCGAGTCCAACGATAGATCCATCATTTTTATGTTGTGCATTTTCACGCTCTTTTTTTCCTCAGGTAGCTGCATTAGCTACGCTATACACCTTACTTTAATGACTCTAGTGGTGTATAAGCATGGTGTAGTGCAGGGTATACGCAGGTATATGGCTTATGTCCACTTCTTTGTCAGTTAGCTTTGCGTGTACCCACTTCTAAATCCCCTCTGTTGCGCATCGAGTAGTGCTTTAAGTTAAAAGCTTTAACTTATTTAACCACATTTGTTTTTTTGTTTTTTTTTGTTTTTTTCAAACTTTATCAGATTTCACAAGACTTCAGGAAGCTACATCCAGAGGCAGACTTTTTGAAGACTGGGCTACAATTGCAGACCAAATTGTTGCCTATGTCCAGCAAGATGGAAAGGTGCATTAAGAGCTGGGTGACATGACTTCAGGTAAGGTATTTCTTATAATATGTCAATCTATAGAAACAAAATTCAACTGTATTTGACCATTTCACATGAAATTCTGTCAGTGAGGGGGGAGATGTAGGGCCGCGTGCCGCGCAAGAAAAATAGGCTACAACCGCATCTCTGGTCATTTTAATATGCAATCTGTAATGTTAGTAATACCAGTCGGATGTTTTTGCACATCAATCTGACGATAAATGTGGCACACCCTGTTTTTCTGATGCACACCCAGAGTCTCTTTTCTGGCTACGCTACTATTTGACACATCAACTGGTAAATACAATGGTACAGTAAGACTTAACTAGTTGCTTATTAGTTTGTGTATTGGCTGTTAATTAGTACTTTTAAAGCACATACTGATGCCTTATTCTGCATGAGCATATTCTACATCCCTGAATCCCACCCCATACCTAAACTTAACATGCAGTAGTTGAATGGAGGTGGGGATTCATTTGCATTTATACCATTATCATTTTTATTATAATTTCATTATTTAAAGGAATAAAGAAATTTCAATATGTTGTTTTGATTATGAGATAAGTTTCACAGTTTGCACTGTATTATTCTTATGGTTTAGATGCTAAAGGGGAGAGTGCTTTCAAAGTCCTGCCCATTTACAACCTGTACGTTTTGTTTTACTTATATATATATATATATATATATATATAAGTAAAACAAAACGTTTGAGTTTGCCTAATAAACGTGTGTGTACTGTGTGCAATTTTTATGTATATATAAATACAAACACATTCAGCTACATATATAAGAAATATTTACAAGTATATGTATTTATTATAATTTTTTATATAATTTATATTATATATAAATACAAATATTTATATATACAAACTACAATATTTACAAATACAAACTCAAACTTTTATTTTGTATACGATTAATCGTGATTATTATATTATAAAATCGCGATATTATAGCAATAAAAAGGCACTCTAAAATCTGTTTTATCCTATATATATATATATAGGATAAAACAGATTTTAGAGTGCCTTTTTATTATTTAAAATTGCATTATGTCAAAAAACAACCCAGCAAAGGGTTAAGGTATAAAACCCAACAAGGTGTGTTAAAATAACCAGCATGTATTCTGTCCAATATTTACTCAGCGCTGGGTTGCCAAATAACTCACAAATGTGAAAATCGGGCTAACTTTTCATACCAAACATTCATGATTTTTATTATTAAAAAAACAAGAGAATTAAGAAAACCATTTTTGGCTGAAGACCAAAGAGCTTGGAAAAAATGCTGCAAAATCCATAATGTACCTTTAAACATGATGGAATTTTAAAAAAAAAATGTCAAACGCACACTCAGCTGTTATTGCATATAGCTACGCCTATATTCCGGTGTTTTGTGCTCTGGTCTGGGTCTCATTAAAGATATTCAGTACTGTGCGGTTGCTCTGGCATGAGGCCCACTCCCTGTGGCCCGCTATCCGCAGAAGAGTTTGCCAAAGGGTGTGCGCTTGTGTTTGTATCTATAATGTGCACAGAACTGGAGAAAATAAAAGTTATAAAGCTTTAAATTTCAAATAATTACTGTTTATAATCTCTTGCGGCTTTCAGTGAATCTAGATATAGGACACCGCTTGAGTTCTGTTTAATCAGCTGATAAAAGCGGCGTGCTGGAGCCAAGCAGAGCAGTGATCTTCTTAAAGCATGATCATGCTGATCAACTCCTCACAAGACTGTCCTGTGATGGGTGGGCTTACCTCAGGACGCTTTATGCACTGAACATGTCTATTGTTGGTTTTATTGATGGCTTGTGGGCACTGATATCACACGTCAAAATGTACTGCAAATCTACCAACATATCTGGGAGCTGCAAATGAGTCATATGACCTTGCTTTTTCTGATAATCTTCAGACAATCAGATACAGTGGTGCAGAACAATGAAAAATGCTCCTTTGTAAAATCTCCTGATGCAAAGGTCATTCTAAAAGGTAGAAAACTTCGGTAAAATGTCATTGGTAAAAAAAAAAGTTCATTGTCTATTGTCAATTAATCTAGCACTGTATGAAGCACATGGACAAGAAATGCAAGAATGCTTTAGGACAAACTGTTCTAAATTCAGTGTGGCTGACAAAGAAGGGAAAGTTGGCATAAATGTCCACATGAAACTGCTGGTAAAAATGTTTGAAAATAATTTAGAAAACTATTTTACCCAATTTTATTTTTTAATATTTTACAAATATTTATGCTTATGACAGTGTTGAATTTTTCCTCTTTTGTTGCCTGTATTTAATTGTGAGTTGAGTCTCCTTTGCTTTTTCATGATGTATGCAGTTAAACAACTTGTTTTGAACGTTTTTACTTCATATAGTGGTCAACTATTGCATTTGACCCCATGTACTGTTGTTCAACTCTTGTTGTTGAAGTTTGAAATATGAGGAAGGTTGCTGAAAATCTGATGATTGTTTCACATGTAATATTCAGACAGTGCCAAGACAGATACATTATTTGTTGTTTTCACAATTTGCGGTTAGCATGGTATTGTTTGGGACAGATGAATAGCTTATTTGACAGGAAGTATCCCAACTGGCTATTGTCAAGTGTCTCTGTTTCAAAACCAGGAATAACATCAACTGACCACATCCTTCTTACGAAACCATTGCAAAACTGTTGCGTGGAAAAAGAAGAACATTGCACATCATAGTTGGTACCTTGAAAAACAGTCTTGAAGGTCTTTTTTCCTCAAACAAAGACTCCTTGGTGAGGCATATGAGACACTGAAACAGTCAATGCCTTTGGCTGCCTGAACGCGGCCTGTAAAAAGAAAAAGAAGAAAAAAAACAAGTGAAGTTAAGTGAATTCGATCCATGAGCTTTGACTAGAGAGCCATTTACTTTCAGTGTGCTTCTGGTGATTTATCTTGGTAAATTGGAGGCTTGGTTGGTTGCTGTGAGAAAGGTGACTCTTAACAGGAGTATCTCAACAGGTACTCCATATTGATTTTCCCAGCAGCCTCTGAAATCATAGTACTTTGAAATCTGAAAACATGAGCAACAAGAGGGCAAATCAAGGAGAGAAAAAGACCTTATAATGTAGACCGCACAGCTTATTTAGTGCCTGTAAACATGGAAAACAAGAATGTGTGTAACTGTTTATGGAACATGATCTGAACTGAGAAGTAAACATTGTGCCTCTACAATGTATCCAGCCAAGAGAGAGGAACAATGTGAAAACTAGAGAACTATAGAACACACATTCTATAAGTTACAGATTCAAAATCAGTTTGACTCATGAATAAAATAAGGCTCTTAAAAGTTACTTATATGGCTTAATATAACGTAAATGGTGTCTCACTAAAATATGTAGAAAACCCATTAGCGATTTACATTATGTAAAAAATAAACATCATTTTATACATATTTTGGACTACAGGGGTGCCATAATTTTGTTTATGTCAAATGGTTGCACTCAGTGAGCTATTGGCACTACCTATTTCTACCGTGAAACACCTCGGAAAATAAAATACTGATACAATGCCATATTGTGCAGCTTTTGGTTGTAATTTTCAGTTGAAGAACAACAAGAGAAGCAGTGTAAGTCTTCACTGCTTTCCTAATGTTAAGATGAGGAGAAAAGAACAGGAAGATGCCTGTGGATGAATAAAACCTCCTAAAGACCCGCGTCTTTGTTCTCTCCACTTTAGCCTTGATGACTTTGAGACTTTTAGTAGAGCACAGCTACTGAAAGAGCTTACAAATGGCAGAGACAAGAAACGCTAGATGGCATCCTGGCAGGATGTAAACATGCCGATGTTTGTCATGACGCTGTGGCCAGCGCGGATTTCACTAAACATCCGGGGGCGTTTAGACTCCTTGTGGGGACAAATCGATGGTACCGCATTTGGTTTAAGCCTACGCTTGTATCCATCGCCACCTGTAAGCTCTTTTAGTATTTGTGGTCATCGTATCAGCATTTTATTTTCTAAGTTGTGTTACGGTAAAAATAGCAACAGGTAGCACCAGTAGCTCACCAAGTGCAACCATTTGACATCATCAAAATAATAGCGCCCCCCCATAGTCCAAAATATCCTTAAAACGACATACAACAACAAAAAACAAAAACCTATGAAAGATTTGTGTGTGTTTATCCAGCTTAAAGGAGAAGTTCACTTCCAGAACAAAAAATGACAGATAATGTACTCACCCCCTTGTCATCTAAGATGTTCATGTCTTTTTTTTTTCAGTTGTAAAGAAATTATATTTTTTGAGGAAATAATTTCAGGAATTTTCTCCATATAGTGGACTTCTATGGTGCTCAAGAGTTTGAACTTCCAAAATGTAGTTTAAATGCAGCTTTAAAAGGCTCTAAACAATCCCAGCCGACGAAGAAGGGTCTTATCTAGCAAAACAATTGGTTAATTTCTAAAAATGTACAATTTATATACTTTTTAACCTCAAACGCTCGTCTTGTCAAGCTCTGTGTGAACTCTGTGTAATCCGGTTCATGACAGTTAGGCTATGTCAAAAAACTCCCATCTCATTTTCTCATTCAACTTCAAAATTGTCCTACATCGCTGTTTTATCTTTTTTGTAAAGGGTGTTTAAACCTCCTTGCGTGTTCACTTTGTAAACACTGGGTTGGTATTTCTGCAGCGATGTGGGATGATTTTGAAGTTGGAGGGGAAAAATGGGAGTTCTTCGACATACCCTAATACCTGTACTGACCAGTTCACGCATAGACAAGACCAGCATTTGAGGTTAAAAAATATATAAATTGTAATTTTTTTTTAGAAAATAACTGATCATTTCACTACAAAAGACCCTTCTTTCTCAGCTGGGATTGTTTAGAGCTCTTTGAAGCTGCATTTAAACGCATTTTGGAAGTTCAAACTCTCGGGCACCAATGAAGTCTACTGCATTGAGAAAAATTCTAAAATGTTTGCCTCAAAAAAGAAAAGAAAGACATGAACATCTTGGATGACAAGGGGGTGAGTAAATTATCTGTAAATTTTTGTTCTGGAAGTGAAGTTCTCCTTCAACTCAACTGACTCCTGACTAATACAGTCATGTATTTTGCCATACAATACATTTCTGAATTTTTTTTTTTTTTGTATTCATTGTATTCTTTCACTAAAGCGTACCATAGTATTACAATGTTTGTTTTGTTTTCCTCTGTTTTGGAATACCTAGAAGCACCATGCACATGCAGTGGCACCTGAATATATACCATAGCATATAGCAAAGCACCATGATAACACATGCATTTTTGCATGTATAAATGTTGTCTCACTTATCTGGTAGGTTCACATGTGGGGAAAGGAGTGGTGCAACTGGCGGTATCGGCTGTAAAGGCAACATAAATCTACTGGTTATAGTCTCTGCTGTGCATTTGCTCATTCGTCAGAGTGTTTTCACAGACAGATCAGTGGTATTATGATGTCACGGGGTGCTTAGGGCTGAAGTGAACCAATGCTGTAAAAACAGTCGCATGTTCTTTGTTCTTTTGGCTGAGAAGGTTCGTTGCATAACCCCAAAAGACTTTAGGCTTTAGAGTGCTTGTGTTCTGGCTTTAGGTAGAAATGGATTTCATTTCCAAGCGCTGCCACTGTCGTATCCAGTTTTAGCCGCCATTAGCTTTAAATGCGTGTCTCTGTTAGGCCTGAACTCATCCACCGGTAATGGAGGAGCCACCCTGGCACGGTATAAAAGACATCGGTAACTTTGCTCTCACCCTTTCCCCGAACCCCCACCAGACTTGTGACACTGCGCCATTTGTGTTCACCCCTGCCGACATCATGTCTCTAGTCTGCTTCCAGTGTAAAGATATTATAGATTGTCATTGTTTTAGTTTGTCATTGATCTGAACCGCCTGAAAAGTGTACTTGGGTATCCGAGTCTAATGCGTGTTTGTGTTGTACCGGGTGAGCCGAGATGAAAGGCTCTTAAAAGCTGTTTGGAAGTGAAGCCCCTCGCCGCGGAGTGGCATAGGGCCTCCTGCGTTCAATCTTAATGGAGCAGAAATTGAACCCCCCTCTCCCGCCCAGTTCCACAGGCTCTACCGGCCCCAAGTTGCCATGGGGCCCCTCGATCAGATAACACCAGCACTGTTCTGCTCACTGGCCCAAACTGCACTGAAGGCAACCTTTGGCTCCAGAGCGACACGCAGGCGTTTGAGCATCTGTGTGCTGCACACCGTTTGAGCAGATTTTTAAAGGCGTGATGTTTATCTTAGAAATATTCCACCCTCAGCATCCATCAGATAAGACTGTATTACGTGTCTCTGACACAAATTGTTTTTACTACCATGGTTGTGTTCCAATTCCAGTGCAACAACAAAGAAATGCAGCATGTCTGCCCAAAAAACTCTTTTTGGCCACACGCCACCTGGCCATCCATTCAAAGGTGTTGCCTTCTGGAACACCAGCGCAATGCATTCTTCCTCAGTATAACCAGCTGGGGTTTCCATCCAAAGCTGCGAATTTAACTTTGAATTAAAATTGGACTACTGCATAAAACTTTTGCGAATAAGCACCGTTTCCATCCAACGAGTCAAAGAGAACAAAATCGTCACTTCCAAATTGTTACTTTTGAATTTATTAAAATGGTCCAGTTCAAAAGTTTACATCCCCTTGATTCTTAATACTGTGTTGTTCCCTGAATAATCCACAGCTGTGTTTTTTTGTTTAGTGTTAGTTGTTCATGAGTCTCTTGTTTGTCCTGAACAGTTAAACTGCCTGCTTTTCTTCAGAAAAATCCTTCAGGTCCCACAAATTCTTTGATTTCCCAGCATTTTTGTTTATTTGAACCCTTTCCAACAATGACTGCACGATTTTGAGATCCATCTTTTCACACTGTGGACAGCTGAGGGACTCATATGCAACTATTACAGAAGGTTCAAATGCTCACTGATGCTCCAGAAGGAAAATCCATGCATTAAGACCCAGGGGGTGAAAACTTTTAAATAGAATGGATGAGTACATTTTCCTTATTTTGCCTAAATATCATATTTTCTCATTTAGTACTGCCCTTCAGAGATTACAGAAGATAGTTACATGTTTCCCAGAAGACGAAATAAGTTAAATTTACCCTGATCTTCAAATGCAAAAGTTTTCACCCCCGGCTCTTAATGCATCGTGTTTCCTTCTGAAGCATCAGTGAGCGTTTGACAAAGGCTGTAGAATACCCAAGACCTGTCACTCATATAGTTCTGAATGGGGAAAGATGCAACACTCAGTAAAAAAACTTGACTCTTCTGTAGTTGCATCGTGTACCAAGACTGACGGAAAATGAAAAGTTGTGATTTTCTAGGCTGATATGACTAGGAATTATATTCTCATTCCGGCGTGATAATCAAGGCACTTTGCTGTCGTACCATGGATGCAGCAGGCGCAATGATATTACGCTCTCCCTGTGTTAGCAGGTGGTCACGTTGGTTATGTTGAAAGAAGTTAGCCTATTTTCAGGCTCTGCGTAATATCATATATCAACAGTATATAATATATATAATCATATATCAATATTATCAATAGTCTTAGTACACGATGTAACTACAGAAGAGTCAGGTTTTAAATAGGAAAAATATCTAAACTCTTTGGTCATTTTTGAGCAAGATGCTATCGTTCTAATCAGATTCAATGATCTATGCTAAGCTATGCTAAAAGTGCTACTGCCAGACCCGGAGATCGGCTGAATGGATTTGAAAACGGTAAAACGCAACTGCTTAACTCTAGGGGAGTTGGAAAATGAGCCTATTTTAAAGTGGAGTGTTCCCTTAAAGGGACTTTGGCATTTGAGCCTTCTGTAATAGAGTCCCTCAGTTGTCCTCAGCGTGAAAAGATGGATCTCAAAATACTTTTTTTTAAAAGCATGTAAAATAAAGCTCTTAAAATGCAATATCTTTTATAATAAAATATAATTAAAATTATGTATAATAATCTCACATAAAATAATATATAACAAAAATAATAAAATATTTATTTTATTAATTATACATTTTGTCTTTCTTTCTTTCAAACCATGCTTATTTTTGGACACAACACAACATGTTCTTCCCAAAAACCTCCTCTAGGATTGGGAAAACATTGCGCTCAGCTTTATCCCAGAAACACATCTACGTCACAGATTGTTGAATTTGCCGTACTTTGTTTATACCCTGGTTGTCATCATTACCGCCTCAACTTTCCCTCTGTCTCACCAGATCAAATGCATCAGTAGCTTTTTTTATGTGGGATTTGCTTCTGTATTAACGTGCTAGCATATTGCGGTGCACCAAAAGAGTGCAGTTAAATAACCAACATTTATTACCCATTAACATGGTACCCGAAAGCGGGGGAACTTCCATATGCTTCAGTCTTCTCACATATCATGTTTGGCTACAAAACGTGTTTACATAGTCTAGTTCAAAGCCATTAGTGTGATATGGGTCAATGCAAAGCACTGCGGAAGTAGACATGGTGAAAAAAACAGCAAACAAGTCACCTTTGATACGGTCTCGCTTTGACTCCAGCATTTTTGGCATGTTGAATTTTTGTTTTTCTGCAGCAGAGGCTACATGGATATAAATAATACCTTCTTTTAAGTACTTGCACATGAATCCAAGATTGAAAAAAATGAGGAACAGTAAGACCTTCAAGATACCATGGCTATAAATATATTTGGTGCAGTAAAGCGATCAAGGTTGACTGTGGTTCTATATAAACCAGGTACACATCAGAAAACAAGACGCTCTCTGTTTGGCAGCAGCTGCTTTGAAGACTCCAGGCAGAACTGGAGGAAAACGTCTCATCATAAATTCAGTGGCTTGCAACAGCGCTGGCTTCTGGCATCCGCTCGGTTGCTTGCTCAAAACTGCTCTGACTTTTTCGACACTGACCTGTACTTGTGTATAACTAAACTCAGAGATCAGACGACATTCTTGAATAGATATTTTTAAAAGTAAGAAAGTTCATCTATCTGTTTTGTTGGATTTTAAAGATCAGAGTGTGCAGTTCCAAGTAATACAAGGTATTTGAGAAAACGCAGTAGCGTTGATTCATGTGTTATTAAAAATAGCTGATTGCTTTCACATTATTATATGCATACATTACCGCTCAAAAGGAGTTGATAATGTTTTGTCATTTTTTTTGAAGAAGAAGTTCCTTCACCAAGGCTTTATTTATTTGATCAAAAATACAATAAAAACAGTAATATTGTGAAATATTAATTTAAATTTAAATAACAGTTTTTTATTAGAATATACTTTAAAATGTAATTTATTTGTGTGATGCAAAGCTGAATTTTCAGCATTGTTACTCCAGTCTTCAGTGATCCTTCAGAAATCATTGGAATATGCTAAATTGCTGCTAAAGAAACATTTCTTATCAAAGCTAAAAACAGTTGTGGTGCTTAATATTTTTGTGGTTCTTTTTACTGTCACTTTTGATCAATTTAATGGATCCTTGCTGCACACACCTATTTTGTAAATATATTTATATTGCATATTTACTTCAATCTTTTTCCTTGTATTTTAAATTAGTGTTACATTGGAAAGCTGACTCCACTTCACTCCACTCAATGAAATCCATTTATCTAATACTTTTCTTAATTTAGTTCAGTAAGCTGAAGCAAATGCTCACATGACAGGAAGCTAAGTTCATCTCAAGGTTTCTCACACAGTTTATAGTGAAAGGATGAATAGGGAATGATGGAAAGAGATGAAGAGAGAGAAATAGGCACTTCACAATCATTGCGTCAGTAGGAAATTGAGGGCACTGATCTTCGGTGAAGTGGACTGTCAGACTAATTTATAGCTGCTTTCTGATGCAAAGTGTCATTTCAGGATATTTTCTATTTGCCCTGAATCTACAGCTTATATATAATCAATTTTGGGTGAACTGTCCCTTTAAGGGCTGCTTATAAGAGCTGTGCTAGAAGTGGTCTATAGGACATCATGTGAAAGGAACTTGTACCAAATTTCAACCATATTGTAAAGAGATTTCAAATATAGTAGTTTGATTTTCAGCCTGTTGAACAGAGTAATCATGCTTAAGATCTTACCTTAATCTTGTAAAGGTTTGACAGTGTGGTCAGATATTTACATTGTGATCAGGTTGTGTGGCCTGTATGTGCTGAAGCCCTTGCATGGGCCTCTTCTACACTGAAGTCCTGCTAATCTCTATTGTTATTTTGGTGGGTGTGTTCAAAGAGAGCTGTCAATATCAGCAGAGTCTGGCTCTACCCCAAACCCACACACACACACCTACACACACGTTTACATAGCTACCTATGGACATACTATAGACGTCCATTGTTTAAATACAAAGGAAAATATAATTACTAATGATTAACCTCAAAACATAAACTATTTTGAAAGTAATACTTTTATTCAACAAAAACTCATTAAATCGGTCTCTCATTACAATGTGACAAAAGTTTACAAAAGTTTTTTGAGCATCAAATCAGCAAATTAGAATGATTTGTTAAAGATCATCTCCGCTGAACACTGGAGTAATGATGCTGAAAATTCAGCTTTGATTTCACAGCAGAGGACATATCATGAAAATCTGACTTTTTCCATGTTTAAGTGCTATAACTGGGTCCCCAGTGCATCCACCAACCCAGAAGACGTGAAAAAGGACAATCCAGTAACCGTTTTGGTAAGCTTTTTTTCTGCAAGCATGTGAAAAATGAGCCACTCAGATTTCTCTGCCCCTGTGATGTAGAAGGGAATCTTATTATAATATTACCGCCCCTTAATCTGCACGTTTCCACCCACTAATCATTTAGTTTTCGCAAGCAACAGCGGTGGTACCAATTCTAAAACCATGGCGAACATTCAAGCAAAGCATGCTAACCGTTTTGTCGTTGGCTGCACAGACGAGCACACAACACTATTTAGAGTCCCAGCCTCAGAGGAGATGAGAGATCAGTGGATTTATTGATTTATTTACTGTATATTTCACTGCTGCCACACAGATCTAACATAAACGTGATTTCTTTCCCAGCTGTTTACCTTCACAGACATAACCAACTGTTTTTGTAACTCCCATGTGTTTTTAACATAAACTTGTGTGTACTTGACAGTTCAGGGCTTGAAATTAACTTTTTTACTTGGTAGCACTGGTGCTCCCAAATTCAAAAAGTTAGGAGCACCAAATAAAATTTAGGAGCACCCAATGAATATTTAAAGGACCACCACAACTGCCAATTGAGAGGAACGAGCAGCAACATCCTGATGATTAATAGCTTCACCAGACAAACCTGATCCTGAATTCTTTACCACACACTTCTTTTTAGTAATGCACTGACCTTGACTCTTCATTGACAATTCTGATTGCGATGCTTTGCAAACAAATGGGCTATTTTAGTAATTATTTACTGCCTTAAGAAAGGGACAAGAAAAAAAGAAAATATGAGTACATGAACAAGATGTTTATTTTCTCAATTACAGGTCAAACTCTCTGTAGCCATTTAAATTAGAGGCAACCACTGCATTTTTAAACTTAATCCACACAAAGATGCTGCATGAATGAGCCATTTTTTGAGAGTGCAAGCTTTAAATGTAAGCGCGTGTCAGAACAGCATGCAAATGAAATGTTTAAGCGGCAAGGTTTAAAGCAGAATGTAAAGATGAAGTTTAACTGGTTATGTAAGCTAATGTTGGATAGAACAGCTCACAGCAGTCATATACTGTGCAGTATTTAGCAAAAGTTTTGTAAAGAAATGAAAACAAGTCGCACCACAACAATTACTAGCACTCGCACAAATGTTCCCAAATATATTTTGAGGTCACGCATTCAATTCCGGGAGCATATGCGACCAAAACGGTCGCATTTTCGATCCCTGCGGTTTAAGCGCAATAAGACATGAAAGAGAACGTAGTTTAGTACTCAGATGCCATGTGACAACCGCCTTCTTTCAGACGCTTTCAGACACACAATTGTGACAAACAAGATTGACCAATCCAATCTCAAGCACAAGCACAAACACACACCCAAACACAACCCTGTTTAATCACAGTTTACCTGTGTAACATACACTTACATGTACGTGCTTCATACACCCTACAGCTGGATTATGCACTCGGCCTGTTCCTCAGAAACAAACAAACTAGCAGATGGCTTAACCCTCAGTCCATAAAAGAGTTTTGTCAGTCGCATGCTGTTCACTCTCTGTAGAGATTAGCCCTAAACCTTGTCTTCTTTTTTGGGAACCAGGCTGATTTCATGTTGTGTTCGCAGAACTGGCTGCAGTCCATGTGCATGTTTTATAAAAGAATGGTTAAAGCTCTGAATTACTGAGAGCTTTTTGAAGTTGGACCAATGCCCAATCAGACTTTTACTTCCTCTACATTATTATTTTTTGTCCACGAGCAGTTCATGACTGACAGCAACAATAGCTCCCGAGGTTCATTAGTGCTGCTTGTCAAGGCTCTATACTTTGGTTCCATATATGTAAGGTTATTTAAATGAAAAAAGTTTTTTGCAATCACTAGGACCCATTTCTCAAAACCCTTTTTTAAAACTCAACAGACAGCTGTCCTAACCAACTTTCAGACTGGCAAAGCAAGTAATTAAATTGAAAGACTAACACCTGTTCAGCTACATGTTTTTTTCTTTTTAGATTTAGAATACATTTATAACATAGTATTACTGTAAAAATGTATCAAATTGCTGTCTTATTCAATTTTGTATTATGTTCGGTTTTGAACTTAGGTTTAAAGGGGTAGTTCACCCAAAAAATAAAATCATTAATTACTCACCCTCATGTCGTTCCAAATCCGTAAGACCTTCGTTCATCTTTGGTACACAAATTAAGACATTATTGATGAAATCCAAGAGCTTTCTGACCCTGCACAGACAACAACACAACTACCATGTTCAAGGCCCAGAAAGGTAGTAAGAACATTGTTAAAATAGTCCATGTGACATCAGTGGTTCAACCATAATGTTATGAAGCTTCGGGAATAGTTTTTGTGCACAAAGAAAACGACTTTATTCAACAATTTCTTCTCTTCCGTGTCAGTCTTTGACGCATGTTCACAAGAGTACCATGGTGTATGCCTGTGGTGCTGCTGACGCAGGAGCCAGCATTCTGACGTAGAACGTCCATCTTACGTCAGTATGGTTATTTATGGGTGTGACAACCACATTTTATAACCAAACTCACCCCCATTACCTCAGCCGTTAACGTCAGTTTTGTGTTCTGTGCGCGGCTCAAATGCTCTGCTCTTTACCCAAATATAAAATGCTGGTGTCGGTTAATGTAGGTTTAATGAATGAACTGCTATGGTTACTAGTAAGGAATATGGGCTTGACTCCCATTGCACACTCATACAGACAGTATTCGAGATGCTTCTGTAAGCTGCTGTGTGAATGGGACATTTCGAGACTCACATCTGTAAGTAAATGTGGTTGTCAATCCCAAAAACTGACAGTGTGAACGTAGCATTTTAGATGCAAATATATTCTGTATATTCTGGTTCAAATAAGTAAGGCTGGGCAAAAAAAAGCCATCCTCTTTGTCGAAATCCTCAGACATGTTTACGAAGACAACAATGTACAGAGTGCATCTTCTTTTGCTTGTAAATAAGGCGGAGGGGATCTGGGTTCTACATCTGAATGCTGGCTGACAGCTCGACGAAGGAGAAGAAATTGTTGAATAAAGTCATTATTTTTGTTTCCTTTCTGACTATTTTAATGATGTCCTTAATACCTTTCTGGGCCTTAAACGTGGTAGTTGTGTTGCTGTCTATGCAGGGTCAGAAAGCTCTTGGATTTCATTAAATATATCTTAATTTGTGTTCTGAAGTTGAATGGAGGTCTTACCGCTTTGGAACGACTTGAGGGTGAGAAATTAATAACAGAATTTTCATTTTTGTGTGAACTATCCCTTTAAGTTTTTAGCACTGGTTGTGTCTGAGTGAGTAAAGAATTCATGTCATTTGAAAGATGTAGTCATTGAATGCATTTTGTGCCAAAGCAGTGATAAATGACCCACACTTTAACCCACTGATTGCTGTTGTGCTCACTGAGATCTGAAATTGACCCAAGTATTGAGAAATTCATCCTAGCAATTGTAAAAATCTGTAAACAGCACGTAACCTGTCCAGCATGCCTCATCTCACCTAAAATCATGTAGTCGATTGTTTAAGAAGTGTGCTCTGACTTTTCTAAGCGATCAGTGTTATGATTTTTGCCTGGTTCATGATAAAAGTTGGACTTCAGGCAGTAAGCAACAAGGCAGTAACAATGCACTAAAAGCCACTCAGCAACATCCTGACAACCACCCACAACACCATAGAAAAGCTATGAAAAATTCTGTAAGCTCCACCAAAAGACTGAGGGTCTCCAGTATTGTGAGGTCATAGCTAAGGTGGGGCCCACAGAGAGGGAGAGGATCGTTAAGGGAGTCTCTGTTTTTCCCTGTGCTCATCGAGCGCCCATCGCTGCCAAGAACGTGTCTCAGGAATGGAGTTTTGCTTTTGTCCGCACTGTAACCTCTGGAACTGACAACAATGTCAAGACCGTCCGAGCTGCAAACAGTCCTAATGTTGCCGATATCTTGTGATAAGCAAGCGTCCCATTGTTCTTGGTTTCTCAATATTGCAGTTTGTCATTTTTTTACGTTTTTTCATTTTTTGCAGTCTTTGTTGTCTCTCTGATTGCATGGTGCTGAGTTTGTTTAGTGCTGAGATGACTGAGACTTTTTAATGACACCCGTTGAGGTGTGTATTAAATAAATAACTTTAAATGAATCATCATTTTTTTTTAAATATATGATATATATATATATATATATACATACACACACACACACACACACACATTTATTTAAAAATATATATTTTTAAAAAAAATGATGATTAATTTAAAGTTATTATTTATTTACAGTAATACTATGTAATACTATGTTACAGTAATACGTTATAAGTATATTCCAAATCTGAATATATATATATATATATATATATATATATATATATATATATATATATATATATAAAATAAGATATTTTTTGATGTTTAATTTTTATTTTATTTTTTTAACTATGCTCACCAAAGCTGTATTTATTAGATAAAAAAAATCTGTAAAAACAATAATAATGTGAAATATTATCACAATTTAAAATAATAGTTTTCTATTATAATATAATTTAAAATGTAATTTAATTTATGTGATGCAAAGTTGATTTTTCAGCATCATTGTTGTTTTCAGTGTCACATGATCCTTCAGAAATCATTCTAATATGATGATTTTTTGTTTTAATTTCTTAATTTAATGTTAAAATGTTGTGCTGCTTAATATTTTTGTGGAAACCAGGATACACTATTTTATCAGACTACTTTGATGAATGGAAAACTTTATTTGAAAAAGAAAGCTTTTGTAACATAAATGTCTTTACTCAGTTTAATGCATCCTTGAAAAGTATACAGAATTGTATAATTTAAGTAAAAAGTAATTTGTATATTTATATTATAACGTTTATACAGTGTATTTTATACACTTAATATAGAAGTATTTACACAGGCCCTCATTGATTTGTAGTTTGTTTGCATTACGATGTGTTTTGAGACTTGCCATCAGTCTGGCTGTGTGTGATAGTGTATCAGTGAGGCAGCGGTGTGCACTCATCCCTGGAGCCAAACTGTCCCCTTTCAACCCTGCACAGTCAGCCTGTTTTACAGCCGGAACAATGGCACGGCCTAAACCTCCCTTCACGACGCATCAGATAAGAACAAGCTCCGAAAACAGACACAGAGTAAGTCGAGCATTCCTCTCGGCCCCACACAAGGAGCTCTTTGTGTGCCCTGCCATATTTGTGGCCTACATCGGACAGCATTGCAGTGATGCCAGAGTGCAGGATGCATGCTGTTTATTAGATTGCAGAAGGCAGTGATCTCCTGCACCTAATTGGATCCTCTCAGGAAAAGGGATTTGATTAAAGCCCACATATTCAGTCATTAATAGGAGTTTTCCCCCTGGGCAGGGAGGACCACCCACCAGGGACGCACTAGAACGGTGTTCTGGCAAGCACCAGCAAAGCTGCCTTTCCCACAATCCCCACATAAGCCGCTAGCGAAATTTAAACACGTTCATAAAAAACGGTGGTTGGAGAAGTATATGCATGAGGTGAACATTATCTTGGTCATTATTTACTGGTTACCTTGTTAAGACGGCTAGAGTGAAGCTAAACTTTTTCCCCTGTGGAGTCTTGGGACAGTTATAGGAAAAGAAAAACCTAAACTAAATTTTGCCCAGATTTTTGCAACAATTTACAGTCTGGACAAGTTGACGCTAGTTGCTGAAGGTCAGAGTCAGTCTGCAGATTTGAGTTGACAGATTTCACAGAAAATAGTGTAGTGTATGATGGTCACAGACTCTATTTTTTAACTTCATATTATGAATTAATCTAGTCAGAAGACATTAAGGTTTGCTATTTTTTAGCCAATTTTAAAACACATATGAGACCCTGGGCCACAAAACCAGTCACAAGGGTCAATTTTTTTGAAATTGAGATTTGTATGTGAATGCACGATTAAATAAGCTTTTACCTGATGTATGGTTAGTTATGACAGGACAATATTTGTTTCAGATACAACTATTTGAAAATCTGGAATCAAAATGAAGTTCTGCAGTGCATATTATTAATCAAAAATTAAGTTTTGATATATTTACGGTAGGAAATGTACAAAATATCTTCATGGAACATGATCTTTACGTAATATTCTAATGATTTTTGGCATAAAAAATTATAATTTTGACCCATACAATGTATTTTTGGCTATTGCTACAAATATACCCATGCTAACTGGTTTTGTGGTCCAGGGTCACATATTGTACTTGTTTTCCATTTCCTAACAACAAGGCGGAAGCTTCTGTGCAAGTTTATTTACTTTAAAGTATTGGGTGAGCTTCAGTCATTTAGTGTGTAAAGCCCAGTTTTTCTCTCTAACAGTTCATCTTTATCCGTTTAGCAGACGCTTTCGTCTAGGGCTAGGTGAAAATATCGACTTTACTCATTTTTACGAAAGGATATTGGTTCATAAATCCCAAGGATCGATTAATCTAGCCTGTTTTCGGTTAATGAACGTAACATTTAGCTCGCCTCTCATCCAATAAATCGTAATAATTTTTTTTTTTCTGCTTTGTAACTTTTGATACGAAACAAAGTCTCAGATTTCAAATTCAGTCCGATTTATTACAATCCTTAAACAGTAAATGCCGTTTTGGCGCTGTTTAACGAGGAGAGACGCCTCAATAGAGAAGCAGAAGCACGCAACGCACGTGAATTGATATCTCCTCCGCTTTAAAACAGTTTCAGCACAAACGAAACGTGAATAAACAACTGAAGGTAAGTTAAAAGAAACAGTACAACTTACTGAATCCGTATCCTGTCTCATGTAATTGCTCAATCAGTGTTTCGGCCGCAGAAAGACGTCAATATAACAGCTCGTAAACAATGTCACATGACGTCACATTTACCTCAGGAAACAATATAGGCCTAGTCTTGGTGACCATGAACTCACTTGCCAGCTAGAAAATTGAACTGTAGAGAGGAGCATTATGCTGAATATGTTTACCACATACCATATTCATTATCATTTTTTACTGTTCTTCAGTGTTTTGTTTGAATAAATTAAATGTTTAGATTTCAAAAACGATTTTCAAAAAGTTTATAACTTTATAATTATAAAAACATTTACCACAGTGACAGTGGGACAGTGAAAGTTCATGACCTGGTCCTTCACGTGCTTGGTACATGATATTATGATTGTTGTAACATTTGTTTCAAACTGTCTTGAGTTGCTCAGCATGAAACAACATCTCTGTTTTCCCAATGGACACTTTCTGTCAACAGAGCTGGTAATACTTACTGTATCAGTCCACAGAAGGGAGTACCATAGACACACATCCTAACTATGACTACACAGCATTCCTATGTCATTGACTGTTACTTGTTAGCAAAACTATTGCATCCACCCTGTAATGTCTGTTTTTTGTCAGAACGATGAAGCATATTCAGCGAACTTCCAAACATTTGGAATGTAGACTAGAAAATGCAAGTTGTATATATATGGAAGTGTTGTGTTTGTATATATATATATATATATATATATATATATATATATATATATATATATGTATGTATATGGGTCATTCTATGAATTTTAGAATTTGTGAATATATAAAAATTAAAAAAAAAAATAAATAAATAAAATTCTTTCCTTTTTCCCAAAAAACCCAAACTTGACCTTACATAGCTGCCATGAAACAATCTATATTGTATAAAGTGATATATAAATAAAGGTGATCTGTGGAATATGTGCATAAAATACCATCTCTGTTTGCTACCGTCCACCATGTTACCTTTACTGGGTAGCACAGTTGACAGTTAACTTAGTTGACATTTTCAGTGTTTTTGGCCTATACTCAACATGGAAGCCTAGAACTACTGAGCATATGGTATGTTTAGAAATATATTTTCATAAACAAAACATGAGTTTTAGTTAAACTGTCTTGTTAAAATTTGCAGCAATAATACTTGTGTAACACTGTTGACAGTCAATTAATCCACTCTTGACACAGGTTTGCTAGTTTAACCAATATTAGGGGAAAGAAAGAAAGTAATTTTTAGTGTTTCATCCATGTGCTTCTAGAGGAAATATCATCATACTATGCAACTTATGCGAAAATGGGACAAACCATTTGTTTTTGAGAGTGGGTTTTCTACTGGGTAACTTAGTTGACAGTGGTTTTTCAGACACAAATAAAACATGTTATATCACAATAAACATATATTATTTTTGAAGCGTACAATGCATTGATAACTTAATCTAACTGAAGGCAAAACTATGAAATTAATTTATATTTGAGGTAATTTTCATGCTTAAATGCAGAGTAGAATGAGCAATATATTAAAAATATACTTCACAGACATGAGATGTACCCACAATTATAGAATGACCCATATATATATATATATATGTTCATGTTTCTCTGACATAGGATGAGGTAAACAATGACATGAGGTAACATGAGGTAAACAAATAAAATGTTTCTTTTTGTTTAGTAAGTTTTAATTTTAATTTAACATTTTATGTTTTTTTTTTTTTTTTTAATTATTAGCTTTTCATTAAACCCCAGTCTGGGAACCCTTTACACAATGTGATGTTTAGCAATGGAATATATTTTCTTACTCATTTGTATTTTTCTATCAATATGGTATCCCATTTAAATCAAAGTGATAAATGAGATACGTCAAAAGTAATCTAAAAGTAGTCAGATTATATTATTATGTATTGATATATAAAGAAGACCTTAAAAATAATGGTTGACGGCGACAAGGTCGACCATTTTACAATTTACTATGATTTATCATAGCGCTTACAGTCATTCTGCAATTTTAATGCTTATATTTCCACAAATATTCATTTTTCAATAATATAAAATGATAACAGGGTTGACAATGTCATACCGTCTCATGCTGAAAAAATGTAACAGTATAAAAAAGGGCATTTACTCGTCTCTGAAGAGGTAAAACACTGAAAGTTTGTGGGGGGAGAAAAAGAAGTTATTTCCAAAAGTATCCTCCTTATGAAAGGATATAAAAATAGAAAAAACTTTACTGACGTTAAAATATTTTCATTTGCATTTTTATAATAAATAAAAACATATTGACTTTTGTTCATGAGGGACACAAAATGCAGAATCACTCCTGGATTTGTACTTTTTTGCTGAAAAGCAAGACTTCATAGTCTTTATTTACTGTAAACACCCTTATTTAATTGGATGTGGATGAAAGGGAAGCTGCGAGGAACGCAGGCAGAGTTGCTTCAGTCATTCAATTTCAATAATCCCACCAATGAAACATTGATTATTCAACTTAATTCCTTGAAAATGCATCAAAGTTTTGTGTGCTGAATGATCGACATCCAGGTACACAATTATGAAGTACGGAACAGACTGTACTTCCATGCGTCACAGCTTTATTTTTGTTTGTGTCACATTAAATATGCCGTCTGCTCTGACTAGATGAGTGTCGCGTTCAGGGTAGAACATAAAGTTCTGTCGTCGTCAACAGAATTCTTCCTACAATGAATGGCAGACGGCAAACCTTCAAAGACATTTTGAAGTCTTCGCAAATTATTTTTCTCCATTGTGCTGAAAGAATCCCAAAGCAGAGGATTCTGCATTGTGTGCATAATCCAAATGTGGACATCATTATTGTTTATGGCAAGCGGGGGGAAAATTAAATCATTTTGTTGAAAGATTCCCCGCCAAGTGATGCATAACGTTTTGGCAGCGAATGCGGCAGCGCTTACTGCTGGAACGCAGCCAGAGTTTGCACAAATAACTGCATGATTACATGTAATGAATACAGTCTTATAGTCATGTTTGACCCCTGCTTATTAAATATTATCCGCTTCTCGTGCAAGTCCATCCTGTGTATTGTTTCAAGAGAAGTCGTTGAGTACGAACCTCCGGTTTGCTAGGAAAGTGTTGTCATATTTATGTACACTGTACTGATCTCGCAGCATCTTTATGCTCGTAATCTTCCTTAATGGCTTGCCACTAAAATGGCTGCATGTTTAGGACAATTAAAAAGAAGCAGACGGGGGTGTGCGATGAGCCAAAGCAGCATTTTTTGCTTTTGCGTTCCCTTTGTGCTGTTGGCAGGCGTACCCGCCGGTGAGTTTTACTTTGCCAAACAGAACTGATTAATGAGCAATACTGTAAGTGATTGAAGTCATCTGTTTATGTGCATTTGTGTGTGTATGAGACAGTTTGTGGTTGTAATCTGCTGTAAAGTATGTCAGAGATGTCATAGCACCTCTGCTGCAGGGAAAGCAAATAAACCGTGGAGGCACTTTTTTTTCGTCCCTGGAAAGCTTTTAGCCTGCGGCCTGCTTTTTCATGGAGTGATTCCAGAGAAGCAGAGAATCTAATGTGTTTTTCGGTAACATTTCCCATTAGGTGAATCATCCCTGCTGGGACTTCCTCATCTAAAAGTCCCCCATTGAGAAATAAAAGTAGTCAATTCTACATGTTATTTTCCACATTTAATTGTTTGGAAAAAAAAAAAAAAAAGTTGTTTGCCTTATTATTACACTACCATCAAATTTACAGTACCATTTTGAAAATCACGTCAGCTCATGCGCTGCTCTTATTAAGAACAAACGGGGGATACAACAGATTAAAATAAATAAATTAAATATATATGAAATGAAATAAAATAAACATGAATTTAAATGAAATAAAATAAAATAAAACATTTTGTTTATAATTATAAATATATGGACTTTAAATTTTCACTAGTGCTGCTGTTGTTAATGCAGAACAGGAAACACAACCAAGAAAATAAAATAAAATAAAATAAAATAAAATAAAATAAAATAAAATAAAATAAAATAAAATAAAATAAAATAAAATGATTTGCACTGAAACCTTTTGTTTAAAAAAAAAAATCTGAATTTCTCATTTTCACTAATGTTGCTGTCATTAACGCAAAATGAGGGAAAATGAAAAACATAACGAATAAAATAAAATAAAATAAAATAAATAATAAAATACATTTTAAATGAAATTAAATGAAAAAAGATAAAATAAAAAGATGATTTATACTAAAACATTTTAAAAAAAATCTGAATTTCTCATTTTAACTAGTGTTAACTAGTCATTAATGTAAAATGAGGGACATAAGAAATGATAAAAAATAAAATAACAAAATAAAATAATAAAATAAAATATGAGAACGAAAATGAACTGAAATAAATTAAAATACAAAATAAAACATTTTGTTTATAATTACAAATATATGAACTTTAAATTTTCACTAGTGCTGCTGTTGTCAATGCAAAACAGGGAACACAACACAAGAAATTTGAATAAAATAAAATAAAATAAATAATAAATGAAATGACCTGAAATAAAATAAAATAAATAAATATTAAATTAAATTAAATTAAATTAAAAGATGATTTATACTAAAACCTTTTGTTTAAAAAAAATCTGAATTTCTCATTTTCACTAGTGTTGCTGTCATTAATGCAAAATGAGGGACATAAGAAAGGATAAAAAATAAAAAAAACAAAATAAAATAAAATATGAAATGAAAATTAACTGAAATAAAATAAAATAAAACATTTTGTTTAGAATTACAAATATATGAACTTCAAATTTTCACTAGTGCTGCTGTTGTTAATGCAAAACATGGAACACAACACAAGAAATTAGAAAAATAAAATAAAATAAAATAATGAAATTAAATAATAATTTGTACTGATTTTCCCCTGTATTTGTATGATTTAACGTTATTTCTCACATTTAACTGTTTATTTATTTATTTATTTTTTAACCTTATTATACTGCAATCAAATTTACAGTGGGGTCCAAAATGAGACCACTGCAAAAAATCATGTCAGCTGCCCTTACTAAAATAAAAGGGGGGCACAATGAATATTAAGAAGTAAAATAATTTGAATTTGCACAGAAAACATTTTGTTAAAAATGAGAAAAATGTGGCTTTGTCTTGTTCACTAGTACTTTCAGACTTTTGGACCCCACTCTAAAACACTGTTTGTTCCTCCAGCTGCGTCGAATAGTATGTCTGGATCATTAATTGCTGTTTACAAAATGTGCAGTAATGAAAGAGAGGAGTGGAACCAGGAGGAGCAGAGCACGAAAAACAGGAGAGAAAAAAGGAAGAAACGAAAGAGACCATTTGGGACTTTAATCCAGACAGTGATGTGCCTTCTGACAGCTACAGAAGAGCAAAGGGACAGTGCAGGCTGGTGTTATCCATTAACAAGCATCTGGATCCAGTTGCTTTCCCGGCTGGGCTTCGTCTTCCTCAGGCGGTGCTCACCAAACAAACATCTCCCCTTTGATTAGAACCAAACCCACACACACACACACACACACACGCTAATTTCACGTGTGCTTGTCAGAATCTCAGGTTTAACAAAGGATATATCAGGAGTTGATGGATTAAAATGGGACTAAACTTCTGGCTACATGAGAGTAGAGTTTAACCTCAGCTGTGTGGTTGTTGGATGCTAATCGGACGTGAGGAGAGAGCTGTTAGTGTAACCTTAAGCAGGTCTGAACATGATGGATGGAGTGACAATGTAGATGTAGTATATATACGGTATATGAATAATCTTGCCCAGTCGAATGTACCTGAGCTGAATGTGCTATTAATGGAAAATTACTCAGTCATTGTATTAATTTCACACAGAGCTGCCTTTTTGACAAAGCTCCTATTTTTGATAGATGGCCGTGTGTAAACAGGTCTATTAAAGAAAATTGTTTGCCAAAGCTCCTGTTTGTCAGCAAGAGCACATTAGAAGAGTGAAACGAGATCCTTTTAAGCACGCAATGACAGTAAATGAGAGCTTGACTTGAATGAGTCATAATTTTCGCTCCAGTTTTACAAAGTGTTATCATCTAATCAAATACTGTGCCAGAGAGGGGACAAAGCGTTGCTATGTGGTTGCTAGAGTGTTCTGGGTGGTTGCCGGGGGTTGTTATGTGGTTGCTAAGGCAGATTCAATAGAGTGTAAAAGCAAAGACTATAGAATACCCAAGATGTGTCACTCATATAGTTTTGAATGGGGAAAAATGCAACGCTCATTATGGCTGCGAAGCCCCGCCTTCGGAATAAATGAGCCAATCGCTAACCGGTAGCGGTAAGTCAGAGCATTACTGCAGCTGCTTAGAAGTCCTGGTTGCTATAGAAACAGTACTTTATTTATGTTGCTTATACATTAATTTGAAGATTAAATGTGAAATTATTGCAATTTAAAAGTACTTTGTGTGATTAATCGCGATTAATTGTGATTAATTTCAGAAAAAAGAAAATGTGCGATTTAATGAGTTATTATGTCATTTGCAGGAGTTCATGGGATTGTTCTTTCCCTCACTAAATGCTTCAAGTACTTGCTCTTTTGTCTTTTTGTACAAGTTTCATTTACTTCAGATCAAAGGTTATTATGTTTGATTCACTTCATAGCTGGTTGGGTTAGATCATGGCTTATAACACTGTACTGAAGACTTTTTAAAAAAAATCCTATACTAAAAATACTTCTGGAACCATCACTGTTGAAAAATTGGGAGGACACTAATACACTCTGTGGTTTTTTAGTGTGTTGCTAGATGCTTGCTTGGGTGTTTGCTCAACGCTCAAGCCTCTTGATATCCAGGTCCCTCCTTCCAGTACAAGTCCCTGATGTTTTTTTTTTTTTTTTTTTTTAGATCTGATCACTAAACTAATAGCATACCTTTCCTCAATGTTCTGCACTATTTGAGATATCACTTGTGATGTGGTATGAACTACATGCTGAAGTTTAATACTTAGGATTATGGGTCTTGGATAATCCAGTAGTAAAAGTGACGCTTACATGAACAAACACCACTACAAATGAATGTAATCCATTACAGACTTGAGAAGGAACAATAAAGGCATAAGAGTTAAAGAGAAAACCACATGCTCTCTGTCAAGTTCACAGAATCTGAGCTGGGGAGGAGGAACAGCTGAGACAATGCCACATGTTGTCCAAACATTATGTTTCTGTGCATTTTAGAAAAAAAAAATGTTAAGATAACATTTTAACAGCTGCTCGGCACCCATCAAAACACTCCACTTGCTCACCTCCTGCAGTGGAGTGCATTGGCCACATCGCCTCCCTCAGGCGGTTGGCGGCCAATGGCAGCAGGGCGGTTTAGGGGCCGCTGTGAGTGGAGGGGAGGGCGAATGCCATAAACTGGACTCTTTCTGTGCGGCTGGACATGCAGGGCCTGAGAGAGTTGCTGATGTCCTGACCAGTCCTTGTATACAAGAACACTGTACCCACAAGCCCTTATGACCAGCGACCCTTGAGGAATTTGTGTTTCTCACACACTGACGTCCCACTTGGGACATCTCCCTACAAGCATTCCCACAGTTCCTCGGCAACTGGCTGACCAGGAGCTATAGAGGTCAGAGGGAAAGAAGAAAGATGGCTTATCTGAGCCTGCGCCTCACACCAGGGAACATTTTATGGCACTTTTAATGAAGTCGTAGCTTAGGAAAGTACAGTAGTTTCACTGGGTTCAGACCTGATATTTTGGGTGTCCTTGACAGATATTCTAATAAACACAACTATTTCAGCACTTTGATTTACAGGAACTCTGAAGCAAATTTTGCCGACTGGTCTAGCTACTCTGGTCCACTCACTGTACTGTGTGTAGTGTACGCAGTGTGTTTCACTGGAGATATGAGATCACTGTGAATGTGTGTATATATGTGTGTGTGTTTTAGCACTGTGATAGACTGTTCATCCATTGGGACGTCAAACTCTGGAGGGCTGCAGTCCTGCAGAATTTAGTTCCAACCCTGCTCCAAAACACATACTATCTAGATTTCAAATAAGCCTGAAGGACCTGATTACCTGAATCAGGTGAGTTTAATTAGGGTTGGAGCTAAACTCTGCAGTGCTGTGGCCCTTCAGGAGTTTGACATCCCTGATCCAGGGTATTTTCCTGGGAAAATGGGATAGACTGAAGCATTGTGTGACCGTACGTAGTTTGGTTTGAAGAATAAATGGATGGATGGATGTGATATCACTCACATACATCTGCCTCTTCGACAGACTGTCTCATGCAGTATTACATCTTCACATACAGTGCTCCTAAAACTATTTAAGATTTTAAGCAAGATGTCACTTAATTGTTAAGATATCAAGTTTTACATGTTCACACCAATTTTTTTTAACCAATTTACTGCATGAAAAACACACTAGAACTGTTTGTGGTGCAAACAAGCCAAGTAGCCGAGTAAAAAAGAAGCATTTATTTATTGCCATATTTTTTTGCATGACATTTATGAATAAATCGCTGTTATTTAAACCTTTATTTTTAATAAATGTTTCACATCCAATCCACACTTATTAAACATTTAATTAAAACATAATCTTTAGTAAATGTATTTTATTTAAATAAATTTCAGTTAACTAAATTACATAATTTTTATTTAAACTTTTATTTTAGCTACATGTATTGAGTAAATAATTACTTATTTAATAAACATTAAATGACTAAACATTTCATATTTAATTAAATTGAATGTAATATCTACAGTTTTTGTTATTTAATTTTTGCATTAACTATAAATAGGTACATTTTTTGTTTTATTTTAGAACAACATATCAAACATTAAAGTTAAGATTAAGAAAAGCGTACTGTATATTTACAGTTTCATTTGTGCAAAGCATATAAGATAAAATTTCAAAAAGAGAGATTTCAGATTTTCCAACTGCAGTTTTTTGTACTGTTTTTCAAACCATGTCAGTTTATTGACTTATTTCCCTTTTAAAATGTGTGATATTCTTTTTTTTTTTTTTTTTTAATGACCAGTTAAATTTCTGGAACTTACGTGTTAAATTTTTGCACGTTAAAAAATATGACCTGTGTGTTAATCACACTGAAACTTTTATCCGTCCTAAAAAAACAAATTGAGATTAGGTTAAATTTTCTGCATTTTCTGCATCCGAAGCAAGCATTTTAAGAGGTGTTTTGAGAATTCTGAGCTACTGTGATGTTCTGTGCGAATTTTGACGAATATGAAAAAACTCAGTGTTCAAGGACCTTTAGTTGCATCAGACCTGTATAAACCAGGTATGTAAACCTGGGGCGGTTAGGTAGGGATTTGCCCGAATAGTAAATCCATATTTGGAGAGGCACGAAAAATTAATACTAAAGCAGTGCACTGTAAAAAAATAAAAAACACAATTTGTTGAGTCAGCTTAAAATAATTACAACTAAAAAATAATAACAACTAAAATAATAACAACTAAAATAAGCTTATTCAACTTGAAATGTTAAGTTGTACTAAGTAACAACTTAGATATTTGTGTTTGCTAAACTTAACAGATGGGTAAGTAACCCAGCTGCCTTAAAATTTTAAGTTGATTCAACTCAAATATCTAAGTTGTCACTTAGTATAATTTAACATTTCAAGTTGAATAATTTTTTTTTGAGTTGACTGAACTTAAAATTTTAAGGCAGCCATGTTACAAATTATTTGAAGTTGACTCAACAAATAGTTTTTTACAGTGTGGTCTCAAACTCAGTTCCTGGAGGGCCACAACTCTGCAGAGTTTAGCTCCAACCAGCTCCAACTCACACCTGCTTAATAGTTTTTAGTAATCTTGAAAACCTTGATTAGTTGGATCAGGTGTGTTTAATTAGGGTTGGAGCAAAACTGTGCAGAGCTGTGGCCCTACATGAATTGAGTTTGAACTGCACTAAAGGAACATGGTTAGCTGCTTGCTTTTGGTAGCCTGTTATGTTACAGTACATAAAATTTCACTTACCACATAAACAGAGTAAGGAGAGAAGACTGGTAGGACCAGGGTGAATGATTTGCAGATCCTGAGCACCACTGACAAACATCTAATCTTGTAAGTTGTGTGGTAAGTACTGCTGCTCCGTAGTATACAAATGTGTGATCACGAATTTCAAAAGTTAAAGTAAAAAACGAGTGAGCGGTCAATAGCGATTTCAATGCCTGCATATTAATATTCCGTAGTACGTGTAATTTCCTTTCCGAACACAGTATTCGGGCACATCCCTACTGTTCAGAAACTGAACAATATTATAAAAACAGTACTGTATTGTGTATTGTAGTTCACAACAGTTCAGATAAAAATTTCAAGGCCATTATGCAGAAAATCAGCACCATTTGAACATATCCACGCTTGGTTATTTCACTGCTCCCAGTGCTTCACTTAACAGTATAGGAATTCAGTTATCATATGTTCAATAGCACAAGGCCAAGTCTGATAATCGGTGTAAATGATTGAACCGAGGTGCGATCTATGAACTAGCACCACTGTGCCCTGGAGCAATACAATAAGCCTTCGTTTGCTCAGGAGAGACTATCTCTGTAATGAGTAGACTATCATACGCTCAATATAAAAGCATCAGCAAATTTGAAATCAATCATCCATATTGTTCTGGAAAGAATGCCCTTGGTTTATTTATCTGTGATAAAGGTCCACAGTACTTGTTAGCGACAAGTACCTGCAAGCACTGCTATAGTGTTGGTTCCTACAGCTTGATTTTATTAATCTAAATGTGCCAAGTTGTGCATTGCGCACTGAGAAGTGGTGGAGCTCCATTGACCTTCACATGAACCAGGAGACAGCATCTATGGCAACTGGGGTCATTCTTTTTCTTGCTCTGCTGGTGGTCATGGCTACCATGGTCTTTGTTACTTCACTGCTCATGAAAGACATCAATGGGAAGGAGCTGTGGACACTTTGGCTCGACGACTGACCACTTGACAGGCAAATGCCTGCCTTTGGGGAGTCATGATAGGAAATGAAGTATAGATTACTGCAGTGCGGTGTCACTGGATTCTGGGGGGCACTTCTGTATTAGTTAAGCCTCTGATGGTATTAGTGCATGGCAGGAGAGCGAACAGACGGAGGGGGGCACACATAAGCAAACACAAGTGCGGTGGTCCTTCACATTCAATTAAACCTTGTGCTGAGTAAGCCTGCGCTGCTCTTTGCTTACCCTTGTCTTACTTTAGATCGAAAACCTACGGAAGAGGAACTAACTGCATATAGGAGTCTTTAAATTAGAAAAGACAAGTTCAAAAATATGTCCTGAAATCTTTTATAACTCATTCTTCTTGATGCATTACTATGGTTTGAGTTATGCTACATTAACTGATGTTGAAGGAACATTTTGTTTAAACACAACTTGAAGGACATCATAAAAAAACATGATATAGGTCCTTATGACTTGTGTACTATATAGGGGTTTTCGCACAGGAAGAACCTTTTTTATAGTTCCTAGAACTATTGGCGGAAGTACCTGCTTTTTAGCGTGTTCACACCACGGGAACTAGAGAACCACTTTGACCTTCGGGCCACTTTGCTGGTTGCATGCTTGTTTGAGCTGGTTTAAGCTGATCATATGCTGGTCCTAAGCTGGTCCTGAGCAGGAGCTAGTTGCGTAGGACCGGCACATAACCAGCTAAGAACCAGTTTAAACCAGCTCATGACCAGCTAAGGAACAGCTTAAACCAGCTCAAACCAGCAGCCATGCTTCACAACATACCTAACCAGCACATGCAGTTTTTTTCAACAGAGGTGTGTTGTGGATTTCATGATAACGGAGATGGAATGTAAATGCACATGATCAAAAGAGCATGAAAATCTGACGAAATCACCTATGACAACTTGCAGTGTTACATATCAAGGCTGAAAAAAGAACGCAACACTACGTTCTTTTTACAGATAAATGCCGTTATCGCTGTTTTCCATGTTTGTGGAGTAAATATTTTTACATGGCTTTTTAAAAAATGACAGATAGCTGGTGTTTCTTATGCATTAAGGCTATGTTTGCACTAGTGTTTTTTCATTTTAAAATGCACAACTTTTGCTGTGTTTACACCTGTCGTTTATACTACACCAGCGTTTTTGACTCTTGAAAACTGAGACTTCTGAAAACGCTGCTGACCCTGTATGAGTTTGAAAACTCCAGCGTTGCATTTCAGTGTAAACGGACCAAAACAGAGACTTTTGAGAATGATGGCGTGGCTGCCCACATTCGCTCTGCATATCCTTGACAACCGTGTAAACAATAACATCATGCTCATTGTTGTACCCATAGATATATATATAGGTAGATTCCCCATTTGACCGCTCCAAGCACGTTGACGCATCTGCCATTTAAATAATAAGGCATCTACCTATACATATCTATGGTTGTACCGGCATGAATGATCTTGTGGCATACGTTTTCGGTTGTGTAGTGTGGATGGAGATTGTTTTGGAAATGCAGTAAAAACACCGGTGTAGACGAGGATCATTTTCATTTTAAAATGTTGTTTAAAAATTAAAAAAATGCACTAGTGTAAACAGGGCCTAAAACCATTCCTAGTTCCTGCAGTGTGAAAACACCAAAAAGCGAGTACTTCCGGCAGTAGTACTTGGAACTTGGAAAAGGTTCCTCTGGTGCAAAAGCCCCTATGGAAAACAACGATAACGGCATTTAGCTACCTGTTGTCTGCAGCGTTGCGTTCTTTTCTCAGCCTTGATGATATGAAACACTGCAAGTTGTCATAGGAGATTTAGTCAGATTTCCATGCTCTTTTAGTCGTGTAAATTGTGCATTTACATTCCATGTCCGTTATCACAAAACCCAGGACACACAACAAAAACAGCTCCAATCATGGCGGCCTTATTCACTGGTTGTTGACGTGTGTAAATGCTGCGAATAAAGACATTGATGGCCACTTCAGAGTTCCTGTTGCCGGTGCGAATGCAAACAGGAAAATGGCCAGGAAAAAGGGAGAAACAGGTTCTTCTAAGAACCACCATGCGGGATAGAATTCTTAGAACTACAAGTGCAAAAGTCACGTATGATTCAGCCTTCTCTGGATCAACTGATTCATTCGAAAGATCAGACTCAGAAGAACACTTTGCTCTTGAATAAAATTCTAATGAACACTGTTGTAGTACTTGAGACTGGACTCGGCCTTAAGTCCATCTTAAGTCTGAGACCAAGACCACATTTTCAGGGTTAGCACACAAGTTGAATGGACTACTTTATACTGCTTTTGCGTCATTTTGTTTTTGAAGTCTGAAAACCTCATTCATTATTTCTGCACATAAATCTTTGTGTTCCATAGAAGAAAGAAAGTCATAATAGCTTGGAAAGACATAAGGGTAAATAAATTATGGCAGAATTTTCATTTTTGGGTGAACTAACTCTTCAATAGGAGGTTAATAGGAAAGTTCTGGTCCACTTGCTGTCATTTGAGTCCGAGTGTGTGAGGTTTGCCCATTGGAGCATTGATGTGCGTGTGAGGAGACTGCAGAAGAAGGAGGCAGAATGTCTCAGTATGCAGAGCTGTAGGCATAAACAGAGGGTTGATGTGGCCCAGCCTCACCACAATAATGGGTACTCTGCAGTTCCCCCTCTGCTCCACCCAGCAGAACAAACATCCACCGCATTAGAGCGCTCCCAAAATGAACATCTCAGGCTTCAGAAAATGCTCCCAGAGTGGGTTAACGTCACTCCCCGACTGTCCCCCTTCTTGTGTCGGGAAGGCTTTTCTGCTTTTATCCACACACAAAATTGCAAGCGGAGCCCAAATTTGGCTGAGGGCAGGAAAAACAAATGAGTCCGCCAATCTGATGTTATTCGATTGCACTGAAGGAAGTGAGCCAACCTCAGCTAATTAATTGCACAAGCTAAGGCTCCTGAGACCTTGAAACGTATGGACTGTTTGGCTCCTCTCTACAATGCTGGCTTAAAGCCATTCTGTTTCAGAAAACAATATCAACGGCAGAAACACAAGGACAAGGGGAAAAAAATCATATTAGGCTCATGTGATTCCCTGCCAGTGTATTAATGGACTCAACTGTTCCAGAAATTTGTCTTCTAGCATTATGGTCGCTAACAGGTCTTCATATACTGCATGTAAACCCCTTCCAGTGAGGCCACATATAGAAATGTCCTGAGCTCAATGCATACAATGTATCGTTTATATTCAGGATCGACTTTTTTCCACTTCCAAGCCCTGAAGTACTGCACGGGTGTCAGCTGCTCTTTCATTTTCATCATGCATTCTATAGAATACTGTTTATGAATAGATGTTACTGTGACACACAGTGTTTAATGGCTGTTTATGCTCCATACATTAGTCCTGGGGTGTTTAATCTCTAAAGTTCCTTCCCAACAAAGGTCCCAACAAAATGGTTTCACATATTGGTTCTTCTAGCCTTTCATCAGTACTGAGAGCAGAGGCTTCACATCCAAAAAATTAGCCACCTATTTTAATACTATTTTGGATATATGGGTATGACGACCTGATTTGTTATTGACAAAATACATTTGCCAGTTTTGCTTGTTATAATGGATTGCAGGTAAATATCCACCTCATCCAGCACTCTTTTTGTTTTTGTTTGAAAGGGTCATTCGTTTGTGAATCTGGCATTGCTAGCTCTGATTTTAAATGACTGAAATATTATCAGGGAAAATTATTCTCAGATTGGTATACAGTAAATTTCATTGACAGACAAGGATTTATCAGTAATATTTTACAGGGGCACAGCAGTAATCTACTGGGGCTCATTCCCCAGTAAAATGTCTATCAACGCCCTTGGTTTCACAAGCCTGAATGATGAATTGCCATGAAATAAAATGAGCGATGTGGAAAACTCAGTTTCAGAACAGCTTTCAAGTTGGCAGTGATAATACGAAAAAATAAATCCTAGTCAAAACAGTAAATTAGCATTTGCCCAGTTGCAAATAATCACATTGTGGCTTTGTGGATAGCACTGTTGCATCACAACAAGAAATTCCCTAGTTTAAGTCCCAGCTGAGCTTTTCTGTGTGGAGTTTACATGTTCTCCACATGTTGGCATGGGTTTATTTCACTCGCCCCCTGAATTCAAAGACATGCAGGACAAGTGGACACAATAGGTGTGTTCAAATTCATGCAGTGCTGCGCAGACCGATCCACCGCTGACTTGAAGCAGTGCACACCGGTTAGAAACTGTGTTCAACTTGAGATTAATTAACTAGTTGTTTAGTCGTCTTTAATGCTCTGCCATGACGCTTTAAGCTCGAGGTTGATTAGTCGCTGGTCCTATAGAGGGCACAACAGGATAAAACATCTCTCATTTATGCTCTGTTTCCAAACAGCTAAAATGACAAATAAATGCATACTCCAAAAGTGCTCCACAAGATGTGCGATTATACCATTTGGATGCTTGAAATATAATGGGAGAATGCCTGTTTCAAAAACCTTATTGTACAGGTAAATTAATCATTGTTCTAATCTAATGCGTTGCTGTATTGTAATGTGCACACATAGGCTACAGACAGTAGCTCCAGCATCAGTCGCTCATGGGCGTCTTGAGATCAGGGGAGTGAGGTTAACTGCGCAGCACCTACTACTGACCTCCGTTACACTCACCCCCTAAACCTCATCCATCTGGGTCACGGCACCAATGTAACCCCTCCGGGTCTTACTCACACCCGCCCCGAGTGGGACTCAAACCTGGGTCTCTGGCATGAGAGACGGGCACACTAACAAGGAGGCTAAAGACTGCAGCCTCTAGTGTCAGTCGCCAATGCACCTCTCGAGATCAGGGGAGTGAGGTTTACCTGCACAGCAACTACCACTGGCCTCCATTACACTCACCCACTAAATCTCACTCCCATCCGAGTCACGGCACCAATGCATCCCCTCCGGGTCCTACTTACACCCGCTCCCATCTCATGTTCTCCCTCAACTTCAAAATCGTCCTGTATCTCTGTTTTACCTTTTTTGTTAAGGGTGTTTGATCTTTGCATGTTCACTTTGCAAAGACTGGGTCGGAACATCTGCAGCGATGTAGGATGATTTTGAAATGATTTTTGAAGTTGAGGGAGAAAATACGATTGGAGTTTTTTGACATACCCTAACTGTCTTGAGACAGAATACACAGAGTTCAGGAAGAGAAAGGTAAAATGAGTCTTTGAGATTAAGAAGTATTTAAATTGTATTTTTTTATTGAAAATAACCGTTCATTTCGCTAGATAAGACCCTTCTTCCTTGGCTGGAATCATTTACAAATGCATTTGGGATCATTTGAAGCCGCATTTAAACTGCCTTTTGGTTCAAAATTCAAAAGTTCAAAATCGGGGCACCATATCAGTCCATTATATGAAGAAAAATGCAGAAATGTTTTCCTCAAAAAACATAATTTCTTAGGACTGATGAAAGAAAGACATGAACATCTTGGACGACAAAGTGGTGAGTACATTATATGTGAATCAACGGCAGTCATAGTGCGCCAGAATGCCCACCACACACCAGCTTATTGGTGGAGAGAAGACAATCTGTATATGGGGATTGTTAGGAGGCCATGATGGTCAGAAGCCATTGGGCAAATTTGGCCAGGATGCCAAGGTCACACCTCTTTTCGACATCCTGGGATTTTTTATGACCACAGAGAGTCAGGACCTTGGGTTATTCGCTATATAGTTTCCCCATCACTATACTGGGGCGCTACGACCCCATAGTCTGAGTCCTGCCTATAGTCTGAGACAGCTTCCTTGTGACCCTACAAAAGTGGTATGGAAAATGGGTGGTTGGATTTTAGAATCTGGACAGATGTAGATGATGATTTACAGTACTTCAGTTTAGGTTCAAACGGTATATCATGGTATGGACAAAATGCTATATTTATGTTCATTTACACTAAAATATCTTGGGTGTGTATCTGGGCTGCTGAACTGGCTTCCTTTGCATTAGTCGCATTAAAGAAACTCTGTGTTGCTTAACGATTTGGCCTCCTAACACGGCACAGTTAGAATAACAGCCTGCCTTCCTTCTTAATTTTGCACACTCACTGTACTTTGCTTTCTTTTCAGCTGAGATAACAAGAGTGACTCTGCACTTTCAGAAGTCCTCTGAGGCGAGAGGGACAGGGACAGTGGAAGGGGTTGAGCGAAGCCCCCATTGCCGGTCCAGCTGCATTCCTCAGAGGCGAGCTGTCCAATATCATTTCTGCTCCTTTTGACAGGAGCTCTGGCAACCACAAAGGAGTCGCTGTGCCAGTCTATCCTCACCCCAGCTCTCCCAACCTTCCTTTCTGAAATGCTTAATTACCCCGACGCCACTTCCAATCTGTAGCCCACCTGTGGCCTTCTGCCAAAGGGCCTTTCAACAGGTGCCTCTGTTCAGCTTTTATCTGTGGGAATCTAATTATGTGCTCTCGAACAAAGCAAAAGATTTTACACAACTTTTTGTGTAGAAGAGTTTTCCAGGAACTTTCCTTTCGTTTATTGGTTTGGCTTTCATGGGAGAGTCCGATTCTTTCATTGCTGTAGATTTGGTGAGCTGTGCAAAAGGTTTTGTTTTAAGAGTGGATCAGTTTTCTGTGCCTTTGATGGCATTTGCTTTGACTTGCTGGAAGTCTGGAAGTTCCCCGTGAGAGGATTTCGGCTTCCAGACAACATGTTTTAACATGAGGGTAGTAACATAAACCCTGTGGTTAATGACAGCCCAGCGAGCATAAATCTCAAATGGAAACATATCCCTTCTGATATCATTACTAATCCTGAAGTGCGGGCTGCTCAGGTGAAGCAGAGGGACGTGCAGGTGTAACTCTGCGGCGGGGCTATGGGGAGTTGGCCTGCTATTGATGAAACTCTTTACTGCTACATTTCTGTGGGAGGATTAAGGCTGTGTGAGAACAGATAAGGGACGTGAGATCAGAGCGCTGTTAAACGTACCTGACAGAGCCAGATCCAAACTGAGACCCACCCCTGAACACAGCCCTCTCCTAGTATTCCTCAGACACTCTCCACACACCCAAAGAATGACTACAGGAGTTTTAGGGCCTTGTCTTGCTTTTAAAAACAAGACAAACTCTCATTTATAGAGGTGAAGTGTGTAATTTCTAAGTTACTAGCATAACAAAATGCAACTGCAAAAACAATCCTGCTCCTGGAGGGCCACTGTCCTGTAGAGTTTAGCTCCAACCCCAATTAAACACACCTCAACCAGTTAATCAAGATCTTACTAGGCATACTAGAAACTTCCAAGCAGGTGTGTTGAGGAAAGTTGGAGCTAAACTCTGCGGGAGACCAGTCCTTCAGGAACGAGTTTGGACACCCTTTCAGTTTGGAATAGCATACTACTTTTGCTTACTATTCAAAATAGGCTGTATACAGCATACACTGTAAAAAACTATTTGTTGAGTCAGCTTAAAATAATTTGTTACCCTGCTGCCTTAAAATTTTAAGTTCAGTCAACTAAAATAAGTTTATTCAACTTGAAATGTTAAGTTGTACTAAGTAACAACTTAGATATTTGTGTTTGCTAAACTTAACAGATGGGTAAGTAACCCAGCTGCCTTAAAATTTGAAGCTGATTCAACTCAAATATCTAAGTTGTCACTTAGTATAATTTAACATTTCAAGTTGAATAAACTTTTTTTGAGTTGACTATACTTTTAAGGCAGCCAGGTTACAAATTATTTGAAGTTGACTCAACAAATAGTTTTTTAGTGTATGCTAGCCTATTTTGGATTTTGAATAGTAAGCAAAACAGAATTTGAACACAGTAGTATATCAGAATTCACAGTGTTCATAAAACAGTATGAGTACAAAAAGTACACAAATGACTTACTACTTCCGGCTAAATTCTGAAGAAGCCATCTGGGGTGCGTTTCCCAAAAGCATCATTACCTAATTATGGTTGCAAGTTCCACTGAACTCTATTAATAATGACGTAATGGAGCTTTTGGGAGACCCCTAATGAATACTTAAGGCTAAGGAGAGGATTTGTAAATGGCAGTAAAGTGAAACTGATGCTGGTAAGTCACATGACAATGAGAAAATTATGACTGTAGTACAGCCAATTCAAATACATAGTAAACACATTAATGCTATATAGGACATACTTTTAACTGTCAAAGAGTACTTATGCAAAAGGAGTATGAGATTTTGGATTAAGCCGATGTTTGTTAGCACCAAAGTTTCGCTTTTCTGTGAAGTTAGATGTGGTATGCTAAGAGTAATATGCTTGTATGCTATTGTTAGCATGATTCATTTCTTCTGAGATCAACCTACGCTACCAGTCAAAAGTTTCTGAACAGTAAGATTTTTAATGTTTATTAAAGAAGTCTCTTCTGCTCACCAAGCCTGCATCCAAAGTAGAGCAAAAACAACAAAAATTTGAAATATTTAAAATTGTTTTCTATTTGAATATATTTTAAAATATAATTTATTCCTGTGATTTCAAAGCTGAATTTTCAGCATCATTACTCCAGTCTTCAGTGTCACATGATCCTTCAGTAATCATATGCTGATTTGCTGTTCAAGAAACATTGTTATTTTTAAGTTGTTATTGATTTTTTTTGTTATAATTTAAGTATTTATCTGAAATAAAAAGCTTTTGTAACATACACTATACCATTCAATAGCTTGGAATCAGTATTTATTTTATTTATTTTTTATTTTTTTGGTAAAGAAATTAATACTTTTATTTAGCAAGGATGTTTTAAATTGATTAAAAGTGATGATAAAGACATTTATCATATTACAAAAAAAAATTCTGTTTTATAAATGCTGTTCTTCTGAACTTTGTTTATCAAAGAAACCTGAAAAAATTCCACTCAGCTGTTTTCAAAATAATATTAATAATAAATGTTGTTTTGAGCAGCAAATCAGCATGTTAGAATGATTTCTGAAGGATCAGGTGACTGGAGTAATGATGCTAAAATTTCAGCTTTGAAATCACAGGAATAAATAACATTTTAAAATATATTCAAATAGAAAAATAGTAAACAGTAAAATATTTCAAAATTTTACAGCTTTCGCTGTACTTTGGATCAAATAAATGCAGGCCTGGTGAGCAGAAGAGAAAAAAAATCTTACCATTCAGAAACTTTTGACTTTCTAGTTGTCTTTGCATATTAAATTTTCACTTCTAACTCAGTTTGTAGTTAAGAATTAAAAACAGTCATGCACGTAGACTAGCAAACAAGTGTTCTGGAGGGTTTAAAAAAGAAATATAAAGCTTTTTTTCTGTTAAGGAGCTTACATTGAGTGTATTTGAGCCGCTACGTTGGCTAAACCATCCTTTTAGAGAGAACTACTTTTCTAAGTGGATGAACTTCTGGTTAGGCACTACATAATGTAATATTAATGGAGTTTGCTCGATCCAAACAGCGCTTTGTGGATTCAATCACTCTTTTATGCTAATACATTCTAAAACTAATCTTTAAGTGTTACGATTTCGAAACAGTGTGGAAAAATGTTTGCCTAACAGTTGCGTAACATTTATTCCATTAATGTGTTTTCATTAATGTTTTCTGAAGCTTTCTGTGCTAATCATTTGCATCTCCAGCAATAGCTTAAGTTGTTGGCTATTCAACCCAGAATAGTCCTTTAAGGCAACTTTCTAAATGAGTCGAAGCAAAACAAAAAAAGCGCTGATAACCAAAATGTGGAAGTTTAGAGAATTAACTCATGTTTGCGAAAACGCAGTACTGCATGTCCTCTGAATAATTCAGGACGTTCAGCAGGGCGTGGGCGTTCATATCAGCACATTCCATCTTATCAAACATGCTCTCGTTCTGTGCCCCTCATCAGTCATTCAATGTAATATTTATAAAGGATTGACAGTGGGTCCGCACTTCTCTCCTCATCTACTCTCTGTTCTTCATTAGCCAGCCCCCATGATTCGGGACGGTTCCCCATCAAGCTGTTACTCTGAGGCAGGCGTCCCAAGCGCCATGTGGCCCTCACACATGCACTCCGAAGAGGGCCTCGCTCCCCCACGGAGACATCCACATCCAGGACGAATGCTAAGGGGGGGTTACAATGGGCTGTTGCATCTGTCTCTTTTAACAACATTACATCCAGGAAGTTCAGGATGGATGAGGACCATGTGTGAGGAGATGTCCATCACGTCTAACACGTGTGACAAGTGGAATGGAAATGCAATTAGCCCTCCCCCCACCACCACCCCCAGACATGGCTAGGCCTGTTATGTGTTAATAATGTGATGTAATGGCCACAAGGATAAAACAGTTCCTGTTCGTGACATTAAGGGATCTCATCTATATCCTCCCAGAACATCTGAGTGAACATGCAAGTGAACAAGTGCTTTAGGGGAATGAGTGAGTCAGCGAGCAAGCGAGAACGTGAGTCCGTTGCTCTTTCCCAAATCTTAGCTGGCTGCCTATCTATTCTAATATAGATCTTGCTGTTGTATGTGCTTCAATATTGAAGCGAGTCTCCTATGCAGAGTGCTGTATCTGCCCATATAGAGTGTTCCAAATCACTGACCTGTGAGGTTCCATTACAGATGCTGTTTTAGAAGACAGCTGACTATGTAGGCAGTATAGGCAGTGAAGTGGTTTATTTGGAACAGGGACCAGTCTGTTGGGTCCAATCAGGCCCACACACCAGGTATAATAGTCCACAGAGCCTGACCATCAGCAGGAGCCACTTAGAGCTTAACAGCCCATGGCTAGCTTTACGAGACACTAGCAGGACACAAACATGTGGGAGGAGGCTGAAAGTGGACCTTTCAGGTCAGTTTCCAGTACACGTTGATTTCCGAGCACAACTCAGTGGAGCCATGCCAGTCAGAAGGTATTAAAAGAAAGAAATCTTGACAAATGTCATTCGAATGCACATAATGTGTGAAATACCTGATAATCCTATTATGATAAGCAATGCATAATTTAAAATACATCATAAAATATATAATTTAATTATAATAAACTATTCTACAACTATATGAACTACACTACCAGTCAATAGTTTTTGAACAGTAAGATTTTAATGTCTTTTTAAAGAACTCTCTTCTGCTCACCAAGCCTGCATTTATTTGATCCAAAATACAGCAAAAGCAGTAAAATTTTGAAATATTTGTACTATTTAAAATAAATGATTTCTATTTAAATATATTTTCAAATATTATTTATTCCTGTGATTTTAAAGTTGAATTTGTCATGAATCCAGTGTCACATGATCCTTCAGAAATCATTCTGAAATGCTGATTATTATAAAAACAGTTGAGTACATTTTCCAGGATTCTTTGATGAATAGAAAGACCCAAAGATCAGCATTTATCTGAAATGAAAAGCTTTTGTAACATAATACACTACACCATTCAGAAGCTTGGAGTCAGTATTTTGGGGGTAAATTAATACTTTAATTAATCAAGGATGATTTAAATTGACCAAAAGTGATGATAAAGACATTTATAATGTTTTAAAGGTTTATATTTCAGATAAAGACTGCTCTTCTATTCATAAAAAAAAAAAAAAAATCTACTTAACTGTTTTCAACATACATACTACTACTACTAAATGTTTTTTGAGCAGTAAATCAGAATATTAGAATGATTTCTGAAGGATCATGTAACTGGAGTATAATAAATTATAATTTTAAAATATATTCAAATAGAAAACAGTTAATTTTACATAGTAAAAACATTCCAAAATTGTAATGCTTTTGCTGAACTTTGGATCAAATGAATGCAGGCTTGGTGAGCAGAAGAGAAACAAACATTAAAAATCTTACTGTTCAAAAACTTTTAACTGGTAGTATACACTTTCGGGTTAAATATGACTCAGATGTGACATTTAACAAGCTTTCTGAGGTTTGCTCACAACAAATTAATGAAATGCATTTAATAGCTCTTCTCAGTGTTTAGTATACACATGCATAAAGGTTTCAAAGCTGTATTAAAACACAACATTTAATTTTAGTAGTCTAATGATACATTGTAAACAATACAAGGCGGTGTTGACATGCTAGTTTTGAACTATGACTGTTAAATTATAAGTATAATAACTATATATAATAACTGGAGTTAATAAGTAGGTGTCTGTGTGCTTTAATGGTGTGCTCATAATGATGATGCTTCAGCACAACACAGATTAGCTTCCCACCTCTTTCAGTAGGCGTTTTGCTCTTTTGCCTTTTGTGATACTGTTATCTGTCCTTAAAAGAGCTCTCAGGTTATTAGTAATGATGCAGGTTTTTACAATAACGGACTATTTTCTACAATTAAATGACCCATCTCACCTCTTAATTCGCCATCTTGCGTCCGGTCAAGGAACTGAAGACGGTAATACTGAGATCTGTGGGGACACCTGGTGGTGACTTCTTCCTTGTGAGTGTTGTACTGCAGTGTGTTCACACATTTTAATACAACTTAATCTAATATTTGTAACGTTGCTACCTTATTTTTAACGTTAGAGCTGGCGCGGCCGTTTGTAACTAGCAGAGCTTCCGGTTTCATTTAGCCTACCTTCCAGCTATTTTACAAAAACAGTCTGTTATGCTGCAAACTATAGTATTTGTTATCATGTTATTTTTATTATCACCATAAACACACTGGTTTGTATCTCAAATAGTCTTACTATTTAGCCTACTGCACTCATTATTCTTTTAATTATTTACCTAGGTTAATGAATCGGAAGTCTCGGACATTCACAGAAGTAGCTTACTTCCGCGTTGAAAAATAAGGTCGATAAATTCATATTATACTACGACTCGATGTCTTTAGGCGTTCACATTGCAAAACTGTGCTTTACCGTATAACCAAACCCACCTAGACATCTATTGCAAGAAATATATAACAAAAAAGGTTGTAAAACTGCTGCTGTTAAATTTTACCGTAACTGTTATACATTTTATTTACTTAGAAATAACTGTAATAACACCTGGAATAAGTACCTGGAATAACCACAGAACTCCTGAGGCTCAGTTGCAGTGTGGGTTTGAAAGCATGCAGTGATAATGAGGCTGAAGATGTCTCTGCTGGTGGGAGATGAGATGCTGAAGGCCACCACAACACCATCTGCACAAAAACTGTCAAAAAAAAAAACCCCATAATGATCACATGGTGACCCCGTTCAACATGTTTTTCAGCAGGAACACATCTCCTTCTAATCGTTATCATCTCTTTATTGAATTCATAGTGCACGCAGCCACACACGTGCATGCACACACACACACCATATACACCATTACTGGAGTCACAAAGGAGACAGAGAGTTGCTGACAGGATCACATTCTTGAGCATGTTTCAAGTGGAGCAGTAATATCAGTGTTGCTGGGTGCTGCGGTATGTTTCAACAGGCTTTGGCCTTCATTTGTTTGCGAGTGGCTCATTTCTGGTGGTTTTCACTCAACGGGAGGTGAATAGCACATGAGAAGTGTGAAGGTCAGAAGAAGAGAGATGCTGGTGAGGAAAAGTAACAGGCTGAAGTTATAATAGCTGAACAGGAAGTGGCCTGCTGAGAGCTATTGGTAATGTACAGATGGGAAGGAACATGACAGAAGAGTTCATAAATCCAATAAACCCCCCCCCCCACATACTGTACCTTCTTCAGCCGCAAAAGTAGCCAGACATTCAAAAAGTGGTGGTGAAAAGCTTTTGCGATGTGGAAAAAGTCCTATTTGTTTTACCCTAGTCATTTACTGGCAATAAAAACAAGTCATTTGGCAGAGAAAATACAAGAGAAGAGAACCATCTGAACATTAAACCCGTAAATTGATAAAACCACTTGGCATAAACGAATACATTCTTTAGGAAAGACAACATCTTACAGAAATGCTACGATAAAATCTTAACACATTCCAGTGTGATTCAAGGACAAATACTGAACATTCACAGTTTAAGATAAAGGACTTTTCTGAAAGTATTTTCCTTGATAAGAGCAAACAGTGAACACTTTCGATCAATAATAAGGTAAACGTTATCATATCGGCACTGCTGTATGATTTCATGAAAAAGTCATCAACGTCCTGTTGCCTTTCATGCTACACGTAGGCCACGTACACACTACGAAGTTTTGGGAGTGACGACTGCATTTAAATGCGGCAGTGATTCATACAGGAGTCACTTTTGCGATGGTTGACATGGTGATAACCATAGCAACTGTTTGGCTGTAAAAAAAAATGCTAACATTCTCCATCTCAAATTTTCTGGGGAAATATTAAAGGCTAGTTGTAAATGACATTTTATTTATGGGCTTGGTGCAAAGATAAACTTGAGGAGCTGTATGAAACTATCTTGCAGGCTGGTAGCTTGAGACACGTAGTTTAGTGTTAGCTATTTTTGAAGAAATTTTAGCATCTTTAGGCATATGCTACCATTCAAAAGGCTGAGGTCAGTAAGATTTTTTAAATTAATTAGCACTTTTATCTAGCAAGGATGCATTAAACTGATCGGAAGTGACAGTAAGACATTTATGATGTTTTTTTTGTTTTGTTTTGATTTGTTTTTTCTACAAAAATGTTAAGCAGAACAATGGTTTTCAATATTTGTAATAATAATACATGTGACCCTGGACCACAAAACCAGTCTTAACCAGCACGGGTATATTTGTAACAATAGCAAACAATACACTGTATGGGTCAAAATTTTCGATTTTTCTTTTATGCCAAAAATCATTAGGATATTAAGTTAAGATTATGTTCCATGAAGATATTTTGTAAATTTCCTACCATAAATATATCAAAACTTAATTTTTGATTAGTAATATGCATTGCTGAGGCTAACTTTAAAGGCGATTTTCTCAATATTAATTACAAATAGTTGTATCTCAGCCAAGTATTGTCATATCATAACAAACCATACATCAGTGGAAAGCTTATTTATGATGTGAAATCTAAAAATTAATTGAAATATTAAAAAAAACTGACCCTTATGACTGGTTTTGTGTAAATGTTCACAAATGTTCCTCAAACAGAAAATAAGCAAATTACAATGATTTCTGATGGATAGTGTGACACTGAAGACTGAAAATTCAACTTTACCATCACAGGAATAAATTACACTTTATAATAAATAGAAAATACATTTTAAATTATTTTAAATTAAATAAATAAATATTGCCTCGGTGAGCATAAGAGAATTATGACAAAAACATTATTTATTTGTATGTAACTAAATAAATAAATAAATCTTACCGACCCCAAATTTTTGAATGTATGCTAGTAAGTGTAAACTTGAGGGAAAAAAAAAATTAAACGGAAAAAAGCAACAAAATATTCCATATACTATTCCTAAAACATACAAAAAAAAAAAAAAAAAAGTTAAGGAATTGACAGTTTCTTGCAAGTTTTTTAAAAATATATAAATATATTACCCCTTAATAACTTTAAGATTAGATATATTCTTTTGAAAAGATATTTTGACTTGAAAATAAGCCAAAAACACTGATTAAGAAAAGGATTTTTTTTTTTTTACTATTTATCTGCAGTGTGTACATGGCCTTGCAAAACTGCTGCATGTATAGAACTTCTGTTACTTTTGTAGTGTTTGTTGAAAATCCTCAAGTAAACATCCATTTATTTCAAAGTTCAAGTTCTCTGAGTTCAAGTCATAATCTATAGCTCAGCGTTTGAATTCAGTTCAACTGATAAATGTTTCTTCTTTCAAAATAGACCCTTCTACTACTAAATTCTTACAATTCTATGAACAATAAGCTCTGTCAGAGGGCTTCCACATCAAAACACAGCACACATCAAGTGCTGAACAGTGATAAAATACTGATCTTTAAACATGATCTTACCTTTTTTTTCTGGACAACAGTGAAAAATACATTTAAAAGAGTTTGCATTTAAAGAGTAAACATAGTACAACAGGTAAAAAAGACCACCATCAGAAATACGTGCACTACAGGGGACACATTACTCTTCCTCCATTGACTTCTCGATCTCTTTCAGCTTTCGCACAAACTCTTGAGCCTCTCTGTCTCCTGTTCTCGCCTCCAGCATCTTCATGATGGGCTTCTCTGTAACAAAAGAAGCAACTCAGTCAGAAATGAATTCATCAGACCAGACACAACAATATTGTCGAGGTGGCAGACCCCTCGATAGACAATGACACATGTAATTGGAAATCCTTTCAAGAGGACAGGCTGCAACAGATACTAAACACCAAGCAATGCTGACAAAACAATGAAATCTAACCAGTACTACTTGCTTTGTCTCTCTGAATCTAGAAATAATCATCCGTCTTGAAATAACATGTTATATTTACTGTACAATTACACATTATTCCAAGTCATCCGCCGGAGCGACACTCTCCCGTGTTTATAAAGTTTTAAATATGAATATTTTCCTTACACAAACGCAGCACTTCGCTTCAAAGGCCTTTATTAACCTCTACCCCCCAGCTCCTGATGCATCGTTTTTCCTTCTGGAGCATCAGTGAGGGTTTGAACCTTCTGTAATAGTTGCATATGAGTTCCTCAGTTGTCTTTAGTATGAAAAGATGGATCTCAAAATCATACAGTCATTGCTGGAAAGGGTTCAAATACACAAAAATGCTGAAAAACCACAGAATTTGTGGGACCTGAAGGATTTTTCTGAAGAACAGCAGGCAGTTTAACTGTTCAGGACAAACAAGGGACTCATGAACAACTATCACTAAACAAAAAAACAGAGCTGTGGATCATTCAGGGAACAACACAGTATTAAGAATCAAGTGTATGTAAACTTTTGAAAGGGGTCATTTTTATAAATGTAAATCATGGGGAAATTTAAGTATCCCTTTAAGTCATGTCAAAAATATAATGTTTTTGGAAATGTGCATTTTATGCTGTTCATTTATGGCAGTAGCACTTTGTGTTAGTCAGGCAATTTCTTATTTCTTTCTCATTTTTCAAATTCCTAACACAAAATCACCTGACTGTCTTAATCACATCATAATTGCAAACTCTTGGTAGGAATTTGCCAGTAGGATTTGAAGGTACCAGTAGCTTCAGCCCTTTTCAAACACATCTGATCCAGCTAATAAAGGTCTTCAGGATTACTAGATAATTACCGGCAGGTGTTTAAGAATAGGACTCGATGTAAACTCTACAGGAAGGTTCAGCAGGTCTCCAGAGTTGAGCACCCCCTGATTTAAGACGTTTTATGGTTACTCTTAAGGAGAAATGTCACGGGTAGGTGGATAAAATGGACAGATTAGCATACCGCTTGGTTTTTGGCGGGACAAGTGGAGGATAACGGGTTGAAGGGTCTTTCCAGCAGGTGTGGCACTCGGCCTGCCCGGCCAGCAGAAGTCACTCAGTGGGGCAACAGCCTCGCCAGCGAAATCATTAGTGGACAACCAATCATAGTCCATCACAGTGAAGGTCAGACAGGCACACCTGTGCCTGTACTGCTCAGGGCTGACATGGCTGTGAAGAAGCAAAAGGGATCAAAGAGCTGTTTGGGATGCTGGGACTCAAGCAGTTGATGTGGTACTCACAAGTAAAAAAGCTCATCAAAAACAGGATGCAGGGTTTTGAGCTTCACTTGGGTGCGCTGACTCCGAGCCGTGGGGAACAGATGGTGAGGACACAGCTCCACGATGACAAATGGGTCGCTGAGGCCTAGGAAAGCACAAATTTGGAGACAAATCCAGTAACTGGTAACAACAGAAAATATCAGTAAGTAACTAGATTTGGAAGGAAATACCAGTAGTATGTATTGTAAGCAAAGGAATAGTGCTTACAATACATACATAAGGAATAGTAATATTCATATCAGAATCAACACACAGTTTGTAAAATTCGCTAAAATTAGTTAAAATTTCCAAGAAAGACAAGATGTAAGGAAGACCAATATGAACTCAGTAGATTGTTAAAAAGAAGTATCATATTTTTGAATAGTGACCCACGTTTGGTTTGTAAATACTGAAAATGTATACAATTGAACGATTTACTGCTGGAGCCAAATTGAAATTTCAATACTGTATCTTTGGAAAGTAACCACATAGGGCCCTAAAAATGAGTATGCCAAAAGGAAAATTTAAAACCTAATATCTAAAAGGGCATTAAGATATCTTTAATACTTTTTGAGTTACAGACATGCAAACTTTGGAGAAAAAACTTGAAAAGTGCTGTTTCCCCATATTTGAATGGTCATTGGCATATAATGCAACAAAGATTTCTAAAGTCAACAGATTTTACTAACAGACCTATCAATCTCTATGTAGATTTTATGAAGTCTTTTTTAACCCCCTGGAATTTGGGTCTGAATCTCAGGTGAAAATTACCATTTTGACTCCACTCTACTAAATAGTGGATTACTCAGTAAATATACAGTTGAGGTCAAAAGTTTACATGCACCTTTGCAGAATCTGCAATTTTTACCAAAATAAGAAGGATCATACAAAATACATGTTATTTTTTATTTAGTACTGACCTAAATAAGATATTTCACATAAAAGACGTTTACATATAGTCCACCGGAGAAAATAACAGTTGAATTTACAAAAATTACCCCATTCAAAAGTTTAAATACACTTGATTCTTAATACTGTGTTGTTAACTTCCAACAATGACTGTATGATTTTGAGATCCATCTTTTCACACTGAGGACAACTATATATATTTTTTTCATTTAGTACTGCCCATAAGAAGCTACTGAAGAAACATACATGTTTCCCAGAAGACAAAATTAAGTTCAATTTACCCTGATCTTTAAATTCAAAAAGTTTTCACCCTCCGGCTCTTAACGCATTGTTTTTCCTTCTGTAGCATCAGTGGGCATTTAAAACTTCAGTAATAGTTGCATATGAGTCCCTCAGTTGTCCTGAGTGTGAAAAGATGGATCTAAAAATCATACAGTCATAGTTGGAAAGGGATCAAATACACAAAAATGCTGAAAAAACTAAGAATTTGTGGGACCTTAACGATTTTTCTGAAGAACAGCGGGCAGTTTAACTGTTCAGGACAAACAAACAGACTCATGAACAACTACAACTAAAAAAAAACAAAAAACAAAAAAAACAACTGTGGATCACTCAGGTAACAACACAGTAAGAATCAAGCGTATGTAAACTTTTGGACAGGCTCATTTTTATGAATTCAACTTTTTTTCTTTTGTGAACTTTATGTAAACATCCTTTAAATGAAATATCTTATTCAGGTCAGTACTAAATAAAAAACAGCATGCATTTAGTATGATCCCTCTTATTTTGGTAAAATAATTAACATTTTACAGATTGTGCGAGGTGTTTGTAAACTTATGACCTCAACTGTACATCCATGACATGTAATATTTTAGCTTTCATCACATTTTTATATTTACCATTAGCATCCAGGGCAATGAGGTCAGCTGCATGCAGTATCTCCACAGTGAGTCGTTGCTCAGGGGCATCATAGTAACACTTCACACTGATACGACCAAAACGACTGTGCTTTAAGATTCTCTGTAAAGCAAATGTGCATCTGTTAAAAATGACCATTTATACAACATAATATGTATACAATTTGCATCTAGTTTAGAACTAATGAAAACAGGTTGTATCTCAAAAGCTTTAGGCATCATAGACGTGCCCCTGGAGTGAAGATCTCTCAAATTGTAGGTTGTGAAATGATGCTGCTTTTTGAGATTGGCCCACCATACTGTGGCCAAAATTTGTGGCAAACCTCCATGTATCTTCTGTGATATTAAGTTATTGAATAAATCTGACTTCAAATCATGGCAGGATGATCATATTTACTTTACACGAACGCCACCACCAGATTTTATGTGAACAGACATGCCAATCTAGAAGAAAAATTAATTTGTGTGCATTTACTGTACTGTTCATGAAGTAGAGCTATAAAGATTGTCAAGAAATATCACTCATTTAGCTTAATTATGAGGCTCCACATGAAAAAGTAGGAAAAGAAATATAAAATAGCCTACAGCTTTCATATTCTAAGCAAAATCACTTAAATGCTCAAATTAAAAGTTAGTTTTCTCTGGACTATTAGAGAATTGACTAGCTTAGCAACATGCTAACATCAACTGTGGGCCAATGCATTTTGTGTACTTCATGTGAGGAATGACGTTTGTTTGGCAGCAAACTTTTTTAATTAAGTTAACAAAGTTGCTGCCTGTGTAAAGCAGTTCAGATCAGACATTTACGAGGTTCGCTTCGGTTTCGTAACATGCTGGTTGTACAGACATCTGCCCCCGTAGGCAGCAGACAGCAAGTCAGCTTAGCAGGATTTGAGACACAGTCAGAGGCTGCGAAATCTTACACAGTGCAAAGAACGCTTAGTCAAAGAGGAAATGACTGATGTAAACTTTTAATCATCAGAGGAAGGAATAGTATTTGTGATGTCTTAGCTCCTAATCAACACCTCCTCTCTCTGCAGGGCTGGAGCTAAAAGCTGTGGCGGCCCAGCAAGACTCCTACCCACCTGCTGGGAGATTTTCTCCAGGAAATACTGTTCGATCAGCTCAAAGGAGGAGCATTTGTTCAGACGCAGCTCCTCGTCCAGGGCCTGATGGGAAGGGAGAAGGAAGGCGGATGAAGCCATGCTTATTTATTTCATCAGCCACATTGATTAAAGGTGAGAATACCTTATAATCTCCACTCTTAAGGTCTTCCAAGAGCAGCCCTTCTCCATCAGCGTGGAAGAACCGCACCAGTGTCTGCATAAAAAGAACAGGTTATTAAGGTCTGATCGCTACCTGACTGACAATCAATACAAGTCATTGTACTGTACACTCTTTATGATCTTTCTTTGACTGCACAGACTCCAACAGACGTGCGCAGACTCTCGTAACACGCTCTTGAGACTTGTTATGCTAATAGACCAACTATATGGCGAACAACATGTTCAACCCACGCGCTCGCTCAGCACTTCATGAGTTTTCATGTAAATCTGTGGTGAGTTCCTGCCAGTTCCTCTCTGTTGGAATACTGGATCTCACATATTGACATGCTACTGGGGACGTCCTAAATTCTCCACCGAGCTGTGGCCAAGAGCGCTGGCGAATATCTGACGTGCTGTTGACGGTGTTAGGCATGATGTAAAACCGTGGCTGTGAACGCAGGCTGAGGGAAACCGGACATGAGGATCGCTGCCCTTTGCAGTCACAGAGTTCTTGTAACAAACCACCAGCTGGCAAAACACATAGTTGGCTTTCAACAGCATTTCTAACTAATCTAACTAATACAGTGCTTATTTTCCCTCAAAATGCTGCTGGAGCTCAGGTGAAGGTTCCTGCCAACCTTTCTCACAACCGACTGTTTTTTTGTATCTTTAGATTATGATTCCATCCATTTGGAGGATGTTAAATATGTTCGAGCAATTTTAGAACACATGTTGTTTTCATTTGTCATGTGTCTCCAAACAAGGAGGCACATGTTTCTGTGTGAATTTGAACAATGCTGACAATGCGTTGACAGACAAGTCTCACATTTCAAATTTTGTCATTTTTAAGAAATTCAAAGAACAGTTTTAAAGCTCTTTAATGTTCAAGCCGTGTGAACCGATCATCTCTTCTTCTTTACTAGTTATAGCACAAAATAAATAAGGAATAATTGATGGGCGGTTGAATTCCTAGAAAATGCACACCTGAGGTGGTGATGCGGCCATGACGCGATGCAGAAACTTTAAGTTCATTTTCTTCAGGAACAGCACTGTTGTTACCTCGTTTGTGAGAAATGTCATGTAGTTTTTAAGTTGTTAATCGTCAGAGCAGCGCTAACAACATTAGCGTGTAACATCAGAAGGTATCATGTTTCAACCACACAACATTTCAAGTTCAAGTTCACCAACCTAAATCTACTCTCCTATCTGGTTTGTTTGACAAATTTGGCATTATGATTGGTCAGATCGCCTGTCAATCAAACTCCTGGGGAAGAGTCAATTAACACATATACATTTTTTGAATCGACACATTGTGCAATTGTAATAATAGACAAGTTTTACAGAGTTTATGTATTTATTTGCATCACTCTTGTTGTTGCTGTACTGATTACTATAGAGGATTTTGGACTATTGTGGAACCAATTTATTTGGCCTAAAATCACCTTTTTTTTCCCAGTGGGAACACATGGAACGATTCCAGGTTGATCACTAGTAAAATATCTATGGAAACCAAGGTAATAAATAACAAAAGAGCCAGATGCCAGTTGGTAAAGTCATCGCATCACTACAGCTGCTGTTAGAAGCTCTAGTTGCTATAGAAACAGTCAGTGTCCCAAGGCACGCACTTGGGACCACACATGTGCATTTGCTGGACCAACCTGAAATACATGATTTTTTAACAGTATTTTAGCATAAGAAACAACATTTATGGCACAGTTAATGTCAGATTGTTATTTACATGTGTTTGGCAAGCTGTTTTTGAGACTTCGATATTTCCCCGAGGTGGTGATGCGGCCACGACACGAAGCAGAAACTTTTAAGTTCATTTTCTTCAGAAACAGCGCTGTTGTTACCTCGTTTGTGAGAAACGTCATGTAGTTTTAAGTTGTTAATCATCAGAGCAGCGCTAACAACATTAGTGCTTATGTTAACGTGTGTGCAAACTGTGTGTGTGTGCTTCTGTAAGGAAGAGAGAGTGGGAAAAATAGAGTATGTGCTTTCCGTACATAATAAAATGTAATTTTGTGGCAAAAACATGGAAATAATCTGTCGTTTTTATCCTATTGTTTACTGTATTTATTTGTTAGGAGGTGTTGCAAATGTGATCCTGGACCACAAAACCAGTTGTAAGGGTCAATTTTTTAAAATTGAGATTTATACATCATTTATATATCACCTGAAGGCTGAATAAATAAGCTTTCCATTGATATATGGTTTGTTAGGTAGGACAATATTTGGCCGAGATACAACTATTTGAAAATCTGTAATCTGAGGGTGCAAAAAAATCAAAATATTGAGAAAATTGGCTTTAAATTTGTCAGCAAAGCAAATCACTAATCAAAAACTAAGTTTTGATATATTTACGGTAAAAAATGTACTAAATATATACATGGAACATGATCTTTACTTAATATCCTAATGATTTTTTGCATAAAAAGAAAAATCAATAATTTTGACCCACACAATGTATTTTTGGCTATTACTACAAATATACCGGTGCTACTTAAGACTGGTTTTGTGGTCCAGGGTCACAAATATGGTCAGAGTGAACTGAAAGTTACTTTGTGATATTCATTAGCCACTTTTCCACCGTCAGGCCAAATAGTTCTGAGAATAGTAAGGATCAGTTACAGTTATATTTCCACTTGAGCTTGGTTCGGCACGGCATGATTACCAACCGTTCTGAGCCTGGAACCGTGCTGGTAGACTGCGTGTTGTGACGTCAATACTCAGAATTGGTCACTTGTTTGTTGTAGCTGGCCAAGCACACTATTTGAGCGAAGTAAACAGAAATATCTGAGCATCCTGCATAACGCGGTCACTATTTGCATCTCATACTGTATGTAAACACTTGCGTTACCAAGGGCACGACTGACGCATTTGTATTACGAGCTCTGCTATCAGCCCCATAGTGGAAAATGAAACAATATCTGTACCGGAATCGGCACGGAATGGAATGATTAATCAACGAGAGCGTTTTTGCCCAACGGTGGAAAAGCCACCATTGTGACTCATCCATACTGACCTCTACGGTGTACTGGAATCGTGTGTAAAATTCCACCTGGACACCCCTGTTTTCCCCCACAGTGTCCAGGATCATCCGCAGGAGCAGCTCCCACAGACTCTGCAGAACCCTGGGGTGCACAACAACCAGAAAGATCACGCTCACGGACACAGCGACCTCCTTCACATTCAGTCAATTACCACTTTACAGAGCCCAATTTACTTGGAAAACATGCTTCCAAGGATAAATCTATGTGTCATTACTGTTATCGCTACAGTATGTTCCCCTTATCATTAAATGAAGCAAGTAATTACCTTGTTAGATTCTCTTTAACTAGTGACTCATTGAGGATGACTAGAGTGTCATCTAGGTACTTCATCAGGGGAGCCACAGCCTGGAGTAGTTCATCAAAGAGGACATATGTTGAAAAACACATTAGGCCGTAATTATATGTTCTTTCTCTGTTTATTCATACTTGCCTCGTCATTGTTAATGGAGTCTGGAGATAGGCTGATGTGTTGAATGCATCTTCTGAGTTCAGGAAGCATCTGTGCAGGACAAAAGTTTGTGATTGACTTATTTCCAGAAATTGTGCAAACCAACCAATCAGGTCAGTGTTTCCCAAAATCATTGTTAGCCATCTACATAATTAAAGAAATAGATTACCCAGAAATGAAAATTTCCCCATGATTTACTCACCCTTAAGCCATCCTAGGTAGGAGTTATATTAAAAAATGTCCTGGCTCTTCCAGGCCTTATAATGGCAGTGAATGGGCACTGAGATTTTGAAGCCTAATAAAGTGCATCCAACCATCATAAAAAGGTATGGCTCCAGGGGTTAATAAAGGTCTTCTGAAGTGAATCAAAGTGTTTGTGTAAGAAAAATATCCATATTTAAGACTTTATAAACCACAATCTCTAGCTTCTGCTAACTGTCGTGGACACATACACGAGAGAGCGGCATTCTCGTGGATATCGTAGGAAGTAGATATAACAAAAGCAGCATCTGGTGGATATTCTGTGAAGCACAACGCATGCCCTTGGAAAAACACACATTATTAATGGCCACATCTGTAGGTGCATTCATGAGAAAGTGGTGTTCCAGCAGATGACGAAGGACGTGAAGCGTAAGCCTTGGAGAGAATAGTCTCGCGAGAACCAATTTTTGTTTACAGAAAAGGAAACTCCTCCTGGCATATAAACCTCCTCTGACATTTTTCTTCAGAAATACTTGTTTTATACTTCTAATTCGAGCTCTCTTTTGGTTTGCTCTCTCCTCTGCGCTTCCGCTTTCATCACTTCTCACCGGAGTTTACACTTCGGATACGTCCTACGTAATCTGCTGTAACACAACTCTCTCGTGAACACATGTACGACAGTTAGCGATATCTAGAGATTATGGTTCATAAAGTTTTAAATATGGATATTTTATAAAGCTTGGAAAAGCCAGGACATTTTTGAAAATACAATTGTATTTGAAAGAAGAAAGTCATATACACCTAGGATTAGGGGTGTGACTAGAGTGGATGCGATCAGTTCCGCTGGCCGCAGAGCCACTAACGCGCCGCAGACTTGTGCAGTGGGAAGGGGCTGTTCACATATCGCGCCTAAAAAAGCGTGGAAATCGCTAGGTGCGCCGCTTTCTCCTTCTTTCCAAAGCGCTCTGTAACTTGCGCTCACGTGGCGTCTGCCGTTGCTAAGCAACCATTACCTGCGCTCTACGCGGAAGTTTCATCAACAGAACAAACGGATTTCCAGCATTAAAAATCGCTTGCTGTAGCTCTGCTACTAAATGTACTTAAAAATGGCTATCCCTGTACAGCTATGATCAGCTGTTTCTCCATCTTGGCTGAGCTTTCCATGTTGTTACGGGAAAGGATGAAGCTAACGCGAATAAAAAAATGAATCAGCATCTCTATCTCACACCTCATGTAATCGCTCAATCAGTGTTTCAACCGCGGAAAGACGTCAACAAAACAGCATGGAAACAAAACGTGTCCACAGTTCACTTGAGAAATGAAGTCTAGAGAAGAGCATTTTGCGAAATATTACACTAAATACTCATTATACTCATTACCTGTTAGTCTTAATTAATGTATGTTTAAATTCATCTGTTATAAAACATGTTATGACAGCCACTGTGTAACTGAATATATTTGAACAAATAGAATTTTTATAATTTACAAGTTAATTTTAAAAACTGCATTATGAGCAATTTACATGTTTGCATACATTTTTTTTTAAGTTAAGTGTTTATTATTGTATTTAAAAATAAATAGTAATTCAATTTAAGTTTGGGTTAAGTTTTTAATTGTAACCTTCTTAATGTAAAAGGGCTCCCTATAGTTTAAAGCATGAGCTGAAGTAGATTTTTATCACGAAGAAATTTTTAATTATGAGGGAATGGATTTAAAGAAAGAGCAGCTTATTCAGTAAACCAGTTTATTTAATAATAATAAAAAAAAAAAGTTTAGTTTTTCCCCCTGCTGTACCGAAATCATACCGAACCGTGACGTTAAAACCGAGGTACGTACCGAACCGTCATATTTGTGTACTGTTACACCCCTACCTAGGATAGCTAAAGTAATGAGTTACGTCCTAGAATGGGAAAGGCACCCCAGAAATCTGTTTGGATACAATATTGCTTCAGTGTTGTACAGTATGTTGCCATAGCTCTTGATATAATCGGGTCTCTTAGCAGTTGAACTGTGCTTTTTGATGTATGTCATTACCCTATCAGTAAGGTGTGTGATTAGGCGTTTGGCCTCCCTCTGCAAGTCGATATCAGCGTTGTAGAGCTGCCCATTGAGGGACTTGTTGACCTGCTCCTTCCCTTCCAAGCCGCATGACTCCTCCATGGCCTGTTCGACCCCCCGCCAGTCCAGCTCCCGCGGCAGACCCCCCAGGTACACGCGCACATGCTCCGTGCTGTTCAGAGCGATACAAACCTGCGCCAAAGCAGCAGCCAGGAAGAGGAGGAAGGGAGATCGGAAATGAGGAAAGGAGAGGTAAAGAGCGGAAAGAACAAAAAGGAAGAAAATAAGGAGGTCTAAATGGGGCGGAGGGAGGGAGAAAGCATATAGTGCAAAATGAAAAGGGGGGCGCTAACGAGGTCAGACACACTGTGACACAGGCGCACCGCTGAGACGTCAGTGTTGTCAGGGAGAAGCACTCAACGCTGACATTTACTTCGTTCGTAATGAAAGCCAACCCTCCCTTGCCCAGAAGCGATACCTGCACGATGAAACTCTTGTGGTCTCGTCCCAGCTGGCCCCTCTCAATCTTGCGCTTGATCAGCTCGGCGTAACACACCGCCTCGCTGCAGAAATTCTGCCACACATCAAGAAAGAATTGCGTTATGTGGGTGAAACCATCAATTCTCCTTTCCATTACGAGCATGCTTTTTATTTTCAGTGTTTTTGACCGCCGCTCCCCAGCTGTGCAAGCTTAAACTGCATGCTTATGAAAGTGGAGCTTAGAGCTTAGAGGTGCTCACGTCCGTCAGCCGCGTGATGAAAATGAAGGCTCCCGCTGAATCAGGCCACGCCAGCTGGGCCCAGAACTCCCGCACCTGGCTAAAGCATGTTGTAACGTCCACCGCCGAGGAGCTGTGCTTGGTCTGACTCTGGATCGGCTCCAGCTGTATCATTAAAACAGACACATGTTACGCTATGCAGCCAACGCACACTCTCAATAGGGTACATTTTTCGCTCCAAGAGGCTGACTTTATAGGTCTTCTCGGTACAGTCTTAAAAATAAAAAGGGGGTTTTCGCAGCAATGCCATAGAACAACTATTTTGGGCTCCACAAAGAACCTTTCAGTGGACAGATCTCAAAAGAACCATTTCTGTGTTTTATTAAAAGAACTGTAAGTAGATCACAGAAATTATTATATAAAAATTCTTCAAATTATAGGTTGACGTGCATCCCGAAAGCATTGAAACTAGTACTGGAGAGTCTGGAAACTGTAAATGTTGTGCAGGAAATAATCTAGTGTAAAAATAAAATAATATAATTAAAAAATACATTTTGGATAGGCAACCAATGTTGGTATAAACAAAGCACTGGCATGACAGGTGCAGACAACTATATAAATAAAATTCAGCAGAAGGGGACATTTACAGTAGAAATGGGTTTTACAATGACTCACTGGCAGGCATGGAAACCATTGCACATGTCTTGGCTTGTCATCATGTCAACCCACACCATCTTCCATAACCTATTCTGCTCTGTTAACTCATCTGCAGCATTGCTATTATTGTTATTGCTGTAGAAAACTTTAAAGAGGTCATGAACTGAGCAGTGTTGGGCATGTTACTTAAAAAAAGTAATTAGTTATAGTTACTAGTTACTTCTCACAAATAGTAACTAGGTTAGGAACAAAGTTACATCATTATAAAAGTAACTAATTACCAGGGAAAGTAACTATTGTATTACTTTTTAAAATGCTCAGTTATGTCAATTATAATATAAATAATATGTTAAATGAATGAAATGGACACTAAATAGAATAAACTATTATTATAAAACATTGTACAGTAATCTACACTATATTAATGTTGCTGTGGTACAATGTGAGAGACACCTATCAATAACTGATTGTAAATATTATTAACCCTAATAGCTACCGCTATTGGCTAGTAAATTTTTTAGTTTTCTCCAGACCAATATTAAAGCTTAATGGCACAGTATTTTTTTAATATCTGAAAGTACACTTAGCATCAGTCAAGCATTTTAATATAATAATTTAGCATTAAACTTTAGTAATTAGAACTTTAGTAATTAGAATAACCATGTATGAATGCAAATTGGTCATGTTAACTGAACTTAGGATTGGTGGTGGTGCTTAAGATATCGTTTGTCATTTCTATAAAAAAAGGGAAAAAACTAAAAATAATATTGATGAGATAACAAAACTACTATGAATTCTACTACTGATAACAATATAAAACACACTAAGGATTAATGAGCTGCTGGGTTCATGAATATTAATCACGTTGTCTGCGTTCGCTCGAACTGATTTGCTGAAATCAAAATGGAGATGATATTAGGTGAGCGCCAGCCAATGAGATTGCCATTTGCGCATCAGTTCCACCTATTACCGGAGAAACCGGCAGTTCTTAAAAGCTGCAGAATTCCAAAGGAACAGGAAATACAACAAAGAAAATAGTTTACATGTAGCACGTCAACTCTCTCGCTCTGTATGGCTCGGCTAGTCGCGTGCCTTCACACTATAGTTTACGGTTCGTCAGAAACAGGTATGCTGCACATCTATTCAGATGAACTGTAAAATAAAATTATATTATAATAAATTATAGTAACATTATTTTCAGTAACGGTAATGGCGTTGTAACAGGGGAAACAGTAATTTGTTTGATTACTCGTTACTGAAAAAATAACGCTGCTTATAAAGCCTTTATTCCCATCACTGGAACTGAGAAATCAAAATTCCATTAATCTTTTGACATATAAGAGGTCCTTGTACTATAAAAACATCCTGAAAGTTTTAAAACTCAAAATTGTATCATTAGTATAAAAATATATTATATTGAAGCCAATCTGCCAAAACAACAGGTTGTGGAATGTGCCATTTTATGACGCAACAGTGTGGCTAAACATCGCCTCCGCAGAAGAAGATTGATGCCTGCTTCTACATCACTGCCCGTTTAGCCCCGCCCACCAATTCACGCACATAGTAGGTAAATATTGAGAGATGCGGAAAAGTGGACCGGTGTTATGATGACATGGCCTCAATGTGAATCAGTTAGGTTATAATGCAGCACTTGACAAGAAGACATAGACTCTTAAGTAGAATGTAAAGTGCTTGTATGTTCATGTTAAGTCAAAGTTCGAGAGAGCCATAGTTTTCAGGAAACAGGCCCAGGCCATGAATCTGTTGCTATTTCATGCTATTCTTTTTGAAATCACCATTGATGAGCTCAAATTATTTGACCATGTCTTGTTTTGGTAGCTATATGCTATAATGTCTTTAGTTTGGCCTCTGACTCACCTGATCCATTTCCACAGCTTTGCGGATCCTGTCAGTGGATCTTTCATGTACAATCTGGAGCCATTTATGAATAGAGGTCTTGAACCAGTTGTGAAATCCAGTTAGAGCCAACATCTTAGTGTCTCTGAAGAGTAATGGCCACAAGTGAATCACCAGTTATGACTAAGCCATACTCAAGCTCACTCAAGAGTAGATAACTATGTCAATTATGGATAAACCATTTATCTATCAACCCTGTACATTTACTCTTTACATAATTAACCTAGCTGATTAATTAGCTCTCATGCAGATGGATTAAGAGGATCCCAATGACTTACTTGAGAGGCAGAAACTCCCTAAAGCGCTTGAGGGACTTCAGAGACATGTAAAGCTCAAAAAGGGTTTCTCCCATGGTTTGGGTGAGTCGTGAACTCTCCTGCTCCAAGTTCCCACACACTCGCTCCATTGCCACATTCACGTCATCTGCCACCTGGAGACACAGCGCAACATTAAAGCTCCCTCTCTATTGCCTGACTCCTGTTTATCGAAGCAAGATTTATTTTTAACAGAGATCTGTAAGCGTTCCCAGGGGTGCTCAAACTTACAAGCTTCTCTAACTGCCGGTAGGAGATGCTGAAGAAGTCAACTTTCACAGAGCTGAAAGACAAGATAAGACTTTTTTAAGCTTGTTTCATTGTTGTTGTGTCCCAACCCATCTCATTAAAAGTAAAGTCTGCTTTAAATAAGCTATTCATAGGTTGGTTTTCCCGAAAAGTGTAAATGCTCTGTCTCTGCGGGGCAAACAAAACGTTGTTTGTTTGAACACTCCAACCTGCCCAACACAGCCATACTGACTTGGGACTGTTTGACTGATCAATGGTAGGCAGGGAGCATGCTTTGGAAACCTGTTCGACAACAGTCATTAGCGAAAGTCTAAAGTTACCTGTAATAAAGCTTGTTGTAGACATTTTGTCCTCTCTGCACATCAACACATACTGCATCCACCACCATAACCAAACGCCTCAGCTGCTCCTCTAGAGTCTGTAGAGATGTGCAGACAACAGAAACATATACTGACATGCTTGAGCAATGATTTCTTATTTAATTAAACTACAGGTGCTGTATCTACAGCAGTAGATATCAGTGTTGGGGAAAGTTACTTTTAACAATAATGCATTACAATATTGCGTTACTCCATGATAAAGTAATTAATTGCTTTACTTTGTTACTTTTTAGGGAAACTAATGCATTACATTACTTTTGTGTTACTTTTTGTCATCCAGGTTAGGCTTGCTTATTTGTTTTTTATAACAAAAAACCCAAAAGTTATATTTTTGGCAACTGTAAAGGCCCTTTCACACTTAAAGTGAAATGGATAATCCTGAGGCAGAAGGAAGTGCCTCTAGACTTACTCCTGATTTTTCTCAAAGTAACTGGCATTACTTATTTAAAAAAGTAACTCAGATATTTCTTCATACATTTAAAAGTAAAGTGTCACTTTATTAATTACTTGAAAAAAGTAATCTGATTATGCGCTTGTGTTACCCCCAACACTGGTAGACATACAGTACAAAATGTTCAGTTTATTCCAGTTTTACACTATATGATAACATAAATCATAATATAAAGGGCCAGTGAAACTAGGTATTCATTTTAGTTTCCAAGATTACTTCATGCTGTAGCTAAATGGTTGGAACTACTTTTTAAGTGCCCCTATTATGCCATTTTTAAGGTTCCTAATAATGTTTTGTGAGTATCCCACAATTAGTCTTGCATGAAAAATCAACTTAATTTTCTAGCGATTCTCAGATGATTAATTTGAAGCAATTCAAAGATTCAGTCTTTCTAAACCCCTCCTTTCTGTAATCCTACTCTGCTCTGATTGGTCAGATGGCCAAGCCTGTTGTGATTGGTCTAACGTGTACAGCATGTGTCAGAAACGATACCCCCATTGTCATAATTCTTTATTTTTAATGCTTGATAAAAAGGATAAACATCTATTATTTATCAAACTTACAGTTTGAGATTCAGTGGAACCAGCTGGTCCAAATAAAGTGGGTACTGAGCTATTTTTCATGAGCAAGCGTTTTGTAAATCCCATATAGACCAATTATATGTATGTAAACATTCAGTATGCGTGCGCATCATGAGATATTTGGATTACATAGATACAGTACAAAATAGTTAGATTATAGATTATATCGATGAGATGTCATTTTCAAAATGTTCTCTGCGTATTACAAGAGCTTGTCACCCATGGATAAGCACTGTTTCAAAACTGGTATTTCAAAATTCTTACTTTATTCTCGCAATTCCGAAATTATATCTCACAGTTCTAATAAGAAAAAAAAACAACAACAACAACAAAAAAAAACCCCACGTCATTCTCTCTTTTCCCCTCGGCTCAAAATAGGAGTTTATCCCACACTTCTGACTTTTTTCCCTCAGAATTCACTATTTTTGAGTTAAATTGGGGTTATAAAGTCTGAATTAGGAGATATAAACTTGCATTTGCGAGAAAAAAAAAGTAAAAATTGTGAGATTAAATACATGTTATGTAAAAATGTTAATAGTAATAGGTTTAAATAATATTTCATGATGTATCTGTAGGGATAATACAATACCCCAATACCCCAATGAACAGCATTTGTGAATATTATGTAAACCTATTGTTTAAATCCAATTTATGCTTTAAAAGTGATCATAGCAGTTTTTATCAATAGTACGTCCGTTTAAACGTCTGCGTTGATCTTCAAATGGCGTCTTTGACGACAGCATTCTGTAAAAATTATTTACATTCTGATTTTGGCACAAAAATATTTTCTTTTCTCTTATTCCATGGATTTTACTGGTCTATTGAACTCCTGAGATTAGAGAAACAGTCGTCAATAACATGATGTGTTTGTGGGAGCCATCACAGAAGTGGGATTTAAATTACTAACAACTCGTTTAGGCTGTACAGAGTCAATTCTTTATTTTGTGAGACAATAATCTTATTAATGTGCACTTTTGGCTTTACAACTTAGCAGATCATATGCATTCACATACAGCTACATTACACACTGCATGAAAGGCAATATTCGAAATGGCATAATATAGGGGCACTTTAAACATTTTAATAGGCAATTAAATTAATACTTACGCCTTCGTCTGGTTTAATGCTTGATATTATTCCTTCATACCACTCAACTGTGCCTTTCTAAAGTCAGGAATAAACAAAGAAACCAAACATTACAAATAGTAATAATATACAAATGCATCCATTATACAATAAAACTATTTAAAAATCTCTGTGTACAGTGGCCCGGAAAATATTTGGACAATTTTGGACACGTAAACCAAACATACTGTTGAAATTTCAAAAAGTTGCTGCATTTGATACAAAATACTGTAAAAAAATCAAATAGCATCTGCTAGAGATTTTCTCAGAGCCACAACCTTTAACCATCTGGTCTCTCAAGATGAGTAGTACATGTATGAAGTCACTTCCTCTCCATTTCACAAAGGTGTAATATATTAACCGCAGGTGCACTTCATCACATGAACTATACTCTATATTTTGTCTTTATTTAAAACTATTTATCATTTTACTATTTATCATTTGAAACCAAACAAAACTTTTGTTAAAACATATCAAAGCTGAATTTTCAGCATCATTAGTCTTCAGTGACACACGATCCTTTTAAAATCATTCTAATATGTTGGTTTGAAGCTTAAGAAACATTTCTTATTATCAGTGTTGAAAACAGTTGTGCTGCTTAATATTTTTGAGGAAACCGTGATACTTTTTTTCAGGATTCTTTGATGAACTCAAAAGTTTGGTCAATTAAATGTGTCTCCACTGAATAAAATTCTTAGTAACCCCAAACTTTTTTAAGAGCGTGGCTTCAGTGTCCAAATACCTTTCGGGACCACTGCATGTCTCACTGCTGTATGTCTGTATCACCTTATTACCTTTATAACTGTCGCTATTTCCAAATGCAGTTCACTGCGGTTTGAACACACGGCTCTAAAGGCTGCCATTGACTGCATGTGACCAATGCTCCTAAAGCACACATACACACAGCAGATCAATAACCAAAGAACAGTTTCAACGACACCATGTGGAAACTGCATGAACTGTTTGTGTGCTGGTGTGTCTCTGAGCTCAGTATACTGTACTACATTGTAGTAGCAACACTAGAAATGTCCACAGGACGTCAATTTTTGTGTGTCCCGCTACCCAATACAGATCTACCCATAGGAGTCTGAAAGGGCAGATCACCATGAGCTCCCAGACACAGCTGCTGCAATTGATGGGAGAAATATCTGAATTCAAATGGTTTTATTTTGGTCCTTCGGCAAGGAAATCGACCGTATGAATGCCGGTTTCTGTGAACATGTGTGCGAATTCATGAGTCTTTGTAGACTGTGTATGAACTCACCTCAGCATAAGCTCACAGCGTATGATGGCTGCAGAGTTGTTGCAGGGGAATACTTGACGCATACTCTTCATTTGAGACAGGCAGTAATCACAGTAAAGTCTGAAGCTCTCTGCCAAGAGACCCTCCTGCACACAGAAACACATAATTACAGACTGGACCCAGATGAAAAGAATTAGTTCCAAACTAGAGCCTTAGGGGGGAATTCACGAAGAATTAATTACACCCGCTGATAGCGCCGTTTATTTGCACACGCTGACTGCGTTGTTTTAGCACCCGATTCGGAATTATGCAATAAATTAGCACCAATTGCAATTTGCACAGAGCAACTCTGTGAGCACTTTATGCAACGTTAACTGCACTGAGTATAATAAGCCTAGTGTACAAAAAAAAGAGGTGGGTTTGTGCTTAAAAGATGCAATGCAATGAAGTCGACATGGGGCGCTGCATTCACATCTTATGTCTTTTATAAGATATAGGCCCGTTTTCATAGACAGGCCTTTGCCTAAACCAGGATTAGGTCATAGTTCAATTAGGACATTTAAGTAATTTTTATACACGTGCCTTAAAACAAAACATTACTGGTGTGCATCTTGAGACAATTTTAAGATTAGTCAGTGCAAGCTTCTTTCAGTTGAAACAGCTCAGACTTGCATTTTGGTCTAGGACTAGGCTTAAGCCTTGTCTGTGAAACCGGGTGATCGTATTCTAAAAATGAGGTGCTCAGGTTAAAAGAAATTCAACTTTTAAAAAACACGTCTAGCGCACTTTCCAGTGTCTTTTAAATGCAAAAATGTTCTGTTTTTGTTTTGTTTTTCCAGTAAAACCGCCACCTTGGAATTATACGTTTCTGTCTGCATTTTGAGTGGTTTTGAGATATTGAGCTTTAAAGATTTTGGATATAGATCTTTTTTTTTTTTTTTTCTAAATAAGAAGGCTCAAAATGTACACAACTTAAAAAAAACAAAAAACAAAAACAAAAAACATCACATCATGTAAAAAAGAATATGTGAATAATGTATGTGACCCTGGACCACAAAACCAGTTGTAAGTAGCACGGGTATATTTGTAGCAATAGCCAATGCATTGTATGGGTCAAAATGATCAATTTTTCTTTTATGCCAAAAATCATTAGGATATTAAGTAAAGATCATGTTCCATGAAGATATTTTGTAAATTTCCTACTGTAAAAATATCAAAGCTTAATTTTTGATTAGTAATATGCTTTGCTAAGAACTTCATTAGAACAACTTTAAAGGCGATTTTCTCAATATTTAGATTTTTTGCACCCTCAGATTTCTAGATTTTCAAATAGTTGTATCTATTCCAAATATTGTCCTATCCTAACAAACCATACATCAATGGAAAGCTTATTTATTCAGCTATTCAGCTTTCCAGCTATGACTCTTATGACTGGTTTTGCACATATGTGAAAAAATATCAGATAGAACCTTATAATTCCAAGTTGATGAATCTATTACATATCTATAAAGAAACATAAATGTACTTAAAGGTGAAGTTTGTAAGTTTTTTATGTAAAAAACCTACACTCTTAAGAAAGTTTTTTTTTACATGAAGTAGCAGTATTACTAGAAGTGACACTCTTATGGAAGTATGATAATATTTTGTAATTATCATTTAAATCTGGCTAATTTTTAAAACTGTGTGTCATAAATCAACATCCTAGGAAAATGTTATGGGGGTTCAAATCAAAATATGACTTTCTGTTACGAAACAGGACATCGATTTCATACATGTCCTCATATGAGGACACCAGGACTAAAAGCATGTTTATTACGCATTTTGGGAAAAAAAAAAAAAAAACAACAAATGGGAAAGAATATATATTTCAATATTCCTATGAAATATTATATATTATTATAAAAATCTCGTCAGTTATTACTCCCATTATTACACTTCTTTTTTCATTACATGTTGCCCCAAAAACACATTAATATGCAAGTTAGATTTAGTTTATAGATACATTGAAATGAGAAAACCCTTTTATGGCCATTTTACACACATTTGCATAAAGAAAAATGGTATATAATCATTTTGTTGTGACATTTAAGACTCATCTTTATACAAAGTTTGGAAAAAACATCCTAAAAACTAAAAATGTATTTGTTGATTTAAAAAAAAAACATATTTTGTTTGTGCCTATGCATGTTCTTATATGTCTTTTTATATATATATATATATATATATATATATATATATATATATATATATTTCTTTTTTAAGTTATATTTTTGGGCTTTTTGTTAATTTATTATTCAAACAGGACAGTGGAGAGGTATTGGGTAGAGAGAGGGAAGCGGGATCAGCATAGGACCTCGACACGGGATTCGAACTTGGGTCACCGTGTGCGCAGTTGCACTGTATATGTCGGTGTACTAACCACAGGGCTATCGGCACCGACGACTTTTTATTTTTTACATTTTTTTTGATGTTCTAAACAATATAATGACATGAAAAAATACTAATTTTTTACTACATTTTTTTTCCCGGGTCTCAGGAGGTTAAAGTAATGTTTATAAGTGCAGCTGCTTTGTTTACAGCGGTAACCAAGGAAACTCTATATCGCTGCTGTCCTGTAAGCGCCACCTGCTGTAATAAATTTGCATCTTCATTCAGTCCATCTGCTTTTGTTTTGTGCAGCTGTCTTAGATTCTGTTTTGCTTTAAATTTTGAAATTATAGGCTACAATTCAAATTGATTAGTGAAATTATAGAAAAATTGATCAATTCAAATCAAAAACAACTGCTCATGCTACATGTATGTAGAACTACTATCTGTTTAAAATAAATGAAAAAATACATTTCCTGTTGTAATCAACTCATATAGAATCGTGACCCCAAAACCGAGGTATATACCGAATCGTGGCTTTCTGTACCGTTACACCCCTAAGTGAAGCACAAACTTCACCTTCAAGCAAAAATTGTTTATGCATAATTTATGAACATAAACCTCAATTTTGTTAGATTTATGCTTAAAAACAATATTGCCTCCAGATATTCTTATGAAAACAAATCTTCATATGCATATTTGCTTCTTAACTAAATGTCTCTTGCTCTACAAATTAGCATTTTACTGGTAAACAAGAAGAAAATGCTGATCGAGAAAACAATTTTTTGCAGCGCAATGAATTCACCCCTAATGTGTAAAACTCCAAAGAGCACCGAGGCCTAGTCTCAGTGATACGGCACATGAATGTGCCCAGACTTTCAGGGTCAGCAGGCTGCTGTAAAAACCCACCAGCTCCCTGTGCACAGCGGTATCCTCCCACTCTGCCTCCACGGTTTTCAGCAGCCTGAGGAGCAGAGCGTAGCTCATCCTCTGAGAGCGGTGATGGCTGCTGTAACACTGCCAACGGCTGCAAACACATGCAAAAACATCCGTTTACACACTAGTGTCAGTCTCACTGTTGGCAGGCATGTGTAGCTGAGGCATGCAGCGATTATCAGGATGGGTCTTGGTGTTATAAGCATTTGCTGTTTTCATGCTGTTGTGCTCTTCCTGTCAATAAACACGCCGACTGCGTGGCATGTCACAGATGAGCCATGATCTCACTACAGGTTTGATGTTTCATACGCACATGATGGCCTGCTGCAGAGGAGAGAGGTCAGCCTGCACGGCATGATGGGACAGCACAGTCCATGCAGCCGCACACACTTGTCCATTCCAGTTATAAGGCTCTTTCTGCAATAAAAATGGTATGATTATTTATAATAAGCCTTAAGCTTGATGCAGATGAATGCTAGGCAAATAAAAAAAAAGCGCAACCTGAATTTGATTATGCTCATAGTCCAGAATCTGACTCAACATCTTCTTGTGAATGGTCACATTGGAGGCCATTTTACTCAGGGCTGTGTCTCTCTGTTGAGCAGAAGGAGGGGAGATTAATACATATTATGAAGATGAATAGGAATATTAACCTTCAAGAAAAAATTCTGTCATTTACTCACCATCTTGTCTTTCAAAAACCTGCATGCTGAACACACCCTACTAGGGCTCTACATTTCAGTCGCATTTGCGTCTGAAAACTACTGCGTGCAACTATGAAAAAATATTTAGGAGCACCAGTGCGACTGACAAGCTCAGCATATTCGTGTTTGTGCTGAGGGGAGCTTCAAAGATTATGCGTGTTTTTGCAACGTTGAGTAATGTATCACAGACATATCTCACAAACCCTTTCATAAACAAAGTGTAGAGAGAGTGTAAATAAGAGATTCATTGTCCAATGTAGAGAGCTTCATTGATTATTATGGAACTTTATGAGATCGCAATGAACTAAGACGAGTGACAGCTTTTAATGATTTTTAAGGGAGTTTGTAAATGAGATACTGATTCAATACAACAGTTAAATAAACAAGAAGTTAATATTAAGTGACTTACATTGTCTGACTATAACACTATTGGTTGATTTTGCTCTATTTTGTCATCAAAAATAGTTTGAAACAAGTCACAACTGAGCTGCTGTGCATCTCCATTCAAAAACAGCAGTTTTTAAACGAATCTAGTGAGTCAATGATTCAATTTCCCATTCATAAAGACAGTCACTTGCTTTATTCCTGACTGAATCAGCCGTTTGAATGAATCAAATGAATGAATGATTCAATAATTGAATCAGTGACTTCATTATCAGCCGCCATCTTTTCAGTTATTTAAATCATTTAATATTTGTATATTCAAAATTTTATATTTAAAACATTCATCTCAACATGAATTTATGAATTTGATCGCACTCATGCCACCTCTGAGCCTCATTAAAGATATGAAAATACATCTACAAGCCACTTTTGTGTTCTTCTGTGCCACCTCTGTAATACAAATAAATTTTGTTAATATTTGATTGATTGACTTGTTCTTATTCTGTTGTTTTAATTAGAAATTTTAAGAAGCTTATAAATATAATTAAAAAACATTAACATAAAAGATGACATATTTTTAATAAAGTTAGAAAAATGCCATTACAAAGGTAAAAACAAAATTCCCCTGTAAATCACTTTAAGGAGTCAAATATCACCTCGTAATGGGAAGGCAAATTTTTGATCAGATTTGATTGATTAGAAGGTCCTAAAATTTTGACTGTGCTCCTACAAGTGCTCCTAAAACTAAAAGTAAGCATAGAGCCCTGTCTACCTTTTAACAGTTTGGACTTTTGTAATGATTATTGAAGATAATATATGAAATATATATATACATATAAATATATAATATATGAAGATGCATTTATTTGATAAAAAAAAAAAAAAACTGTAATATTTTGAAATATTACAGTTTAAAATGCTTTCTATTATAATGTATTTTAAAATGTAATTTATTCCTGTGATGCAAAGCCGAATTTTCAGCATCATCATCATGTCATCCAAGATGTTGATGTCTTTCTTTCTTCAGTCGAAAAGAAAAGAAGGTTTTTGAGGAAAGCATTCCAGGATTTTTCTCCATATAAAGGACTTCAATGTGGATCAAATGTGCAAAGAAAGTCAAATGCCCTTTACAAAAAAAGGTCAAACAACAATGTCGGATGATTTTAAAGTTGGAGAAGAAAATGAGATGGAGTATTTTGCGTGTGACCTTTAAAATGTGATTACAAAATGTGTGAAGTCGTAGACGCGCATCGCAGAACTCGTGCAAAATGAGCATTTGTGGTTAAGAAGTATATACTTTTTTTTTTCTTAGAAAATGACCAATTGTTTCACTAGATAAGACCATTATTCCTCAGCTGGGATCGTGTAGAGCCCTTTAAAGCTGCATTAAAACTGCAATTTGGACCTTCAACCTGTTGATCCCCATTGAAGTCCATGACATGCAGAAAAATCCTGGAATGTTTTCCTCAAAAACCTTCATTTCTTTTCGACTGAAGAAAGAAAGATATGAACATCTTGGGGGTGAGTAAATTATCAGGAAATTTTAATTCAGAAGTGAACTAATCCTTTGATATTTTTGTGGAAACTGAGATTTTTTTTTTTTTTTTCAGAAATGTTTGATTAATTTAAAGTTCAAAAGAAAACAATTTATTTTAAATATAATTTTTATGTAGTATTATTATAGTCTTTACAGACAGTTTTGATCATTTTAATGCATGCTTGCTGAATAAAAGTCCAGATTTCCAAATTTCTTTAAAAAAAAAACAAAAAAACAAATCTTACTGATCCCAAATATTTAAACAGTAGTGTGCTAGCTGCTCTTGTCCATTCAGTGGAAGTAAATAGGGATATGGGTTTTTTGAATTCCAAAATTACTGAACACCATGCGTCTTCAGCCAGTATATTTTTCAACGTTCTACTTTTGTGTTCCACAAATGTAAGTTTTTTTTAGCACATAAGGGTGAATAAATGACATCAGAATTTTCATTTTTCAGGTTACTATCCCTTTAATGAGTGCTGCTAGATCTCAGGTGAGCAGCGGTACCTGAGTGGTGAAGAGGCGAAGAATCAGGTGACATTCTCCTTGAACTTTAGAGGCGCTGGATCTGGGCTCCAGCTTAAACCATTTATCATAACCAACGACCGGGATCTCCTATTGAGAGTGATCCAAAAGTAGGTTCAGCGGCAAACACAATGATTTGCCTTACTGTTACAGAAACAATTAGAACTGTTACAGTGGAATTAGAACTCACATTCAACGGAATGTTGATGCAACCCAGGAAGTCATCAGCATTTTCCTCGCTTCCAGATGCCGCGGCACCGTTAGCCCTCACGGATTTGGCAATTTGCTTGAAATATCTAATAATATGATGCAACTGTTTGAGTCATGCATTCAGCATGCATTTGAGCCAGTATTCGCAGAGAATGTATATCTCCGACTCATTAGCTTTAAGACAACAGACGGTTGCTGTGTGACCTACCTGCCCATTCCTCTGAATCCACTGATTTCATTCAGCTTCTTACAGGCTTCCGCAACAGAAACATCGTCATCGTGATCCCTAGGGTAAAAAATAACAAACAACTCTTCAGTGAGAAAAACAGAGATGACTGTTCTCGTTCTCTAGGACATATGTTGATGCATCTTACCATATGTCCAGATGGAGTAGGTCATTGTGAACATCATCAATGTCACTGTGGAAAACAATCACACTTAAAAATGCACAAATCATCTAATAATATCTATTCAGTTCTAACAGTAGGATACTCACAAAACAAAGTGTTCATTCCACACTGGGTTCAGAGTCTCTGGTTTGACTTCGGTCACCTGGATATCTCGACCCGCCAGCACCTCCTTAACACTGGAGCGCTTCTCTAACTTTTCCCGCCTCTTGCGAAAACTGAACTTCCTTTCTTTTTTCTCCTCAGTGTCTTTGGGCGACTGTCCCAAGAGGATTCCCAGCATGCAGTAGGGGTCACTGTAACCTACACAGCACACATAGACAAAAATGTTCACTAATTAATAATTCGTAATAATAAAGGTCAGGAAAAATAGTTTTACTGGAAGAGTTTTTGTGTTGACATTTATGCACTCTCAGAAAAAAGGTACAAAATTTTCTTTTTGTAGGTACTTTTAAATGACTAACATATACCTTTCAGTTACTAATATGTACCATTTAAAGGTAAATAAGACACAAAGATTTATGTGTTAGCTTTTGTACCTTTTTTCTGAGAGTGCGATGTGAATTTTGGCTCTTCAAAAGGAGAATAAAACATTGCAGACAAAATAAAAGTTTAAAAACTAATACAATTTCCGTGATGCTTTAGGGTTAAATAAATAAAATGTCCTTTGAAGATTTTCTAAGGGATATAGGTGTTATGTCTATATGTGAATGTTTTGTATTGCTGTTCTCTTTTTTTTTTTCACAACAAAAGTCCGTGCCACAGACTGCATCAAAAAGACATGTTATTAGAAGCAAAACACACAAATAATTCACAAAAGGCAAAAACATCTTACCATTGGCATCTTTCGCCATGAGATTCTTGCCTTTCATTACAGAGACCCTGAGAGAAAAGCTGGCTTTCTACAAAAGAACGTTTCAGACGTGGATTAGAAGGCATCACGGCAGTAATAAAACCTAAGCATGTTTCATTTGCTGTTCGACATGCTGGCGGCACCTCGAGTGAGTGCACGGTAAAACAAATGCGAGCATGCCGTGCTGTAGTGCCAAGGCCTGTCGAGAGGAAAGAAATCAATAGAGGTTTTCTTTTTCAGATGTTAGAGGTGAGTATATTATGTATGACACAGGCAGTGGGAGCCTGCTGTTCAAATGAAGGCTGGGATCATTGTGATGCACATTCAAATAGCACAACATTTTCCTGTTCTTTTCAAAGACCTTTAAGAGGTTACAAGAGGTAACTAGAGAGTCTTTCAACTGTGGCATTTCAAAGTTTCTTTAGTCTAGCAAAAGATAAAACTTGCTTAAATCTTTACTCTAATTGATTCTGCATCTGTGTTTAGTAAGAGAGGCTCTCTATAGATATCAGTGTTTTCCACTTGAATAATTCTTTTGCCTTTACTCATACGAAGAAATCTGTCTATAAAGAAATAAGAAGCTGGCTCTTGATATCAAGCTGGCGGCAGATACCGCTATTGCTGTAAGCGTCAGAACAAAAGGTTGAGAAGAAGAGAGTCGTGTTTGTAGTATCAGACAAAATCTATGTGAGACCTTCACCTTGGATTCTCGGACTCGCTGGAGGATGATGTCGTGCTCCTCTTGACCCATATCAAAGACCTGAGTGAGAGAGTGATCAGAGAAAAGGTTGGTTTATAGAAAAATAGCATTTTGAATATGAAGTTTTTATGACTTAGTATGATAGGTATAGTAATGTAATGACAGACATGTTTGCAAGTCAGTTTCAAGTCTTTGACAGTAACTCTTAAGTCTTACAAACCCAGGACAATTAATTTCTACAGCATATACTATTATTATTTATTTATTTTATTAGATTATATTTTTGTTGTTGTTGTTGTTTATTTTGGAAGAAAAGTATACTTTTATTCTGCAAGGATGCATTCAAAGACATTTATGTTAGATTTCTATTTTAAATAAAGATTTTTATTTTAAAAAATGCAGTTTTTATGAACTTTCATCATGGTAGGAACGCGAGTAGGAACCCTAAAGTTACGTAAGCCGACAGACCAACACTATCTCACGACCAATTTGTACATACTTTTTGAAGTGGCTAATCTGTACTAATTCATACAATCTTACTTGTACGATTTTGTATGCTTTCTGTGAGAGGTATGTTTAGGGGTTGTCCTTCGTACAAATTTGCCACCTTGTAAAATACATATGATTTATTTTTACAAATCGTACAAATTCATACGAGTGAGTTCATACGAATTTGCACAAATTAGCCACCTCGTAAAATATGTACCTTTCTTTACAAATCATACAAATTCATACGAGTGAGGCTGTACGAATTCATACAAATTAGCCACCTCGTAAAATGCGTATGATTTTTCACAAATCATACAAATTCATATGAGAGAGGTCGTACGAATTTGTACTAATTAGCCACTTCATAAAATACATACAATTTTTCACAAATCATACAAATTCATTTGAGATTGTACAAATTCATATAAATTAGCCACCTTGTAAGATATGTAAGATTTTTCAGGAATCATACAAATTCATACGTGTGAGATCGTACGAATTCGTACTAATTAGCCACCTCGTAAAATACATATGATTTTTCACAAATCATACAAATTCATACAAGTGCGGTCGTATGAATTCGTATGATTTAGCTGCTACATAAAATACATACGATTTTTCACAAATCGAAAAATTCATACGAGTGAGTTCATATGAATTTGTACGAATTAGCCACCTTGTAAAATACATACGGTTTTTCACAAATCAGACAAATTCATACAAGTGAGTTCATACGAATTTGTAAAAATTAGCCACCTCGTAAAATACTTATGATTTTTTGAGGATGGAAGTGCTTGGACTTTGCCATCGTTCCATGTATCGCCATTTCCATGTTTGTGGAGTTAGTTCGTATAGTAAGTATAGTAAACTATGACTTTTAAAAATGGCAGGTGCCATAGTCCAATCAGTGTACACTTACATAAATAATAGTTCCTATTGTGCTGAGTTAGTCCAGCGTTGGAGGTAACGCATTACAAGTAACAAGAGTTACATAATCAGATTACTTTTTCAAGTAATCAGTAAAGTAACGCATTACTTTTTAATTTACAGGAAAAGAGTTACATTTTCCAATATGTAACGCAAGTTACTTAGTTTTCCCATTTATTGACTGACAGCACTCTTGCCCCCATGTTGAGAGAAACTGGGAGTAAGTACAAAGGCATTATGTGTAAACATGATGGTTACTGTAGCTTTAGACTAAATGTGAACATGCATTTACTCATCTCACTTGCACGAAAGCAGATTCATCATTCATAAAAAGCAACAAAGCAACACATTTAGTTACCTTTTTTGGGGAGTAACACAATATTGCAATGCATTTCTTTTAAAATTAAAATAACTTTCTCCAGCATTGGGTTAGACCCTACACTGAAATAGGAGCTAATGTAGTCCTGTCAAAAGGCTTTTCTATAACTAAAATCATTCCAAGTTCCTGTGGTGCGAACATGCCAAAAAGCGGGTACTTCCACCAGTAGTTCTAGGAATTATTAAAATGTTCAGTGCGAAAGCCTCTTGTGTTGTTCATGAGTCTCTAATTTGGAGTCAAAGTGCTTATGAGCGCAATTCAGAATATCTGACTTTTAGTTTCCCTATCAACTTTCAAAAACTGCTACAAAAAAGTTTAACTGCTTCTAGATGTCTCTTTAAAAAATAATTAATTCAAAGGTTATGAGTGCTGACAAACATCATTCTTGAAAAAAGGGTCATTGCCTTTTATAGTAGTGCTGGTAGTCAAAGCTCTGGTTATGTCAATGGTTAAGGTAAAAATCTTTCTTTCATTTTTTTTTTGGAAGGAAAAACATTATAGATCAGACACTTCAAACATAAGACCTGCTGCACCTCTGTGTTAGAGGTCTCAGAATGGAATCAGGCTCCTCTGGAGTGACAGGGGTTTCATGGGTGTAATATAAGCACCGAACATCAATCCCCATTGGGCACGGGCTTTGATGTTTAATCATGTCTGAGACAAGAGCATCTGCTCCAACTCATAAAACCAAGTCAAGGTAAACAAACCCCCCATCACCACCCAAGCGCAACCCACTGTTCCCCCACAATCCCTTCAAGGACTAGCTTTTTTTTCAAGAATGCAAGCCCTTTGAAAACAAAAGATAAAACAAGTATTTCTGTGTATTTCATTTCTATTTAGAAATCAATCAGAGCATGATATTTATTTAGGTCTTGGTGGATTTGAAGCGCCAGAGGCACAACACGCATTGTGATATTTGTGTTGTTATGGAGGGATGCTGGAGTGTTTGAATCACGTATGCAATTTATTGAGAAAATAACGAAGTTGCACCTTCTGCAGGTAGTTGAAAATGTCCCCTTCATTGGTAACATATTCTGGTGACGGCACCCCAACGCGGTTGACCACGGTGTAGATGGCCTCCTCATACAACAAATCCAGCTAAAACAGAATGGTTTATTTCAAAAAAAGAGGAAAAACTGCAATGTACCACAAGAAGGAATCATGCTATCTGAATCACTGCTGCTTTCAAAAGGATGACCAGGAGACTCACCTCATCCCTGGTGGATCTCTCTGGAACAAAAGCCTGGTCTTTGCACTCTGGGGGTGGAGGGGCACAGCTGCTCTCCTCCTGTAAATGCATGAGGATGGAGAACCAATAGAAACAAAGATGACAGGTGAGGTGATCAATGAAGAGTGGGGAGATTATTAATTGTGCGTAACAATGAGCTCAAAGCAGCTCTCTAACCGTGTAGATTCAAGGGCTTCACCGGCTGAGAGCAATGAGCCTAGCAAGAGGAGAGTTTATGAGCCCTTCAGCATCCTCTCTGAGCAATGGATAATTTGATCCAATATATGAGCTCGTTTTCATTTGAGCTGGGCTAATAGATTAAGGGGATCTTGACAATGGCACAGCGATAAACTCCCACTTTTGTCGATGAACGTCATTTACTTTTTAGTTGGTGAATCTACAACACAATCAGTACTCCGAGAGGAGTGATTTGAGACAAATGTTCTAATCAATGTCTTCACAATCAGCTATTTCTGGGAGAATGTGAAACAAAAAAATTGAAAACAAAACTGTGCTGAAAAAAGATTTTCTACCATGGGTTACTACCAATAGTAATACCATTGCATTCTTTAGAGTACCTACCATGGGCCAAGAATAAAGGACTGATTTTGTATCAAATGGTTATTAACTAATAGCCTCACTGTACTGGATTAGTGTGCTGTTCATAAATAATTCAAGATAAAAAAAAAAAAAAAAATCTATTACATTGTTATTACTATTGAAATGAAAATAGCAAATGATATGCAGAATTCAATTCAATTCAAATTTACCTTCACCTAAATATATTTGTACTTAATTTATATGAATGAATGAATGAGGCATTTATATAGTGCTTTCATTGTTCATTGTTCAATCATATTGTGGGATCTCTCCTCAACCATCACCATTGTGCAGCATCCACTTGGATGATGCGACGGCAGCCACAGTACAATGGCACCAGTGCGCTCACCTCACACCAGCTAAAGGTGGAAGGGAGAGAGTGGTAGAGCCAATTCAATGAATGGGGATTACTAGGAGGCCATGACTGACAAGGGCCAGAGGAGGGAATTTGGCCAGGACACCAGGGATACACCCCTACTCTTTACGAGAAGTGACATGGGATTTTTAATGACCACAGAGAGTCAGGACCTCAGTTTAACGTCTCATCCGAAGGAAGGAAGGTATATATGCTGTATATGCACATACAAGTGTATATATATATACACTTCTTTACATTTAAAGGGGTCATCGGATGGCAATTTTTCACAAGTTGATATGATTCTTTAGGGACTATAATATACTTTGGTTAAAAATTCTCAATGGTTTTGTAAAACAACACCCTTTTTACCTTGCCAAAATGAGCTCTGCAAAAATCATTCCATTCTGAGGGGTTGTTCCTTTAAATGCAAATGAGCTCTGCTCACCCCGCCCCTCTCTTCTCTCTGCGGAGTGACGAGCCTGTTTACTTTAGCCGCATTTAGCCACTAAACTTGCTAACTATCACATTATTAGGAAAGGCGATCACAAAGATTCATTAAAAAAAACCCTTATACTCACTTCTGCTGTAAGTGAAGCTGGAGCACGAATGATTCACGCGAACATAGACGGATATATGTAGATCGGGAGGCGCATTCTCTTCACAAACAAACGTAATCCACTGCATCTTCAGCGGCTCAGATGTCGGGAGTAAATGACGACCACTATGTTCATTATTACATCCAGCAACACAACACCTCAATCGCTCAATCGGATATATTCTTGTCTAATTTACATCCCTGCTCCGGCATCGAAACAATGGAGGTCGGACTGTTACAGCTGATCTGAGGTAAGACACTCATGTCAATCAACTATCGTGGGAGCGGCCTCTGTCGGTGTGATGCCACACCACTGCATGGATTTTTATCATTATAGGGTAAATTTGTACATACACTGCCAACACACATTAATGTTTAAACAAAGTGAAAAAGTGAACTTAGCATCCGATGACCCCTTTAACACATTTATGGACAAAAGTGGAAGAACACTTAATTTCCCCAAATGCTATGCCTGTTGAATTTACTTATTCAGAGGCCTTGTTTTTCACCCAAAAAGAAAAATTCCCCCATGATTTACTTACTTCCAAGCCATCTAGGTGTATATAACTTTTATCTTTCAGGTGAATACAATCAGAGTTATATTTAAAAAAAAAATGTTCAGGAATCTGTTGTTTATCCGTATAAATTGAAGCATCTTGTTTTTTCGGGGGTTCCGTTTAGGCGGTGTAAATCTCGGTTTGGTCCCATTGTAACCCACCTCCTCTCCACATGGAGGGATATTGAAAGGCGTTCACAACATGTTACAATATGGCATAAGCATTCCCCTATTTTCCACAATAATAATCTTTTGTGAGGTAATACTCTATTTCATTGTCTGCAGTAGACTCATAATACAGTAAGCACTTTGGGAGATATCTATGATGATAGTGGTTTAAAATCCTTCCAGGATCTTAAAACTCAATATAATCTTCCTGGCACCTCTTTTTTCACGTATTTGCGCATTAGATCGGCCCTACGGGCCTATGGTGTGCCTTGGAACTTTCAGCTGCCTATTCATCCTTTGCGCAAAGTAAGTCTTTCTTCTGAGCAATCTCCCTCCTCTGCTTCAGCTATCTAACTATTTTTTATTGAGCATTCATACAAACCTTTATCTATTACAACTGTTTGGGCTAAGGCTCCAAAAGATGATGTTGTGAATGTTTTATTTTCGGATCAGGTATGGGGTATGTTTAAACTGTCCTAATCACCTAATCACCTTCACTGTTTAAAGTCTACGAGGGGTGGGATGGGTTCTAAATTTGCACAGTTGCTTTTTGTTTTATATTACAGTTATTAGAAGAAAATTCAATAAACAGTTGTTAACAAAAAAAAAAAAACTTTATAATGGCAGTGAATGGCTGTTGATATTCAATACTCCAACAGAAGTCCATCCATCATTAAAAAAAAAAAAAGTACTCCACATGGCTCCGGGGGTTTAATAAAGGTTTCTCATCTTCCACTAACTGACGTATGTGCGTTCACGAGAGAGTGGCGTTCCAGTGGATGACGCAGGATGTAGGTCTAGCGTAAGCTCCGGTGAGACAAAACAAAACACTGGTCATAAATTAGAAGTACAAAATGAAGATTTATAAAGGAAAATGTCATAGGATTTCGATATACTGTAAGCCAGGAGATTGCTTTGAACAAAACTTGCTTCTCACTAGACTAACATATTCTCACCGGAGCTTACGGTACGCCTACGTCCTACATCATTTGCTGGAACGCCACTGTCTAGTGAACGCGCGTATGACAGTTAGTGAAAGCTAGAGATTACGATTTATAAAGTTTTAATTATGGATATTTTTCTTACAAAAATGCATTGATTCGCATCAGTTGGACTTCTATTGGACTACTGAATATCAAAAGCCATTCACTGCCATTATAAGAAGAGCCAGGACATTTTTAATGTAACTCTGATTGTATTTTCTTTGAAAAAACAAAGTCATATACACCTAGGATGGCTTGAGGGTAACTAAATCATGGAGTAACTTTCATAACATAATATTCTGCAATTAACTGTGTGAAAATTAGGCTTTATTAATCAAAACTCCGTGTGTAAATCATACTTTGTGTGAAAAGGAATAAAAGTTGTCAGAGTTTTACTGTCTCTAATGTTCATTTCAACTAGAAACCACAGTAATTTGTACATAGATACGTTTTTTTCAGTTTTGCAGAAACATATATAGAGGCATGTATTTCAAATGAGCCTAGGTTGCAATTATTTAAAAAAAAAAAGTTTAAATAATGTTGACTGTTGACTGATGGCTTCACCAAAAGTGTATGCCATCACTCAACCACTTTATTAGTAATTGTCAAACATAAATTCTCTTATGGAGAAAATGAATAGGATTTTTACTTCTGTAAATTCCACTTCCTGTAATTCCAGTTCCAAAACTTCCTGTGGGTGTGACCAGTTCAATTAAAATTTCAGCAACAGTCACTTGATCTCAGAATCCCAGGAAAACAGCCACCAATTCTCTAGCAATAACTCCGGCACTGACTGCTGTCAAGAGTTCATGAATCCACTGTAAGGAAAACAATGAGCCGGAGATGTGCGCGTGGGAAGTTATTAAGGAGGGATTCGCAACTCGCCAAAAAGAACAGTGCTCCCCGTTTCATCTTTGTTATAGACCACCGGAATAGTCCAGACACATCCACCAGAGTGAAGAGATAAAATTTGAACTTTACAGCATAAATGGGAAAGCTATTTTCGTCTACAGCAAAATGGTGAATCCCGACATCAGAACCTCATAGCAGACGTACCATATGGTGGTGGGAGTATCATGATTTACAGCCTAAGAAGCGAATAGCTCGCAGTCTTTGTAGGCATAATGAATCCTAATTGTACTCTTCATCTCCACAGCAGTACCGCCAGCTAACACTTGTGAATTTCTCTGTCTGCTTTGTATCCAATCTCACTTGGCATTGTATTTCATTCAGCACTGCATTTATTATTTTTTTGTCTGTCACTAAGGTTAGCTGACATTTATTACCATTATTACATGACATTTCCTCATTTCTTTGCCATTGTCGCTGTAATGTTGTGGGAGAATAACATATTATTGTTTTCCCTTACAGTTGGACTATAATGAGAAGAATGGCACTAAACCTGACTTGACTTGAAAAATATACTAGCGAATATCAGGATATCTGTCATCGAGGTGAAGCTTAACAGTGTGCAGGTCGTGCATCACAATGCTAATGATCCTAAACACACAAGTAAATCAATAACAGAGAGGCGCAACCAGAGAAATTTTGTGTTTTCCAATGGTCAAGTCAAAGCTCTGACCTTTAGCCGGATGAAATGTTGTGGCATGACCTGTTCGAGCAAGACAGCACAAATATCTCAACGGCATAAAGAGAAATACATGCCTAAGAACATGCAGCCTTTCTTTAGTCCTTCATAACATATATAAAATGTCAATATTCTTATTTTCCAAGTCAAAAATATACAAAGATTGTGAACCCTTTAGAATTTTCCATATTTCTGCATAAATATGACCAAAAAATGTTCATCAGATTTTCACACAAGTTCTGAAAATTGACAAAGAGAACTCAATCAAACAAATGAGATGAAAATATGTACTTTGTCCTTTATTTAATATGAAAAATTACCTAGCATTAAATATTTGTGAGTTGCAAAAGTATGTGAATCTCTAGGATTAGCAGCTAATTTGAAGGTGAAATTAGAGTCTATCTGTTCAGAAGTGTTTTCAGTCAGTAGGATAACAGTTAGGTGTCAGTTTATGCCCTGTTTTATTTAAAGAACAGGGATCTGGCACAAACAAAGAAGATCTCTGAGGACCTCAGAAAAAGAGTTGTTGTTGCTCATCAGGCTGGAAAAGGTTACAAAACCATCTCTAAAGAGTTTGGACTTCACAAATCCACAGTCAGACAGATTGCTTACAAATGGAGGAAATTCTAGACCACAGTTTCCCTCCCCAGAAGTGGTCCACCAATAAAGATCACTCCAAAGCAAGATGTATAATAGTTTTAGAGGTTGCAAAGAACCCCAGGATAACTTCTGAGCAACCAAAGGCCTTTCTCACATTGGTTAATGTTGAAGTTCATGAGTCCATCATCAGGGGAACAATGAGCAACCATGGTGTGCATAGCAGGGTATCAAGGAGAAAGTCACAACTCTCCAAAAAACACTGCTGCCTGTCTGCAGTTTGATAAAGATCATATGAACAAGTCAGAAGTCTATTGGAGAAATGTTTTGTGAATGGATGAGACCAAAATATAATTTTTGGATTAAATAAAAAGTGTTATGTCTGTAGAAAGAAAAACACTACATTCCAGCATAAGAAGAACCTTATCCCATCTGTGAAACATGGTGGTGGTAGTATCATGGTTTGGGCCTGTTTTGCTGCATCTGGGCCAGGATGACTTGCCATCATTGAGCGAACAATAAATTCGAATTGTAAAAGGAAAATGTCAGGACATCTGTCCATGAACTAAAATCTAAAGAGAAAGTGGGTCATGCAGCAAGACAACGACCCCAAGCGCACAAGTCATTCTAGCAAAAAATCTTTAAACAAGAACAAAGGCAATGTTTTGGAACGGCTGAGTCAAAGTCCGGACCTTAATCCAATTAAAATGTGGAAGGACCTGAAGCAAGCAGTTCTTAGGAGGAAACCCACCAACATCACATGGTTCAAGTGTTTCTGTATGGGCTAGAATTCTGATCAGCAGTTACAAAAAAAGGTTACCTGCAGTTATGGCTTCAAAAAGGGGTCACAACAGATACTGAAAGCAAAGATTCACATACTTTTGCATCTTGCAGATATTTAACACTCTCAATAACTAAATGACAAAGTATATATTTTTGTCTTGTTTGTTTGATTGGATTCTCTTTGTCAACTTTTAAGGACTTCATATTTATATTATGCGTTATATTTATGCAGAAATATAGAAAATTCTAAAGGGTTCACAAACTTTCGAGCAGCACTGTATATATTTGCTACTTTGTGATTCACTAATTCATTCATCAAGGGATAAAGGAGAAAATATTTGTCTATACATCAATTTTGTTTGTAATAATGATGTGAAAAAGCATGATTACATACATTAATTGCGCGATTAGATCTTAAGGACACCATTTCTGTAGGATGCTTTAATTGTGAGTATACAGTACTGCCCATTATAAGTGCTAATGATGTTTTTATCACCCAGAACCACTTGTAGTCAAAGTCTATTCAGCCAACATTGATTGCTGTCCTTTTCAACATTTACCGCTAGAACAGTGGGAGAGGAAGGCTCTTCAATAAACTTCTAATTCAAGCACATTAACTCTGACGCTGTCTTTATATGAGGGGAAAAGGGAGGGTGAGTTTCTGTGATCGCTAAATCTCACAGCAATGCTCAGGAGAAATAGCTACTTTAATATGACCTGGTTCTTCAGCACACAGGGGACCGGGATACACCTTGGTATAAGCAGGGATGCAATCGTTTTGAAGAATGTGGTTACCTCATTTTGGCCGGCAGACAGCAGACTATCCTGTTTCTGGAGGATTTTATTCATGCGGTCAAAGAACTCCCCGTTTCCCCTGGCAACCCTGGAAATAGAGACGGATCAGTTCAGTTGCGGAACATTTCACCCTTGTTTACATTTAATTACACAATGTGGCTTCAAAAAGAGTTTCCCTTCCAGCAGAGTCTGGGATGTTTTTTTTGTTTTTTTGTTTTTTTTTCCCAGCTCTGCTTCACTGTAATCAGTATCACATATATGCTGAAAGCTCATCTGGACCTCTGGAGTGCTGCTCGTTCACACTAATAAGATAAGATGAGCAACATTGAGAGATCTTTGACAGGCATCCAGCAAACGCTTGTTTTGGGTTGACATGTAATTACTGGAACATAGATAAATGGAGAAGTGGTAACAAACTGTCAAATTGTCAAATTTAGGTTGAAACCGAGAGCGGGGCTGACATACGACAAGGTGAGGACAAATCAGCATGAAGGTTTCACTTTCAAACAATGCTTAGGTTTAAGAGAAGTAAAAATTATTTTGACAAGACAGTGAAGTTAAACTTCATTATTCAATGTGAACACTATGATAAACAATACTTAGTAGCAGTGTGCTGAACACCTTCTTCTGAATAGCACAAATAATGATTTATAACAGAAATGAATCAATTCAACCAAACAGTAATACGAGAAAATATTCACTGAACTGAATTGCCAACTACCAACATAAAAAGTAACATTTTTAATAAATATACTGTATTTAAAATGGCATTCATATCATACTTAGTACAGTTCAAATCTATTAACATATTTACAGACATATCACTCGAGACTTACTGATATAAAAATTGTAATTAAACTTTATGTGGAGTACTACTTGTGCACAATGCACATTTCTTAATATTAAGCCTACAATGTGTTTTAATGTAACTATTGATGAGGATTATATGATCTATGAATAATATTGGTCTTTACATGCAAGATGTTTCAAGTGTACCTTAAGTATACTTACAATAGTTCCACTTTAGCACAATCAAATATACTTCAGTATATCTTTAGTTGGACCTTTTGCACAATTAAAGTGCATTAAGCACAGAATTAGTTCTATAGCAGGCTTTCAGTATACAAGTTTAGTATACTAAACGTAAAATTGCAGGATATTTTTATTAAGTACATAAATAGGTAAATGCATTTGTTGTATACTAAGCGTGAAATAAATGTTTTTAAAATTAACCCTAACCCATTTTAGTATGTTTATTTGTCATTATTACAGTTATTATGGAACACAGTTGTGAGTTTATAAAGCTAAATACAACCAAAGTGTGAACGTCATGAATGAAAATTACAAATCACAAATTACAAATCACATTGTACAAATTCATATTAAATCAGCATCTTGTAAAGTAGTTGCAAGACATAATTGCTGACCTTTGCTGGTTTGTTATTATCGAAAGATTTAAAGGATTAGTTCACTCCCAAATTAAAATTCCTGATAATTTACTCACCCCCATGTCATCCAAGATGTTCATGTCTTTCTTTTTTCTCAGTTGAAAACAAATGAAGGTTTTTGAGGAAAACATTCCTTCATTTTTCATCCATCTAGTGGTCGACTAGTAGTTGTTGAAGTCCATATATGGAGAAAAATCCTGTAATGTTTCCCTCAAAAACCTTCATTTCTTTTCAACTAAAAAAAAAAAAAGAAAAACATGAACATCTTGGATGACATAGGGGTGAGTAAATTATCAGGAAATTTAATTCAGAAGTGAACTACTCCTTTAACCAGCTCTTTCAGATAAGTTTCGCTGATAAACTGTGCTTTGATGTTTCACCAGTTGGCTTTAAGTGTCATAGTACGATGCATTGATGGAGAAATAACAAGCTAGTCATGACTGTTCTCAGAAAACGTGTGAACTTTATTGCACGTTGTTTAAACCACGTTGGTCAGAGTGCTGATTAATGACATAAACTTAAGTGCTTTTCAAAAATTCCACTTTAATTCTCCTAAAAATTACCAGAAATGAAATTAAATTGGTAAATGTATGGATTGTACTGCATGTTAAGTTGTTTATTTTGCTCATGTCAAGAAACTATGCTTCTAACCACAGGTTTAGAGCTGTAGTTTCAATCACACAAGTTTGTGATGCAGTTTGCAAATGTTCTTAGGAACTATGGATTCGCGAAACACCAAATTGTTGAATTATGTTGGAAACGTTGGATCTTGCAACCACAGTTGGCTACAGATGCTTTTGGGAAATGCACCTCAGAGTGGTGCATACTGGAAATTCATGCTGGTCTTTTCAGCACGGCAGGTAATCCGTTACATTACACATCTGAAAGAATGGGATCAGAAAGCAGATGTGACTCAGCCAAGCGAAACTAACAAACATGGTGGGAAACACTGACAGCAGATATCAGGACTTGTCGTGGACCTTGTAGCTTCAAGTTTATCTGCAGAACGCCTGCGCTCACTGGGGATTGAGGTGACAGGCCTCCCCATCCCTCTGACAAGCCTGAAAATCAACAGCTTGAAGCGCGTCCCAGAGAAACGGCCTCCATGGAGATAAGATGATGATGGACGTTTTCCGTCCTCATTAGTCACTGCCGCGCTGCTTAAACATCATCAATGCAACAAGTATACAATCGCGTCTTGCCGCTTCCGATCAAGACTCTTACGCACTGTCCAACTTCATTTATCTTATCGTCAGGCGATCAGAAGAAGGGGTGGGAAGACTGCATCTCCCGCAAACCGGGGTGAACTCCTGGACCCCTGCCACTTGCTAATTTTCCAGACCCGGTCGTCATGGTGATGATAGCCCGTTCAATGCGGGATTGGTTGGCAGAGCACAGCACCTAGGGAATATCGCCCATCTCTCCTGCTCTGCCCTGCCTGACTTCAGTAGAGTGTGGAGGAATGAGCGGGGAACGCATTAGTATGGCCATACAGCTGTCAGACCCCCTCTGTGACCCCCCCCCATCCCCCCGCTGCCGCCCCCACCCGCCTCTCATTATTTATCCAGCCCACAGCACTCCAGACCATTTCTTTATCAACACTATCACAGCAGGTGAGCATTAGATACCTGCGCCCCCAGATACCCAACGGAGCGTTCCTGGGATTCCCTCATGAGATGAATTAGGGGTGACACTTTGAGTCCGCATACATCCATATTAATGTACCCTCAACGAGGCCACACATTATATCATTGTCTGATAATTCTAGGGCTGTCTAGACTGTTTTGTACTTACCCCTGAGAAGGAAAAAGCACAAATGAGATCGCTTTAATGTTTCAGTTGATTCTCATGGATAGCAATGAGATAAAAAGAAACGCAAAGGTGCTCCAAAAACATGTCTGCAAGCCCCAAGGCTCAAGGGGCTGGGTTATCATGGCCTTGTAAAGGGGTGATAACCTACTTGTGCAAATGTGAGAGACCGGAAATACAAGCTCTCGCGAATTTCACTGCATTCAAATGTTAGAGTTATGTGAACTCACGAATTTGCATCACGTGTGGCTAATAGAAGATCGATATGTCACTGTGTAACCTAGCTGAAACTGTAAAGCATGAATAAAAGTGGAGTTGACTGTATATTTTTTTTGCAATTTGTAGCTTATATTACATGTACAAAATGCTGGGTTCAGCCTGTTGGGTCATTTTATTGGGTTGTAGTTAATATTTTTACCCAGGTGCTGGGTTATTTTTAAACCCAAATGCTAGGTTTAACTTGTCGGGTCATTTTATTGGGTTATTTTTAATATTTTTTAGGCTTTTTGGCTTTTTTTTAATAGGCTGTTTGAGTCCTCTGCAGGAGAAAGCGGTTCTCAGCACCACCGTTTTGTTGCACTTCTTCAGCGGAATAAAGGTTCGTATACATTTTATTTCATTTATAAAGTCTTTCCTGTGCTGTAAATTGTATTATTTTATGCAACACAACACAAGGACGAGATGTCAGTCAGCAGCGGTCACGTCACATGATGGAAACGCCTTTTGCCTTGCATAAAATAAATTCATTTTATTCATTATAGTGCTGAGTTTAATTTAATTTGGTGTTAAAATATGTTCTTTAATGTCATTACTGTTTGTTTATGGGCAGGTTTTGGAAGTCTGGAGTCTGAAGTTTGCAGTTCCCCCGGCAAACAGCAGCTCTTCCCCGGTTCAGATTTCGGTGACACACCGGCATGAGAATTAAAATTAAAATGATACTTTTAAATGTTACATTTTTACATCTAAAATGCTTGTCAAATGAGTTTAAATGTATGTAATATTGTAAACTATGCTGCATTCACCCAAATAAATTCAATTTGTCTTGTATTTTGTCCATGTGTTCTGGTCCAAGTTCCGGTCCATTTTAAGCCAGCAATATAATAATTTTTAAAAAATAGTTGACTTAAATAAAACAACCCAGTGTGTTTTGTAAAAACATTTAATCCAACCAGCTGGGTCAAAATAACCCAGCATGTGTTCTGTCCAATATTCACCCAGTGCTGTGTTTCCAAATAACCCAGGTTGGGTTGTTTTTAACCCAGCATTTTTTTTAGAGTGTAACATATTGAATTTAGTCCTAAAACAGACACCACAGAATGTGACATCAAATCATGACACTGTTGGTTCGGCAAATCATCTTTCCCACTGTTGGACATTTAAAGGGGACACTGGATGCCCATTTTCCACAAGTTTTATTCTTTAGGTTCTTCATGAAATGTCTGCAAAATACTTAAATGGTTAAAATCACTCAATGGTCACATAAAACAACACCCTTTTTCCCTTGTCAAAAACAACTCTGTTCACAGCAAGCCGTTTTGGTGCATTCCTCTTTAAACGATAATGAGCAACTGCTCACCCCACCCATCTCTTCTGTTTTTTTGTGTATTTGGTGTTGCATCACCATCAAAAGGAGGGTGGGGTCTGAACAATATGACGTCATAATGCTGAGAAAATCAAAACGGCATGATAATTGAGACTGTTTAGGTTTTTTTGGGTTTTGAAAAAAAAGAAGTGAATTGATTTTTATCACTGTAGGGTGGTTCTGTCCACACACTCCTAAGACACATTTATATGCAAACACCATGTAAAAGTGAATTTTGCAGTCCCCTTCACATGAATGGCAGTGAAGCGATACAATTGACGCAGGTAGGTCACATGACAATGAAAACATGATGGACAATTCTATTCATACTACACACATTCACACTATATAGAACACACTTTTTAAAAATATCTCTAAGTACTTTTTCCAAAGAAGTAGGCCTAGCTATTCAGAGAATGTGTGATTTTGCATGCAGCCTTATATTCTTCCTAGTTCCTATGTGTATCAATGTTGTCGTGAGTAGCTCCAGAGTGATTAGTCACATGACATGTAAATCTCAGGTGATTGGTTCAAATACGTTATGGTCCCATGAGCACAGATTGCAGATATCAAATCACAGAGTTCCTTGAGGTACTACAGACATCCTTGGCAACCATGCAAAATGACTGACAGGCATAGGCTGTTTCTGATTGGCTAGTTTCAGAGGCAGCTTCTCTTTTTATTTTCAGCTGTTTACAGCCTAAAACTGTCAGATAGAGACAGGTTGTGATATATTTCAGTGATATCCGACAGGCAGGGAGGGCATTTTATGTGTGGTATTCAAAAAACATTGCTTAAAGCACATTCAAGCTGCCTGTTTCTCAGATTTTGTCTCCTGGGAAAAGACATCTACTCTAGAGCTACAGTAAAGATCTCCACAATGTCAAAAATGTGCCAAGATGCCAAAGAATGCAATCAAAAGTGAGATGTTCTCAAATAAAGTCTTAACAAACACTTCAGAATGTCAAATTCCTTCAAAACCAAATGATCTCAGCTCATTTTGTAGCTGTATACTCTTACCGTACGTCAACAACTGCCTCGTTCGTTTCTGTTTTTATTTCTCCTGAGGAATGTTAAAGGTAAGGTAGGTCATTTCAGAGAGGCTAGCAAAAGCAAGTTAGATTTAAAAGCATAAGATCCCACCCTCCCTGCAAATCAATCTCTAAAGCCTAGCCTCCTCCAAAACACATGACAACCAGAAGCTCACCAGTGAAACGATAAGAGACAGTGTCTCATTCACCGGTGGGAAAACATCACAGTACAAAGCACATAATATTACAATAATAACACCCTCCATTCTCACTTGGTCTTCATGAGCATAACGAACGCACTGATTATGTATCACGTCTGTGCGAATAGGGTGCGCGAAGGTATGCAAACACATACATAGCCCTCGGACCGAGGAATATGACTGGACAAATATTTTATGGTCCTACGCCTTCCACAGACTATATAAATAGTACATTCAAAGGGTACCTATTATGCAAAATCCACTTTTACATAGTGTTTGGACATAAATGTGTGTTGGCAGTGAGTGAACACAGCCACCCTACAATGATAAAAATCCACCCACTCCTTATTTTTTAATCCCCATTAAACCAAACTAGTCTCATTAGGCATGCGGTTTTTATTTTCAAAGCATTGTGATGTCACATTGTTTAGGCCCCGCCCACAGCCGCTAACTGACAGTCCTGCACTGCCATAGTTTCCACCCTCAGCAAGTTATGATTGGTTGTACACTGTCTTCCATTTTCTTCAGGCTCGAGCAGCTGTACCATCAACGTCTTATAAGCAATCCTGGTGCTCTGTGTTTGGATGTAAAACTGAACATCGTGCCTCGACAGGTCAGCGTGGAGCAAGCACTGTAACATTGCGTTGTTTTGTCCCACTTTCGGTGTGTTTGGCTTCTCATATGTACGGCTGAACACCGGTTCTCTCGCTCTCAGCCATGTTGCTTCTACCAACTGTTTATTGCTGTAGGTATGCAATTCAGAGATGTGTACGCTACGCCCTCTTCTGAAAACAGAGCGGTAATATGCAGCTCATTTGCATTTAAAGTGATATACACCAAAACAGCGACCTCGACTAAAGATTTTTCTGGTCGACTAGTAGTTGTTCATTTTAAGCATTAGTCGACTATTAGTCGCACGTTTATTAATAAACCATATAAATCATAATAATGAGACTTTAATTGCCTACATAGCCTAATAACCGCTCAAGCACACGCAAAAAAAAAAAAGCTTGCCACAGCACAGATATAATAATTATGAATGTGTCCTGGAAAAATTTACCAATTTAGCAGAGCATCTGCTGGACGCATACTGTGTACGCTGTTTTTGTTCAAATCAAAGTGTAAATATACGTAGAAAACATATCCTTGTAATGTGGCTGACGCAGAATGGCGGTTCAACGTACGCAGTTCAAAATGGCGCTGAGCAGACGCGGAGGAGATGAATTGTTGAATACATTTTTTTTTCTTTGCATACAAAAAGTATTCTCATCGCTTCATAAAATTCAGATTGAACCACTGATGGCAGATGGACTATTTTGAACATGTCTTTCATACTTTTCTGGGTCCTGACTGTGGTATTTACCTGGCAGTCAACGGGACAGTCTCAAGTGGTTTACATCCAAAATATCTTAAATTGTGTTCCGAAGACGAACTAAGCTTTTACGGGTTTGGAACGACAGAAGGGTAAGTGATTAATGACAAAAACATTTTCATTTTGGGGTGGAGTAACCCTTTAACAATTTATTGATAAATTAGTGCTTTCTTTGTTTTAGGCTTGAGAGGTGAAGTCGGCGACACTGACTCGTCATCTCTGCAGTAGTGGATGCGCCTGCATGCATGTTTCATATGGATTAGCCTACATAATCTAAGAATATGTGTTTTCTTTTTGAATTGGTTCATTAAAAAGTAGACATGTCACTCTTTTTAGATATATTATATAGACACAGAGTTTTGAGGTTTCACGCTCAAGTTCACAGAGACCGAGACGGCAGAAAGCGCATCCTGTTTGCTTTCAGTATTTTACAAAAGTGCAACGTTTCGTTGTTATTGTGAGTGCACATACATAAGATGTATTACTCTTATTTGTATGACCAAAAATGACGGAGTATTTTAAGTGCAAGTGACCGCACCGAAAACTCCATCTCAGCTTCCACACTCCGCACAGACACTTCAATGGCGCACATTTTTCTAAGTTAACACTAGATTGAGCTGCCATGTAAAGTTGCTACTACATACATCTTTCAGATGAAAAGCCATATTTGAGGTTGATGAATGATAGGCAAGCATTTGAATGTCCTGCCCAATGTACTATATTACCACATAGACCAGCCGTTAACAATCTGTCCATCACGGACTGCGTGACTTCACCACTTCCTGTGGATTTTTTTCTGCGACTTAGCATCTAATAAAATTTTGGTTGACCAAGCCTCTTCTTGTCAACTAATGGTTCTTCGACTATTAGGGGGCAGCCCTAGTTATAATAAATGATCTGTGGGGTATTTTGAGCTGAAACTTCACAGACACATTCTGGGGACACCCAAGATCAATATTACATCTTGTAAAAAAGGGGCATAATAGGTGCCCTTATTGATTTCTATCGAGATGTGAAGAGACTTTCAATTAGCATAACAAAAAAAGCTTTTTAACCAAATCACCTACCCTGCCTTTAAAAGAAACATCTGAGACGTAACTGACAATGCTGTAAACAGTGACTTCTAAGCTATCATGTTTTACTCTGGGTGTTGCTGAAAACCAATAAGCATCCTGTTTAAAAGTCATGAACACTTTGCGTCTGTGCTTGGCTTTACATCTCCAATCAAAGCTTTTAAACCTTCCTGTGCTGTTATTACTTGAAAAGTGATTGCATGGGAGGCATGGATTATTACAACTTCTGTGATTTATACGAATGCGAGTGACACACACGCGCACACAAATAGGCACAAAGCTTATTTGGCCGTCTACATTCATGTTGCTAGGAAACAGACTTTTCCATGAAGCTTTTTATTATTTTAGCAATATTGTTTATTTTCATTATTCCAACTTCAAAGGTTGTATCAGAGAGCAAAAAATGAAAAAGTAAATTATTTACTGACATACCACAAACACACACAGATACAAGAAGGATGAATGCAGGAGCTTCCCGTCGACTGGACATCATAGGCACAGAACAAAAAATATGGCTTGGCACTTGCGAATCAGATGAATGCCCAACAAAATTAAATGTATAGTATGCAATAATCATCCTTTGGTTAAAGCAACATTAAGGGACAAATCATTTTGCCGAGTTTGTGCAGAAAATAAAAGTAATGCTCACCCACACAACAGGAAATAAAATTCTGGATGGAGCTCATTACGTCTGATTCCATTCGGGCCCTTCAGGTCGTACTGCATGTGATTACGCTGATTTCTAATGCTGCCGCCAATCAACCGTGTTCCTCATATTTTCCACAGTGTACTGTGGGCGCATCATAATACAAGATCTGTCTCTTAACCAGGTCATTTAGATGACTGTCACAGCTATATGAAAGTTACACATCCAGTCTCCCACTGAAGGTGATTATATCAAGCAAACATGGCGCTGAACTGTAACAGCTCCCTCTCGTCTTCCCGAAAGTCTTTGTTCTTATGGATGATTGAGAATGAATAATGTTTCATCTATAATTTAACTTTATTGCTTGGTTTTTGTAGTTTGCCACATTCTGTGCTGTCATTTTTCAATTTATTTGATTAGCTTTCACACTGAGTTTGCAGCATTAGCATTGGATAATATGTGGTAATTGGATGAAATACTTTAAATATTTATATTTATTTCAAGTCATGGGCTCAAATAATCGCTTTTAAAAAATAGACAAATGTAACAAGAGAACGTCTCAGGTTATGTATTTAACCCTGGTTCCCTGAGAAGGGAACGAGACACTGCGTCCTCTAGAGGTCACTATGGAGAACGCCATCTCCGTGAACTGTGTCTGAACACTACATACAAAAACGACAACAATGTTGGCCGGCAACAGCCTATGACGTCACTACAGGTGCGACCACAGTATTAAAGGACGCAGGTAGAACACAACTTTCGCTTCTTCGTCTGAAGTTTACGTCCGAAGCATGGCGACGAGACTAGCGGATGCAGTGTCTCGTTCCCTTCTCAGGGAACCAGGGTTACATACAGATGTTCCCATTCGCGGAACTCGAACTGCATCCTCTAGAGGTTGCTATGGGGAACGGTTATACCCACGCTGCCATGCTAAGGGGAGTGCATACCATGATAGAGGCGAGCACTAAGTACCAACTCCCTCAAGCTTAGGGAGTTGCCCCTGAGATGTAGTGATGACTGTCAGTGACATTATCCCCTTCGGCCAAAGCCTGAGCTGCATACCCAAAGACTTGAAAGGGGTCACAAATGCTATAACAGAAATGCTATATACCATAACATGGATTTTAGAAACACTGCTTATTATAAATGGTGGGCTAGTAGATAAGCTAGGCATTCCAAACAAGGTTCCAAGAGGAAGGCAGTAAGGGCGAACCTCAGTTGCTCAGTTGGGGCTATGCTCAGAGCCAACCCTCAAGGTGAGGGGAGCATCGTTACGCCAAACAGACAATTAGCCACAGCTAGCTGTCTGAAAATACTGCCATGGAGCCGATACACTTGACCAACGAGAGAAGTCAGCGCTTCGGGACAGGCTTCTGACTCCCGAGAGACAGGAGGAACACCTGATCCGCCCAGGGGTGACAAGCTCTAAGAGACCCTCATGCAGCAAGGGGACCATCGTCATGCCCAGCCAAAGAGGCCCTGGAATGTGATCTGATCACAGGAGATCAGATATATCAGCAGAGACGAATACATCAACTCAGTATGGCTGCATAGAGAGCAGCAGCATACCCAGCCCTCGGGCTGTGTTGTGGGTATTCTCTTAAGGGGGCATAAGCCACTACCAACCCAAGCACTACTATCTCGATAGAAAGCATGGGCCCCATTCTAGCAAGGCCCGCAGAACCTCAAGAACAAGGGCCTAGATTCGTAATCAGTGCTCCTCAGAGCACTCAGAAGTGTTCCCACAGAAACGTCTTCCACTCACACGTTGGTGAAAAATAGTGCGGTCAAGCCCACTCCTCGGAGGGGAGACTCACTAGACCACCAAGACGCTATGAGGTTAGGTCTGTATGATGATTGGGTGGATACCCTGAAACAGGAAACCCCTCAGACGCAGATGGAGTGTTTCAGTCAGGTGGACTCTAAGGCACACTTGTCCAGCCAGGGGTGTCCAGGAGCATCCTACGAAGAGCTTACCTGGTAAGAGGACCGAAGCCCTAAATGTAGTGCTGTAGTGGGGACCTGAAGGTCAAGAGTGGCCATGATCGTTTCCAGGTGGATATGATGAAGGCAGATCCAATTAGACATGCAGACCATAACCATAGTTAAAGACCAAAGGGGGGATGCTTGAAGAGGACCACCTACCAGAAAGAAAAAACACAACAGACAAGTCCCAGAAATACAGCAGAAGAGGCTAGACACATAATAACAGGGTCGTACTCACCCACAGTGGTTCCCGCGGATGACACAGATAGGAGGTGAAGGCCAAAGCCTAGACCCATCAGTAAAGGTAGCTTTTATGAACATAAAAGCTGACCTAAAGCATCATAGCTTCCCTCAGGTCTTGCCTACTTTCTCTCGGCCCTACACACTAGTCTTCTGGGCTTGTCTCCGCTCCTCAGAACGAGACGGGCCAGGACCCCTGTGTTGTTCGGGCTCAGACTTGGACCTTCGAGGAATGGAGGTTTTAAAGGCTGCTGAGCATGCCTTCGCCTCCCTGAACTTCTTGACCACCGTCTCGACCGAGGCACCGAAAAGCTTGGAAGGTGAAACCGGCGCATCAAGAAGAAAGCCCCTCTCTTTCTCCCTAGGTCAGCCAGGTTCACCCACAGATGCCTCTCCTTGACCACCATGGCCCCCATATACCTGCCCATAGCAGTGGCACGGAGAGCGAGATCCGTGGTGCGGCGCAGCTCAACAACCTCATCAGGGGAAAGACCCTGACCTTTATCCAGATTTTCCAGCAGATCAGGCTGGTAAGCTTGAAGCACTGCAATAGTGTGTAACGTGCCCACAACCTGACCTGCTGCTGCGTACCCCTTGCCATTCAAACAATATGCAACTTGAAGGGGAATAGATGGCAAGGAGGGAATTTTAAGAGAAAATGTTTCACCCATAGAGAGATAGCTAGCCAGCGTCTCCTCTACAGGGAGCATCTTCTCATAGCCGTATTCACGCATCCACTCAATGTTAGTGTAATTAGAATGCAGAAAATGAAAGAATATGGCCTCTTCCATACCTTATGGATCTCCGTATGGAGATCGGCAAGTAATGGAAGACTCACCTGAGCCGGGGGACTATGGTCGGAAAGGTAGCGTTCGTCGAGACGACCCAGTGGCACCACCTTTCTAGCCCGCTTCTACGACAAGTCAAGCCTTGCTGTGCTGCGGTCCATAACCTCCAGCAGCTCATCGTACGCAGGGCAAGACATTAGAGAGGGCTCAGCCTCGGCTTCTTCGCCCTCTGACATCTCCAGCTCTTCCTGATTAGGACCCAATAGAGCACTAGCCGCTGGATTGGATGACGTCAGGGAAATAACATCATCGTCCAGCAGCTCATCCTTGCCCCCGGCCAACGAGCGCGAGAGGGAAAGTGCCTTTCTTAACTCATTGGCCAGATCTGCTTGCGATCCCCATGAGCTCATTCTCCTCCGAGCCTCAGCAGCGGCGGGTCCTGAACCGCGGAGGGCAGACGGCTGCCGCTCCTTTCTCGAAAAGAGAGACAGATGAGAATGGAGCTTTTTCATAGAAAAAAGCTCACAGTGCACGCATATTGCCCCCTCGAGGACATCGCATGCGTGCTCTTCACCCAAACAATAGACGCAAAGATCGTGCGTGTCATCAGGTGTCAAATAACGAGGACACGGATCCTCGCACTTTTTAAATGTCTTACTAGTGCTCGCCATGAAGAAAAAAAAAATTGTTCTTACCAGAATGCATGCTCCAGACAAAATGGTCAGTGAAGACAAAGAAAAGAATGCTGTGTTCCAGCAGCGACGAGTCGCGCCGGAAGTGACGTCATTGGCTGTCGCTGGCCAACATTCTTGTCGTTTTTGTATGTATGCTTCAGACACAGGTCATGGAGATGGCATTCCCCATAGCGACATCTAGAGGACGCAGTTCGAGTTCCTTGAAAGGGGAGCTTCATATTCTCGGTTTAAAAACTCAGGATTGAATTATCAAGCTAGCATCTTTATTACCACACGCAATAAAAATTTGCATTTTTCCTTTGCTTTAAATCTATATACTCTTTTATAGACCAGAAGTACAAAAACGTTCACATTTTGTCATGTAGCGCATCTGTAATGATGTGATTCAGTACAAAGCTTGTTGTGAAGAACCCCTCCACCTCTTTCTCCTTTTAAAATGATGACAAATTGCTCTCTCTGTGTTTTAGTTTGTGCTGCGGTCTGTGGTCGGCTTGACGATACAAAATAAAATGTTCTCCTATTCGCTGTAATGATCAACTCAAATTAGTGTGCGTGATTAGATACTACCAAGACAAAAAAGCTATTACAAACTGTCTGATCTAATCAATAGCTGAAAAATAAGGGAAGCCCTGCTCTGATTCTGGAGATATGGGACATCAGTGGATACAGAACTGAAAAAGAAGTGTATGTACCCAGAGAGAGAAATTATTTTGGTTTGATCCAAATGTTCAGAGGTTTAATTAGTCCTGCTCCTTCCATATTCTCACACAATGTGTTTTTATTGTCCTACCACTCTACATGGGTCAACACCATCAGATAAAAAAAATGAAAATTATGTTATTAATTACTCATCCTCATGTTGTTTCAAGCCCGTAAGACCTTTGTTCATCTTCAGAACACAAATTAAGATAATTTGATGAAATCTGAGAACTTTCTGACCCTGTATAGACAGCAACACACCTGACACATTCAAGGCCCAGAAAGGTAGTAAGGACATTGTTAAAATAGTCCATGTGACATCAGTGGTTCAACTGTAATGTTATGAAGCTACAAGAATACTTTTTGTGTGCAAAGTAAACAAAAATAATGACTTAATTCAACAGTTTCTTCTCTCTTTATATGCATTTGTTGGGGTACTTTTGTGAACGTGCGTCAAAGACTGACAGGGAAGAGAAGAAATTGTTGAATAAAGTCGTTATTTTTATTTTGCACACAAAAGGTATTCTCGTAGCTTCGTAAAATTACAGTTGAACCACTGATGACTATTTTAACAATGTTCTTACTAACTTTCTGGGCCTTGAACATGTCAGTTATGTTACTGTCTATGCAGAGTCAGAAAGCTCTCAGATTTCATAAAAAATGAATCTTAATTTGTGTTCCGAAGATGAACGAAGGTCTTATGGGTTTGGAACGACATAAGGAAGAGTAATTAAAAAACAGAATTTTCATTTTTGGGTGAACTATCCCTTTTAATCGTTTGTGTATCTGATGGTGTTGACCCATGTTGAGTAACACTTTACAATAAGGTTCCACCTGTTAAAAGTAGTTAACTACCTAAGTTAACATGGATCTCCATTAAAAAGCATTTATTAATGTTAGTAAATGTTAATTTCAGCATTTACTAATACATTATTACATTTCTTAAAATTGTATCATTATTATTAAATTGATCTGTGCTGACACAAACTAACAATGAATGATCCACATGTTACCTGAATGATCCACAGCTCTGTTTTTTGTTTAGTAATAGTTGTTCAGGAGTCCCTTGTTTGTCCTGAACAGTTAAACTGCCCACTTTTCTTCAGAAAAATTCTCCAGATCCCACAAATTATTTGGTTTTTCAGCATTTTTTTGTATTTGAACCCTTTCTAAACATGACTGTATGATTTTAGAGATCCATTTTCTCATATGCAACTATTACAGAAGGTTTAAACACCCTGATGCTTCAGAAGGAAACATGATGCATTAAGAGCGGGGGTGAAAACTTTTGAACAGAATGATGAAAGATGTGTAGCCTACATTCTTCTGATTTTGCATAAATATCATATATTTCTTTCATTCAGTACTGCCCTTCAGAAGCTACAGAAGATACTTACATGTTTCCCAGAAGTTTTCACCCTCTGGCTCTTAATGCATTGTGTTTGCTTCTGGAACATCAGTGAGCATTTGAACCTTCAGTAATAGTTGCATATGAGTCCCTCAGTGTGAAAAGACTGATCTCATAATCATACAGTCATTGCTGGAAAGGATTCAAATGCACATTCAGGTAACAACACAGTATTAAGAATCAAGCATATGTAAACTTTTAAATGAGGTTATTTTTATAAATTCAACTATTGTTTTCTCTTGTGGACTACATGTACATCTTTTATGCGAAATATCTTATTCAGGTCAGTACTAAATCAAAATTAAAAAGCATTTTGTATGCATTTAAATGAAGACAGTATGAAGACTTCCCGTATTTTAAAATGCTTTCATAAATATTGACCAATGTTGGCTAAAGTTAACAATACAGCTGTGAAACCTATATATATTATATAGAAGGCCTATTATATGAGTAATAACATATTAATACAGGAATACAAAAGATCTCTCAACAATCTGTGCCTGGCATTGGTATCTAACACCACATAATCGTTTTCAAACGTTTCCATTGATCTGTAGATCTTACACCGGCTGTAATCAGGATCACCTGTGATGTGAATAAGGAAAGGATGCTCTGCACAGCTTTGTATCATTTGCATAATATTAATGAGTGAGTATCTGGGTTACAGGTATTACTTCGCTTTGGTGCTAATGAAGGAGACAAACTGCTTCCTGCAGACCTAATGATGGCAGTCATATAGCCCGAGGCAACGCTGGCTAACGCGCTTCAGAGTCTCACAGGAGGCTGACCGAATTCTGTCTAGTCCAGCCGCTAGTTAGGAAGACAATATAGGGATTGCGTGCATTGACCGCTGCTAGTTCCATCTGGCTGGCGACGGCAACAATCACCCTGGTGTACGGTATAAAAAACATTAGCGAAGAAGGGTACATCAAATCAAGCGCAAAACAATCATTTAGTTCGGCTCTGCACGTAACAGGTGTTTTTCCCTCCTAGACAGAAGAGGTGCAGTCATTAAAAATAAAGCAGCTCATATTTTAGGAGCAGCTGTGATAAACAGACGTGTTTTGGTTGCTATAGAAACCTCAAGGTTCATATGCCCATCATTACGTTTGGCTTTGAAATCAGTCGAAAAGGAATCAAAACAAGACAGACACAGTGGACGACTGAAAAACAATCGACTTTGTTTACCTACAGCAGTCAACCCGTTCACCACATACATGATTGTGGACATGAAGTTAATCGTATAGCACTGAATGGTCATGTGACCTAGGACAAAATAACAAAATAACAAGTCAAAGTGATGTATAATACGCCAGATAGGGTAAAAAACACGCTCTGTTCTTGTAACACTGGTGGAGATGTGCTGGAAAACACTTAAGCCGTGTTATATTTATAGCCTCTGGTATAAGGACTTTCTTCGCCTTTTCGTAAAGATCAAACTGATTTGCATTATCGTTCTTCGCTAAGCACAGAGACCAAACCACTTTTATCTTTGCTGCCTGGAAATTGTCTAAAAAAACCTGGCCTGAATGGAAAAGAAACGGCATTGAGCCAGAAAGGTAATTGTTGCACGATCCGCACAAAGGCCTTCTTGTACTGAATTCTTAACAACGATAAAATTGAAATGTGATAGAGCAAGGTGTCGAGATTGAGTCATTCTCAAAGCATGAATGTACTATAGACACAGTAGGCGTTTAAGAGCTAAATGAGTCACTGGCCTGTTCATGGATTGTCATGCCACCATCTGCTAAGATCTGAAGGATCAATAGAAAACTCGAAACATTGAGAACATTGAAACAATTACCCTCCGTTTGTTAAGTGTATTAACCTCTATTGTATCGCTTAGTAAAACAATGGCTGTTAAAGCAATTTCTGTTCTGGATTGAAGTATAATATTGAAACGGGTTGGGACAGGACATATCGAAGTGCTCATCCCTTTTAACCAGCCTTTAGTTTACACACCTGGTAAAACCACACCTGACCGGTTGATAATGGACGAAAAACACACAAAGACATTGTCAAAACTGAAGGATTAGTTCACTACCAGAATTAAAATTTTCTGATCATCTAATCACCCCCATGTCATCCAAGATATTCTATTCTAGATATTTTTAGTTGAAAAGAAATGAAGGTTTTTGGGGAAAACATTCTAGGACTTTTCTCCATATAGTAGACTTTAATGGGGATCAGCGGGCTGAAGATTAAAATAGCATTTTCAATGCAGCTTCAATGGGCTCTACACATTCCCAACCAAGGAATAAGGGTCTTGTCTAGTGAAAGGATTGGTCGTTTTCTAAAAAAAAATAAAAATCGATATACTTTTTAACCACAAATGTTCATCTTGCACTAGCTCTGTGATGCATGTCTTCAAGGATTACAGTGAAAAAGGGTTTATCTAATTTTCTTCTCCAACTTCAAAAAACTTCATCCAACATCGTTGTTTTACCTCTTTTTGTAAAGGCCGTTTGACTTTCTTTGCACGATTACTTTGTAAACACTGGGTTGGTATTTAGGCCTACGATGATTACATGATTACGTAATGTGTGTAGTTGAGCTAGTGCAAGACGGGCATTTATGGTTAAAAAGTATATAAATTTGTATTTTTTTTTTGAAAATGACTGATCATTTTGTTAGATAAGACCCTTATTCCTTAGCTAAGATCGTGTAGAGCCCTTTGAAGCTGCACTGAAACTGCAGTTTGGACCTTCAACCTGTTGATTCCCATTGAAGTCCACTATATGGAGAAAAATCCTGGAATGTTTTCCTCAAAAACCTTAATTTCTTTTCGACTGAAGAAAAAAGACATGAACATCTTGGATGACACTGGGGTTAAGTTAATTGTCAGGAATTTTTTATTCTGCGAGTGATAAATTATAAATGTGCACACTGTTCAAAGTTTGAGGTCAGTCAGTTTAATTTAATTAGTTTTATTTTATTTTATTATTTTTTTTAAATAGCTTTACTCAGCAAAGATGCATTAAATTGCTCAAAAGTGAGAGTAAAGAGCTTTACATGGAAAATAAACAAATAAATAAATAAATAAATGGTTACCACAAAAATCTTACGCAGCACAACTGTGTAAAACTATTAAAAACTCAACAAATCCATTGGCATTGATAATAATAAGATGTTTCTATAAGAAATGTTTCTTAACATCAGAAAGAAGAGTCATGTGACCCTGAAGACTGGAGTAATGATGCTGAAAATTCAGATTTGCATCACACGAATAAATTACATTTTAAAATATATACACATAATAATATTTCACCTAATTACTGTTAACACTGATCAAATAAATGCAGCCTTGGTGAGCATAAGAGACTTTCAAAAGCTTGAAAAAAAATATCCCAAACCCCAAACTTTTGAATAATAAAACTGCTAAATCTGAGTATTATCGCCTTTTAAGAGTACACTAGCATTTATATTCTATTCTATTCTATTCTATTCTATTCTATTCTATTCTGTTCTGTTCTGTTCTGTTCTATTCTATGACTGCATTACATCTGTTTTAATTTAAATTTGCACATGTATGATTTGTATGAATGTGTTGTCAGTGTTGTACGTGTGTGTCAATGTGAAAAGGTTTCCAAGCTTTCTTCCCTAATTACTTAAACATATTCAGTTTTTCCACTGTCACCTTTGTCTTGCTCTCTGGAAGGTTTGAAAGGCACTATTCTCTGTAAAGCAGCTCTGGGACGATACATTGTGAAAAGCACAATACACACAAATACAAACTGAATTGATTTCATGGTTCTTTGGAGATTAGAACTGTTCTCTTCTTTAGAAAACATAAATATTTGTACTGCTGCTTTAAAGCAGCGGCATTCATTCCTGGGCTGCGTTCCACTTTAGAAGCTTTCTAAAGTACAAATAGAACTGAAATGGTGAACAAAGAAGCGAGTTCAGGCTGTAAAAGCCTTTTAGGTTGTAATGGAAGCCACAATTTATGAGCGAGTGGTGCGGACTCACCTGTGCACGATGGTGCCAGAGCGGCGGGCGAGCGGCGGGGGACTCCCTCCGGCGCTGGTGCTGGCCGGTGGCTCCCTCCTGGTCCTCAGGGACTGGCTCCTCTGCACCTGCCTCAGCACACTGCTCTTCAGATCCAGCAGTGTCGACATGCTCGTTCACTATCTGCAGAAAATACCACACTGCATCAGCTACGCTGCAGGAGGGGTGGAAAGGTGAAGGAATGAGGGGACGTGTGGGGGCCATTATCAGAGAGCACTTCTCAGAAAGGCGGGAGCGGCGAAACAATTAACCCAGCGTCCACCTTTCGGGCCGACCATTGGCTGTGCTCACAACGGGCACGATGAGTAATTACAGGCATCATGCCTCCCTCTCGTAATCCAGTTATAAACACACTTTGCATAAGGCGTACGCGGCTGCTGTCCAGTGTTAATTGACGTATGTGTCAGGCACATTTGTCTTCAGCCGCAGCGAGCGGTCATCAGTGTGAGAAGCGAAGCCTGCAATTACTCTCAATGTCAAGACGGCGGCGAATTTTTCACCCAACAGCTCAGATGCCGTGCAAACGGAGATTGTGAGAGTTCAGCACAGACTCTTAATTCTGTTATGACTGGAACCAGAGGTTTAAACTCTAGGCTCTTAAACCAAGGAGTCTGAGAGCGGAGAACAGGCACTTCTGGGTACGGACTGAGAGTGACTCACTAGTGAGCCACATTCACTCACATCTCTGGGAAAAGCGACGGCTCTGTACAGAGAGAAAGAACCATGGGGTGAAAAAAGAGTGACAGAATGAGTGGCGGAGGATAATTTTGATTGAGATGTCAGATGTACAAACGGTTCTTTCATCTCCTGACAGTCCGCCTTTGTCAAATCTCTAAATGTTACGAGGAGGAGTTCTGAAGCCCACTGTCGTAACAGTTGTTTTCTATACATCAAAGACATGCAAATATGACTCTATGTTTACATGTGACTGGTACATTACCTCACTGGTACATTACCTCATTGCCTCATATTTTGCATTTTAAATCAGTGGAAAAAGCACCATAGACAAGTTTGAACCGGTTTATGTTGCAACATACTTTTCGAGCTGTTTACTACAGTGCAGCTAGATCAACTCTTAGACATGACCTGAGAAAACCAGCATGAAGGTGCCTCAAAACACCTCAAAATAAACCGGTAATTTATTCTGATTACCAGTTTTCCTGGTTTAAGCCATTTGCAGCTTTGATTTTAAGTCCACCCCGCTGAAAAAAAACATCTTAGCCCAACCCAGAGTTTGCAGAGTTTAGGTCTGATCTGCCCCCACACACCTGTCTGGAAGTTTCTAATAATCCTACACTCTTAAAAAATAAAGGTGCTTCACGATGCCGTAGAAGAACCTTTTTTGTCTAAATGGTTCCATAAAGAACCTTTAACATCTGAAGAACCTTTCTGTTTCACAAAAGTTTCTTTGTGGTGAAAGAATTCTTCAGATTATAAAAAGGTAAGAAAGACATGGTTCTTTAAAGAACCTTTGACTGAATGGTTCTTTGTAGAACCAAAAATGGTTCTTTTATGGCATCGCTGTGAAGAACCTTTTAAAGCACCTTTATTTTTAAGAGTTTAAAGACCTTGATTAGCTTATTCAGGCATGTTTCATTAGGGTTGAAGCCAATCTTTGCAGGACAGTGACATTTCCAGAAGCTGGATTGGACACCCTTGTTTTAGCCTATGCTGGTTTGCTGGTTGCAGCAGGTCTCCAAACATGTTCAGAATGGTCTTCTGGCTGATTTTTGCAAGGATTTGGACACATTTTAAGTTGATCAGTTGGGAAATTTAGGCCTGGGACACACCAATTTAAAACCATGGGAGATCACAGACATGAAGAAAGTTTCAACTGATTTTTAGCCTTACACCGTGTCTACACCAGATGCAACAGTTGTCGTGCTGCACCACACTATGTCGCAACAGCTAAAGTCTGTCTACACTGGACACGACAAAACGAAAATCATTTGAACTTTGTGTCAGTACGTCATAAATAGAACACGGCATCAGTTTACTTTTAGATACTTGTTGATTGTAGGAACTGAGACCACACACTTGTTGATTGTAGGAACTGAGACCACACACTTGTTGATTGTAGGAACTGAGACCACACACTTGTTGATTGTAGGAACTGAGACCACATACTTGTTGACTGTAGGGACAATTTCCCAGTGAAATGAGATCTCAAGAAGACTCACAAGACCAAATGTGACTAGAGAAGAAAAACACATAAAGGACAATCAACGTTGTCAGCTGGCTCTTCTGGCGTGCGTTCTGTTGTACAGTGAATAACAAATTAGAAAAGAAAAGAATACGTGTGATGTTTTCTCAGTAGTCTACTTTCATGGCATGTTTGTGGCTGCTAAGTTTCAGGTACAATAATGCGCAACATTCAGTAGGTGACACTCGCTCACAAGCAAACCCAGCTAAACACCAGCTTGGCCAGGCACAGAGACCTTTTCAAACCAGCTAAGACCTGAAAATCCTCTTAAGGCTGGTATACACTACATGACATCTGCATACACTTTACATCATACACTTGTCAACTTTGTAAATGATTACGAAGAAAAACTAGGTATCATACACTAAACAACTGAGAATCACACACTACCAAACTCTAGTCACTCCTAACACAGCAAACTCACACATGTAACAAAGGTAAACAATATGTCTTCTCAAAACATCGGCACAAAACGAAACGTGATTGAAACGTGACGTTGTTGTACCTGTCAGTCATATGGCCTCTTAGGCGGGCCTTGGCCATTCAAAATGGCCAAAGTTCCCAGACATTCTGCCATAAGTCTGAAGGTCTGCCTATGCGAGACTATAAACCAGGGGTCTCCAAATTCGTCCGGCAGAGTTTAGCTCCAACTTGCCTTACCTGGAAATTTCTAGCATGCCTAGTAATACCTTGATTAGCTAGTTCAGGTGTATTTAATTAGGTTTGGAGCTAAACTCCGCAAGACACCGGCCCTACAGAACCAAATTTGAAGACTCCTGGTATAAACACTATGTAAATAAGAGAATCATTGTGCTGTATAGAACAATTTTTGGATTATAACAGGAGTTTTCACTCAGTCAGTGAGCTTGTGCTGCGGATGAACTGAACTGATAGCACCTTCACTGATTTTAAGCGAGCGTCTTTGTTCACTTTCTGTGTGTAACCCATTCATAATTTGAGTAAAGTTTTAGGTTTCATGTCAAGTAAACACTGCAAAGTTTCAGAAGTGACAATTGTATTGAAATGTGGGACTGAGTCTGAAACTGTGATGTTTGATATTGCGCTAACCATAGCAGGGGTCTGTTTCCCGCGTGTTTCCCATACAATAACAATAACAACTCGCTAATTAACCACCATAGTATGATGCATTGTTGTGGAAACAAACTAGCTAGTCATGACTGTTTCCCAAACACGGTCGCATCTTCAGCATTTGAACCACATTAGTTCAACAATATAGATCCATTGTTAATGATGTCACATGCATGTGGTGGAGTAATAACTGTACTAAATACTGTAATAAACTGTAATAAATGTACTACTTAATTTACTAATTTACTATTTGTTCCCTGTCATTTTGCTGTATTTGATGTTTGATTTATCCCAGGTTTCCTCTTATGTCATACTCTGGGGTTCCCTTAGGCATTTATGCACATGCATACTCTTCAAAAGCAGCGCTTATCGAGGATATGCAAAAATACATGGATTAAAATGCATTTGTATTTAGATAGAATAGATGATATAGATTGTACTGCATGTTAGCTTGCTTATTGTGCACAAGAGCATAATTTATTTAAACCCATATGTCTTAATAACAAGAAACTATGCTTCTAGCTACAGGTTGAGAGCTGTAGTTCCAACCACGTAAGTTTACAACGCTGTTTGCTAATGTTCGTTTGCACTATGGTTTTGGGAAACAGAATCGCTGAACTATTTGACAACGGAACTTGCGACCATAGCTGGCTAATGATGCTTTTGGGAAACGCACCCCAGGACAGGACAAAACCAATCTGACGTGTCAGAATAGATTTGTGCATTAAGTCTGTGGTGTAAGGCAATAGACTGGCTTGTTCTGTTACCTGTAACGTGTCTTTGTTATTAATTTAACTGAACCTTTTTAACACAATGTTTACATCATTGCACAATATTTGAAGGCTACATGCTCATTCTGTTAACGTATTCACTTCTAATTATTATTAGTATTAGAATAGTTTTTGCTATGGTACTGAAATTGCAATGCTATCTCATGACCAATTCGTACATATTTTATGAGGTGGTTAATTCATGGGTGGGTTTGAGGGGTAGGTTTAGGGGTGGTGCTCTGTACGAATTCCTATGAATTTGCAACCTTGTAAAATATGTAGGGCTGTCAAATGATTAATTGCGATTAATCGCATACAAAATAAAAGTGTGAGTCTGCCTGTTATATGTGTGTACTGTGTGTAATTATTATGTATATATAAATACAAACACATTCATGTATATATTTAAGAAATATTTACAAGTATATGTATTTATTATAATTTTTATACAATTTATATTATATACACATAACATTGTTTTGTACATAAATAACATATTTCTCTTCAATATATACATTAATTTGTGCGTATTTATATATAGATAATAATTAGACACAGTACATATATTAGGCAAACTCAAACTTTATTTTGTATGCAATTAATCGCGATTAATCGTTTGACAGCCCTAAAAATATGTACAACTTTTTACAAATTGTATGAATATGTATGAGTGTGGCTGTATGAAAATTTGTACAGACTACTAAAATGCAACACTAATGTCAACTCAAATCTGCAGACTGGCTCTGACTTTTGGCAACCAGCATCAACTCATAAATAGAGGCAAAAATTTGGGCAAAAGTCATATAGTGTATTCCAGCCTTTAGCCTGCTTTAAGGTTTTTCTGTTCCAGCAAGGTAAGTGCATTTCTGGTTTCTCTCAGCTTGATTAACCCTGCAGGACAAGAGGAAAGGATGTGTTTGCTTTTCCCCTTTCTTTAATCTGACCAGGCGTGCATTAAGAAACACCAAAAGAATAGACAAAGCAAAGCACTCTATCTGAATCCCAGCACCTTTCCGAACTCCCTCCACAGAGCGAATTCCAGCAGTCGCTGTGCTGGAATCGAGCGTAATGCGCATCGAACGGCACCGCGGCGCATTCACCTGAATTCTCAGCTCTTACCGGTGGCAATTAGCACCAGGCCACCGAGCAGCTGCTTCCCAGGTGAACTCATTTCAATTACGCACACCGCCATCTGAATTGAATGTCACTCCGTCTCAGCCATCAGCTCCCATGAAAGGCGAGAACTGACACGCCACCAAACACAAGACAACAGCTGTGCCAAGGGAGCGTTGCCATAGCCGAGAGCGGGAACATCAGCTCCTTCTCACCGGGTCGTCCCCGCTGAGCCTCTGTCCCTCGCAAAGGCTCTCGGCCCACGTGAATGACACCGCTGCTCAATAGAGAGCCGGTAAGCCTGGCAGTCAAAGGCTTCTCCGCTGGGGACGGACGGGTCTCTATGGTAACGGTTGAGCGAGAGGAACCGCCAATGCAGGTACACAGGATTCAACAAAAGCTCCACAAATCATGCTTTTGTTTTGCTCATATCACCTTTTGTTGGGGCAGTTAAGCTGCACCAGGGGATTCTGGGAGAAATTTCACATCATCTTCAATTCCTCAACTCGCATGTAAAAGTTAAGAGCGCCCCCATCAGATAAGCAATATCGCTGATATGCTTCTTTCCTTGCCTTCAGATTTATCGATTTCAATTTCGCCAATTGCTACCAAATTGTTTTATTGATTTCATAATCTTCTTTTACATAGATTCCCGCTCTCATTCATATACAAAGGCAGCACAACGGCTTGGTCGTATGGATTTTCATTCTCATTCATAGAGATGAGTTAACCTTCTGATCTTTGTCAAGCGAAATGAGGCAGGGCTGCTGTATAATGCTTTCGCCAGCCTGACCAGTGCCTATTCCTCAACCTTCATTCATTTGCGGCAAATTCTTTCTGACAGGATATGTCATCCACGGAAGACCTTTCAGACTACAATGAGGTTTTCCAGGTCAGTACCTATTTGTTTTATGCACCTTTGTCACTAAACAGACCGTCTTCACTCTTAAACATAAAGGTGCTTTAAAAGGTTCTTCACAGCGATGCCATAGAAGAACTATTTTTGGTTCCACAAAGAACCATTCTGTCAAAGGTTCTTTAAAGAACCTTTTTATAACCTTCTTTTGCCACAAAGAACCTTTTGTGAAACAGAAAGATTCTTCAGATTTTAAAGGTTCTTTATGGAACCATTTAGACAAAAAAGGTTCTTCTATGGTGCCTTTATTTCTAAGAGTGTTGTTTGATTCTGGCATCCTCAGATGTCACATAAAGTTCTGTTTTGCATTCCTTTTAACATAAATTGTATGTGCTGCATGTTCTGTACACCGTTTCCTATTTATTCTATTGCTCTCAGCCCACCAATCCAACAGGAACACTGTTTTCATAATAATTTGTGATGGCAGGCCCTGTGATTGTCATGGATGCAATCACCGCTCTCTTCTCTCACAATGAAGTCTTTCTGGATAAGCACTGAGAGACGGCCCATAACCGTGTCTCCAGTATTTCATAAATTGGAGAAATGTCAAGTGTCCTTCTCATTATGAAGCTCTGAATGGTGGGGTAAAAGGTTGCCTGTATGGGTGCCAATTTTTTTCACTTCAATAATGAAATGAAATACACATATATTTAATATTTTATCCTGCCTAGCCACTATGTGATCCAATCAAATCAGACCCACAATTCTTTCTCAGGATGTGTCATTTATATTAGTTGTGTGGGTGGAAAATACCCTGAGCTTTTTCTCCCCAAACGAGATGTTGGAGTGAAAGCTATGTCTAACCTGACTGACAAAAAGACAGACGGTGGTGCGGATCAGTCAGCAGAGGGGCAGAGCTGGTGTTGTCGGTGTAAGACATGGGTTTTCTCAGTGAGTGGGTGATTCCATGGGAACACTGAAACGTTTCTATTTCTATAACAGAAATCATGAGAGAGAAAAAAATTGTGTACACAACATATATAATTATTGCAAAAATGTTAGGGCTGTCAAAAATGTAAACATTTAAACATATTAATCTTTTTCTTGTAATTAATTATATACTTTTTAATAACTAATATCTTTAATAACCAGTGGCTAAAATTAAAAGTTGCCAAGTGCTAAATGCGAATAATAAACAGCGTTGGCGAGTATGTGAAACAGTGTTACTCGCCATATGGCTGGTAACTTTTTTTAATTAATTCTAAGAACGCCTCAGAACACAATATGGTTTAGCGGGATTATCAAATCACAAAGACTGTGTTGTAATGAAATAAATATTCAATCTGATGTATGTCCTTTAAAGGCACAATATGTATGTTTTCACCATTAGAGGGTGCATATTCAAAACAAACAAAGAACCAAAGGCGTAGTTTGATGACGCTGTGGTTGAGTGTGGAATCATGGGAGCTGTAGTCTTCATCACCACAGCCGATGCAATCCGTCAGGACTCGGGCAGAAATCATGTTCATGGATGAGCTAATGTATTAAAGATTTATTAAGATCACTGCAGTATGAAGCAGGGTGGGGCTGAAATTCGTGGAAGTGAAACGAGGACGCTGGAGTGATTGCTAATGAAGGACATGTGGAGCGGAGCTTTTATTATTACACAGTCGAGCACTTCTGTTATAACCGGTCATGCGTATGTAGGAAAAAGCAGCAATGTTTTATCATACTAGATACATTTGAGTGTGTTGAAAGTTCTGATATAATGCTACTCTGTGCATTTGTCACCTGTCTAATAAAATGCATAACATATTAAAGCGTTTTGGGGTTTTTATGTTTTCTACAAAATAAAACGTGAAAATTGTCAGTGCCAATAGCTTTGTGGGCAGCATGCCGACATATGGCGCAGTTGCACTTCGGGTATCCTGAGATCGAATCCCACCTCATGGACCTTTCCCGATCCCAACCCCCTCTCTCTCCTCCACTCACTTCCTGTCCCAGCTCTACTTGTCCTATCAAAGAAAAACTGCAAAATGGCAAAAAAAAAAACAACCCAAAACAAAACTGGAAAATCAAGGGTGCGTGATGTCACTGGCAGGCGACTCAATGACATAGTCCATTACACTAGTTAAAATTGCTTATGTCTCTGGATTTAAACATTCTTCAAAACATTTGGGATAACGTAAATACACAAGTCTGCAAAATTTTAACAAAAAAATTATACATATTGTGCCTTTAACGCTTCACCGTAAATGCTGTTCCACATGAGTTTAAATTGCTTATAATGTTCTTTTTAAAAAACATCTTGCCAAGTTTGCTGTGGGAATTTTTTATAAATCTGTTATAAGCGAAATAGAGTCATTTCAAAAGAGAAGTTTTCCTGTGGTTTCACCAAAATAAAAGGTCTGTCGTTTATCATTTGCAATAAATAAATAATAAAATAAATAAATAAATAAATAATAGTGGTGTAATTTTACTGTTATTATGTAAAATAATAATGATAATAATAATAATAATAATAATAATAATAATAGTTGTTGTTGTTTCGTTGTTGTTAGTAAAATAAAAGTATCATTATTATATACTTATATACTAGTTCAACAGTATTAGTGATAATTCTTCTTCTCTACTGATTTAATTAAATAATAATTTGGTTAGATTATAATAATGATGATGATGATGATGATGTTGACAACAAATAATAATAGTATCACATAAAAATAATACAGAAGTAAAATTGATTGATAATAATTTTATTAATAATAAAATTGCAATTAAATGTGTTTCTCCTTATTGTTCTTTGGCCCTGGTATTAACTAACTAACTAACTAACTAAATAAGTAAGTAAGTAAGTACAGCTGGAGTCCATGTCTCTCTTGCCTCCCCTGAGCCCATTTAGTTTTAAAAGACCCCCTAAAAGCATGTGCTGAGTTTGGTGGGGGCTAATTGAGAATGAATGGAGAGAATGAATATGTAATTGAGAATGAATATGACTGGATATGACTGGTTATGATCAGCTGTCATTGCTTCATGTGTTCATAAGCGTTCCATGTTCTCGAATCATTCTAAAACAACAATATAATAGCTTTAATGGGAAGACTCATTTTTAAAAGTAATAAAAAACACACACACATTTAGATATAACCACTTTGTTACATCAAAATAAGACTTAAAATGACACAAAAACTGGGAGTTTTTAGTGAGTAATCAGAGTTTTGATGATCTGAAAAATTCAAAAATAGTTAAAAAAGTACAAATGAAATATATTGTTTAAACTGTTACTGCCTTGAGTTTTGGAATAAATGTAAAATGCTTTAAAACACTAACTTGTTTTTAAAAAGCAACATATTTCAAGTTGTGGATGAATTGGTACTTACTACATCTGATGGGCTGTTAGGTTCCTGAGACAAAAAAGGTTAGGAAACACTAATACAGGGCAGGCAGCACAGGGGAGGAACCAGTTCTCATATCATTACGATCTCAGAGCCGATAAGACCAATAATCCTCCAGGCTGTGATAAAGGTGTATGGGGCCATCAGGGGATCTATGCCAGCTTATTCCCCACAAGGCCATTCTCAAAGAGCCAATCTGCGGTGTTGATCAACGTTAACATCAGGCATAATACCACAGACATTTTGCAATTGGGATCGATCGGACTCGAAACCCTATTGGTCTCTCTGGAATGAAACTAAATTAGAATAGCTATAGTTCTGTGTCCGTCCAAGCTGCATTTACACTCACCATGTGATGGAACAAATCGGACAGACGTCCAATGACACAGTCCTTTACACCGAATGTGTTGTGTCACTGAATGCTGAACAATGACAGCTAGTGAAATACTGGCCGTGTTCCAAAACCTAGTAATCTAACTCACTGCTTACATGGACAACTTCCCTCTAAATCAGCGTCGTAACCATCACAGCACCTCACATGATTCTTAAATAAGCCAAGCACGCAGTACATGACTGAAAATGTCTCCCTGCGGACACTTAAAGACTCAGTTTCTTGTCTCGTGTCATGTTGCTGTGCACACTACACAACTGATCGCTGACTAGGAGCGTCAATTACGAGATCATTCTTCTTCTTTGAATGCGTTCTGCTCGAATTTGCTCGCGTATAAACGGGAGAGCTGATTCGTGAGAACAGCTCAACAAACAACATGTCACAAGTCATCTCACTGGAACAAGTTCAGTGGACACATGCACTGGGATCTGTGACTTCTTCTAGCAAACTAGCCATCAACTTGAATCAATCAAAGGCAACATGCTAGTTCTGTAGTACAGTATGTATTTGGCTATAGGCAGCAACACAAATAGCTCTTGATAGGAGACTCGATGCACACAATTGATTTTGACGTTGTTGCTAAGGTAATACTGCCATTAATTACTTACCCTCATGTCGTTCCAAACCCGTGAGACCTTCCTTCATTTTGGAACACAAATTAAGATTTTTTTAATGAAACCCCAGAGCTTTCTGACCCTGCACGACAACAAGGGAACTACCTCGTTCAAGGCACGGAAATGTAGTAAGTACCTCGTTAAAATAGTCTTTGCGTCTTGTGAATGGTGGCGGACTGACCCAGACAATAAGAAATCATTGAAAAAAGTTGTTATTTTTGTTTTCTTCGCACACAAAAAGTATTCTCGTAGCTTCATAACATTACGGTCGAACCACTGATGTCTGTGCCTTGACTGTGGTAGTTCCCTTGCTGGGTAGAACACTTTTGGATTTCATCAAAAAATATCTTCATTTGTGTTGCTGAGATGAACAAAGGTCTTACGGGTTTGGAACGACATGAGGGTGAGTAATTATTGAAAGAATTTTCATTTTTGGGTGAAAATCCCTTTAAGCATAAAAAAATAAAAAGAGCTGAAATGTTTGATAAATTATATCCCAATATTTAACCTAATTAAAATTAAGGGGCCCAGTATTTAATTATTATTGTTTTAGAGAAGTGAAATACTACCCAATATCTAATTTAGATTTATCTGTAAATGGCTTTAACTATGGAACGATTTGTCCGATTGACTTAAAAATTCGCATGCAGGGTCTTTGTCCAAAGTGCCATAATTTTTGATGAGGACATTCACATATCTTGAAAAATCTGGCTGACATTGGCCAATCAACTATTTTCATTTGAAAAAATATCCATAACATTTTTATCAATGCTTTTTAGTACTGAACATTTAGTACTGAACATTAAATATATATATATATATATATATATATATATATATTATATATATATATATATATATATATATATTATATATATATATATATATATATCAGTGGACACAAAGGTATACATGCATTCTCCACAAAGTATACATGCATTGCTGCACTGAAATTTGGCTAAAACAAGGTATTTTAGGAAGCTGCTTAGTCTGCTTACTTTCTGAAAAAAGAGCAGTTTATCTAGATTTCTTTGGGGCTAATAGGATAGTTCACCAAAAAACGTAAATTCTGTTATAATTTACTCACCCTTATGTTGTCCAAAATATCTGTCCACGAATATTAACCCTTTAACTGTCACTGTTCACTCTGTGGGAAGTTTACTTCACCATATTACAAATAAATCCTAATCTAATCATGACAAACTATAAATCGTTGGGAAGGTCTAAGAATCCTAAATAGATATTTTACCACTCTTCTGTGTTACAAATTATGTAGGAAAAGTAATAGATTAATTTATGACAAGAGTGCACCTCAAAAATCTATATCATTACAGGAGTTCTGACCTTTGTCACAAAAACACTTTCTTTGTTGCCTTTTTACCTATCACACAATAGAAATCTTAAGAAATTATATATCACCTGAAGACTTAAAATCTTAAAATTCAATCTTTTGAAAACCATTTTAAAATCAGACATTGCATTACTATGGAAATTGTACATCAAAATCATATTACAAAATGTTTTCATTTATGAATTATAACAATTTAACTCTGGATAGTGCATTTTCATGTCTATGTTCAAGATAGGGAGTGACAGTTAAAGGGTTACGCTCCAAACATAAAAAAAATTAGCTATATTTTAAGCTTTCTGCAGCTATACATGGTTGTCGTTCAACTCACTGGCGCACTGAGGAAATGGAAGATTTTTAGTGAATAATGACTGAAATTTCAGTTTATTACACAATGCTTTATATGTCATCAAAAGACTTGGAATATAGTATACAAAAACGATGCATTTTTTAACCTTATTAGTCACGGTCACACTAAACTATCATTATAAATAAAAGAGCTGTAAAGAGAGGGCAAATAAATTATTTCAAATTTCATTTTGGGGGTATATATCATCTTCTATGATATCATAATTGTTGTTCAAATGATATGCAATTTGACATTATCGTGTATATCGCAAAAAAACAAACAAAAACACCCAGACACTGTGAGATGTAGGTTAGACTACTGTGCATACACATTTAGAGTTTGCGCTTTCACTGCATAATTTGGGGCAAATATGTATTTCATGTCTTTTATATTTATATAATCTGATATAGTTAATAGCACACAAAGAGCCCAGTTTTTTCTTCAAATATCAGCACGACTGCAAATGTTATATTGATTTTATAAAACAGTCCAATAAAGTTAATATTAATTGACTTTTCATTGAAAATTGTTTCAAACAAAGCCACAGCAGAATTGTTTTGCAGCTCTGAGCAACACACGACAGAGCTTCGTTACTGAATCAATCAGCCGTTTGAACAAATCGGTTGAATGAATGACTCAATGACTCACGCATGCAGTGATTTGCCACCACCTACTGGTGATTTTAGGTTTATATTTCAAGTATATTCTTCCTTTTTCCCAAAATCATTTCAAATATCAGTATTCAACAATTTTTTTTAAACATCAAAACATTATTTATGCAATTATAACTGCAGGTTAAATGCATTCATGTCCAGCATTCAACAGTTATGAGAATGAATCTAAATGACACTTCAGATGCAGATTCTGTTACTGTTTTCATTTGTTTGGTAACAGCCCTATAGTGTCTTACTATTTGAATCTGTTGATTAAATTTAAGAATTTGACACAAAAGATGATGCATACATTTAATTATGTTAGAAAAAACTGTCCTAAAGGTAAAAGTGCCCATAAAAGGTCATAATCAGTTTAAACATATTGTAAAAGTTAATTTCTGTTACTAACTAATCACCACACAGAATATGAAGAATGTCAAAAGCTTTGGGAGTCAGCTGTCCACAGCAGTCCTAAACCTGCCAAGGTAATTATCGAAAATATCGAGATACAATTTTTTGTCATCATCGCACACCCTATTTGGTGTGCATTATTATCATCTATTACACAAATTTTCCAGTTGTCAGTCCTCTTTATATGAATGGAAACGTATCTTGTGCTGCTTATTTCATCATAGAAAGAAACAATAATATTGCCTTGACTTATTTGGCATTTACTTTGGTTTTAACAGGTAAAGCAGCTGATTATTGTGTAACACAAAGGGTAAATGATGACAAGCCGTCATGATTTTAGAGAGGAATGAAAAATGGATGGACTTTTGCAAGCCAGCAGCTCTAATAAAATACCAGTTACTTTCAAATCAAAGGACTCTTAAACTCCAAGACAGCATCTGACTGCAGCGCATTAAAATATATAGTCGGTGTAAAAAAAAAAAAAAAAGTAATACAATTCCACTTGTTTTTCTATAGCTGTACTGAGACGTTCACAGCAGCTCACAGAAAGACAGATGAGAGAATGGAGTGCTGTCTTTCACCTGTGGCAGGAAGCTCTGCTCACACGTCTGCTCAAGCCCCCATTAAGAACAGCAAAGATTTAAACTGTCAATCAGACACCAAAGGGAAGACTGCGCAGCTTTCACATTCAATTACAGTGGGACAAGCTCTTGCGTGAGCGCTCGCATCTCTACGGCCAACGTAAAAAAAGAAAGATGCATTTTTCATCTAGATATCTCAATCTTGTATATGATATTTCTAAATTCTTGAACTTATGAGATGATGTTTATGAAGAATACAAAACATAAAAATGACATAAAGTAAACATTTTATCACATCTACATTCTTTTCCACTAAACTTGCAGTCACATACTGTGATTCAGTGGTTAAACTCCACTTCATATAACCACCTAAGTTGTTTTGCTCCTATGTGAAATTTAACTCTATGTGATTTGTACTGAAAAGTTTTTGCACTCCAAACTGTTTAAATGCATACGCTACACGTGATTTATAATTTGCTTCTAGGGTTTTCAACCTTATCTTGTGTCTATATGTGTTGTTGTCTTGGCAACTAACTCCCTTGTGCACCATTGCACCATCAACACATTACTCAGGGGTAAAATAAAAAATGTGTCCGCATTTAAATGAAGATTTTAATGGGTACCCTAAGTTACCCAGATGCACGTCTTTCAATTATCCTTGCATTATTTGTACTTTCGGTGGCTGAAATCTGCACTTTTAAATTTTAAACCTAAACAAATATTTTTATTTTTTAGTGTATGCAGCAGTTTTATACCATTTAGTTCATTATATTTTACAATCAAATAAATGATATGAATCTCTGCATCACCTAATACATCAACAATACTTAATGATACATCACACCATTTATGATTCTACTTTTGATTGTCTGCATACTAAATACGACAATGATGATTCAGTTTCAATTCACAGTGTTCTTTTTCATCATCAGACAAATAAATGGATCAATAAATACAAAAACTGCGCCCTCAGAGAGCTACTTTACCAGCCATAACATCTGTTGAGACATAGCTACAGGTGTTGAACTACTATAAGACATAAACAGAAATCGGCAAACAAGAAAAAAGGTAGACACATTAAATCAAAAGCTTAAAAAGCCCAGTCATTAAAACGCAATTCAAAACCAGTCAAGCCATTACGCAGACTGAATTAGAAAAATAACGCGATTTAGTATATGAAAAAACGCAGGTGTGAAGCAAGACTAAACAGCATATATATTGACTTGTACTTACAGATAATTGAATAAAGCTGGTAATATTTCCCACTCAGGCTTATTAGACTCTAAATCACAATGTTAAATGAAAGCATTTAATTCAGACAGCACAATGCACGTATAAATGCATAGAAATGCATCTCACCTGTGGATTTCTCATTCACTGCTGTGCGATGCGCGCTCGACTGTTTCTGTGCGTCTCAGACTTTTCTTCGCCCATCGAAATCTACGCAACTGGTTGGTGGTATATCCCTTTAAGACGGGAGATGTCAACTAAGCAATAAACGTTAATTTGTCCTCATCTGATGACAGGAAAACGTTTTAATTTCTCCGAGACGTTTCCGTCTGCTCTCTTGCGCGCCGGTATGATCCATATATGGCAAAGGGAAGTGCAAGACTACTTTGCATGCCTCTAGCTGTTGCTGAGGGGCTGTCAGCCGCTTTGCCAAGAAAGAACAGCTTTGCCGTGTTTTATATTATTGTGGAACAAAAAAATGTTTTAGTTTTTAGTGTGTCGACCGTGTACTGCGACATAAAATAATAATAAAAAAAAGACTTTGTTATGCAAAACAGCTAGCTATGAACGTTTAGAAAGTGTGAGTGATTTGACTTGCCTGTACAGCAAGTCATCTGCTTTATATGGAGAATAATAGATTCTCTATAAGGGTTGCGTGAGTATTGCCTGCCAAACAGATGAATATCACAGTCTGGACAGCCTACAATTTTATAAATCAGCCCAATAATTGACTCTCCCTTGCTGTGGGCTTGCCAGCATTGCATAACTAGGGCAAATTTCACAAAACCTTTATAAAACCTCTCTAGGCTATTGTTTTCAGAGCTGACTGAAAGCAAAGCCACAGCCAAGACTTGGCATTTATGTAGGTCTGCTCTATTTTGTTCCAATTAGACAAAGCAGTAGGAGGAGGTGCTACCCTGCAGACAGTAGATCTGAGACATTTATTAGTATGAGTAAAACAGAAGCGTGGACCCGAGCTCCCAAACAGTGCGGTGACTCATGCTGTCAGAGACCAAACGTGTGAGAGCCTTGTGTTCATGCACACGCGTGTGAGAATATGATAAAACACTGTGCTTTTAGTGCTCAGAGCCGAAGGACAAAAAGCACAGAATGTTGAGGAGTCTTTGTAGATCGCAAGAGGAAAATTACCTCCACTCAACGAACGTCGCCGAGATGTTATGTTCTTATTCTGTTGTGTTTTCTTTAGGTTTAATTTGAATGTGTGCATGTGACATGGGGTGGTCTTTTAAATTGGCCCACTTCTTCACTAACATAGGCTGATCTTATTGAGCTGTGGTTATTGATTACCAGTCTTTCAATGTGGGGAACTAGATTAGATTAGTGTCAACATAGCTCTTGGTTGAGCCAACGTCAGTCTCAAAAGACAGATCTGGCAAGTCAATTCAGGAAATTAAAACACAGTATTTGCCAAATGCCAGTTGTTCATTTTGTTTAAAGTCCCACACAAGAGCTTTTAGACTCGAGCACAATCCAGGTGATTCAATCACGGGGCATTTTTGTTCAAGGAATTATGGAGAGCACCTGCGGTCAGAAGTCCTCCTTAATTCTCTAAACCCTGACAAATGAAATAAGTCTTTTTTTCTTTTAATAAAAGGTTTATTGAACTAGAAAACAAAATGTAAAATAAAATGCTGCTGATATCTATATGGCCAAAAGGCAAGATGAAATTCTAGCTTCAAATCAGTGAGACTGCTGTAACAGTATAGCAAACGACTTACATAAAATGCATAATAATATCAGCTGTCACTATATATCTCTCTCAATAAATGTGTTAATAAGATTTTTAAATACTTAGTTTTATGATTAAATCTCTGTAGTTTTCTTTTGTGGAGGTGAAAACATAATTCAGTGCAATACAAAAAAAGGTCCTCAAAAGCCTGCTGTATCATATCTGATGCTCACATTTAACATTATATTTCTGAAAATTATGTATGGATGAAGTAAACCTAAGTTCCTTCAGTCAAGTAAGTGCTGATTCTTGAAATATTAATAACAATGTGAAAGTTATTCTTAAATTTACTTTATAAACATCCGTAAAGGTTGCGCAACAAAATGAAAAAGTATCACAACTTGGAGGTTTTTACAATTATTTTAAAAAGCAAAGTGTAAAAATGATAAACTCTCAGTCAAATAATTTACATTTAGGTGTTTTCAATACATCAATATTGTACATTTAGATGCTGTAAATGTCAGTATTGTACATTTTAGTGTCTGTAAAAATGTAAGTCGCAGAATCTGCAAAATGTTCGATATTTTACCAAAATAGGAGGGATCATACAAAATGCTTGTTATTTTTTATTTAGTACTGACCTGAATAAGATATTTCACATAAAATACATTTACATATAGTCCACAAGAGAAAATAATAGCTGAATTCATAAAACTGACCCCATTTAAAGTTTTTTTTTTTTTTTTAATTATTAAGCAAAGTGAAACACATAGACAGACAGCAACATCTTGACAGTGACTTATACATAAGCTGAAATCAGTCACAAATATAAACACACATGTATACACAAATGAGACAGAAAAAAACAAAAGGAGAGGAAAGAAAGGGAAAAAAAACAACAACAACAATAACAACAAAGACCAAGCCGTAAATGTATGGATGTGGTAGCTTAAACAGGTACAGACATAAGTTAAATCCATAGTTTCATGAGCTGTAATAATAATTATTATTAATTCAATTTCTGTGTGTTATTTGGTGAGGAAAAAAAAAGAAAGAGTGATTATAGAAATAACTGCACTAAGTATTAAATATACATTGGAACGATTTACAATAATAATAACATTATAACATAATATAATATTAGACAGCAGAAAGAGCAGCAGATATGATCATCAATATAATGAGCATTTAAGTAGATCCAATTAAAGCTTAGTCACTTCTTGGTTGAGTGACTTCAAAACATTGCGCCATGTACAATCACTAATGCAGGAACAGATGTATTTTCATAGTCAATATATAGATGGAAACAAATCAAATGACACTGACAGATGATAGCCTACTTTTAAAATTGTAGGATAAAACTGAAGGCCTGGTGGAATTATAATAATGTATAATAATTTTTAATCATAATAATAAAAGGGGTGGAAGTAGTGAGAGCAGCAGTGATAATAATAATAATAGTAATAATATAATTTTAATAATAGTAGTAGTAATAATAATAATAATAATAATAATAATAGTAAGAAATGGACTAGTCGGTAGAATTATTGCAGATAACCTCATATCCCTCTAGGTCCCACAGCCGCACCTCTATTAATAATAATAGTAATAATAATAATAATAGAAATAAATAATAGTAATAATATGCAGAATTTATAAGTACCTTACAAAAGGAAATCATCTTATAATCAGTTATCATCATATAATTACAATATAAACATACCGTCAATTGCATACACATACATACACAATGTATTCATCTAGAAGCAATTGTTGAACAGCATAGTAAATAACACTCTTGCTTTATTCTTATATTGTAAAGGCATTTTATTTTTATATATCATGAGACTTAATAGGGACATCAGCTCACCAGCTAGATTTATTCAGTGTTGAATGGTAGGAACAGAGGGCTGAAAGTTGTATTAAATTTAAATAACTGGTTTTGTGTTTTTGATGTATGTTGTTCTTGAATGATATGTTCCCTTAACAGATGTAGCCATGGTGTAACTGATATTTGGCATTTATTTTTCCAGTTAAGTAATATTGTTTTATTTGGCAATAGCTAGAGACATGAGTAAAGGTATTAGATGTTTAAAAGTCGGGTTAATTTGAGAGGTACTGCCAAGGAGGCACAGTACGGGGAGCGTTGGGATTATAGTTTTGACAATTTCTGTCAATTTGTTTGTAACATCTGTCCAGGATTGAAGAACTGGTGGGCATAACCAAAAAGCATGAAGGTAGGAGTCTTGTGTATTTAAATTGCAGTTGGTACATCTGTCAGAAGTTCCTAAGCCCATTTTGAACATCTTGTGTTGTGTAATGTTGTGTTTGTGCTAAAAATGAAAGTATTTCTACAAACTGATTTCCAGAATTCCACATCTTTCTCCCATTGTTTAACTGGTGCTGCAGTGTTTGTGTCTATAGATGATATCAAAGTATATAGTTTTCTAAGCATCATTGCTGAATTGCTAATTGTGCTAATATGTTTTAAAATTGGAGGAGGTTGTGCAATATCTTTCATTCCAGTTGTAGTTCTAATGGAATTTCTAATTTGTAGATAGTAATAATAGTGTTCTTTTTCTAAATTATATTTCTGCATTAATTCTATAAACGTAATGAAGGTGTTCCCCGGAAACAGGTGACGTAAATGTGTGATGCCTTTCTTTTTCCATTTGGTGTTGTTGAGTGGACTATGGTTGGGAGCAAAATCTGGGTTATTCCATATAGATGAGTTGATGTGAATTAGTTTGCCACCAGGCAGTGAGAGTTGTTTTAATCAAAAAATTTGTAAATAGATTTTGTTGTTTATTTATTTATTTGTGAGTGATGGGAGATCAGATATAATAATGTCTTTACATTCTGCTCGTTCTAACTCTAGCTACGGGTTTTGGATGGTGTCGTATCTTATCCATTTGCAAAGAAATTGTAGATGAGATGCTAAGTACTAGTGTAGAAAATCTGGCGCTGCTAAACCGCCTTGAGCTTTATTTTTTTGCAGCTTTTGTGAACTCATTTTAGGCTTCTTATTTTTCCAGTAAAATTTACTTACTTGTTTGATTTAATGAAGTAAACCATTTGTTAGTTGGTATTATACACATTGTGATTGTTGCAATTCGACCTATAATGGAAAATGGTAGGTTAATTCATCTAGTCAAGTCTTTTTCTATTGTTTTTAGTAGTGAAATAAAATGAAGGTTAAACAGGTCCGACAGGTTCTAGGAGATCTCTATTCCTAAATACGTAATATTATTTATTGTGAATGGTGTATCCTGGTGTCATGTGGATTCATATTCAGCAGTAGAATTGTTGATTTGGTCCAGTTTGTAGAATAGTCTGATATAACAGAATATTTGTTGATGAGATTAATTATTTCTGACTTAATTATTTCTGACTTATTCTGTGATTTTTGGGGGTTTTGTAGAAAAAGCAATATGTCATCTGCGTATAAGGACATTTTATGATTAGTGTTGTGTGACAATACTCCACAGATATGTTCATTTTGTCTTATTGCGGCAGCAAGAGGTTCTATAAATAAAGCGATAGCGATAGCGATAGATAGGGGGCAGCCTTGTCGAGTCCCTCGCTGAAGCTGAAATGGTGATGACATTAAACGGTTTTATGACAGAAGCTAATGGTGTATTGTATAAAGTTTTAGCCCAGTAGATAAAGGAGTCTCCGAACCCAAATTTTTTAAGTGTTGTATGAAGAAAGGACCAATTAACTTAAATTTACCAATTAACCCCATTTAAAATTTTACATACGTTTGATTCTTAATTCTGTGTTGTTACCTGAATGATCCACAGCTGTTTTTCTTTTTTGTTTAGTGTTAGTTGTTCATGTGTCCCTTGTTTATCCTGAACAGTTAAACTGCCCGCTGTTCTTGTGTTCCAATTCTTTGGTTTTTCAGCATTTTTGTGTATTTGAACCCTTTCCAGCAATGACTGTATGATTTTAAGATCCATCTTTTCACACTGAGAACAATTGAGGGACTCATATAAAGCGATTACAGAAGGTTTAAATGCTCACTGATGCTCCAGAAGGAAACACAAACAAACAAAGCAGGGGGGTGAAAACTTTTTGAATTTGAAGATCAGGGTAAAATGAAATTATTTTGTCTTCAGGGAAACATGTAGCTTCTGAAGGGCAGTACTAAATGAAAAAAAAAATATGGTATTTAGTCAAAATAAGAAAAATGTACACATCTTCAAAATTTTTCAAGTATTAAGAATCAAGTGTATGTAAACTTTTGAATGGAATCATTTTTATAAATTCAACTATTATTTTCTCCAGTGGACTATATGTAAACATCTTTTATGTGAAACATCTTATTCAGATCAGTACTAAATAATAATAATAGAAAAAAATTATCCCTCCTATTCTGGTAAAATAATTAACATTTTGCAGATTCTGCAAGGTGTATGTAAAGTTTTGACATTAACTGTACATTTTGTAGAACCACATTTTATATAAAAGCCATACAAATTATCATGAGATCATGTTAATCAAATATGATACAATATGGTTCATAGAGTTAGCATCCTAATTGTTTATCCTACAGAAATGAGTCTGAATGGAGAGACTTGAAGTCTAATTTTTGGATTTTTCTCCTCAGAACAAGATCTTCAAGTCTCTCCGTTCAGTCTCATTTCTGTATGTGAAGTATAATTTTTTTGATTTTTCTCCTCAGAAAAAGATCTTCATACACAGAAATGACACTGAACGGAGAGACTTGAAGCCTAATTTTTAGATTTTTCTCCTCAGAAAAAAACTTCACAAAATATCAAACAAGGAATGGTGTCAAATATCAAACCATGATCTGATTTCCTAAGATGTCAAAATCTTCAATCAAACGTCAGATCTCACTTTCATTAAATTCTTCTATAATGCTATCCACGTTCATTTTATAGCTCTTTATATCTATTTTTATTTCACATCAGAATTTTGGGAGAATATTCGTCAAATTTGATACTTATAACTGAGAAGTCTGTGAGCGATGAAAGACCAACTACTGAGTTCTGCTGAATGGATCTCAAACCTTGCACACGCTCTCAAGAAAAGTGTCTAAAAAGGGTTGACTGATATTTTTGCACAGAAAAGGTAAAAGTAGAAGATCAGATGTTTCGGTTCAATTTGTGTCTTTTATTCATACATCAGACCCTGTCTTAGGACATTTCACTATTCGTCATTCACCTATGAAGCCTCAGAATTCACAGCGAAGAGGCAACGCAAAGTGTCACTTCACCCCCTCCGGCTCGTTCCCTCTACCCCGCCACCAACCGTACCCCTCACCCATCGACACCACCCACGTCTCCACTGCCTTTCCTCGCTACTATAAATAGGCTCGGACACATTAATTACGTAGCTGCTGGGGTGAGGTGCCTCACAGTACACTGAAATTATTCTTTAGCAGAGCCAATAAAACAAAGCACCAGCCAGGCATCTCTTCTCAGCAACAGATTTCCAAATGGCTGGAAGAAGCTCTAAACGGCTCTACCTGCACTCAAGAAGGTGGGGATAGGAGGATGTGTCCAACGGTTATTTACGTTCATTGATTTCACAGCTGTGCTGAAATCACAGCACCTGGCTTGAATGCCGGAATGGATTGGGATTGTCGCCATCAAACATCTTAGAGAAGCTGCTTTGAAACTGCAGCTTGTCAAGATACAAGCTAATCATATAATTAAACAAGATACTTGAACAAGCAGTTATTCTACAAGCTACAAACAAGGGGAAAAAAGTAGCTAATTACTCTGAAGTAACTTGAGGAGCGATATGTTTTTTTTTGGTTTGTTTGTTTGTTTGTTTGTTTTTTAAATCATTAAAAAGCCATATTTTTGCTGGTAGAAAAACAGTAATAGATTTAAAATGAATAATCTCAGTTAGAGAGAGTATGGGAGTCAAACTTTGAAAATGTGCCAAGACAACTAATCACACATGATGTTATCCAGACATTTTTATCCATGAGTTAAGTCTATCTCAAAAATACTTTTGTATATGCTTTTTGTAAATATTTGTAGCCTTTTTTTTCCATATCTTGCACACTTTTGGGACTATTTTGTTATATGCTTGCTTGATGAAGCATTGTAGCAGTAGAAGTTTATGCAAGTAAAATGTATTTACCTGATGTAAAAATATTCCAGAGTAATATTTATGTTGTTTTGTCAGAAAAAGCATATGTCATTAATATGACTCTTTTTGAGCAGTCATTTGTTAAAAGTTCGAAGGAATTTAAACCTAGTTGATGCTTTTTTATAAGTATTGACATTTCATAAATTCTGCCTTTAATTAATTAAGGGTTAAATGTAATAATAATGTTATTTGTCAACTTATGTTCAGCTATTCTTTTATAATAGTTAACTTTTAACTATATTTAAATTTGTCGGATCATTAAGGCTTGGTAAATATTTGTCACAGACACAGAGATTACTTGAAATTTCACCAAGCTGATTACTCACTAAAAACTCCCACAGGTCATGTTTTCATGTCATTTTAAGTCTTATTTTGAGGTAACACGTAGTTATATCTAAGTGTGTGAGTTGTTTACTTACTTTTTTAAACGAGTCCTCCCGTTAACGCCGTTATATTGTTCATTCAGACTGATTCGCGAACGCCAACGAATAGAAGAGGCGGGATTTATCGCATGAACCAATCACAGCAGAGCATAACCAGTCATACCCAATCATTTCGCGATGGAGACTTTACCTGCTGGTGTCGCTGTTGGACAATGTTTATTTAGAAAAACAAGTGATTTGTGCACTTTTTAACCCTTTCACTGGTGAGTTTAAAATATTCTATCTGACCCCCCAGAGTGAGTTTTTTTTAGGCGACCGTTATTTTAGAACGTTCACTTTATTGTTTCCATGGCGACGCGTCATGATTGACACCGCAGCCACTATAGCGCTGTATGACAGACGTATCGCTTTTATTTCGTTTTTCCTTTTTTATTCAAAATATTCACACACTTGCTTACCATGTCTTCAACTATCTGATATTCCGATTCACGAATACGTGTAAGTGAGTGTATTTTGCCGTTTTAAAACCTTTATAAATGATCTGGATCGTGATCTATAACGCGAGATGGGCGCCGCCATGTTTGTTCGCGCTGCCATTCAGAGAGTCCTGTCAGCCGGATTTACAGCACGTAAATTCACCAGTTTCTCCCGAAATACATGCAAGTAAGTAGCTGGTGAAGTGGGAAAGGAATGGAGTGAATTATATCATTACTTACATTATGTGTATCTGATATAAATCAAACACGTCGGCAAATTATACTTAAATGGATTGTTATTGCTGCTTCCATAGACATCCTTGTGTATTTTACAAACTCTAAATGTATTGTTTTACTAGTACTTATGTGTATTTAAATGTCTGAAACCTAAAATAAACGTTAAGTCGTTGAAAACACTGCTCAATTGTGATTATATGACAAGCGCAGCAAGCGTCTCTCTATGGCTCAGTGCCAGCCAACACGCGAAAACACAGTTTGAATTTGGCAGTTGCGTGACGTCACCGAACGTTCTAAATCCCATATGTGGGACCGTACTCCCAGGGGCACAGAAAATAGAATCCAATATGTGGGACCGTACCGCTCAAAGGGTTAATGATATATATTGTAATATTGCCAATATTTTATTTGCTTCATTAGTTTGAATACAGTTAAACTACTTTAGCTAATTTACTAGCCTCACTACCTTTACTCCCCAACATGGAGCAGCTGTAAAGCACAGAAAAATTCGATTTACAGCCTATAGGTCATTCTGTTATTTGGCAACAGTGCTGAGTAGTTACATCTAATACATCCAAATTAGTCATTTATAGATGCATTAGCACTGAAACAGACTTTCCACAACAACTAAAACATGTTAAAAGTCGTAAAAACCACAAAAGTATAAGCCAATGTTATTGAGCCATATCCCAATGTGAGCTCCACTGGACCACAGCGTGCAGGTTTCTTTCTTTTTTGAGTACATGCTAAGTGGTCAGGTCACAATGAATTAGATTTGAACAGGATGCTACTGTGTTGTTTTCCTGCAAATGCTGAGTGCTTGTAACATGGAGAATTAGGGCCTGCACTTTATAAATAGCCATTCGCCGCAATTGATGGGTCCTTTGAAGCTCTAGAGGTTTCCACTTCCACCAGCCCACTTGTGATGCCGCGTACTGTTTTGTATTCAAATATATCACAGTTTGAAAGGATCAAATGGAAATATTTCTTTCAAGCTTTTCTCATAGACTGCACTCAAAGCTTTCATGGGTTGAATCGTCATCGCACAAGCATCTCCTCCTTTGTATAATCGTAAGCATTCATATATTATCAGCAGCTATTCAGTGCTGCCACAAGTGATCATATGACAGAGCCTCAAAGAACATTACATAATCTAAAGAAAAACAGCATCGGATAGAAAACCGCTTTCTTACAGAAGACCTCAAAGTTAAACAAAAAACAAGCCTGAGCTAAAGTTACATTTCAAGACATAAAGTGACCTTTTCTAGCTCTGCAGCAGAAATAGGTTTCTATACTTTAAGGAAAGCTAGGGGAAGCTGAAACAGATTTTGTAAACTTCATATTAAAAAATAAATATGACAGAGTTGCAACAAGCTTCCATATGATCATCTTTATAACTTGCAATTCTGTTTTTATCTCATAATTCAGAGAAAATTGTAAGTTATGTAAGTCAGAAGTGCAAGATATAAAGTTGCAACAAATGTCCATATGATTATATTTCTGTAATATTTATTTTTTAATAAGTGGTTTTCTTCTATTTCTATATCTATATCAGCCCCCTCCAGCTTTTTGAATTGTGAGATTAATTGTGCATTATGATTGGTCAGATTGCCTGTCAATCAAACTGACCCTTTGCGGTTTGATTGACAGGTGACCTCACCAATCATAAAGCAGAATCTGCCATTTTTGTCAAACAAACAAACCAGACAGGAGAGTAGATTTACATCAGTGGACTTGTGGACTTGAAAAGTGGTATGTATTGACTGTCTGCGCATTAGAGTGTCATGGCTTGTCGGGCATAGCAACAGTAACGAAGGGGCGCGGGTCTTTGCGAAGGGTCAACTGACCTATCGCAAAGACAGCCCCACTTCATTATAAAGAGGAGAAAAAAGGAAACTGACAAGGCGCTGACAGACAAAACAGAGCAGGTTACTTTAGGCATGAAATGAAGTCTTAGCTTTCAAATTATGTCATTTTATAAGAAATTCAAACAACAAATAGGGTACAATGGGGCTAAAGGCACCCCCTAAGAAAAAATGTGCTTTTCAAAGTGTATGATTGCAGAAAAATATATATGTTTGTACAGAACATTTATGGAGCAACATATTTTGTTTGAAAATAAGTCAAGTACAAGTTACACACGGGGTAAAAGGCTCACCAGCATGGGGTAAAAGGCACACAGTATTGATACAAATAAGTTAATACTTGTTCAAAACAATCACTTTAGCAAAGTTTATACTATTTTCTGCCTATTTTGATAAATAAAAGAATTAATTTTTGTTCACTAAATATACTGTCATTAAAATGTTACTTTTAAAACATATTTTAAAATACAAAAAACAAAATCATTTTAAGTTTCTGAAAGCATTGAAGGAGATCCCATTGTAATTGAATATAGTAGTATAGTAGTAACAACAAATGATATTTTATTAACTTGTATGATTAATAGCATGTTTTTAAATATGATGATTTCATTCTAAACAGGGTGATTATTTCTAAGATGGACACCCAACATAATATATGATATTTACCATCTAACAATGTCATGTCAACAAATGGAAAAGTCAGCCTTCTATTATAATTATCATGTTAATTATTGTGCCTTTTAGCCCCAACAGCAGGGGTGCTTTTTACCCCAAATACCATACTTTTACATAATCTTTTGTTATTTAAAAACTGCTGCTTTAATTGTCTTAAAACTGAAAATCATCAAGAAGACCTTTGTCTCAAGATATATTCAAGAATTTTAGCAATTCTCATTTGCTACTTAAATCTACATCAAATATTAGATCAATTAAGCACAGAATCGACCTTGTGCTGCTGCCCGCTCGTGTCAAGGATCAGCCAAATTTGTACTTTTATCTTGGAAAGCGATGTTTTGGAAAGTTTTTCTGCCATCTAGTGGTTTGATCATGACAGATCGCTGTAGCGCCTCGGCTCAAGCGACACGTGAACGATCATCTTTTCCTCTTTATTTCTTATAGTAGAACATAAACATTAATGAACATCAGAATTCAAAATTGTTTAATTTTTCAAGTTTAAGTCCACTGACATTAATCTACTCTCCTGGATTGTTTGTCTGACAAAATTGCAGATTCTGCGTTATGATTGGTCAGATCACCTGTCAATCAAACTCAATTGCAAGATATAAAGTGTAAATTCCGAGAAAAAAAAAGGAAAAAAAAAAATTATATATAAACTCAGAATTGCAAATAAAAAGTCAGAATTGTGAGACAAAGAAATAAAAGACAAAAATCTCACATTTTTATCCCATGGCGGAAGTAAGCTTCCATAGATTCATGGCAAAGGACCAGAAAAAAATAATAATAATAGCAACTCCCACCCACACTCTCAGAAAAAAAGCTGTCCCTGTGGCGGTAGCCTTTCAAAAGGCACTAATATGTACCATTTAGGTACTTATTTGTATTCTTTAGGTACAAATATGCACCTTTGAGGTACTAAAATGCACCTTTTATGCGTAAATAAGGTACAAAGATGTATTTTTTGAAAGGGATTTGTGCCTTTTGTACCTTTTTCCTCTCTGAGTTCTACGCAAACGGCTAAAGCAATTTAATTCTACTACATACTAGATATAAGTGCTCACATACTTTTTCCATTCATTATTTTGGTTGTACAAAGCATTTGTTCATTAAAAATACACCACTGCCAAATGTTGCGCATGTTGCTAATTAAATAAGTCTGTTATTAGTACCTGGATGCAGCTGAAATCACATTTCATGAGTCATTCATGCAGAAATGTAGTTAATTCGAAAGACTTTATGAACGTCAAGTCTAAGGTGATGAATAACAAAGCTCGGCTCTATAAACAGTCAGACACAAATACAGGGAAGTTATTTTTGATATTAAAATGACTCATACTTTTCGTCTAACACATCAGTATACGCAGTGAATTTAATTCTCATACTATAAATGACAGCTGCTTGACATTATATAACGTGTGGTAGATCCCTCAGTGGACGACTGCAGATATCTGTTGGTTTTTGATCAGAGGAAAAGGTTCACAATGACCCTTCCGTCTGTTTCCATGGGCACATCATTAGTGCACCGCCCCGGCTAGATCAGACTATTTGAAGTACCTACCACACAGCATCTTTAAAAACAAATACAGCTTTACTTTAAAGAAGGGTAGGGACAAAGTGCAGGGTGTTTTGTTTTGAACATGCATTAGGATCTAGCATTGATCAAGATCTTCAGCATTTGGAAAGAGAATGCAATAATGCATCAAAGGCATTTCTTTTCCTGGTCTCAGACTGTGACACCTGAACATGTACAATTTCCCCATTACATCTGGTGATTACCAAATGGATATTATATGCAGCCATTCTGGATACAGAGAAAATAAGTCATTTAGAAATGAAATTGATGTCAGGAGTAAAAGGTCTCTAAATGGCAATCAACATTTATGAAACGTGACTGAGAAAAATAATCAACGCCACCTTTCCAGAAATGGGGAGAGGCATGAATTCAATGTCGAGGATGTGAGTAGAGCACTGTTAATGATTTAATTTGCATTGCAGAACTGTCATTTGCATTGTCTGTTAATCTTATTTAACCAGCTGCTTGAAGATGGCAATCAACAAGGTTACTGTAAGAAATCCCATAAGACACACAAATGACTTTAAAATGTTCTCGAGACATTCTTGTATTATACATTGTAATTAGCAAAATGCAGATTTCTGCATATGGTTTCAAAAGCCTATTGAGTCCTACTTTCAGTGTAAATCAGTGAGATTTTTCAGCCATTTTATCGTCAGCCAGGCAGAAATCATAACTTGTAACATGTAGAAAGATATTAGCACGCCTGTCCTTACAGATCTGCAAGATTTAAAGGTATAGTTCACCCAAATGAAACTTTGCTGATCATATACTCACATTTAGGCCATCCAAGATGTAGATGAGTTTGTTTCTTGAACCAGAACAGGATTGGAGAAATTTATCATTACATCACTTGCTCACCACTGGATCCACTGCAGTGAATGGGTGCCGTCAGAATTAGAGTCCAAACAGCTGATAAAAACATTCCAGCTCCAGTCCATCAATTAATGTCTTGTGAACAAAAAGCTATGTTCTTGTAAGAAACAAATCCACTATTAATACGTTTTTAACTTCAAACTGTTGCTTTCGCTAAACGCAAGTCCTCTATCCTAAAGTCATAAAGGTCAATTTTTTGAAATTGAGATGTATACATCATCTGAAAGCTGAATAAATAGGCTTTCCATTGATGTATGGTTTGTTAGGACAATATTTGAAATAAAAATATTGAGAAAATCGCCTTTAAAGTTGCCCAAATGAAGTTCTTAGAAATGCATATTACTAATCAAAATTAAGTTTTGATACATTTACGGTAGGAAATTCACAAAATATCTTCATGCAGCATGATCTTTATTTAATATCCTAATGCTTTTTGTCAAAAAAGAAAAATCTATCATTTTGACCCATACAATGTATTTTTGGCTACTGCTACAAATATACCCGTGCTAGTTATGACTGGGTTTGTGCTCCAGGGTCACAAATTGCTTTCTCTAGTAAAGAAACAAACTCATTTACATATTTGATGCCCAAAGTGTGAGTAAATATAACAGGATGAGTTAAATACCAAAAATTGTAAGGTTTTTAAAAAATCTTTAATCTCAATTATAATTGTTTAAGCAATTATAGTAGTTTGCCTTCACAGCTACCACCAATTATAGCGTGTCAGCTTTAGTAAAGCTGAGATTTTGTATTTAATTTTAAGTGCATAAAGCCAAAAATGGTAAAATATCAAAATATGCTTTCAAAAAGAATTAAATAAACCCAGTAATTACCCAGAAGTTACACTCTAGCAATCTCCTCCTGCAATTAGCAGAATAACATCTTAAGTGGGACTTTCTGTCTCTACACTGACATGAATTCCTCCCCTAATAGTTTCTAGTAGTTTCTCTACAGCTCAGGCTGTAGAAATCATGCGGAAAATATTCATATTCATAATTGAGCTGACCCCGGCGAGAACCTGGAGTCCAGGGTTTTTCCTCATTCTATCAGAACAGCCTTGACAAGCTCACAGTACCTGCAATTCTCACAGGAATGAGAACAGTAAGAAACACCTTACCGAGTTAATGTCAACGTAATTAAACAATACCTTTGTGAAGAAGAATACATAATTAGCATGGAAATTCTCCTGCTTTAACGTCTCATTTCAATGAGGAGGCTTGTCAAATTCAAGGCCAGCCACTGTTGCACCTTTAACGTACAATTGTGGGCATTTTTCTCATGGGTGTCTGGCTGTTAGATCTCTCCAAACAGCCCAACAAAACACTGACCCACCAAGCAAGGGTTCTGGTCCGCAGCATCGACCCTAGAGAGCTTATGCTAAATCTGACAGCGCTAAATAAATGAGAACCTTCATATTTAATCTTTGGAGAGCAGTGATTCTCACATTTTTCAAACCAGGTACCACCTCTACATAAGTTCCACCTAATCACATACATTGCCTCTAATTTATGCAAACTGATCTTAAACACAAACAAAACACACTTAACGGCTAATTCTTAAACGCCAATATTGTCATAGTTAAGAATGATGCAAGATTCTCATGACTCAAGATGGCACTTCCCTGTCAGAACAGGTGGAGTGTGTGTACTTAAAATTAGCTCAAAACTAGCCCATTCGCATTCTGGGAGGGTCCCCCAGTAAAAACGCCTTCGGAAGTAAAATACACGTTTTTTTTGGTGGGGTTCCCCTGGGTAAAATTCGCATTCCAGGGGCTAAGTATCACGTGATTGGGCTTGTTTCAACTCGTGGACATGAAAAACAACCCCCTGCAACAGTGTTAAAGTCCCCATTAAATCAAAAAGAAGTTTTTTGTTTTTTAGTATGAATATGTTAGCCTTAAGGTTATCTATAAGCTAGTGTGCTCCAAAACAATGACAAAATTCACATTTAGAAAATACAAGCATTCAAAATTTACAGTCTCTCACTTCTCTTGATATGGATCAATGATTTTAATATCACATCACCCTGCAATTCAGCTTCTTACCAAAATTTCTATCCAATCAGATGCTCTCTACTCTATAAATAGATGCTGAAGCTGCGGCTGAAATTGGTCACTTGTGCAGAGTTAGTATTTTCTGTATGGTAAATGGCACATAGCGCACTATATAGGGGACAGGGAACGAATAGACAGTGTAAATGTGCTTTCCATTAAGGCAAAAGAACTTATTGTGTGATGCGAAATGCCGCAGCATGCATACAGTCTGCTCTGGTACAGACATGATGGAGCGGATCATATGCGCAAGTCAGTGCACATCACAAAACGAAAGGACCAATTTGAATTCTATACGGAACCCCATATTTTATAGCGATATGGATGAGATTAGGAGGAGAAACGGTTAGACAAACAATGCTAACAAGTGGAAGATGCCGATGCCATTAACCAACATAAATGACCCAATTTTCAAACTACACATCGTCAGCATCATTATAATCACTGTTTTGCTTTAGTAGCGGTTTAATATTGAATCTAAAAGGGGAATCTGTTAAACTGTCGCTGTCATAAGCTGGCAAATGAGGCTTTGCCCAACTCAAAGGCTTTGGTCCAAGCTGTGATATAAACGAAACACTACTGGCTGTTTTTAAAAAGGGGTGGAGCTGCTCGATATGTCCCATCCTGTCTTCCAGTTTCAGTTGAAATTAGGGGCATGTTCAAGCTCAAACCGGTGCACAACGTTTTGCTACGGTTTCCGGGTTGAACGACATGTTTCCTGGAAACGGTGTGCAGTGGCGTTTGAGATACGCTTTCTCTTGTTTGGTGGGTGTGTCAAAAATATCAGCCCAATCAGCTGCAACATGTATATAAACCACACAGTATTAAAGAGACACTGATTAATGTAATATAATACTATACATGTTTATATATTTGCTACTGTATTGTGGAGTGACACTTTCGTAAACTTTTCTCCTCTAAAACTTTATACTCCTCTTATTATATAATGGTAAATATTACAATAACATAGCACAAAAACAGTGATCAGCAATAATGATAAGTCTAATACTCACAATAAAAATAATGTCATATAGATCATAACAGTCTCAGAGGTAAGAAGTGCATTATGCTTCACCTGAAATGTTTGTCTTTTCATTCTGAAATACAAGGCAAATGTTGGATCACAATAATTAGGAACCACAGTTTCCACAAATCCCTTCACTCGATTTGGGATGTTCTCTTTTATTCTGGACAGCAAGGGCAGTGACTGTAACAGAGAGTGTATTTTGCAGTATTAAACATTTATTCATTCTAATTTCATCAGGCTCCGAAAATTCTTCAAAAAGAACATAAAGAATGGCCTTCTCAGCTGCTGTAGTTGCAACTTTTGCGTCATCAGAACAGGGTGTTCAACGCACCACCGTTTAAAAACGTTTTGCAACATTTTGTCGGAATATCACTTTAAAGTTGTGTTTCAAAGTACTTCAGTGGATCTTTAAAGAAGCCCCAATGCAGGAAGACTTTAGACAACACTGCAAGCCTTCTCGTGGCCATGGGGTATTGGGGCACGAAATACCCCTGCACAATTAAATTGAATTACGTCTGCTGTGAATAAAGTAAAAATTAATGAAGAGTCGATTGCAGCATTAAATTGAAATCTGCTTGTGCAAAAAGCTATATGGTAAAGCATGTTGCTTATTAACCAATCACACGCGATTCTGTTGAGCTTTTGAACGCAGTGGCCAATTAGAGGCGATCAGATGAGTCATCGCTAAAACAACAGTTTTGTTCAGTGTGCGCGCTCGCTGACTGAATGAATTCTGGACTTCGGTGTATTCTCCCGTCATAACCAACAAAATGCAGATGTATGTACAATGCAAGTAAGATATTAATTTGCAGGGTACACATCTACATTGATTATTAAAGATCGTTTTTTTTTTGTTTGTATAGTTTTTTTGAGCGTTAAACTCGTGATAGATTTGCTTTCGTACTCGCACTCGTACTTGCTTTAAAAAAAAAAAAAAAAAACGGAAAAAACTAAGCTGGTTGGCTGGCCTTAGTTTAAGATGGAAGTAGCTGATCTTAACTGGTCTCCCAGTCTGGCCAAGCTGGTTTTAGCTAGTTGTTCCAGCTGGCCTCCCCGCCTGACCAGCTAAAGAACTGGTCAAAGCCCCTGTAAAACCAGCCTGCTTACCAGCTATGATCAGGTTAAACAAACAGTTAAAACCAGCCAGCCATCTTAGGGTGGTTTTAGCCGTTTTATTTATTTATATTTTTCCCCAGCAGGGGGATTCATGGTGTTTGTAGTTAATATTAGTTTACTTTTAACCTTACCCTGCAGTTCACCCTTCGCCTGGGCCTGTCAAACCAGTTACATTATCAGTATCATACTCAAAACAGGAGTGCATAAACCAATGTTTAAGTCAAAAGCAGGACTTGAGTCAAAAAAAAACTTGTAAAGATATAAAATAACTTAAGAAATCAGTTGATATAATCAATACTACTAATTTGAAAACAAAATTAACATTCACATGACTAATACATTTTATAAAACACCTTTATTAATCATTTAAAGTCAATGAAATGATTCATATTTTCAGTTTTATGACATCTACTACCACAACAATGTTATAAATTGATGATTCATTTATTAATTCTTCTCTACTACTTGACATTTTACAAATCGTTATACATTAAAATGATCAAATTAGATTGTCATTGCTGTCCAATTCCTCCCCATTTTCAAATTTAACTCAATAAAATCTATATAATTATTTCTACTACTATTAATAACATTAATAGTTTCCAGTGTTGTCGGGCATAACACAGTTCCAGAGGCAAATTAAGTTCTTCCCAGATGTTCAGTTTGCTCTCATTCACTATATATGCCAGTAAACCAAACCTCCAGAAATGATTCATTCCTGTATAGCATATCAATCTTCAAATATTAAAAAGTGAGCATGGTCAAGAACCATAAGAAGACTTACCGTTCAAGGTGGTTGAAATCAATCCATTTGCGCGAAGAACATACCTGCAGTCACAACTGGCTTTGTATAAACATTTTTATTTACTCTATACACTTACATGAACAAAACACCATATGAACACAAAGAGACTGATGCAGCGGTTAACTAACCATTTGATTCAGAGGCCTTTTACGTGAAGTCTTTTTTTTTTTCTTCTTCTTTTTTGCAAAACACAGACGGCCGAGGCAGCACAACGGTATCATACTGAATGGTACATGCTTAGTACACTGCCTGCATCAGGAATGGAAATCTCTCTACAGACACTAATTCAAAGTAAAGAAAGTATAAAAGTATCATTTTACAGCAGTTGAAATACTGACATTAATAGCAAGTTTTAAATCATTAAAACCATGAAAGAGACTAAGGAGGCCAGTCTGAAAGAAAACGAAGATTAAGCAAAACGAAAGCAGTTGTAGGCTCATACCTCTGCATCTGTGGAATCTCATTTCTTCTGCATGTGGAGGATGTTTATTGTGCCTTTTTTGCAAATATGTAGCACTGTTACCAAGTACCCCACCCAAAAAAAAAAAAAAAAAAAAATATATATCCACACCTCACACAACTGTGTGAGCTTCTCTGCTGCCCAAACAGGAAGGAGAAGAGAAAAAAAAAAAAAAAAAAAAAAAAAAAAAAAAAGAGATACTATACAAAAAGGCCAAAATTTAAAACCCCCAGGAAGAGTTTGTTAGGACGAGCATCAGTGGATTGACAATGGCACGACACATTCATTTCTTTAAGCCCAGCAGTAAATTAGTATGAAGTGGATATGATTTGTAATGGGGGGAGTAACGGGGCAAGGAGACCTGGTCAAAACCCATTTCCAATACAGTGCGAAATCTTGAGGTTTACGGCGAGAACTTTTTGGCTTGTGCTCTGACCCTTTTTTCATACTCCACTCTGTTTTGGCTGAAACAGAAACGCAAACACAAGATTCATAACACAAGCAATAAGCATTTCGGTCTCAACACGCAAGACTATATTTGAGCTGGAGGTGCGTACCAGTAAATTGTGTATGCTTCAGCCTGTGCGGGGTCCTGAATATTTGGTTCGTTAAGGAGTTCTTGGATTCCTAGCAAGATCTAAAAATATAAATCAGTTGTGGAGCTTTATGAGATAACACTGCCCTCTTCAGGATTGCATGGCAGGTTTGGTTTAAGGAGATTTTAAGATGCACCACAAATCGATATGACATTTGAAGTTCAATCCAATGAAAATATTCATCCTTAAACAATCTTGAACTACACTTTGTTATTGGGTGTTCCATTTAAAAAGCATTTAACAATGCATCCATCAATTTACAAAGCGGAACAACCTTTAAGGATCCAACTTTTACAGCTTACCTGCTTGATTGTAATGGCAGGCCTCCAGTCTTTGTCTTCCTCTAATATGGACAAGCATACGGTACCAGACGGATATACATTCGGATGGAATAAAGGGGGCTCAAATTTACCTGTAGGAGTCACGTGAAAAAGCCAGCCATAATTAGACAATGTGCATACTGCAAAGTACAAATAAAGGATTAGGTCCACTAAACAGCTAATTTACACTTTGGTGGAGAGGAAGGATAGTCGTCCTTGAACAGCATCCGAAGTTTGAACAAGCCTCCCTCCCACGGTGTCTGAGAACACAAACACATACAAGTCCGAAACATGTTTTTTTTCCAAACCACATATATACAAAACGCAAAGAGTTTACAGGTGATACTTTTGAGAAGAATGTAAACACCAGTTATAAATAGCAATGGTCACTGTACTGTAAAACATCACCTTACAACTTCAATATTAATGTGGTACTCTTAACACAAACATTAAAGTATTAGATCAATTCCAATTCACCCCCTTGTCATCCAAGATGTTCATGTCTTTCTTCAGTCGTAAAGAAATTGTTTTGAGGAAAACATTTCAGGATTTCTCTCCATATAGTGGCCTTCAATGGGGCCCTAAAAATGGGGGTCCTCCAAAATGCTGTTTAAATGCAGCTTCAAAGGGAGCTAGGAAGAAGGGCCTTATCGAGCGAAACGATTTCTAACAAAAATTGACAATTTATATACTTCTTAACCTAAAAACCTGGTCTTGTCTTGCGCTGTGTGAACTGTGTATTCCGGTTCAAGACAGTATTTACGAGTTGAACGCACATGAACACCACTACAAAGTCGTTATTACGAGTGGGAAACTTGAATTTTTCTTCCGAGTTGGGGCCGTGTCAGTGAGAGAAAAAAAAAAAAAAAAAAAAAAAATAATAAGTATCCGATGCAAATGGAAGCAGCCAAAGACAACTGACATGCAGCATCTGTCTTGATAGTAAATTTGTTGAAATAAATAAAATTATTATTTTTGTAATGTACAATAAAATACAAGTTGCACATACAAAATATTATATTATTGTATAATTACTATAGAATATATAATGGTGCAGTGCATCACCTTCATAAATTGAACAAAAACAGAAAACCGCAAAAACACAATGATGCACATTTTTTAGTCCTCATTTTGTAGATGCAGAGTTTAACAAAACACTGAATTTTACATAGAAAAGGTAAATCATCTTGTTTCGACCAAATATTATTTATATAAATAAATAAAAATACAATTAAATAAATAAATGCTCATCTTGTCTAGCTCTGCGTGAACGGTGTATTCCAGTTCAGGACAGTTAGGGTAGGTGGAAAAATCTCCCATCTCATTTTCTTTCTTTCTAAGACCCTTCTCCCTCGGACGGGATTGTTTAGAGCCCTCTGAAGCTGCGTTTGAACCGCATTTTGGAAGTTCAAATTCACAGGCACCATTGAAGTCCGCTATACGGAGAGAAATCCTGAAGTGTTTTCCCTCAAATTTCTTTACGACTGAAGAAAGACGCGAACATCCTGGATGACAAGGGTGTGAGTAAATTATCTAGACATGAACTTCACCTTTAAATAAACTTTCATTAAATTTTCGAAATAGGCACTTACCCCTTTTTTCCCAGGGATGGCACACTCCCAGTTCATCAAGTTCATAGTTCCATCAGGGTTTTTTGTTGGTACGGCTACAAAACCCTGAGAGGAAAATAAATTATAAACATGAATTTTTTTTTTTTTTTTTTTTTTTAAACCTCTTTCTCTTTTTTTTTTTTTTTTTTTAAAAAGTTACGTGGGTGGCTATGAAAGTTTCAAAATGTCAGACTCTAGAAACTGTTTTATCTGTGGTCTCATTTGTGAAAGCAAATACACCCCAACAGTTTCAATAGTGACTTCTCAGCAGAATAAATTGAATTATAGTTACATCTTAAAATAAGTTTCCCCTCCATAGATGGAAAGAACTCCCCTTCATTAACCCCCTCAGTGCTTTTCCTCCGAAAGTCAATTTCACAGTTCTAAATAATGTAATAATTCTCGAAAAATCGATACATATACGCAAATACCGTTTAATATCTTAAACACAAGTCAAACAAAAATTCTCTCTTTCTGTATAACAGCTGCACATTGATGATCGGAAAAGTGTTATACTTACAAAAGGATGGTCTTTCCGCCAAGCCTTCCGTTCTTGTGCGAGACGACTTAACGCTATACCAGACATGACTTGTGGCCCACAAAATGATTGAAAATCTGGAAAATAAGGACAATGGTTTTCTCTTTAAACAAGATGCACGTATCTGTAAAGCTATACACAGCCAGTATGCAATTTCAAAACTACTTTCTTTATTAGTTATGACAGAACACAAGACAGAAAACAGAGTAATAGGGAGAAGAAAAAAAAAAAAAACAAAACCACACACACACACAGAATAATGTGTGACCCTGGACCACAAAACCAGTCTTAAGTAGCACAGATATATTTGTAGCAATAGCCAACAATACTTTGTATGGGTCAAAATTATTGCCTTTTCTTTTATGCCAAAAATAATTAGGATATTAAGTAAAGATCATGTTCAATTAACAGTTTCTAAATTTCCTACTGTAAATGTATAAAAACTTTTTTTTTGATTAGTAATATGCATTGCCAAGAGCTTTATTTGGACAATTTTAAAGGTTGTTTTTTTTTTTTCCTCTCCACCCTCAGATTGACATTTAGATTAATTTAAAATAAATAAATAAATAAATAAATAAATAAAAATATTGACCCTTATAACTGTTTTTTTTTTTTGGTCCAGGGTCACATATTCATCTTCATTTTTTTCCATTCTGACCTTTAATAAGAAATCTCAAACCACACAACTAAAAATTTAAATAACATTTGAGAATGTCACATAAGGTAAACCTTAAAACCACATCGGGTTAACACCCATGAAGAGATGTTACCATGGTGTCTGAAACATACTGTATATTGGGAGCTTTTTAGTTTCCATTTTATAAGAGCATGCAGCAGTGCAATTGTAGCAGTGGTGATATGCAACACACTGCTGTTTAGTACAGAATGACTGTGAAATGTACAGTCTCCATTAGTAGAAGATCTGACTGAATCATACAAATAAGGCTTTTCTCAACATAAGGTTACTGGAGTCCCATAACAAAAAGGTATGTGTGATTCATATGTACAGTTTGAACTTTCTCATTTTATCAGTGGTGACTAATAGGTTGTAATGTGACCCTGGACCACAGTTATATTTGTAGCAATAGCCAATAATGCATTGTATGGGTCAAAATTATTAATTTTTCTTTTATGCCAAAAATGGCAAAAGTACAGATTATGCTCCATGAAGATATTTTGTAAATTTCCTATCATAAATATATCAAAACTTAATTGTTGATTAGTAATATGCATTGCTAAGAACTTCATTTGGACAACTTCAAAGGCAATCTTCTCAATATTTAGATTTTTTTTTTTTTTTGGTGCACCCTCAGATTCCAGATTTTCAAATGGTTGTATCGCTGCCAAATATTGGCCTGTCCTAACAAACCATACATCAATGGAAAGCTTATTTATATGATATACAAGACTCCAAGTTTCCAAAACAAAAAAAGACCCTTATGACTGGTCTAGATTTCCCCATTTAATACATTTCTAAAACCAGATTTCTAAAAGGAGAAATAGTGCAGCTCTTCCTTCAATGCAATGGCATTAAAAAAAAATGGCCAAACAGCAAAAAGCGTTCCTGATTAGTATTGTAAAAGTGCTGATAATGATAAGCTCATTTTTTGACTCATGATTATCTTACATGAGCTGGGGATGATTCACAATGCATACACTTTTAATGACAACCAAATGTGCACACTGTGCAGCAATGCCATGTTCTCAAACCGCACATCTGGAAATGATTTTAATCTAACCCAAAGTGCCATTTTTAGATCATTTCAAAGGCCATTAATGTTATTAAAGTCACAATGAAAGAAGCAGGGACATTTTTTTTCTTATTGGGCGTACAGTATAATGAATTATATAAAAAGTAAGATGTAGGACGGGACAGTTTCTATGCATTGGTTGTTGATTGGATCTTGAGATGCAAACGTTGCACTCAAATGAACGCACGCTTCCAATTGATATTAGGAAAGGACGGAGTTCAAGCAGATGAAAATCACTGGAGAAGTCTGTCATTTCACCAGAAGATCGAGTTATGACATTTTAATGAGCACTGAGGTCCAAAACATATGCACAGTTGCACACACACAACCTGCCAGGACGTTATCCATTAACCAATTAATTTTACTGACATTCCATTAACCCTAAAACACAACGCTAAATACATGCATACATAAAACACCTGTAATATTACTTCACTACATTGTTTTCTATTTTTACAGTGTACATTAAGAAAACAGATGTTAATTAAATTTATTGCAGACTCTAACAACACTTGATAACTATAAACATGTTCATTAATTTTTATAACTGGCAGAAAATTAAAACACGGAAAGTGTACAGTAAAATTCTGTGGTGAGAAAACAATGTGCAAATGGAGAAGCGAAAATACTAAAATTATACACTGTTCTCATAACCATAACCATTCGAAAACTACCGTTTAAACAGACTAAACAAAGCGTCACTTCAAGAAGCAGTAAACTTTAATAAGAGGAAGTGAAAATCAAACATGATAGTTAAACCGCGGTCCACAATTTGAGGACACACAATCGGTAAGAAAAACAACAATGGTTAAAAACCTCCGGTGAAAAAAAAATATATAATAATAATAATAATGCATGCCTGGAAAAGCGTGAACGCTTAAAATATGCAAGTTATTTTCAGGGTTTTTACAGTTAGCACAAATCAAAGCAGATCACTATAATAAATACGCTATCCTATGTTTGATTGCAGTAATAACGCGTGTTGAATGAATCGACCTGTCAGATGCGCATTTTCAGCTCGATGCCGCACACCAGCATCCCTCAATGCGCGCTTTAGCGCTGAATGAACCAAATCACGCATTGTTGCGATAAACCACTCGTGTAAAAACTACAAGGACGGAATCGTTTACTCTACATGCGTGCAATTACTGGATTATAATGCATGCGCGCTATAGTTTGTCGCGTCGCGTGTTGTGTGGATAAACTGTTAGCCTAGCATAGCTGACTAGCTAACAAGAGCCGCAAACAAAAACACCGCAAACTACAGTGCATACTCACAATTTAACTCTGTTTTTCAGATCACACGTACCTTTTCAATAAAGTCGAGCGGTGTACTCTAGACCAAGCACCGTTTAATTGGGAATTCAGGTCAAACTCAAAACAAAAATCTATCGAAGTTTCCCTCCTGGAAAAAAGAAAACACAGACATTTACCCAAGATAACTAGGACCCGTGAGCACACACACAGATGCCTGTGTGAAACTTTCAACAGTGTCCATATATCCAGAGTCAAACTGAATTGATTGTTTTAGTTAATTACAAGAGGATGAGCTGCAAGCTGTTACCTATAAACACAAGCGGCTAAATATCACCTGTCCAATTTAGAGCAAACAACAAATACTTAATTGATAATTGATTAATAAAACAATGAAATGATTAAAACATAATAATTAATACTATGTGATTAGTACAACAGCAATACATTTCACAATCTTTATTGCTTATTTTTTACAAACCGAGGTAGAGAAACCCACTGATTTATGATCTAAACATTTTGGTCAGGCATTTCTTTGGTCAGACTCCTACAGGATCTCTAGCACACATGTATTCATGTTGTAAATATGAATGAGAACATAAATTTGAGTAAATATGTGACCTTGGACCACAAAACCAGTCGTAAGTAGCACAGGTATATTTGTAGTAATAGCCAACAATACATTGTATGGGTCAAAATGATCAAATTTTCTTTCATTAGGTCATTAGGATAGTAAGTAAAGTTCATGTTCCATGAAGATATTTTGTAAATTTCCTACCATAAATATATTAAAACTTAATTTTTGATCAGTAATATGCATCTCTAAGAACTTCATCTGGACAACTTTAAAGGTGTTTTTCTCAATATTTAGATTTTTTTTGCGCCCTCATATTCCAGACTTTCAAAAACTTGTATCTCGGACAAATATTGTCCTGTCCTAACAAACCATACATCACTGGAATGCTTATTTATTCAAATCTGTGGTCAGAATTGTGGCCCCGGGTCACATATTGCAGTCTAATATTAAAAACACAAATCTAAGCTTAGACAATGTTTTGTTCAGTTCACGGTTGTATATTACAGCACTGACACCACAATATAAAATGTCACGCACTATTACTGCTTTTTCATTGCTCATTGCCCTTGCCATGACTTATGTGATATCTACTCTCCTGTCCCCCCCCAAAATCAGAAATTGATGACTTTGCACTTTTATCAGGCCCTTGAGGACAACACCTACATAACAGGAAATGCCCTTAATTGGCCTCACAAGAGGCGGAGCTTCTGCCAATAGGCTCTTGTTTTAACCACAACCACATCCTTCATGTCATTTTCATCACAAGCTCTCTGACTGTGCATGTTGATCAGTAGATTGGCACTGTAAATGTCAAGATTTACACAATGTACAGCTGGTGTTTGATTGGGAACAGCAGAATTTTATATTTCTATCCAATTTTGATATTTTGAATTTTGGTGAACAAGTTCAATGGGAATATTATCAAGGTAAGTTTTAAAATTCCCCTACTTCTTTTATAGGCACTTTTACTCATCTTTTTGAACTTGACAATCTCTTCTTGTTTAATCAAAATATGCTGTTTGTAGACTAAACTGTATATGTACGGTATGGTGATTAAGAGGAAAAATCTTTTTTCATATATTTCAATCAAATACATGATTGTGATGTGTTTGCACATTTTTTTATGGGTAAAAATGTACATATGTGTGTGTGTGTGTGCGTGTAGTATTTATGTTTTATTTATTTTCTTACATTTCTTTTATTTGGGAAGTTCTAATTTTAAACCCAACAAATTAATTTGTTACACATTAATACATAACAGCAGTACAATAACATATTTACTTTTATTGCAGTTTGCATGTGGGCGCTTTACAATGCATTTGAGCATGGCTGACTGCAGATTCTTTCCCTGTTCCTCCATGATGGCTCTATGGCAAGCCATAGCCTTGCTTGTAATTTGTGGACTTGTTGAGTGCAGTAAGTTTACATTTATTGCAACATATCTGTTCATCTCCATCAATCATCTTGTAAAACAAGTGCGGATGTAGCGTTTAAAAACGGCACCCTTGAAAGGATACATTTGCAGCAGTTAGCTGGTGTCCTTTGACCTATTCAGGTGTTGCTTTGAGAAGAAACGCTACCGTTTCTGTAGCTCGACTGACCACAATTCCTCTCACATCACTGTTTGCAGATGACGGCGTGTGCAATGTGAACTGCACCACAGACTTCATCTCCATGCTGAACTGCTCGAATTCTGACTTGGGAGGAGCAGCTTCGTGTCACGTTGTGGTTAATTGCAGGTATAGATCTAGCACATCATGTTCTTACTTTGAGTCCTGCATTGACTCATTTTACTGAATCATTGTCTAGCCTGCTCATTGGTTTTTTTTTTACCCTTCATTACCACTGACCAATGTGTTGTCTAATTAGCACATTTTCATGTTTTCCAGTGATGAATTTTCATCGGCAGATGGGAACTGTATTATCACCTCAAAACAATCATGGTGTACAATGGAGTCAGATGCGCTATATGATATAATGTCCTTTGATACGAACTGCTCTATCACAGTAACACAAATGACCGAACAAGGCAATGTGGAGACCCCAACAAAGAGTCACTCTAAAAACTTTGTTTTGTACAGATCTAGTACGTATTTAAGTATTTACTTGATCAGTTAATGTCAAATGTAAGAGTGTGGGTGGACACTGAAGACTTCCGGTATCATTTGCTTTTGGTCATTTTAGAAGCACAAAACAATGTTAAGCTGCTTTGTGATGCAAACTGCAATTTCTTATCAAACCAAACTATTTTAATATGTGACCCTGGACCACAAAACCAGTCTTAACTAGCATGAGTATATATTTGTAGCAATAGCCAAAATGTATTTTTTTTTTTCTTTTTTTACCAAAAGTCATTAGGTTATTAAGTAAAGATCATGTTCCATAAAGATATTTTGTAAATTTCCTACTGTAACTGTATCAAAACTTTTTTTTTGATTAGTAATATGCATTGCTAAGAACTTCATTTGGACAACTTTAAAGGCGATTTTCTCAATATTTAGATTTTTTTGCACCCTCAGATTTCTGATTTTCAAAAAGTAGCATCTCAGCCAAACATTGTCCTATCCCGACAACCCATACATCAATGGAAAGCGTATTAATCTCAATTTTTAAGAAAATTTACCCTTGGTTATATCGTCGTAACTGTAAACACACTAACCTTTGTTGTTCTTATTGTTCCAATGAATCGAAAGTCTTGAATGTTCACGAAAAATAGCCCACTTCTGCTTTGAAAAATAAGATGGATAAAGCGAGATCTAAATGTCTGAGAACACTCATGCTTAAAAATGATTAGATTTTGTCATTTAATAATTTAAAAGATGTTTGCATCATGATCATGTTCTCCAGCATGATTTGATCTGAAGAGCATCTTGAGCTTTAATGGAAGAAGAACATTTGACCATCTGTACAAAGTCACCTGATCAGTGACACAGGAAATGCAGAATTTGGTGTAAAATTAAAAGTTAAAATCCTTAAACATTCTGGTTAGATTTGAATCCCATAGTTTTGTTGTGATGTCAGGCTTTTTGGAACCCACTGTAATGCAACAGTCTCATTTACTTGTGTACAATGCATTAACATTGGTTTTCTTTTTGTTTCATAGTTAAGCCAAAGCAACCTTTCAACCTAAACATTACAAAAATCGGTGGGGATTTCAACCTCACTTGGGATGTGGATTATACAGAAAGCTCTCTCTATCCAGAATTATACTACAGAGTACGATTGCGAACTAAAAGCGACCTGGATAAGGTAAAACTCAGTTTTTCTGTATATACTGCAAAGGAAAAGCAGGCCTATTTTGCACATTTTTCTAAATGCAATGTAATGCTGATTATTCCTCAGAATGGGCAAATTTACATCCTGCAGCAGAACCAACAATCAATGGTTATCTTAAGTGAAAAACTCCAGCTGGGAATGCAGTATGTGGCAGACGTTCAGGTTGCAGTGCATCCTTCAAGTTTTAAATCCATGTGGAGTGAATGGAGCAACAGCATTGAATGGGCAACTGACTCTCCAGAGTCAGAACAATACTATTTCCTGCTGTTGGCACTTCCTGTTGTGGTGGTAGTGCTGCTTGTGTACAGCGGGAAATTGTAAGTATCAATCTTACTTGTTTTATTTATCCAATATTTCACTTTTTTTCAGTTCAGATATGCGTTAGTCTGAAATACATGACGTTCTCAGTAGAATCTGTTTACTTGACAAAGTCAAAATTGAAATTGAGAAGTTTACCTACTTATAAAGGCCATGAGGCACATTTAGGGAATTGCACAGAAGTCACTTTTTGGAATATGGAGAAGTGAAGCAAACTCAAACCTCTCTCAGTATGACTGTTACTTTATTTATGAGTCACAGGAGTCCCTTTATTATCTGTAAGTCATATGCCTGTATTAACCTTTCAAACTATCTAGATCTGTTCACTCATACCTAAAAATCTGAAAGATAATGTACTGAGAATCTAGCCTGATATCCTAAAAAAGTAACGTGTTTAAGACTACAAGACTAGACGAATGTGATCTTAAATATCGATAGCGCCTCCTCTAAATGAGTTTTCCGGTAATCGATATGACAGCATTTACCGTATATGAATAGTCCTTTCTCACCTCCCACGTTCACGAAAACCACAACAGCAGCAGATATGTTTTTGCAGACAGTCTATTTTCATGTAGGTCAGAAACTGGAGGAAGTCAGACCTACAAGCTCTGCAAGTGCATAAGCTCGACTTTTCTCATGACAGCTGCTGTTTCCATTTCTCTTTCAGCTCATGTGTTCATAGCAGAATTTGCCTTGTTTTTGAAGTGTGCATAACTGATGCTTGTATAAAATGCTGTAAAAATAAAGCTGACTTGACGTGTCCTACAATAACAGCCTGTTAATGCTTTTTGCATCTATAGAGGGGGCATCAAAAAGCTGTCCTTATGGCAACACATCCCAAGCCCTCATGAGTACTTCACACCACTCTACCATACATATCAAGGAGACTTTAAGGTACGTTTTCTTCTGTCTTCGTGTGTATAAGCAGAAGTCTCTGTGTTTGCGTGTGAGCGTGATAAGATGTCTTGTAAGGGGACTTTCATAAGTGCGACATGCTTAACCTCACATGCAAGCGGGGAATGTGACATTTTTTCAAATGAGTCAGTCTGTAGGGGCTTCAAAGGAACAGGAGGGCTCGCTTAACATTTGGCTGAGATTGTGTTGAATATGAAAACTGAAAGTAGCAGTTTTCCCCTCTAATGGAAAGTACTATGAGTTCAAACCCAAACTCTGATAAGGTGGGTAGTTATAAATAGTTGTTTTCAACTAAAGGGGAATTTAGTGAATATTCCGCTGGGTAGGCTAGTGTGAGGTGAAAATACTACCCTTTATCACAGGTTCGACATAACAAAAATAAGGAGTTTGAGAGCTGCTTCCCGAGTAAGGCTATTTTTGTTCCTCAGAGAACGGTAATAGTAACAGCATTTCTGAGCTTGAAGATTGCTCTAATACTTAAGCGTTATGAAATGTGACAATGTCGTGACGCCAGCAAACCGTTACTGAGGAAACATGGCAGTTGTATGGTTTTTAACCTGTAATGAACACACATTCCAGTAGGGGTCAGTAATACGCTGCATTAACAACAGCGAGAGCTGTGCGTCATCAAATGGAAAATTAAGAACTTTCATCATAAAAACGTCATCTTAAACATCTGTTTTTTTGATTCCAAAAGGATATACGTAAGAGTGTCATTTTCCATACTGTGACAAAACGGTAGAGGTGTCGTGGGATAAGTGTTGTGATGTGGTGTTTGGTGTAAATGGTTCCGTGACACTCTGTAATTTTCCAGCGCCTCTTAATCTAAAATAGACTTCTCAGAATATACTGCAAAATTAATGACTGAAGTAATTAAACGTTAAATGTTATTTATTTTTGTGCAATTGTGCTGTTTAACGTTCTGTGTGAACCAAACACCTGACAAATGTTGCTTTGTGATTCATTTCGACTTAGTGTTTTGAAGAGCTAACCATTCATAGGGATGAAAAGCATTTAATGAATGATTTTTTTTCTTTTCTTTTAATTAACACATCTTTAAATGTCAGGAAATGATGGTTACGATGATTACGCACGTCGTTTGCGTTATCTGTGAGTAGGCGTTGTTTGTGAAGAAGTGGTTTGATTTTAATCAGTGTTTTAAAAAGATCATTTGCTGGTTTGGAACTGCATACAGCTAAAGATATGTAGTTTAAATGTATAAAGCTTCTCTTTTAATGCTTTTATTCAGCAAGGATGCATTTAATTGATCAAAAGTCACACAAATGACATTCATCATTTTATAAAAGATTTCTGTTTCAAATAAATGTTGATTTGAACTTTTTATTCATCAAAGACTTCTAAGTCGATTACGGTTTACCAAAAAATTAAGCAGCACAACTCTTAAACATCAATATTGATAATTTCTCAAGCAGTAAATCATCATGTGTGACCCTGGATGACAAAACCAGTCTAAAGTAGCAAGGATATATTTGTAGCAATAGCCAAAAATACATTGTATGGGTCAAAATTATTGATTTTTCTTTTATGCCAAACATCATTAGGATGTTAAGTAAAGATCATGTTCCATGAAGATATTTTGTATTAAACTTCCTACCATAAATATATCAAAAGGTGATTTTCTCAGTATTTTAATGTTTTTGCATCCTCAGATTTCAGACTTTCAAATAATTTTGTCAGCCATGTATTGTACTTTCCTTACAAACCCTAAACAAAAGGGAAAGCTTGTAAATTCTAGTAATATTTCACATTATTACAGTTTTTACTGTATTTTTCATTAAATGCAGCCTTGGTGAGCACTTTAAAAAGTTTTGACACTTTTTCTAAATGAACATGTTTTAAGAATTAAAATTTGTTTATATGTTTGAGGAGGGGCATAAAGTAATTAATTTAAAAGATCTCCTTGTGTTTTATTTCAGAGATGGGTCGGACCAGTCCTGACCTTCAACAGCTTTGATGTCCTTGAGAAGAGCACCACTTTGCAGGTGCTTTGTGAGAAGCAGCAGAATGAAGGCTCCGAGGAGCCTGCTAACAACAGGAGCCCCGAGCGGGACTTTGGTCCGGCGGGTCAAAACTCATCTAAACTCTACTTCCTCGGAAGCAACAGTCACGGCATCGCACACTCCGGCGGCCACATATCGATGGACACCGTTACAGTGTCTGGTCAGGAGGGCGTCATGGCCGACTGGTCTGGTGACAGTCACAGACGGAGCCTAGAGGACTTCCTCAACGGCAAAGACGCCAATCAGAGAGTGGCTGAGATCGATGACAGGCAGCCTCTTGTACCTAACGGCAGGAGGAGTTTACAGGGTTCAGACTTTGACGACTGGCATCTACAGGAGCACGACCTGGAGAACATTGAGCAGGTCTCGCTGGACTCCTACGGCTCTAATGAGCAGTCCGATGACGGTTATCCACAAATGGGATTGGATTTGGACACCATAGACAGTGGATTTCTGGAGTCAGACTGTTCAAGCCCGTCGGCGTTCGATGGGAATGAGCAGATAGAGACTTCATCTATGGATGGCGTGGGGCGTTCAAATTACGTCAAACAGTGGGTGGCTTTTACATCAGTTCAAGTTGATGCCCACACCGCTGGAAAGTAGCTGTTCATGGGAGTTTCTATAGCCACGCCGAACTAAATACTGAATAATAGACAACAGAAAGTAAAAGCATCTACAAAATACATGAAGACTTCACTGGTTGGACCTAACTTGCTCATATGTGAGCTGTTTCTTGTTACACTGAACTGTATTTGTGGCATAATGGCGTAAATAGACTCATTAGACATGAGCTGTGTCATCATTCACAGGACATTGGTCTACATTAAGACTGCAGGACAGTATGTATGGCTGCAACTCAGTTTGCAGACTATCATTCCTTTAGGTCTATAGACTTTAGTCAGGTCAGTGCCATATTTAATATATGACACTGACTGTGAGAGACTGACTTACAGTGGGTTCCACTGTAACAGGATTATACTGTATTCCAGGCAACAAAACCTCTTTCCAAAGAAACTTTCAGTTGACAAAAACTCTAAAACGGTTTTGAAAGTTGTGAGTTGTGAAAAATAGGTTGTGCTACTAATTATAATTATCTGTCACTAATGGACGGAGTTGTACTTTTTCTGTCATGCTCTGTTTTTATATTGCAGTAAAATATTGTAACACTCAATATTTTTAATGTGACTTTGTCACAAAAACTACAAAAAAAATACATGAGTTACTCTCTTTAAATCCTACTTTTCCCAGTCAGTTTTGCATTTTTTTTTAAACCTTTTGTCCTTTTTCCTTTTAATAACTATGGAAGGTCATTTTCAGTTAAGAGTAAAAGAAAATGGCAGCGGCTATTTGCGATGGAAGCTATTGACACTAAGTGCAAATAGCAATTGGATGCTATTTACATTAAGTGAAAAGGGCATATTTTCTTAGCAATACATGCTATTTACTAAGTGCAAATAGCTATAGATTCTGTTTACACTGTTAAAATAGCAGAATTTTCTGCTATTTGTAATACTTATTGCAGATAGAGGCTATTATCTGCACCTCAGTATTGTAGTACATTATAAAACCGTATGCAATAATAATGTATTGAATGTAAATTATAGTTTCAATTCAAATTATTAAATGGATGCTGCCTTATTTTGGGACAATAAGCCCTTCCTACACTTACACTAGACATACCCGATACTTTGTTCAAATTTTTTATTATTTTCTTTCATTTTTAGTGAAAATAAATGCCTTTCCGATATGTTATGAGATTTAAAAAAGGGAGAAAAAACTCCCCTATCAGCAGATTCGAAAAGACTATTGCATGCGCTGTATCATCTGCACTACTGGAACTGATGTTTTATAACCGTCTTTTGTAGTGTTGACTAGCCCAATCACACGTTGGTGGGTGGAGTTAGTGTAAATAGCCTCTGCCAACGAGACGGGCTGTTTGCACTTAGTGTAAATAGACACTCCGAAAAAAAAAAAAAACCTGTGTTGTAATTGTGAGAAAGTTTCAAATAAGAAATATAATTACATTTTGAGATATATGGTATTACAGCTGTGAGATAAGAGGTCATAAGAAATAAAGTCACAATTACAAGAGTAAAGACCAATACATAAAAAGGTAATTATGACTATTTATAGCTCAAATTAAGTCTAAGATTTTTAAAAAATAATTTATTTTTAATCGAAGGCAGGATTCCGTAATTTGTGTCTTTTAAGGCTCGTTCACACCAAGAACGCTAACTATAAAGTTCTAAGAATTATTCTAAATTTAAGAGAATTCACACCACAACTATGCACCTCATTCTTCAATGCAGAAGTAAGCCTATTGGTGACACTTCCAGTTCATAACAAGAGGAATAACAATGTGCAGTAAACAGTAAAACTGTTTGCACTACAAACCATTGTGTTTAAAATTAAGATAAATAATATTAAAATATGTTAAAAATAATATTGTAAGACACACTAATTTGCAATATCAAGCATCAAAACGAGCCATTTTGTACAGCTAAAAATAGCTGGACGCAGATAAGACCGGAAGCCAGACCCATAAAATTTACAAATGGCTGCACCCAGTCTTACAAGAAAAAATAAGGTGGATAACACAGTTTCTACAATGGATGTGTCCTTTGTCGTGCCGCAACAGCTCTGAGAGCCTGTCTACACTGGGCTCGACAAAGCGACTGTTGCAAATCATTTGAACTTTGTGTCAGTATGTCATAAAAGTTAACACATAATTTACATGATGCAACGCGTAAATTATATGTTAACACGTTAGTACCACATGTTTTGGCCCTAATGGCCTTCCATAGCTGTCAACTAGAGCTGAAGATCTTTGCCCGAACCCGATGAAACCCGACGGGTTCGGTCGGGCTCGGGCTTAATTTATATAATTTTACACGGGCTCGGGCCTGCACTCCGGCTTGCCCGGTAAATTAGCGGTCATGTGATGCGTTTCGATTAGCGCGAGAAAGATGCAAAAATGGATGCTGAGGAGGTGAAACAGAGGCTTGCCTCTGGTGATTACGTTTTGGCAAAATTAGCCAGATCAGTACTATGCATCCCGGGCAGTCGCAGCAGCAGTAAAAGGGTGTTCAGTGCTGCTGGACGCACCATCAGTGAGCGCAGGACCGCGCTGAAAAATTTCGTGAAAAAATCTTAATTTCGTTATTGCCAAAAACCCATCTTAATTTAGAACTTATCTTAATTTAATTTGTTAAGAAAGAGTCTTTTTTATTGGTGCGATGGCCTATTTATAGGCTAAATGTGTATTTGGTCAGGACCCCTTGGCGTCGCTTTTTGACGCCCAGGGTACCCCTTCAGCGTCATTTTTCGAAGTGCAGGGTCCTCCATTGTTTTCAGGTGTTTGCATGCATTTGTAAAAATAGAAATTATTTAATATAAATATATACGTTCATTGGAGCACCTAACCCCACCCCTACCCTAAACCTACCCACTTCTGAACAATATGAAACACGCAACAGGCAAATATAAGTAGTCACAGGTATTTGCAAAAACTGACCATAAACAAGCAGTATAAAAGCATTACAAACAAGTCCTGTTGCATTCCGAGTCTTCTGAAGCCTTACGATATCCTTATGCGAATAACAGAAAGTTTTAATCGCTGAAAATGATCCCGCTCGGTTAACGCGCTCACATCTCATTCAAGAAGATACACCCGAGCATTAGCATGACGCAATTGGTCACGAGACACATACGAGCCAATGGCATTTCACAACAGCATGACACAATCGGTCACGAGACACCCAAGAGCCAACAGCATTTCACAACTTAGGCTTGCTTCTTCTGGCGGCATTTTTTGAATTCAAGCACAGACAGACTGCAGTGCAACACAAAGAACGGTGGACGGAGACGGCCATCGTGTCTATTCTTCTCACAAATCAATCGTTTTGCTTCGGAACCATTGGAATATTAATACTTTTTGAATAAATTATGAATATAGTTGTAATTGCCTGTTATATCTTGTGTTTTGTTGACAAATGGTTAGGTTTAGGGGCAGAGGTTGGGTTCAGTGTGTAAATAGTGTAATATAAATTAAACTGTTTTGACTGTTCGCATTGGAAAAAAAAAATTACACCCCAACATATATGCAATAATAACAATATTATTACCCAATATATAATTTAGTCATGACGATAAAATTCCCCGTGCCTTTCGCGTCAGTACATTGACGCCAAGGGTTTCTTATGTTAAGTACTGGAGGACCCTACACCTAGAAAAATGACGCTAAAGGGGTACCCTGAGCATCCAAAAGTGACGCCAAAGGGGCCCTGCCCAATCGTCAATATGTTACGAGTTAGGAGTGAGAACGTGTTGATATGTTACCATATGTCGGTTGTGGACGCTAATATAGTTAGCGTTATAGTTATCTTAGCGTACTTGGTGTGAATGACAGAAAAGATTTAAAATTATTTGTCATTATGCATTTACAAATTTGGCAAACTATGGTCAACACAAGGTCATTTAGTATGCAAGAGTAAAATTGGTGTGTACCAATTTATAGCCCATTGAAATGAACATGGCAACAGCGCCTGGGTGTTTACAATGTCAGGTGTTGTGTCAAAAATGATTTGTGCATATTCAAAATTTTGGTCACTGAAAACACATACTAATCAACTAATATTCTGAATATTTGCAGGATGTGTAAAAATGTTTGGAACCTAAGATAAGTAATGAATGTAGCTACATGCTAACGTGAACCGTGCGTGACAGGGGTCTGTGGTGATTTCATGATGTGGTGGTATGTCTCAATACAGGCATACCATCTCGCTACATACTTAGCAGCAGCTCTGTACTTTCCCAGCAGCAGTGGAAGTACATTTTTTTGCATGTAGCAAACGTATAGGGCATAACGTGCAAACAGTGTTTAGGTACTGATAATCTAATGAGGTAAGACAAAGAATTATGCGACTGTTTTGCATGAGAAATGCATGAGCTGTGCAGTTCTTCTGTCATTGCACACAATGCTGCAGTTGTCAGAGTTTGCTCAGAGCAAGATAAGGCACGGTTCAGACGAATCTACAAAATGCCATCCACCTGATAAAGTTACGGATATTTCTACATATCAGATCTTTTGTACAAATCATTAGCTCAGCAGATACATTTTTTTTTGTCAAGTGCTTTTTAACCTATTCATTTATATATATATATATATATATATATATATATATATTTATATTATTAATGCTCTGATTTTCATGAAATGCACTTTATTTTAATGATCTGATTATTTATTATTAAGGAAGTTGACACTTCGATCTTTAGAGGTGATTACAGACTTTATTCAGAACTAGACTGGAGGGTTTTAACGCAAACTTACAATACCATTTTAGCCTTATTACTGTACAATTTGTTTGGTTTAAAAGCTATACACTGTAAAAAACAATTTGTTAAAATGCCTTCTAATTTTAAGTTCAGTCAACTCAAAAAAAGTTTAGTCTACTAAGTAACAACTGAGATATTTGAGCTGATTCAGCCAAAAAAAAAAAAAAAAAGCTTCTCCAGTTTCAGCTTAGGTCAGCAGCTGCTTAAAAATTTTAAGTTAAATCAACTTAAAAGTACAAGTCATTTCAACTCACTACAATAAAATAAGTTGAAATGACTTGTACTTTTAAGTTGATTTAACTTATGAGTTGAAATGACTTGTACTTTTAAGTTAATTTAACTTAAAATTTTAAGGCAGCTGCTAAACTTAAGTTTTTTTTTTAAGTTGAAACTGGTACAAACTTTCTACAGTGTATTAACAAGCAAGTTTTCCTTATATAATGAACAGAAATTTGTATAGCCATGTTTTTGGCCTTATTGTTCGAACGGTATATGTAGAAGTACTCCGAAAGTGGAAGATGAAAAAAGACTAAGGAACTTAGGAAGCCACAAATAAAAGTTCATATTTCCAACTTTCAATCTTTGAAATCACTGCGTTAAATGTCAGCTGCAGTCATTTACAGAATCAGTCACACATGGTGGAAAGTCACATGAAGAATTTCTGACTGGAAATGTTACATATGTACATAATTTAGTATAATAAAAAGATGAGAGATTTATATTCAGGTCTGTTCAAATCGCATTTAGCTCCTCCTTTTGATAAAACACCTGTATGTGAATTCTTCTGTCCATAATGTGAGAGAACTTTCTCCTTGCAACACTGTTATGTTACATTGTTTAAAAATTCCCTAAGCAAATGTGTTTACCTGCGACATGTAAGTTATTGTGAGAGTTTACCGTGTGATTCCATTCGTGATGCTTGTTGAAGTTTGAACCTCGAGATGCCATCTTCGCTAATGAGAGATTTTTAGATAATACTGAGGTTAAGACCTCCTACATAAACAGGAACTTCTCTGTATAAAAAGCCAACTTGATGCCCTTCAGTGCCTCAGACTTCAACTTTCACGCTATTATGTAAAATTTCTCCAATGCTTCAAAATAAACTTGGTGAGTCGATATGTGTCTCCTTTCAAATTTATAATACATACTTGATTTTTAAGCATCTTGTGCTTGTTTGAACTTGTACTGTTTATTTTAATGTTTATTTTAAAGAGAATGAACATCTGATTTTTATCACTCAGAATTTAAATGAACGGAACCTGAGACGCTTATATATCAAAGGCATTTCTTTATCAGTTTATTAAGATGACTTGCCGTTGTAATCCTCATTTGTAAGTCACCTTTGAATGAATAAATGTAGAATGAATAATTGTTGCAGTTATGCTTAACATTTCATATCTTGTCAGTTGCATGTGCTGAGTTGTCTGAGTTCTGGCTGAGTTGAAGACACGAATAATGAGCTGCACTGGAATTTTCTGCATTTTCCTGGCTTTTTCAGTGCAGGCTAAAGCTACCTCACAGGGTAAAACATGTTTCTTAAAACCTACAGTTTCATTTACTGTACTTCCAAAAATGTGTAATCATTTCTGTTTCATCTCTGACAAAAGGGCTCAACTGTGTGACAGATTACTACAAAACCATGAGCTGCTCTTTAAAACCAGGAGTCACATCTTCTAAAAACATATCATACTGGCTGGAAGCTCATCTGATCATTATGAACGAGTAAGTATGCTCCAGTTATTCATTACCATTGTCTTTTTAGTTCCTCATACACTGTTTTTTCACTTTTTTATTTTTTATTTGAATATTCATATCACACACAGGATGAGCAGATGCCAACTTCAGAGAGTACATGAATATCACATCTGCAATATTACAGTAAAATCAAACTTTCTGAATATTGATGAATATTCCATGTCACTTTATTATTTGGAAAACGGAACTAAGAATTCATTTTTGTTAGATCCTTCTTTTAGACCAGCACATAACAGTAAGTAGATTTTTGTGGAATCAAAGAAAAAAAAAAGCGATTTACACACTTTTTATTTCACATACATAAAGCTTCTCTCTTTTCTCAGTTAAACTGAAAGCCCCATTTAATCTGACGGTACAATATGCAAATGGAACGTATCATTTCTTTTGGAAGAGTGGATATGAAAATCATACGTACCGAGCTTCACTACCCATCATATACGAATTCAAGTACTGCAAAGATGGAGACAGTACAAGTGTAAGATTGATTATAATGGCGATTCAATTCTGATTGTCCGCCATTCACAGGGCATGTTCTTAGAGAACATCTTCTGTTTCACCCACATCAAAGGCTCATTTATATAACACCATCTATCCGCGTAATCCTGTTTTGAAAACGAATGTTTTCTATGAATGGGTTAACATTAATGCTTCTTTTTTTAAGGTGGTCAGTATTCAACCAGAAAAAGAAATGCTTCAGGTTGATGAAATAAAGCTTGATCCTAACACTGCATACACTGTGGTGGTGAGGAGTAAGATAGATGATAAATACCCCTACAATGGAACGTGGAGTGACTGGAGCAACGCAGTGAAATGGAAAACAGCATACAGAGGTGAACACTGTGCTGGCTTTACATTTGAAGAGTTCAGATGCAAAACCAGCTAAATCCATCTGATGTCTTTCTTTAAAAAAAAGCATTTTTATCAGGCTCAGATGTATAGGTTTCTATGTAAGTACCGGTACTTCTGATCGGGCTGAGGCTGGTACTTTAGCACAATATGTGTTGAGAGCATTCACTCAGTACCATTATCTAATTTTTGACCGAGAAGGCTTTTAGCTGATTTTGCATCTGAACTCTTCATTTACACTTGCATGTACTTGAAATTCTGTCATTAATTACTCACCTTCATGTCGTTCCAAACCTGGAAGGTTAAGATTGCAAATTAAAATATTTTTGATGAAATCTAAGAGCTTTCTGACCCTGCATAGACACTTAGACAGCAACAAAAGGACATTTTTAAAATGGTCCATGTGACATAAGTGGTTCAGCCTTAATTTTCTAAAGCTGTAAGAACACTTTTTGAGCGCAAAGAAAGCAAAAAGAACTAGTTCATACAACAATTTCTTCTCTGCCAGGTGTCACATGGACTATTTTGACAATGTTCCTACCTTTCTTGGCTATAAAACTTAAGTTGCGCTGTTGTCTGTGCAAGCTCAGAAAGCTCTCGGATTTCATCAAAAATATCTTATTCTGAAAAAGAACGAAGCTCTTACAGGTTTGGAATGACATGAGGATGAGTAATTATTAACATTTTTTTTTTTTTTTTCATTTTTGGGTGAATAATTCCTTTATTCTATGTTTGCTTGCTGATTCTTTTTTCTCCAATTTTAGTAAAAGATGAGGCCGATCAAGCCAGCAAGATTGCCATTGGAATGTTTTCAATGTTTGGACTTTTAATTCTGCTTATGTTCATTCCCGCTGCAAGGTAATTCAATTCAATTCAATTCAAATTTATTTGTATAGCGCTTTTCACGATACATATCGTTGCAAAGCAACTTTACACCAAATTGACATTTTTACAATATATGTAGTAGTAGCTTGATGTACATATGGCAGAGATGTGTGGTAAAGATCAATTAATGACGTAATTAAACAGACAAAGAACACTATAAATTAATAGCAGAATTCGGTAGTGCTGTATGTTTTCAGGGTTGGTATCATCTGAAGTCCTCTGTGGGGTTGGCATCATCTCTTCTTAAGTGTTCTGGATCCACACTGGAGCTTGTGAATTCCTAGTTACCATGGGATGTCAATCCCATGGCAAAAACAGAGAACAAATAGGAACATAATTAGCGTAGCTGCTGTTCAAACTAAGAAAAGGAAGATTTGTTAAACCAGAGCTAAAAGATTAATAATGAACAGGTAATTGTTTATCATATTCCGCTATTGCAGGATATTTTTATTGTGCAATTATGCAGAACGTCAGACAAATATACAGATGTAATGAGCAATTCTGGTGTCGCAGGAAAGTTAACTGGAAATTAAAGCTGTAAGCAGCGATGAAAGGGCCCTCGCACCCGGGCTCACCGCTGATCGGTGATGAATGGTGGGCACTATGCTTTTAACAAAGTAAATTTAGGAGGAATATGTCTAAATCATTTATATGTGCCAATCTTCCTGCTGCCAGCTGGTGGCGCTATGCCTATATATACAGGAAATTCAATATAACGGACTTCCTGTTGGGTTTCGGATGTTGTGCCAGGAGACTTTTTTGTAGGTATTGGTGTGTTATGCTATAACTGAATATTGGCATGCAGATGTCTTCAGGCCAGCGCTTTTATCAAACGTATGAAGTTTGGTGCAGATTGAACATGGCATGCTTGAGTGTAAGACATGACATATCCTGCTGCCAACAGGTGACGCTATTACGGAATATTGGCCTTTAGATGTGTTCAGGCCAGGACTCTTATCGAACATGTGAAGTTTGGGGCAGATCGGACATTGTATGGCTGAGTTACAACAACTTCCTCTTTCATGGCATTAATAGCATGCATTAGCACTTAGTTAGCATTTCTAGCATGTTTAGCACAATATGGCATATTTTGTTGTGCTTTTAATAGTCCATCACAGTGTTAAACATGTCACTTCCGGTTGCCAGCAGGTGGCGCTATGACCATAACTGAATATGGGCATGTAGATATCTTCAGGCCAGAACTCTTATCAAACATGTGAAGTTGGAAGATTGGACATTATTTGCATGAATTACAACAACTTCCTCTTTCATGGCTTTAACAACATGCTTAAGCACTTAGTAAGTGTTGCTAGCATGTTTGAGCGTGTTTTTAGCAAGTTTAGCACTCAATGGCTTATTTTAGTGTGTTGCTAATAGTGTATCACAGTGTTAAACATGTCACTTCCTGTTGACAGTAGGTGGCACTATGACTAAAACTGAATATTGGCATGTAAATGTGTTCAGGCCAGGACTCTTATCAAACCTGTTAAGTTTGGGGCAGATTGGACATTGCATGCCTGAGTTACAGTAACTTCCTGTTTCATTGCATTAATAGCATGCTTTAGCACTTAGCTAAGTGTTGCTAACATATTTTAGCATGTTTCTAGCATGTTGCTACCCTATTCAACACTTGTCGATACTTTTTAATATGTTGTTGGGCATCCATAACAGTATTAAATATGTCACTTCCTGTTGCCAGCAGGTGGCGTTATGACTATAACTGAATATGGGCATGGGCATGTGTTACTCTTATCAAACATTGCATGCCTGAGTTACAGTTATTTTCTGTTTCACTGTATTATTAGCATGCTTTAGCAAATTAGCTAAGTGTTGCTAGCATGCTGCTAGCATGCTTTACTGTGTTTGTAGCATGTTGCATGTTAAGTTTGGGGCAGATTGGACATTGCATGCCTGAGTTACAGTAACTTCCTGTTTCATTGCATTAATAGCATGCGTTAGCGTTTAGCTAAGTGTTGCTAACATGTTTTAGCATGTTGCTAGCCTATTTAAAACTTGCTAACGCTTTTTAATATGTTTCTAGGAGTCCGTAACAGTGTTAAACATGTCACTTCCTGTTGTCAGCAGGTGGCGCTATGACTAAAAACTGAATATGGGCACTGACATGTGTTCAGGACATTGTTTGCCTGAGTTACAGCAACTTCCTTTTTCATGGCAAAACATCGAAATTGTCAGGCCGCCAGGGACACGCCCCTCAACGAAAACTCAAGATCTTCGCAATTTAGCATCGCAAAGGCCTTTTTATGACACTCAGCAAATTTGAAGATGATTGGATAAAAACTGTAGGGGGAGTTTGTTAAAGTACGAGGCCTGAAAATGGCAAAAACTGCACAAAAATCATACAGGAAATTCAATATAACGGACTTCCTGTTGGGTTTCGGATGTTGTGCCAGGAGACTTTTTTGTAGGTATTGGTGTGTTACGCTATAACTGAATATTGGCCTTCAGATTTGTTCACGCCAGGACTCTTATCGAACATGTGAAGTTTGGGGCAGATCGGACATTACAGCAACTTCTATTCCCATGGCGAAACATCGAACTTTGTCAGGCCGCCACAGACACGCCCTTCAATGAAAACTCAAGATCTTCACAATTTGACATGGCAAAGGCCTTTAGATTAGACTGACCAAATATAATGTTGATGTCATGAAATCTCTAGGAGGAGTTTCTTACAGCGTAAAACATGTCACTTCCTGTTGCCAGCAGGTGGCGCTATGACTAAAACTGAATATGAGCATGACCATGTGTTCAGGACCGGACTCTTATCAAACATGTGAAGTTTGGGGCAGATCAGACATTGTATGGCTAAGTTATATCAACTTCCTTTTTCATGGCGAATCATCGAAATTTGACAGGCCGCCACGGACACGCCCTCTAACGAAAACTCTAGATCTTCACAATTTAATGTCACAAAGGGCTTTAGATTAGGTAATTTAGATTAGGCTGACCGAATTTGGTGTTGATCTGAATAAATCTCTAGGAGGAGTTCGCTCAAGTACAATACTTGGAAATGGCAAAAATGACACAAAAATTGCTGAGAAAATTACAAATAACTGATTTCCTATTGGGTTTTGGATTTTGCTCCAAAAGACTTTTTTGTGGGTATTGGTGTGTTACATGTGTATAGCAATTGTCACACATGTACGTAAAACATAGCGGAAGGGGCACTTCATTGAAAGTGAATAGGTGGCGCTATCGAGTCATTTTGCTTCTGAAACCCATATCAGATGTAAATTTTCGCCAGGTCTGACACGTGTGCAAAATTTCATGACTTTTTGGGCATGTTTAGGCCCTCAAAAATGCAATTCATTTTGGAGAAGAAGAAGAAGAAAAATAATAATAATAATGATAATAATAATAATAATAATAATAAATAATAAACGGAGCAATTCCAGTAGGGTTCTCGCACTGCAGTGCTCGGGCCCTAATAATATGCAATATTTGTGCATTACAGATTTAAGATGAAACAAATTTCATGGGTGCCAACACCAGCAACGTACTTCCAGCCACTCTATCAAAATTACCAAGGCAATTTTCAGGTAATATTTCACACTTCAAATAGACCGAGGTTTCGTAACCGAGGGTTTAAACCTTTTGGGGTTTCACGAATTGACTAGAAGGGGCTTGTGGGTACTGTATAATGATACTTCAGAATGATCATTCTAATATGCTGATTTTATTTTGTATTTTTCATTCAGTTATTATCTGTTATTGTGCTCAAATATTAATAATAGTTGTTATTATTATCAATGTTAAAAACAGCTGCTTAATATTTTTAATAGTTAAATAGAACGATTAAAAAAAAAGCTTTTATTTGAAATAAAAATCTTTTGTAACATTATACATATACATGTCTTACTACCATTTCTAATCCATTTAGTTCATTCTTACTGAAAATGATTAATTTCTTAAAAAAAAAAAAAAAAACTTGGTAATGTTTGTCCTTTTTTCCTGTAAGTGTTGGGTTTTGGCAAAAAGTCCTTTACAAGATTTTCACATTAATGAAGACTTTTCAACGATTGACAAGATTTCCGAAGTCAAAACCGCACTACAGGATCAGGTGGAGAAAACAGCCATGTATCCCACAGGACAGTGCCACACACCCTATGTGGGCCCCACAGCTGAGATCTGGGCCCCGTGCCAAATGCCTGATACGTGCAGCGAGACGAGCATCCTGTGTGAGGATTTCCCTCTTTTCTGTGAAGAGTTGCCTGGTGAAGTGGGCAACCTTTTCCAGTCTCTGAACGTGAAGTGTCTGAGTGGGGACGTTCTGTCGCTAGAGGACTCGGCTCTTAGTCTGGAGTGTCTTGAGGACTGCGAGGCTTCTGAAGAACCGGCTATCATTAACCCAGTGCCTGTGTGTTTCAAACAAGACTACTGCACTCTCACCAACACTCCCACAGGCCCCGTTCCCACCTTCAACGGAGATGTAGAGCAGGACGAAATCACCTCCAGTGAATAAAAGCAGGAAGGCATTACACAACGGACATCTGTAAATATGTGGACATTCTGCTGATCATTTATTCACTTGTGAAGTGTTAATGTATATAATTAATGTTGAACAACAAAATGTAAAGACCTTTTCAAGACATTCTTATACCTCGATGAAAAAAAGTTGTCCGGTGGTGAGTATACTCGGCTTATGTTTCAAGTGAGGTTTCAGTTTTTGTGTGCACTGATTATATGATTCTATGCGTTTTATTTTCTTTCTTTCATCAAGTAACATTAGTGTTGAATATATTTCCATTTGTGATATGTGTACTGAGAAGAACATTAAAATAGTGTGCATTTTATGTGGTTAGGCCTGTTAAAGCCAGACCTGAACTGATTGCGATTTCGAATGATGAATCACACTTGTCTGTTTGGCAGTCTGACAGACGCGTCTGGGTTTGGTGGATGCCAAAAGAATGTTAACTGCCTGACTGCATTGTGCCACCTGTACAGGATGGTATGAGGCCATTTTTCAGGGGTTGAGCTAGGCCTCTTACTTTCAGTGAAGTTAATACTTCAGCATACCAAGACAATTTGGACAATGCTATGCTAAGAACAGTTTGGGGAAGGCTCCTGTTTTAATGTCTGTGTATTTAGAATAATATATCTTTACCAGGGTAAACTTCTAGGTACATATAGGAGAGCATAGATAGGTAGATAGACAGACAGACAGACGGATGACAGACAAATAAATAAATAAATACATGAATGAAAAGCCTACATAAATAAGAAAGTTACTATAAATAAACTTCTATAGAGGGCAAATATAATGCATATATAATTATATAATTGTTATATACAATATATCTGCAAGCAGCGATTACCGGGGTTCAAGCATTTTACAGTATTTAAGCACATATAAAAAAGGCATTTTTATAAAAAACTTTTTTTTTTTGCAAAACAAGTAGAAATATTATGTTTTGTACAGGTTATGACTGTTATAGCGCCAGCTGATCTTTATAAAACTTTGCATGTTTTGAATCACTTGTCACATGCGCTCACCAGTTTTCTTTTAGGCTTTATAGGATTTTGAGTAGGCCCCTTTTCTAAACGACCCTGTTATACCATCCCGGGGGGGATTCTAGAGAATTCTACTGCAGTATTTTTTTCCAGATTGAGTAAAAAACCTAGGAATAGTTCGCAAAAGACGTTTTTTTTTTTTTTTTATCTTTTAACAAATCATTTGATTGACAGCAGTGGTTCTGGATGTAAAATTGTCTGGAATAAGGAGTTCTGTCATATCATACAAATATTGCGCGTATGTGCGTAAAACAGTGCAATGCAAAGTGGCCAAACAGGTCCACCGAGTTTTGTTCTGATCGGCCTCCGTTAACCTTGTCTAACAGGTGCTCAAATTTCATCGGCCAGTGGTGGCCATGTTTTTTGAGATACGCAAATGTCCTTGTAGACACCTGTGGCACTTCGGATCAAGACCGTGCACACCAATTTTCATGTAGGTAGGACAAATGGTTGCACAGTTATAGCTATTTCTATGTTTTCCCCCCTCTTGCGCCACCAAGTGGCCAAGCTCCGCATTTTTTTTTTCCCCTGTGACCTCAGATTGAGCTCTTATGTAAGTGTTACAAGTTTGGCAACAGTGTTGGGCAAGTTACTCTGAAAATGTAATTAAATTACTGATTACTGATTACTCCTTTGAAAAGTAATCAAATTACTGTTCTGATTACTTTATTTCAAAAGTAATTCGTTACATTACTCGTTACGTTACTTTTTTTCCTGTACATCCACGAAATTTACGTGAAATTGTGAACTTGTGTGTTGCCAACCATCCCAGCATAAACGCTCCGATAAAATATTTGTTATTAAAGCATCATCATTCACAAACCACTGTTATGTTAACTAAAAGCAATAGGCTACTGTGTGCATGGTTGCAGAATGCATGGCATTTCGAGTGGTGAGTGGATTCTCTGATTGTCCATTGCATTTCAGAAATCAACATTGTTCAACGCTGCAAACTATTTATCTATTTATATATATCTATTTCTAACGTATAAATAGAAACTCTGCCTATGCTTACGCCTGTTAATCATTTTTTTTTATAGTTATTCTTGTTGCTTCTGTGCAATACATGAATAGCAATTAATTTGTTTTAGACATTTTTATGTTTAGACTGTTCTATTTTGCAGGAGTCCCGCAAATCATTTCAAGTTTGGAGTGAGATTATATCGGTTAGGAGAGGAGCCCCTCGGCTTCACGCAATTCTCTCCAGTTTTTGCTAGAAGTTAAATTTTATCTATTGATCATAATTGACCAGCACAAAATAGAAACTGTAGCAACTGGTAAATTTGATTAAAGTCAAATTCGTAAAAAATAAAATATATTTCAAAAATACAAATGTATCAAAAATGTAAAATGTATCAGAAATTTGGCCCCAAATGAGCCAATAAACAGCAGTGCTCAAAGTACATACTGTAGGCCTACACATACAGTACAGCTGTGTCAAGCTGTGTGTGTGTGTGTGTGTGTTTGTGTGTGTGTGTGTGTGTGTGTGAGAGAGAGAGAGAGAGAGAGAGAGAGAAAGCACATATTTCAGCTTACGAATGGCATTTTGTATTGCAAATGTTTGTTGAACATATTGATGCCTTGATGACAGTGGTAGGGGCTCAAACTTAACTATTAACTAGTTACATGTAGTGGAATTACATAATTTAATTACAAAATAATTGTAATTAATCGGTTACAGTTACTGAGAAACAATGTATAGTTAAACAGTTACTTACGAAAATCACAAAGGGGTTACATCTGAATGTTTTCACACAGATTTGATTAATTTCTTTCCCAAATTGCATTGACTGCTCTAAAATATGAGACAAAATGTTTCAGAAGTTTAGGACACAAAATAGGACACATGCTTATTCAATAACTGATTTATTTCCATATTTGGGTTTATGTATATGCTTTATTTTTTATGATTAACTGCCCCCCCCCCCCATAGCTATGCAAGGATTTGATTATAAAAAATGGTATCATAGCTACTGAACTATATGTTCTGATTTTAAATCTGTATCTCTCACTATCCTTGATCACAGGCAAGTGATTTCGTCCAGGAATCGTAAAATGAAGGGGGAAAAAACAGAAGAATGGGTTACCTACTGCATTTATTTTGTTAGTTTTTAGTAAATACAAATGGCAACGTCCGCTCCGTGACCGCAACGCGACCACCGCCTCAAGTGCACAAAACGCTGCTAGAGAAAGCGGCAGCTACGCGATAGACGATTCTACCGCTTGCCTCGTCCCGTGTGTGCACGTCCATGTTGCCGAGTGACGAACTTGACTGAAGCGGGATCACGTAATTTACCCGAAAACAAAAAATTCGAATTTCTGATATTTGCTGGTAGGTGGCATTTAACTGTCAAGGCAGCTATGAACTCCCCCTGCAAGCCTGCGCCTCGTCCATTAACAGTATATAGCGGGACAAGTTAACCCTTACTTTTTAGCGTGAGAAATACAAGGTGTGGCGTGAGAGCGTGTGAACTGGTTGAAATGCGTGTGTCTCACGGTGAATGCGTGAGACTTGAGAGCCCTGCTATCGCATCCCGCACACACGAGTCTCTGCCCGCCCGCGCCGGCGCCCGCACTCGCACTCGCCCATCAAGTCTTGTACCGCGCGAGTATTGTACTCTCTGTTGCGTCGAGTCCAGTGCCCGTGGATTAGAGACCACTCTCGCTGGACTCGACGCAACAGAGAGCGGCGTGGTACAACAACAGAAGCTGGTCCGTTGCTCTCCGTACCCGGTACTTTCTCAATAATTTTTAATGTGCCGTGCTGCCCTTTCAGAGGTTTTAAATTGGATATGGAGTTTTTCACGGTTGAAAAGGATTTCTTCCCCTCTAATTGACAACGCACAATAATGTTCTTGCCTTTGACAGAAATAAACTAAAAATAATGATTGTATTTCCAGCTACCGAACGTGTGCTTTCCTCTCTCCATGCTGACTATGTTTTCATTAGTAGTATCCGCCTCACAGGCATTTCCAGTCATAGTTCTCAGGTAAAGGACATTGCGTGTGCTAGCCAACACCCTTTTTACAATCTACATGATAAATCACATTCTGTCGGCAGTGATGTAACGCAGCGGTAACGCATGCTTGTAACTATACTCTAATTACTAATTTGGAAATTATAACGCGGTAAATTACTCCGTTACTAAAAAAAAAAAAATCAAATTACAGTAACGCGTTACAAAGTAATGCGTTACTGCCCAACACTGTTTGGCAAAGATATCTCATTCCGTTCAGGAGTTATAGACATTTTACTAAAAGTGTCCCTGCCCCTTTTGAACGTTTTGGTGCTCCTTTTGCGACAGTCTAAAGTTTTAACAACTTTTTTTGATAGTTATTGATATTCACTCTCCAGAGAATCTTTCTGCACTGGTTTGGTTCCGATCAGGCGAAAAACCTAGGACTAGTTCGCAAAAGTAAGTTTTTCAAAAAATGCGAAATACCTGAAAATTTTGGCAGGCTCACAATCAAATCTGGGGCGTGCGTTTTGTCCGGCGTGAGCCAAGGATTCCAATGACACAAGACACTTGAGTCTGTAGGTGTGTTCGACTTCATCTCCGGTTACAGACAGCGATCAACGAGAGTAGCCGAGAGCAGTCGAGAGCAGTCGCAGGCGGAGTTGAAAACGGAGCTGTCAAGTCGGACACTTTCTGTTCTCGTTAGTGACGCTCTCGCGGTGTTTGCATGCACTATCACAGATGAAGTGAATTAAATGCAATATTTATCAAATACACATACTTTTCAAAAGCGTTTTCATGAGCAACAGAAACACGTTTCATATACTGTTTAATACAGCGCCATCTGAACAAGAATAATGATCAACATAAACATATACTGTTTAAATACTAATAAAGTGGGGTTATTTATGCTTTTATCAGTGTTTTATGATAAATCTGACTCAATATAACATTGCGACTACAGTAAAAACACTTTTATTGTTCTAGAAACACAGATTTGTCAGCATTATCGGACTTGAGGATGTTAGAATAAACCCAAAACACACGTGATCGTTGTCATGCGGTGAATCTGGCCAATCGTGAAACAGCCATGTGGTCATCAGAGCTCCTGCAGCCGCTCTGAAGAAACTGCGCCGGCTGAGTCAGTCGCTGCTCTCGAATCGCTATCGCGGTACTTTGATGGCACACGTGACAGTCACGAGGCGTCGGCGCCGCCTCAAGTCGGACAAAATTTCTAACCGGCATGCACTGCTTCAAGTCAGAATTTGATCGAGCTGCGCAGCGCTGCGTTAAGTCGAACACACCTTGTGACTTACGGTTTAGGAGTTATGAGCGATTGGTACTTTTGTTCGCTGTAGCGCCCCTGTCAGGCCGATTTGGGGGAGCCTTGGTCACGTTGTAGGCGGTGAATACTACCAACACTCCAACTTGCGGTTTGGTCTGCACAAACAGCTTAATGTGGAGATCGCTGATCCGTGACCACTCTAACAATTACAATAGGATTTATTTAAACCTAATAAATCAATCAATAAATAATCAAGACAAACGTCTATAGAGGTAATGAATAAATGAATGAATAGCATACATAAGAAAGTACCTATAAATGAACTTTAAGAGAGTAAACTTTTACAGAGATACATGGGAAAGTGTATAAAATAAATAATTAAATAAATAAATAAATAACCCTGCTGGGAAAAAAAACAAAACAAAACAAAAAAACAGCTAAACTGTAGTTGGAGTTTAGGGGTTAGAGCGGTTTTGGCCACTTCCTTAGCTGGTCAGGCTGGTTTTAGCTGGTTGTTTCAGCTAAGGAAGTTGCCAAAAAAACAAAACAAAACAAAAAAAACCCCTCTAAAACCAGCTTGCTGACCAGCTAAGACCAGGCTGGATGACCAGCTAATACCAGCCAACCAGCGTAGGCTGGTTTTACTTAAACTTCTATAGAGATAAATGGGAGAGAGTAATAAATAAATAAATAGATCAACTTTAAGAGGGTAAACGTCTATAGAGGTAAATGGGAGAGAGAGAGAGAGAGAGAGAGAGAGAGAGAGAAATAAATAAATAAATAAATAAATAAATAAATAAATAAATAAATAAACTTTAAAAGGGGAAAACTATAGAGGTAAATGGGAGAGAGTATTAAATATATATATATAATGAAAGTAACTGCATAAACTTAAACTTCTATAGAGGTGAATGGGAAAGAGTAATACATAAATAAATAAATTAAGAGGGTAAACTTCTATAGAGGTGAAAGGAAGTGAGTAATAAACCTTAAGAGGGTAAACTTCTATAGAGGTGAATGGGAGAGAGATAATAAATAAATAAATAATTTAAGAGGGTAAACTTCTGTCGAGGTAAATGGGAGAGAGTAATAAATAAATAAACTTTAAGAGGGTAAACTTCTATAGAGGTAAATGAGAGAGAGAGAGCGAGAGAGATAAATAAATAAATAAATAAATAAATTTTAAGAGGGAAAACTTCTATAGAAGTAAATAGAAGAGAGAGTAATAAATAAATACATACATACATACATGCATGACCTTTAAGAGGGTATATTTCTATAAGAGAGACATACTAAATGTGCAGAGCAGTGGCACCCCGGGACTGGAATTGAGGACCACTGAAACAGAGAGAGGGATTACGGTCGTCAGAAGCGATAAACTTTACGGTCTCGTCCTCATTCCCTGTGCTGTGCTGCCCTCTGTTGTCTAGAGTCAGTACTGCGCTTCTCACGCCTCTCCGCTGCATGAGAGCTTGTTGTGGTGTGACGTCAGAGCTGGCAGGAGCGAGGCAGCAGCGGCCATCCACTACAGCTCTGTAATGACAACATTACTGAGACATCTGCCTGAAAACGTCCATGGCCAAGACCAAGAGCCAAGCCGTGAGTATATGATGAAAGATACAACGTAATATCTCGAGTAACACTGAACGATGGGATGTCCTGGAACCGCATCTTTATTTACACTGTTTAAATTAGCCAGTTGCTATCTTCTTCTAGCTAAGCAGCTTAGTGTTTTGGGAGGGGTTTTACTTTAGTAAGTTTTACGCTGCAAATATAATTCAGTTAATTTAAGTAATTAGTTTGTTTAGGCGTTTTGAAAAAACGAAGGGCACGGGGTTGTTTTTTTTTCAGCATTCATATTTTTTATGATATAAAAAAAAAACAAAAAAAACAAACAAAACCCGTGCTTTAACATAGCTCATCGTTATTACACGTAGCGATGTCATTAGTTACATACAGTGCAATTTGTTTTAATTACTGTGGTTGTTTTGATAGCCAATGTAGTTTGTCAGCTGACAGGCTAAAAACAAACAGCAGTGCTCGTGAACATGCTAGAGGAAGTGACGCAGCAACGCAGAGTCGGTTAATGATGGATTTGTTTAATTTGTTTAAGGTGTCCGTACAGTCACCTCATGAAACGGCTCTCACTAGAGACCTGCTCACTTGACAAACAAAACCGTGAAATGGAACCAGCCGTACACGAGATAATCTAACTCAAAACACTAGTTATTCGTACAATCTCCACTGCTTTACAGCAGATGAGAATTGTAAACAAATATTGCTTATCACGATTATTTCCACAAACTAGTCCATATACAGATTTTAAAGCAACTGTACTAGGATAAAACAGCAAAACAGGCTTCAAATCTTAAGTAAATGTGGTAACACGCTACAATAAGGTTCATTAGTTAACATTAGTTAACTACATTAGTTAACTTGAACTAAGAATGAACAATACTTTTGGAGCATTTATTAAGCTTATGTTAATTTCAGCATTTACTAATGCATTAATAAAATGCTGTAGAAGTATTGCTCATTTTTAGTTCATGTTAACTAATATAGTTAACTAATGTTAACTTATGAACTTTCTTGTAAAGTATTAACTTTTCTTTTTTTTTTTTTTTTTTTTTTTTTTTTTTGGGACATTTGTTGCCCTTTACGCTAATGGTTACGGAAAACCTGAAAGAATCATGGAAATGAATAAAGTCTTACAAATCTTAAATAGTATCATGTAAATTTCAATATTAAATTTTTAAATCAATTTTCTAGAATTTTCAGAAACATTTTGTGTCTTTTTAGTATGGAAGCATTCATAAAAAAAAAAAAAAAAAAAAAAAAAAAAAAACATTGTTAAATCTGTATTATGAAATAGAAATATGTAGGGCTGACAAACGATCAATTGCGATTGATCGCATCCAAAAATAAAGTGTATGTCCCACAACACAATATATATACATAGTGTGTGTACTGTGTATATTTATTATGTATATATAAATACTCACACACACATGTATATATTAGGGAAAAATATGTTAGATTTATATATAAAATATTTATATTTATATGTAATCGAAATTATATACAAGTATAAATATATATACGTATAAATATTTTTAAAAATATATACATGTGTGTGTATTTATATATATATATATCTTTTTATATGTTGTAATTTTGACATTTTTAAGCATGACTTCATGCATCAGAAATGGACTTTAATGTATTACAGATGATTTGGCAGTGAAAAAATTATAATGTAAATAATCAATTCTAAGATTTAAGTAATAACTAAAATTTAGCGGTTAAAAAAAAGTCCCTGCATGCATTTCGTCAAGATCAATATCCTGCCAATAAATACTGAAATGAATTAGACAAATGCAGCTGTACTAGGAAAACTTGTGTTTCTAATCTGCGTTAGGATGTTGTTTATGTGACCACGTATTTGATAATGAGCCACATCGCATGCAGGAAATTCGTGCTGCATCTCCTACCTACAAATGCGCTGAATGAAACAGTCAAAGTCATTGTGGCTGCGCGTGTGCTAAACAAGTGTTTACGGTCTTAAAGATACGATCTGACATTTGCAGCTTGTATGTCTCAACATATTAGGCATCTACAGAGACATTGTCGCTTAGTGTCTCACAAATGTTTAACAGTAATATGCAGACAGTCTAGACACTGTTTACATATAAGCCGTCATCTGTCTCTCGCTGTGTTGGATTATGATTTGTGTTTTGAAACATAAAAGCACTTTGTCTAGACCTTTATGAATGTATTTTCCTTGTGAAGGCACTTTATGACCAGGCTAACCAACTTGTTTGCATTCACGCTTATTTTGGCAGCCTGTCAACCTTTACTATAGTGTTCTCTCATGCATGCAGTGCCACTGTTTGCTTTTTAAGTCACCCAGTGCTGGCTGATGCCATGTCAGAGTATTGAACTTGTTGACTCTATCAAAACTCGACTTCCTAATCTAGTTTTAAATGCGACTTCCAGGAAAGATGTGCGTTGTGCGATCAGATTACAGCGTGGTACACTATTTTGATGGCATTGATCCTGATGGAGGCGGAGGGCTTATTCCACAGCTTGTTATTGTTGTTTTAGCCACTGTGTTTATGCCACTCCCATTTATATTATTAATGTGTCATAAAGGAAGTGATGTTTATTGTTAATACTTGAAGTATCTGTTCAGATAGCTGATCCTTTTACAAACACAGACAAACAAGTTTCTCATGATCTTATATTTTGACAAACATAATGTCTGTGTGTATTTCTATAAATCCAATATTTGTATTTATTTATTACTTTTTTAGTTATATTTTTTATGCCTTTTATTAGATAGGACAGTAGAGAACAGACAGGAAAGTATTGGGTAGAGAGAAGGGGTGGGATCGCCAAAGGACCTCGAGATGGGAATTGAACTCGGGTCGCACTAACCATGGCGCCGCCATAAATCCAATATTCAACTGAAATGTATTTTTGACATAAAAACTTGTAGAAAGTAGAAATTATGAGATACTAAATCATTATGAGATAAAAAGTCAAATTAAATTTGATTGAGATAAAGCCAAAACAAACAGTCAAAGTCATTAATGACAAGTAATTATGACCTAAAAGGTCATATATTTTATCTCATATTTATGACTTTTTAATCTTCTCTTAATTATGGCTTAGTGTCTTATGGCTTATTTTTGACTTTCTATGTTGTAAATATGACATCTTATGATTTGGCTTTCATGTATTTGAGTGATTATTTGACAGTACATATTTGAATAATTTAAATACATAAATATATAATTTAAGAATTAAGGTTATTTGGACTGGCTGGTGAACCAAAAAGCATCCCAGGATGCACCTTTTTGTCACTGTGTAATGCTTTTTTTATACTATTGATGACTTTAAAAATATTATTTAAAATACTATTATTTAGAAATGTTTGAATAAATAATAAAAAAGTAATAAAAATACAAAATTATGACATACAAAGTAATTATGACTTAAAATGTAATATGTTTTGTATCTCACTATTTTGACTTTTTAATCACCTCATAATTATGGCTTAGTATCTCATAATTTTGACTTCATATGTTGTAAATATGACATTTTACGTCATAATTATTATTTACCCAAGCATGACTTTATGTGGAGGAAATGGCTTTCATGCATTCGCAAAATTATTTGACAGCACATATTTCGATAATTTAAATACATAAATATATAATTCTAAGAATTAAGTTGATTTGAACTGGTTGGTGAACCAAAAGTGCTAAAAATGCGTCCCAGGATGCACCTTTTTGTGACTGCATACTGCATTTTTAATACTATTTAAATATATATATATATATATATATATATATATATATATAAAATATTTTTTGAAATACTATTATTCAGAATTGTTTAAATAAATAAAGTAATGAAAATAATTTTTTTTGTGAAAACTTTTGACTGGTGCTGCACATGTGGCAAATGTGAAGATAAAAATTCAAAATTATGACATACAAAGTAATTATGATTTAAAATGTCATATTCTGTATCTCTTTTTTGTACAGTTTATATAATAATTATGAATTACCAAAGCATGACTTCATGTGGAGGAAATGGCTTTCATGTATTTTGGATATTTTTTGAGAGTACATATTTGGATAATTTAAATACATAAATATACAATTCTAAGAATTAAGATTATTGTAACTGGCTGGTGAACCAAAAATGGCCAAAAAGCATCCCAGGATGCATTTTTCATACTTTTGATGACTTCAAAAATATTATTTAGAATACTGTTATGCAGAAATGTTTAAATAAATAAATAAAATAAAAATAGTAATTAAAAAAAGAATTAGGAGGTGTTTGAAAACTTTCAACAGGTGCTGCACATGTGAAGATAAAAAATCTAATTAAATGAGATTTTATATAATAATGAGATAAAGATGAAATTATGACAAAGTCATTAATGACAGTCATAATTATGATATACAAAGTAATTATGGCTTAATGCCATATTTTGTATCTCATAATATGATATTAAAGTTGGATAGTCATAATTATGAACAGTTAAAGTCATAAAATATAGCAGAAATTATTGCACAGACAGTCAAAGTCATTTATAACAGTCGTAATTATGATATACAAAGTAATTATGACAAAAAATGTCAAATTTTGTATCTCATAATTTTGACTTTTTAATTGTCTCATAATTATACATTTTATGTCATAGTTATGATTACGTTTATGTGGAGGAAATAGCTTTCATGTATTCCCACTGTTATTTGACAGATCATATTTTGATCATTTAAATACAGAAATTCTTAGAATTAAGATTATTTGAACTGGTGAGTGAACCAAAAATGGCCAAAAAGCATCCCAGGATGCACCTTTTTTGTCACTGCATAATGCATTTTCCATACTATTGATGACTTCAAAAATACTATTATTCAGAAATGTTTAAATAAATAAACATTCAAATAAAAATAGTTATAAAAAAAGACTGGTGCCGCATATCTGAGATTTTCTTCTATCTTATTTTAGTACTTTTCTCTGAGTGCTGTTTGCGGACAGTTTAAATTCCTTCTACCTTTTTATATGTCATTAATCTGTGTATATGGCATGATTTCTATTTTTTTCTATATGTGAAGCTCCTGTAGCATCCATGCTGTCAGTTACAGGCAGGGGGACAGTCCTCTTTAGTTTCTGTGGTTGAGCTTGTTTGGCATAGTGGTATTGGAGAAGTGCCTTATGTAGCAGGTGTCTGGAAAGTACCAGGGTTTTACACTAATAACAGAACCTGTTAGAATATGTTTTTTTCTCTCTCCACATTTCTCATAGTAAACAAATGAGGAGTGATCAACCTGCTGTGGGGAAGCAGGTCTTCCTTTATTTGCATGGCTTTGGGTGTTATCTTAAAGCTAAAACTGCCTTGTGTAGATACAGACATAATCCTTTCTGTATATAAGAGATGTATTTAAAGTATTTAAAGGCATAGTTTACCCAAAAATGAAAATCCTGTTATCATTTACTCGCCCACAGGTTATTCCAAACCTGTATGAGTTTGTATGAGTCACACTGAATGCCATATTGCACCATATAAACATTAAATGCCATTTACAAGTAAATGAATAAAGAAATAGCTTTGCCTGCATAAAAAGAATCCTACTGTACTTGCTTACAGTAGGATGTTACTTAAAGTAACAGCACCCAATCTTGACCCAAAATAAAAAATTTGGCCAAAATTGACTCGTTTGAGTTTGTTTCTCCATCAGATTTGGCATTACATCACTATTTAGTATTACATCACTTGCTCGTGAATGGGTGCCGTCAGAATACAGTCCAAACGGCTAATAAAAACATCACAATAAGTAATCCACATGACTCCAGTCAATCAAGTTTGTAAGAATCTAATTTTTGACGTTTTTAATGTTGCTTCCAGCAAAAATAAGAGTCCTCTATTCCTAGCTTTCTCCAGTGAAAAAGCCTTGTCTGAATCAGGAGAGAAATATGCACAGATCAAGCACTGCTCACAAGCAAAGCCTTTTCAAAAACAGTTCCAAACAAATATGTTGGTGGATTTTGATGTAAGAGAACAACAGTAAATTGACTTTTTCACTGAAGGAAGCATTATTATGGATTAAATTATTAATAATAGCACCCAATCTTCACCCAAAAATGAAAACTTGCCGAAAATTGACTCAGGTCATCCAACATGTACAGTAGATGAGTTTGTTTCTCCATCAGGTTTGGAAATATTTTGCATTACATCACTTGCTCACCAATGGATCCTTCGCAGTGAATGGGTGCCGTCACAATGAGTGATCCACATGACGAGTGAAAAACTGCAAGTTTGTAAGAAACAAATCCATCAAGACATTTTTAATGTTGCTTGCAGCAAAAATGAGTCCTCTATTCCTAATAATGGCTTTCTCCAGTGAAAAAGTTGCCCTGTCTGAATCAGGAGAGAAATATGCACAGATCAAGCATAGCCTATTCAAAAACAATTCCAAACAAAATATGTTGGTGGATTTTGATGTGAGAGGACAACAGAGGATGGACTTTGTCACTGAAGGAAGCATTATTATTAATTAAATTATTAAAGGAGTAGTTCACTTCCAGAACATACATTTACAGATAATTTACTCACCTCTTGTCATCTAAGATGTTTGTCTTTCTTTCTTCAGTTCATAAGAAATTATGATTCTTGAGGAAACATTTTCTTGAATGTTCTCCATATAGTGGACTTCTATGTGCCCCCAAGTTTGAACTTCCAAAATGCAGTTTAAGTGCAGCTTCAAATGGCTCTAAACAATGTGCAAGAGGAGCATTTGAGGTTAAAAAGTATATAAATTGTCAATTTGTTTCGAAAATAACTGATCGTTTCACTAGATAAGACCCTTCTTCCTCGGGTGGGATCGTTTAGAGCCCTTTGAAGCAGTGTTTTAAACTGCATTTTGGAAGTTAAAACTTGGGGGCACCATTAAAGTCCACTATATGGAGAACATTCCTGAAAATGTTTTCCTAAAAAAAAAAACATAATTTCTTTACGACTGAAGAAAGAAAGACATGAACATCTTGGATGACAAGGGGGTGAGTAAATGATCTGTACATTTTTGTTCTGGAAGTGCACTTCTCCTTTAAAATTAGCACCCAATCTTCACCCAAAAATAAAAATTTGTCAAAAATTGACTCACCCAACCTCAGGTTATCCAAGATGTACAGTAGATAAGTTTGTTTCTGCATCAGATTTGCAAATATTTAACATTACATCCAAATTTGTAAGAAACAAATCCATCATTAAGAAATTTTTAATGTTGCTTCCAGCAAAAATACCTTTATTAAGTCCTTTATTCATAATAACTGCTTTCTCCAGTGAAGTGAAAAAGTCACCTTGTCTGAATCAGGAGAGAAATATGCACAGATCAAACTCTGCTTTCAAGCAAAGTCAGTACAAAACATTTCCAAACAAAATAAGTTGGTGGATTTTGATGTGAGAGGAGTCATTGAAGGAAGAATTATTATGAATTAAATTATTAATAATAGCACCCAATCTTCATCCAAAAATAAACATTTGCCAAAAATGGACTCACCCAACCTCAGGCCATCCAAGATGTACAGTAGATGAGTTTGTTTCTCCATCATATTTGCAAATATTTAGCATTACTTCAGTTGCTCACCAATGGATCCACTGCAGTGAATGGGTGCAGTGAATTTTAATGTCGCTTCCAGCAAAACATATGAGTCATCTATTCATAATACCACTTTCTCCAATGAAAAAGTCACATCGTCTGAATCAGGAGAGAAATATGCACAGATCAAGCACTGCTTACAAGGAAAGCCTTATTCAAAAACACTTCCAAACAAAATATGTTGGTGGATTTAGATGTGAGAGGAGTCACTGAAGGAATTATTATTATGGATTAAATTATTAATAATAGCACCCAATCATCACCCAAAAATGAAAACTTTCCCAAAATTGACTCAGGCCATCCGAGATGTACAACAGACGAGTTTATTTCTAGATCAGATTTGAGAATATGTAGCATTATATCACTTGCTCACCAATGGATCCACTGCAGTGAATGGGTGCCATCAGAATAAGAGTCCAAACAGCTGATAAAAACATCACAATAAGTAATCCACACTACTCCAGTCCATCATTTCAAATCATTTGTAAGAAACAAATCCATCATTAAGACATTTTTAATGTTGCTTCCAACAAAAATATGAGTCCTCTATTCATAATAACTGCTTTCTCCAGTGAAGTAAAAAAAGTCCCCTTGTCGGAATCAGGAGAGAAATATGCACAGATCAAACTCTGCTTTCATGCAAAGTCAGTACAAAACATTTCCAAACAAAATATGTTGGTGGATTTTGATGTAAGAGGAATCACTGAAGGAACAATTATTATTAATTAAAATATTAATAATCTTCATCCAAAAATAAAAATTTGCCAAAAATGGACTCACCCAACCTCAGGCCATCCAAGATATAAAGTAGATGAGTTTGTTTTTCCATCATATTTGCAAATATTTAGCATTACTTCAGTTGCTCATCAATGGATCCAGTGAATTCAGTGAATGGGTGCCATCAGAATGATAGCCCAAACAGCTGCTGAAAATACTACAATAAGTAATCCACACGACTCCAGTCCATCATTTCAAATCATGTGAAGTGAAAAACTGCAGGTTTGTAAGAATCAAATTCATCATTAAGACAAAAATAAGAGTCCTCTATTCCTAATAACTGCTGAAGTGAAGCACTACTGAAGTGAAAAAGTCACCTTGTCAGAATCAGGTGAGAAGTATGCGCAGATCAAACTCTGTTTTCAAGCAAAGCCAGTTTAAAACAGTTCCAAACTAAATATGTTGTTCGATTTTGATGTGAGAGGAATCACTGAAGGAAGCATTATGATGAATTAAGTTATTAATAAGAGCACCTTTAAACTACCACCTCACGAGTTTCAAGTACAGTACATGTGGTTAGCATCTAATGTGTGGTTACGCCTAACAGCGCCACTTAACCAACAGCGTGGCACAGAAATGATGTTTTTGTAACTTCAGCAGGGTAAATATTTTGCGTTCTCTGCAGCGTAAACAAAGGCAGGTCTGAGTGAATGAATTTGAGTACTCGTAATCCTGGGTGAAAACAAACACAGCCCTCCCTCTCTGCGGAAGCTCTACTGTACTTTATCAGCTGCTGGTTACTGCCTCCAAGGTGGTTTTGTTCCTCATTGCACATGCACCCGCATGTCTGAGTCTGTGTCATGTTTGCTCTCTGTGTGTGTTTTGCTCGCTCAGTACGATGCTGCTCCCATCCAGCCTAGCGTGGTGTTGTGCTCCTGTGCTTCTTCATCAATGGTAAGGACTCAGCTCAACTCCAACCTTCCTCACTGTCTCAGCATGGAGGTCCGTGGGGGTGAGGCAAGCGCTCAGCCAAAGACGTCTACCATCAAGCCTCCGCAATCACGCAAGAAGGAGGATTTCAGCTTTGGCAAAATTTTAGGAGAGGGTTCCTTCTCAACGGTGCGTACAGAGTTTTGTTTTAACAGCCTGTATGTCAGAAGATTTTGCAATGAAATGTTTAATAATTAGTTAAGAATTAACAGTTTAAAAAGAAATAACCAGTTATAATAGCTGAACATATTTGAATTGCAGGTTGTGCTTGCAAAGGAACTGGCCACAGGAAAAGAATATGCAAGTAATGGGCATTTTTATTATATTTTATTTTATTTCATTTTATTTCATTTCATTTTATTTCAACTAACCTGATGTCAATATGTTTTCCAGTGAAGATTCTAGAAAAGAATCACATCAGGAAAGAAAATAAAGCACACTATGTGATCAGAGAGAAGGATATATTGTCAAGCATAGATCATCCTTTTTTCGTAAAGCTTTTCTTCACGTTTCAAGATTCCCATAAACTATGTATCCTTTGTGGCGTTGAGCTGTGAAACTGTGAAATGAAATCAAGTCTGTGTTTGTTAAACTCATTATTACGTTGTTAAAATGTTCTTAACTTCTAATCCGTCAGATTTCGCCCTCAGTTATGCAAAGAATGGTGAACTACTTAGATACATTCGCAAAATAGGCTCATTTGATGAGACTTGCACAAGATTCTACACTGCTGAGATAGTTTGTGCGCTCGAGTATTTGCACGCAATGGGAATTATTCACAGGTAATTTACACTTTTTATTAACAATGTGACTTTGAATGGAAATAACTGCGTTATGCATTTTTAAATATTTTTATTTGTACAATTTTTTTTTTATTTTATTTTAGGGACCTTAAGCCGGAGAACATTTTATTGAGCGAAGACATGCACATTCAGATTACGGATTTCGGGACGGCAAAACAGTTGTCGACGGATAGCGCTCAAAGTAACGCAATGTTATTATTTTGTAGTATAATTCGTAGAATTGTTTTGCTCTGGTTGTTGTTGTTTTTTTTCCCTAACGACTGTCGTTAACTTCCTTCAACCCCCTTGTAGGTCAGGCGTGAAGCGTTTGTTATCTATAGACACACTCATAACAACTCTCAAATAACATAAATATGGGACAGCCTGTCATTTTTCTTTGTGTGCATATATGAGTTGTCAGCGCTGTTATGGTCAGTGAAGATATGTAATGCTATTTGTGCCCACCTGAATCTGCTCTTAATGTCAAAATTTGTCTTGACAGCAAGAGCCAATTCTTTTGTTGGCACCGCACAGTATGTTTCTCCAGAGCTGCTGACGGAAAAATCAGCTTGTAAAAGGTATTGGCTTTTTTAATGTGCGTATTAGTAGATTAAGATGTAAATAAGCTGCATTAAAATTGTCTGTTTCTGTTTCAGTTCTGACCTCTGGGCAATGGGTTGCATAATCTACCAGCTGGTTGCCGGATTACCTCCGTTTAGAGCCGGGTAGGTTACTGATCGGTCGGTTTTAGTTCAATTAAAGTTTAAAAAAATGTGATGGTGCTTCGCACTTGAGCTGAAGTGCTGGTGGTTGATCACTGCTGTAATCGCAGTTTTAAAAAACATGGTGTGAAATAACAGGAAGTGTTGGCTTTGGTGTTTATGACTTGTTTGTGTAGACAGTACAGAGGGCTTCTGAGGAAACCCCAACCACCGGGTCACATGACCCCGCTTGCCGTTTTGGTTACATTACAACCAATAAATTGGCTTGGACCGCCGTTGAAAACAAAACATTCAGCCATGTGACTAATTTAACTCTTTCTCTCCGCTCTGCTGGTGAAACTACACACCCACTCAGTTGATATTGATTTAGTTCTGTTAGTCATTTACCTTTTGTCTTTTATTAGGAACGAGTACTTGATTTTCCAAAAGATAATCAAGCTTGAATATGAATTTCCTGAGAAGTTCTTCCCTAAGGCTAAAGATCTGGTGCAGCGACTGTTGGTGAGAATCTTTGTTTCCATCACATGTCATCATTTTCAGTTGCACGACTGTGTTGAAGCACACTCATTGTTTTCCGTCTGATTTTAGTCTTTGGACCCTAGAAAGCGGCTAGGATGTGAGGAAATGGGTGGGTTCAATCCACTGAAAGGCCACATGTTCTTTGAGACAATCTCATGGGAGAACTTGCCGGTTCAGACTCCACCCAAGCTGACGCCTTACCTACCAGCCATGGCTGAAGATGATGAAGACTACTATGGCAATGTAAGTTAGATTTATTATATCTATTATTATCCATGATACTGTGAAAAATGTAAATATATAATGAGTGTTTTGATTTGTTTGTTGTTGATGCTTTGTGTTTTTTTGTTTTGTTTTGTTGCTTTTTATGTTTATATTTTAGTTTGTTTTTCATTGTTTTTTTTTGCTTGTTTGTTTTTGTTTGTGTTTTGTTTGTTTTTTATGTTTCTTATTTTGTTGTTTTGTCTGGTTGGTTTTTGTTGTTTTTTATTTAGTCTGTTTTGTTTGATGGTTTGATGTTTTTATTTTGTTGTTTTTGTTTTTTTTGTGTTTTGTCTGGTTGTTACGTTTTTTTTATTGTTTTTGTTTGATTGTTTTGTTAAGTTTTTATTTAGTTGTTTTTTTGTTTTGTGTTTGGTTTGTTAGTTTTTGTTTTTTATTTTTATTTTCTATTTTAATATTTTATGTTTTGTTTGTTTTATGTTTTTATTTTGTTGTTTTTGTTTGTTTTGTGTTTTGTCTGGTTGTTACTTTTTATTGTTTTTGTTTGTTTGATTGCTTTAAGTTTTTATTTTGTTGTTTTTTTTTGTTTTGGGTTTGGTTTGGTTGTTTTTTTTTATTTTATTTTGTCTTGTTTGTTTTGTATTTTGTTTGGTTGCTTTATGTTTTTACGTAGTTTTTGTTTGTTGTGTGCTTTGTCTGGTTGTTTTGTTATGTTTTTATTTTATTGTTTTGTTTGTTTGTTTTATGTTATGTTTTGTGTTGTTTGGTTGTTTTATGTTTTTATCTTGTTTTTTTTGGGGGTTTTGTTTAGTTGTTTTTGTTTCTCATTTTGTTGTTTTGTCTGGTTGTTTTGTTTTTATTTTATTGTTTTTATTTGTTTTGTTTGGTTGTTTTATGTCATGTTTTTGTTTGTTTTGTGTTTGCGATACTGTGAAAAATTATATATGAACAGTATTTTGATTTGTTTGTTGTCGTTTTTTTCCTTTTTGTTCATTTTGTGTTTTGTTTGGTTGTTTTTTTGTTTGTTAGTTTGTTTTGTGTTTTCTTTTGCTTTGTTTCACTTTTTGTCTCATACATTATGTTTCAAGGGGATCATGAACTGCCTTTTTTATTATTTTGTACTGTTCTCTGAGGATTTTTACATAAAAAAACGAAAATAGTAATTTAGAAGTAATAGGCTATTTTCTGTCCTGTTTTGACCCCCCCCATCAGAACATTCTTTTTGAATAGCCATAGCGGATTTTAGATACGGAAGTAAACACCCACTGCTATGATTGGCTAACAATTGTGCATGTTTGACAGCCTACATTCCTCATAGATGGATGCCGCTGTGATTTAGGTTAAAAACGCATAAATACTCAGTACATATCAAATGATCTACAATAACGGACAAAGCAATAGTGACTAGATAATAAAAACAGTTACTCACACTTGTGTGGTGCGACATTACTTTGAGCCATCTTTACCGTTTGGTTTCGGCGTAGACCTGCTTTTGCCTCGCATTGTTTACACTACATGCTTGAATCAGTGGGTGGGGCTAAACAGGCAGTGATGTAGAAGCAAGCATTGATCTTCTTCAGAGTGACACATTTCAGAACCTGTCGTTTTGGCGGACTGGCTTCAGTATAACTTGTTTTTAGACTAACGAGAAAGTTCTGAGTTCCCGAAACTTACAGGATGTTTTTATAGTACAGTGACCTCTTATATATTAAAATATCAAGGGAATTTTGGTTTCTCAGTTTATGACCCCTTTAAGAAATCAAATTTAACTACGTATGCAACTATAAAACTACATCTATAAAAACCAACCAGTAGTCCCAACAGTACATTACAAATACCTTTTCATGTTTCTTTGAAGTCTGGATGAAATCCAGATCCTATTTGCTTTGTTAGCACACATTACTAGTCCTGTGGTGAACAACTAATCGGTGCCAATTAATCCACAGAAAATTACTTTGTTTTTGTAATCTGGACAAATCTGAAAATTTGCTTCCCCTCTAGAATGGTGTATCTTCTAATGACGTCAGATTGACGGCTTGTGCAGAACATCCTTATTCCCTCTACTCTGACCGTCAGTCTGCTGTGAGCTCGAGACGGCGCTAAAATCATGCCCGCCATCTATTCTTTCTCATTTAACATTCTTTTTCACTCTGAGATACAAAGTAAAATGGGCCACGACTTGAGGTTAAATATTGAAGTGTCTAAGGTCAGTTAAAGGAACAAATCATGAGCTCTGATTTGCTGCTTAAATTGAATCCCACAGTATGAAGATCTCCTCAGTCAGTTCAGCAGCCTGCAGGTGGTCCCATCCAGCTCATCTCAGATCGTCCCGCTGAGATCCTGCAGCAATATTGAGCAGTACATCCATGACCTGGACAGCAACTCCTTTGAGCTGGACCTGCAGTTCTCCAGCGAGGAGAAACGACTTCTGCTGCAGAAGCAAACAAGTGGCAACCCTTGGTATGCTATAACCTTCATTCAGAAATTTGTTTTCCTGCTCATAAACATTCATTCTGGTTAAATATTAAATTGCCATCCTGTAGTGACAGCTTAGCTTAAACACACATTCATTTTGTTATTACACATAGTAATCGGGATTATAAAGGGTTGCGTGTGTATGTGCTAATAATGACCTTTTTTTTATCTCCTGCATTTCCTGTTAGGATTTTTTATAGCATGTTGTAAAATGAACTCTTGATCATTACAGTTCTGTTTTCAACAACACGAGTAGCAGTAACTGTCAGTTTGTTATTCATTAACATCTGCTATTTTTTTCTGTCTTAAAGGCACCAGTTTGTTGAAAATAACTTGATATATAAAATGGGACCTGTTGACAAACGAAAGGTAACATTTTTTCCCCTGGTTCTTATCTTTTATGGTATCTAAAGTGAAAAACAGGTGCATGTTTTTCTTTTTCTTTTCTTTTTTTTAAGAGTTGAATACAAAAACAAATAGCACCCTCTTTTGGCTGCAGTTGGTAATGACAGTGATTTGACCCTTTCTTGTTTGTTGTTTTGCACAGGGACTGTTTGCTCGACGACGTCAGCTTTTACTGACAGAAGGGCCACATCTATATTATGTGGATCCTGTGAATAAAGTACTAAAGGGGGAAATTCCATGGTCTCCAGAGTTGCGTCCCGAGGCCAAGAATTTCAAGACATTTTTTGTCCATACGGTAAAAATATAGAATTTTTTTATTTAGTACTTTTTTTTTATATAGTTCTTTTTTATTACATTATATTATACATATATAGGTAGTTTTGTTTATAGATATTTCTATAGTTGCTTTGTAAGTTATAGATATATGACTAGTGTTTGCTTTCACTAGCAGTTTTAGGGATGGTATTAAAGGAATAATTTACTTAAAAACACCCTCAGACCATCAAAGATGTAGATGTTTTTGTTTTTTTTTCTTTAATCTTAACCGATTTGGATAAATTTATCATTACATCACTTGCTCACCAATGGATCCTCTGCAGTGAATGGGTGCCGTCAGAGTGAGAGTCCAAACAGCCGATAAAAACATCATAATAATCCAAATAAGTAATCCATAATAAGTAATCCATACGTCTCCATTCTATCAATTAACATCTTGTGAAGCGTATTTGATTGGTTCTTGTTTTTTTTTTTTTTTTGTTTTTTTTACAATTTTTAACTAGTCAAAAAAAGAAAATGCAACTACAACATGATTTAAGTAACTTTTTCTTTATTAACCCTCTAAAATTATATTCCAAGTGCACCACCCATGAAGTTGTCAGTGTTAAACAAATCACATCATATATGTGACCATGGACCACAAAACCAATCAAAAGGGTAAATTTTTTGAAATTGTGATTTTTAAATCATCTGAAAGCTGAATACATTAGCTTTCCATTGATGTATGGTTTGTTAGGATAGGACAATATTTGTCTGAGATACAACTATTTGAAAATCTGAAATCTGAGGGTGCAAAAAAATCAAAACATTGAGAAACTTGCTTTTAAAGTTGTCCAAATGAAGTTCTTAGTGATGCATATTACTAATCAAAAATTAAATTTTGCTATATTTACAGCAGGAATTTTACTAAAAAAAATCTTCATGGAACATGATCTTTATTTAATTTCCTAATGATTTTTGGCATAAAAGAAGTCAATAATTTTGACCCATACTATGTATTTTTGGCTAATATACTGTTACACATGTGTTTTCTTTCCCAGCTGTTTGCTTTCACTTAAGACCTAAATTACTGGTTACGAGAATACTTGCAAAACAAAACAACTCTGCTCAATACTCCTACGCATTATGAACACCGTCTTCACGTGTGAGTGCCTCTCTGACAGTGTTCAGAAACAGTGCACTCAGACAGTGCGCGCATATCGTGAAATGAGTTCTTTTTCGCTGCTGATTATGTTTCAACAACTTAAAATCACTTGTTTTTTAACTGCAATGCTTAAAATTGCATACAAATGTACGTTTTCGTGACCACTGTGGCACAGCAACATCATGTGAGCATGTAACCACATACTAGATTAACTCATGTACATTTATTGATTGGTGAAGAAGCACCAAAATGTCAATATTGTGGGACTCACTTAATGGTGAAGCATGTGCTTTTGGTCTGCCCAATATTTAATGTCATAAAACAAAGGTTATTATCAGGACAAACTCTTAAAGGAGAAGTCCACCTCCAGAACAATATTTTACAGATAATGTACTCACCCTCCTTGTCTATATAGTGGACTTCTATGGTGCCCCAAGTTTGAACTTCCAAAATGCAGTTTTAATGCGGCTTCAAACGATCCCATATGCGGTTGTAAACGATCCCAGCCAAGGAAGAACAGTCTCGTCTAGCGTCTAACATCTAACATTTTTAAATACTTTTAAATACAATTTAAATACTTTTTAATCTCAAACGCTCATCTTGTCTTGCTCTGTCTGAACTCTGTGTATTATGGTTCAAGACAGTTAGGGTATGTTATCATATTTTCTCCCTCAACTTAATAAATGATTTCAAAATCATTTCATCCTACATCGCTGCAGAAGTACCAACCCAGTTTTTGCAAAGTGAACATGCAAAGAAGATCAAACACCCTTAACAAAAAAGGTAAACCGATATAGGATGATTTTGAAGTTGAGGGAGAACATGAGATTTTCGACATACCCTGTCATGAACCGGAAAAAAACAGAGTTCAGGCAGAGCAAGACAAGACAAGTCATTGACAATAAAAAGTATATAAATTGTATTTTTTTTTTTTTTTGCCTTTATTGTGATAGGACAGATCAGAATTGACAGGAAGTGAAGTGGGAGAGAGACGGGTGGTGGGATTGGGATAGGGTCCTCGAGTTGGGATTCGAACACGGGATGCCTGGAGTGCAACGCTGCTGTACGTCGGCGCGCTGCCCACAAGGCTATTGGCGCCGACATAAATTGTATTATTTTTCTGAAAATAACCAATCGTTTCACTAGATAAGACCCTTCTTCTTTGGCTGGGATCGTTGACAACCACATTTGGGATCGTTTGAAGACGCATTTAAACTGCATTTTTGGGGCACCATAGAAGTCCACTATATGGAGAAAAATGTTGAAACATAATTTCTTTACGACTGAAGAAAGAAAGACATGAACATCTTGGATGACAAGAGGGTGAGTACATTATATGTACATTTTTGTTCTGGAAGTGGACTTCTCCTTTAAGGACTTTTAAGATGGACCCAGAAAAACTTTTACAATTTCTTTCAAAAGTAAATTTAAAGAATCCTTTTATAGAATTTTATGTACACTTTGTTTTATAATTGCTTTATTTAATTTTTTTTGTATCGTGTACTACTGTATCGTTTTATGTATAATCTTTGTTTGCCATAAAATAGCCCATGAAGACGATGTGGCAAGAAATGTAAAAAAGTAAAACAGATTCCTAACGGTCAATCTTATCAACCGGTATATCGCCCACCCCTAGTCTGAATCAGGATTAGTTTCTTACAAACACTCAGCGTTTCACTTCACAAGACATTAATTGATGGACAGGATTCTTGTGGATTATTGTGATGTTTTTATCAGCTGTTTGGACTCTCATTCTGACGGCACCCATTCACTGCAGAGGATCCATTGGTGAGCAAGTGATGTAATGCTACATTTTTGATTAAATAAAAAACTATTCCTTAGATAAATGCATCATACTGAATGATTACTAAATATAATTTATAAGATATAGCATTAACATGGTGTTCCAAGGTTACATATCCAAAGAAAAAACAGTAACATTTCGGTACTTCTTGGGACTTTCCTAAATGCTGCTAAATTTTTGAATTGTTTTCTTGTATGCAGCCAAACAGGACATATTATCTAATGGATCCTAGTGGCAATGCAGACAAGTGGTGTAAGAAGATTCAAGAGGTGTGGGGAACAGTATATCACTAATAACAGACTACTGGCATACTGGGACATCAGAAGACCACTAGAGTCAAGGCAAGTCTTAGACGTCTCAGCCCTTCACCATTCAACTACCAAACAGGAAGTCAACTGTGCTTTTATGGGACTAGTGCTTCAATATTCCTTTATGAGGAGAAAAGATGTTTTGCTTGCAGTGTTTTTGTCATATTTAGCAGGTGTAATATAAAGTCAAAGATCAGCAGTTTGTACACTATATATGTGTATATAGATATGTATATACATAGAAAGTATCCCCAAAAGCTTGGGGGAAAAAAAAAACACTCAAATATCTGTTGCCTTTAAAATAACAAGGATAGCTATAGAGGACACTCAATCAATCCTACAGGTCAAGTAAATGTTAAATTGATACACAAATTATTAATATATTTATATTTATTCTCTAAGTCATGTTGTTCACCTGTGATATCATGAAATTATTATCATCAGAAAAACAATCGCTTTTGAGCCGTTACATTTAGTACCCAGCAATGGATTTTTTTGTGGTTTCACATGTAAAACTTGCACTGGGTTCCTTAAATCTGCTGTTTATATTTGTTTTATGTTATATTTTATTTATCAGTTTAGTTTGAAAATAAGTACTTGATCAGGTACGTTACACAGAGTACACTGCAAGCGAGCAGCATTGGGTGTCGCAACAAAAGCGGATGGCTGTCAACACTCACGTTTTGTCATCCCGGGTCACTCTCTTGCAGTGTAAATGTGGTGTTATACCTACGGGAATTGAGCTGTGAAGAGAATTGCAACTGTAAATAAGGGCCGTGTTTGCAGATGCTGTTTTTGACCACTTTATTGTACATTTAAGAGGATGTTGGTCCAGCACAGACAGACGAAAATGCTGTAACTAAGTGAGAATCAAGCAGAGAAGCGTGTTTTCTCCTTGCATCGTTCAATCGTGTATTTATAATTCGACTAGGTTTGTCAACGAATATAACTGTGATGTACAGATGATGTATTATTCAGAGAGTAACGCAGTGTTACTGGATTTGCACCTTGTATAATTTTATTCTTATATAAGATTATTTGCTGGCAGCAGCTCAGCCTGTAGTACCTAATGTTATTTAAATTCTAATATTCAGAGATTTTAAATTGACTCGTGTTCAGGGGCCACGTGCTGTAAATATCGAGATGTAAAGCCTTTGAATGTGACTAATGGCTGTAATATTTTGCAAAATTTTTCGTGTCCTAATCAGGCCACGTAAATGATATCAGATTCAATGTTTATGCCCTCGGGGTTTCCGCGCACCTTTAATGATACCGAAGAATGTCCAGGAGGGAAATCATGTTAAGTCTCATAATAAAAGTGTATATGAAGAGTAACATCTTTCTGCTTCTCTTTCTGACAGAGTGTTGGTAGCATGTGCGAGACAGCAGTGCTAAGACAACAGCTCCCAATAGACTTTCCATGTCTTTTACATTTGGCTCTCTCATGCATGCTGGCTGTTTACATTTCTCGACATCTCGCAGCGCTGAAATGAGGTCACACTGAATGAACTCACCATTCAGCTTTCCAGGTCTTAGGTAAACATATACAGCACGAGAATGCCCGCAGGCTTTCATACATTGAAAAACAACAGCTATGAGAAACACATCTCACTTTATACAGTAGCAAAAGCAGAAACATCAAGTGATGATAAATGCCTGCTATTCACTGTACTGTCTTTTGTATTATCAGTCTTCACATGGCTCATTTAATTATCTTTATTCGATATTTATTGCATATGAGAACACAATCTTTCACACTCTTATAGCACTGAAGCTGATAAATGATCTGATTAAACCAGAAGTATGAACTAACTAAGCCATTGAAATATGAACGGTTCTACTTGTATTTATCAAACTAAACCATTGAAATATTAAGTGTTTACGAGTGTTGATCTGATTAAACCAAATAAATACTAGCTATGTTATGATGGAAGCCCATTTTACACTGAATACGAAAATACGAAAATCCTAATGATTTACACTGATACTTTTATGATGTAAAAGTAAAAAAAGTATGATTAAGTCGTGTTTCTTAGATGAAAAGTCATAAATATGAGTCATAATTCAAGTCAAAAGAGACGAAAAGTCAAAATTTAGTCAATTCACCTTTCACAATTAATCTCATAATTTTGACTTTTGACGGTGCGATCAATTTTATGTAGTAACTGGCTTTTTATTTAACAATTTCAACTTTAAATCTCATAATTTCAGATTTTTATGTCGTATTTGGCCTTTTTATCTAGACTTTTTATCTCATAATTGACTTTTAATCTTAACAGTTTTGACTTAAACTGACATAATTTTGCATCTCATAACTATGACATTTTATCTCATAAATTGACCTTTATGTCATAATTATGCACTGTAAAAAATACAATTTTGATGTAAATTGACAATTTTGATTCGCATCTCGCCGTAAAAAAAAAAGAATCCAATCAAAAATGGAAAAACATACTCATATAAATAAATAAATAAATAAATAAATACATACATACATACATAATGATTATGACATTTACCAGGATCTCATAATTGACTTTTTATCTATTATCATTTTTATTTTTATCTTACAGTTTTGACTTTGACATCATTTTGATTTGCATCTCATAATTATGAATATTTATCTCATAAGGTTGACTTTTATGTCATAATTATGCACTGCAAAAAAAAAAAAAAGTAAAGGTAATTTTCTGCCAGAACATTATAATATAATATAATATAATATAATATAATATAATATAATATAATATAATATAATATAATATAATATAATTAATTATATAGTTTACATTAAAGCACAATGCACTTTTTACTTTCTGTCATAATTAAGATTTATCATTGATATCATTTATAATTTCAACTATTTATGCCATAATTATGACTATGTATCTAATATTTTAGATTTAGTCATATTTAGTCATAATTGTTTTTTTATATAACAATTTCAACTTTCAGTCTCATAACTATTACTTCATTTCAAATTTTTATATCCATATTTTACCTTTTGTCTTATAGTAATTTGTAATTATGACAAATATGACAATCATTATCTCATAATTGACTTTTTATCTTATGATTTTGACTTTATCTTATAATTTTGACTTAAATTGACAGTTTTGCACTTCATAACTATAACTTTTTATCTCATAAATTAACGTTGTCATAATTATGCACTGTAAAAAAGTATACAATTTTGACTAAATTTACATAATTTTGATTAGCATCTCATAACTGTGACTTTATATCTCATAAATGTAATTTTATGTCATAATTATGCACTGTAAAAAAATAAAAAAATAAATAAAAAAATCCACAGAAAAATATGGTAATATGGTAATTTTCTGCCAGGACATAATCTGTTAAATTTACACTAAAACACAATGCACTTTTTTCTTTCTTTGTAATAACTGAGATTTATCATTAATATAATTTAGAATTTATTTATGGCATAATTGTGACTCTGTATCTAATAATTTAGACTTTTATGTCGTAACTGGCTTTTTATAAAATTATTTAAACTTTCAGTCTTATAACTATGACTTAATTTAAAATTTTTATATCATATTTGACCATTTATTTTATAGTCATTTGTAATTATGACATAAATATGACATAATCATTATCTCATAATGGACTTTTTATCTTATAATTCTGACTTTATCTTAAAATTTTGACTTAAATTTACATAATTTTGCATCTCATAACTATGACTTTCTATCTTATAAATGAACTTTTACGTCATAATTATGCACTGTAAAAAATACAGTTTTGACTTAAGTTGACCATTTTGATTTGTATCACATAACTGTGGCTTCTTGTCTCATACATTTATGTCATAATTATGCACTGTAAAAAAAACTAAATTAAAACACAGTGCACTTTTTACTTTCTATATAATAATACAGATTTATCATTGATATAATTTCAAATTTCAACTATTTACGCCATAATTATGACTCTGTATCTAATAATTTAGACTTTTTATGTCATAATTGGCTTTTTATAGAACAATTTCAACTTTCAGTCTCATAACTATGACTTAGTACCTCATAATTTCACATTTTTATGTTATATTACCTTTAATCTTATAGTAGTTTACAATTATGACATAAATATGACAATCATTATCTCATAATTAACTTTGTATCTTATAATTTTGACTTTATCTTACAGTAATCTAACAAGTTTGACTTTTATATATATATATATATATATATATATATATATATATATATATATATATATAAAATATATATATAAAATAAATAAATAATATATATAAATAAAATTGAGGTACTGCCAATTTTCTGCCAGGACATAATCTGTTACGTTTACACTAAAACACAATGCACTTTTTAACTTTCTATGTAATAATTGGGATTTATCATTAATATATTTTAAAACTTCAACTATTTATGCCATAATTATGACTGTATCTAATAATAAGAATTTAAATAACAATTTCAACTTTCAATCATATAACTGACTTAGTACCTCATAATTTCACATTTTTATGTCATATTTGACCTTTGATCTTACAGTAATTTACAATTATGACATAAATATGACAATCATTATCTCATAATTCACTTTTTATCTCATAATTTTGACTTTATCCTACAGTAATGACTGACATCATTTTGATTTGAATCTAATAACTATGAATTTTTTATCTCATAAGTTAGACTTATGTCATAATTATGCACTGCAAAAAAAAAAAAAAATAATAAAAAATATCGACAGAAACATGGAAAAGGTAGGGTTTACACTAAAGCACAATGCACTTTTTACTTTGTGTCATAATTGCAATTTATCACTTATGTAATTTATAATCTCAGCTATTTGTGCCATAATTATGACTGTATTTAATATTTTTTAAACTTTTTTTTTGGGTCATAATTTCGACTTTCATGTCAAAATGACTAAATCGTCTAAAACGTCTAAATCGTTGTAATATTAAAATTTGACAAACGTTTATCTGACTAAACCAGTGAAATACTGTTTTCTAAGTGCTTGACAGACATCGTTTTATTTTTTCATAGAGGCCCCTACATCATGTGGCTGTTTTAAATACGGAAACAACAATGACGTCCTTGTCAGTCCACTTTTGCTTTTATTATTATTATTACATAATTTCTTAGAAACAGGAAAGAAGAAGAATGAGGAAAAAAAAAATCCAGAAGAAAATTCCTGTAGTGTGTAAAAAGTCTTAACAGTTTGAATAAAAAAAAATCGTGGTTGCGTCTCAAAACTTACCGAGCTACCTAGCTAGGTAGAATTCTTGAGTATCACTGCGCGTCCAGCGTTCCTGGGTGCCAAAAGTGTGCGGTCTGGATAGTCAGCAACTGTGTGTTTGGAGACAGAGCCTGTGTACTTGGCTAGAATGGGAGGGCACAGCGACTCTCAAACTCCGAACACTTCCTGCTCTCGCTCAGTTCCATCAGTAAGGCAGCGGGAGAGCAGTGGAGGGATGGCGGAGAAGAGCCCTGACCCGAGCGGCTCGAACGGTCGGAGGTGTCCCGCTCTTTCTCCCGGAGACAGATTGCAGCCCTCTGGAAGCGGCTCGTCCAAATGGGTTCGTCTGAACGTCGGCGGCACGTACTTTCTCACGACGAGACAAACGCTGTGCAGAGACCCGAAATCTTTCCTGTACCGCCTGTGCCAGGCCGACCCCGACCTCGACTCTGACAAGGTATTTATACGGCGAGCTCTTCGCTAGCATGACAATGAACATTAACCGCCACTTCGCTTATCTGAGCTTTAAACAGTTAATTTAAAATGGGAAAACTCAAAATGATAGGCTTTCGCTTTCCTATATTGATGAATTTTAATAATGTAGCTAGACGGCTAGCTGGTAAAGTTACAGTGAATGGAGCTCCGCTTACTAGCTTAGCCTAACTGATAACACTTGATGTAGCTTGTTCGCCAAATAAAGTCAGATCTAGGTAAAGAGGTCATTTGCGGTATATTTTGAGTAGATTCAGCTCGTTTAAGCCTTTTAATATTAAAATACGAGAACGTCTCGTGTAATCCTTTATTAGTACAAACTTACATGCTACATGTCAAGAGCTAACTGAAGAACTTATACTAGTGTTGCTCTCATTAAAACTTAAGTATTAAAAATTGCTAATGCTTGTCCAAGCAAACCTTAAACGTTACAAAGATTACTAGCCTTTATTAGTAACTGTTTGTCTGACTGGAAACTTCTACACTAAGTTACTAGCTATTATCTGATTAAACCACTGACATATTGGTAACACTTCACAAGACTGTTTAAAAGCATAAGTTCACAGGAGCTAATAATGAACAATACTTTTACAGCATTTATTAATCTTGTTTCATCTGTCAGGTAATGGGAAATTTGCTTATTGTTAGTTCATAATATCTAATATCTAATGCTAACTATGCTATCTTATGTAAAGTGTTACCGAAATAGAAAGTATTTTAACTAGTGTTTGTCTGAATAAACCAAAGCTATATTAACTATTGTGTTAAAGTTGTTAAACTGTGCTAAACTAGTCCAATTAAACTACTTTTTACTAATGTTTATCAAACTAAACTGTAAAAATATTAACTATATTGATGCTGTTTGTCCTGTTAAAAAATAAAAATAAAAATAGTTTTGCTAGTGTTTATCTGGAGTAAACAACAAAAACCATTGGGTTGCTAGTCAGTTTTGTTTCTTAAGAAACAAGTATTTAATGGTAGGGAAATATGATACAGATTTTAGCTTTTTTTTTTATTAGTTTACATCTTGTTGCCATTTCTATATTAAATTTTTTTTAACCTGCCAGCAAAAATGATAAATGCATAAATGAATACACTAACTAGATGAATAAATAATGAATTAAGTTTAGTTAAAAATCGTTTAATTTTTTAATAGTTTTCATCAAAGTTGTCATTGCTACATTACATTTTTTTTAACCTGCCTGCAAAATGCTAAATAACTAACTAAATGAATATATAACTCTTTTAATACTCAAAATGCTGTATAATTGGGAAAAACTAATCCAAAATAGAACTGGCAACAAATTAAACTGGTTTTCATCAGTGCTAATATATGCGATATATTACTGAAATATAAAATATTTTAATAGTGTTTATCTGAATACAATGACCATTAGTGTGAACTTGTTAAACTAGTTCAATTAAACTGTTTTACTAACATTTATTAGACTACACTGTAAAAATATATATTGTTTATCCTGTTAAACAATAAAACAGTTATGCAAGGCTTTAACTAGAGTAAACAATAATACCTTTGAGTTGCTGGTCAGTTTACTTTATAAATGTATAAATAAGTATTTAATATTAGGGATATTTGATATAGATTTTAGTTTTTGTAATTAAAAAAAAAAAAAAAAAAAATATATATATATATATATATATATATATATATATATATATATATAAATTAAATGTATATATTAAATCTTCAAGGTTGTCATTCCTATATCACATTTTCTTAAACAAAATGATGAATGCACAAATGAATAAACTAAATCAATAAATTATGAATTGAATCTAACTAAACATTTTTTATTTAATTTCTTAAAATTATTTTACATCAAAGTTATCATTCCTATATTAGGTTTATTTTAACCTGCCAGCAAAATGCTAAATAACTAACTAAATAAATATGTAACTCTTTTAATACTCAAAACGCACTATAATTTAGAGGAACTGCACCAGAATAGAATTAAACTGGTTTAATTACTAATATATGTTGGCCTTTTTTTAATAAATGGTCTGGTTTCTTCTTTGTGACAGAAGAAGAAATAGGGTTGCCTGTATGCTTTTAAACTTTTAAAGGTCAGTATGCATCATTTATTAGGGCAACGACAGTTGAAAGCCGCTAAAAAGACAGAAATTTTTTTTGTCCGTCGGCTTAGTCAAAAATATTTCTTACAAATAAAGAAGCTCTCATTGCAAAACAAAATTTGCATGATTTAGCTTTAAACTTTCACTTGCCGGTTGTTTTTGTTTGAGTGTAAACATTGTGGAATAAAGCTCACTTTTCTGACCTCAGTATTGATCTGTGGTAATGATGTTGTGCTGGAGATGGATCAGCGTCCCTATGGGCTCTGCAGCATGTATGTTAAATGTCAGCCGCACCTTGTCTTAACAGACTCTCTTTGGTACTGATCAGACACTGATATTTTTATTTAGTTGAAAATTTTCTTTAATTCAGACGAACTATCTGATGAGCTGCCATCTTAAGCCTGGTTTAATAATCCACAGTTGAATAAATTGGAAACAATATGGTTGTTACTGACAATGCGCTTTCCTCATCCAGGATGAAACAGGTGCTTATTTGATAGACCGGGATCCCACTTATTTTGGTCCGGTGCTCAACTATCTGAGACACGGGAAGCTGGTGCTGAACCGAGGCCTAGCAGAGGAAGGTATGATGGGAATGCGATCAAGAAGTTGTCTGAACATGCTGTTAGATTTCTTCTGTTTTCTAACTTGCAGCTAAATTAAGTTGTAACTTGTTTGTAAGCTCTGCATGTTCTCGACTTTAAGCTATTTTGTTTATAATATGTGGTTTTTGATTAAATGTTTCATCTGTCAGGTGTGCTGGAAGAGGCTGAATTCTACAATATCACTTCACTGATTAAACTGGTCAAAGACAAAATCAGGGAGAGGGATTGTAAGACGGCTCAGGTAAATCAATTTGGGATTATATTGTTTGGAATGTATTTTTAATTTTTTTTTTTCTTATTTATTTATTTTTTTTAAGATTGTTGTGTTACTTTACATATTTAACAAAACAAAAGTTATCTGGGAGTGAATTCTAAGTATATTATTGTGTAAAAAGAGAAAAAAAATTATGTAAATGCTCAAAATATAGAAAAGGGTGTATAAAGTGTGTATATATCCACACATGCTCATTGTAAAAAAACAGAACAAAAAAAAACATGAAAGCTAACTTATAAATAAAAATTAGGGCTGTCAAACGCTTAATCGTGATTAATCGCTTACAAAATAAAAGTTTGAGTTTACCTAATATATGTGCGTGTACTTTGTGTAATTATGATGTATAAATAAATACAAACACATTAATGTATATATTTTAGAAATATTTACAAGTATATGTATTTATTATAATATTTATATCATTTATATTATGTATAAATAAAAATATTTTGTGCATGCATAACACATTTCTCTGAAATATATATGAAATATATACATGAATTTGTGTGTATTTATATATACATAAATAATTACAAACAGTACACACACATATATTAGGCAAACTCAAACTTTTATTTTGTATGCGATTAATCACGATTAATCGTTTGACAGCCCTAAAAAAAATACAAAGTGTTCAAGTGATTGAAAATAAAAAGGCTTTAGTATGGGTAAAAAAAAAATCATTTTTAATTGTGTAGCCCATATTTATTAAAGCCTTTTTATTTTCAAGTTCTTGTTTTTCATTTAATAGTATATAAATCTCATGTGACTTTTTTTAAAAAATTCATTTATATTTTGTCTTATGTAAATCAGCATTATACTGGCCATCGGCCATTTAAAAAAAAAAAAAGAAAGTGATGGTTTCATTTTTTTTGTGGACCAAATATTCCATGGAAAAGGACGTACTTTGGCTCATTCCAAAAAAAAACAAAAAAAACAAATATATATATATGTGTGTGTGTGTGTGTGTGTGTGTGTGTGTTTTTCATAAATAAATATATATATATATATATATATATATATATATATATATAATGTAATTTTTTTTTATTTATTTTTTTTGGAATGAGCCAAAGTACTTATGTATGTATATATATGTATGTGTATTTGTTAATCATTAATTAAATCATTCTTGTATAAAATATTCAGTATAATTCAGTTTAATTGTTAGAATTACATTTATTCTTTCGTTCTTTCTTTAACATATTATTTCTACATGTGTTCTGTTCGCCTTTCATGAATGAGGCCCATTGTTTTCAAACATCTTCACCAGTCAGAAAGATTGTAACCTGCAAGCCTGTTTTTTTTATTATATTTATTTTTTTAACATGGGTTCATCTTACACAGCATTTCCAGGTCCTTTCAAAATGTTCTCGCCAGTATCCCATGACAAATGTCTCCTCTGAAATCTGCCTTCTCAGCTTAATCTGATGACATTTCTCTAGTCTGCAGGAATGACAGTCATTTTGCCATTAAATCAGAGTATGACTAAAAGAAAAGCTGTGCCTTCTTTTTCTCTTCCTTCAGCTGCCCGTAAAGCACGTCTACAGAGTCCTGCAGTGTCAGGAGGAGGAACTGACACAGATGGTCTCCACCATGTCAGATGGCTGGAAGTTCGAACAGGTGATTAGAAACATGAGCGAATTGGCATTACTCTCTTGTTTCAGCTTTTTAATAAACTATAGAATTTTAATTGAGGATACACAGTTTGTGTACCATATTAGTTACTGGCTCATAGTAGACACTTTTAATTAAATACACACCACTGTCAAAACTTTGAGGACAGTAAGATTAAAAAAAACAGCTGTTTTGAGCCTTTATGCTTTGGCACAGTATCTGTCAAACAAACTAAAACCAAAAGCACAATATAACTTAATCCCTTTATCAAGTCTGTTTTCGCTGCATATTTCAAGCGAAGCATGCACTTAGATTAGGCGATCAGCTCGTGATTTGGTGTTTTCCGTGCTTCAGAATGGCTCCGTTCAAAGTGAATGCAGTGAACTCCTTTATTGCATGTGCTGTGAGTTTATCATGTGTTTGGGAATGCAACAGCAACAGCCACACTGTAAAAAAAAACAAACAACAACAAAAAAAAAAACATTTTTACAAAACAAAATTATTTTTAGTTGACTCAACAAATTGTTTTTTACCAGTTCCGCTTTATTTTCGCGGCGGATGATTACAGCATTTGTAGTGAGACATGTTTTTGTAAGCCTATTTCCACTAAAGCTGGAGTTTCCCTTCAAAATAAAAGCTTTACTGTCATTTCCATCAAAATAAAGGCTTAAAACTGCAGTATGAATTGCTGACAGCTATCAGTTTAAATGGGTAACATTATTACAGTCCAACTTCAAAATCTCTCTTTCAAGTGTAAAGATTTTTGTAATGGAAAGCAAAAATAACATACCTATGAAATATTCATTTTCATTTATTTTACAGTGCAGTTGTTTTGCAATATATGGCTGTTACTGTCATAGGAATAACAATAATATAAAATTGTTTATTATTATTATTATTTGTTTAGCTTCATGTGGATGTAATTTAGACTGAGACAGACTTTTTTTTCTGTCTGAAGTTTTCTTAGTTAAGAACATGGGTTGTAGCTCTTAATTTTGAACTCTCAAAGTGCATTAGATTGTACATTTTAAAGTTAAATTATTCTCAGTTTTCATTTTTTTCCCCAGTCTTCATTGCATCGTGGACTTCATATTGAGATATCATATTGTGAGATTTTGATATGGTTACATCCCTAGGTAATATAAAAAAAAAACACTCAACACTTAATATAATCTTAAGCAAGTACGCATTGTAGTGTTGTATACCTAAGTAATATATAAGTAATCATTAATTTAATTGAGCTTACGGCTGATTGGTCCGTGTTAGTGAACATTGTACAGTGGCATGCAGCTTCCAGTGTGTACAGACTCTTGCTATTGTGGTCAGCAGTTGTGTTCATTGTAGACGGGGTGTAACACTTTTTATTATTAGGCTGGTCTTTAAATATGGTGGTTTGGACGTCTGTGATGTCAGTGATTTAAATAGGTGCTTCTGCTGCTTTCAGTGGTTAGAAGTTACTTGCAGATTCAAATTTGGGGATTCTAATTTTACTACGCTTATGCCAGTTTGCAAAACATTTTGTGTGTTCACCTGATGTTTGAATGTGCTTTTTCCCTCTTTTAAAACACACAAACCAAACCAGCTCAGGTTTGTATACACTGTCATCCATCCATTGAAAATGCAAAAAAGCAAAATCTGTAGCGAAAGGGGATGTTTGCTGTCTTCATGTGGTGTCGAGGTGGTTTTAGTCAATCGATGAAGAGCGTGGTATGGGAGGGTTTTCCCCGGTGCAGTAAATGAGGTGTGTGTGCACTCCTGACCTGCTTTTGGTTCGTCCTGATGTGTTGCCTCGTGTGGGCAGCAGTAAGATGACACAATGCCGGGCATTCCCTGTAATGCACTTTTAAAAACACTGTGTAGGAATTTCAATAGATACAATGCTGGGCTGTTGTTTCCATCAACATTAGATGTCACCATCCATCATAACTTGATGTTGTTGTGTTTTTTTTTTTTTATTTCAAAAAGCTTACTTTGACCATAATGTAAGTTTATAGTTGAGGTCAAAAGTTTACATACCCCTTGCAGAATCTGCAAAATGTCAATTATTTTACCAAAATAAGAGGGATCATACAAAAGACATGTTATTTTTTTTTTTAATAAGAAAAAATAAGATATTTCTCACAAAAGATGTTTACATATAGTACACAAGAGAAAATAATAGCTGAATTTATAAAAATGTCCCTGTTCAAAAGTTTACATACGCTTGATTCTTAATACTGTTGTTACTTGAATGATCCACATCTGTGTTTGTTTGTTTGTTTGTGTAGTGATAGTTGTTCATGAGTCCCTTGTTTGTCCTGAACAGTAAAACTGGCTGCTGTTCTTCAGAAAAATCCTTCAGGTCACACAGATTTTTCGGTTTTTCAGCAAACATGTATGTATCTTCTGTAGCTTCTGAAGGGCAGTACTAAAGGGAAAAAAAATGATATTTAGGCAAAATAAGAACAATGTACACATCCTCATTGTGTTCAAAAGTTTTCACCCCCAGCTCTTAATGCATCATTTTTCCTTCTAAAGCATCAGTGAGTGTTTGAACCTCCTGTAATAGTTGCATATGAATCTCTCAGATGTCCTCAGTGTGAAAAGATGAATCTCAAAATCATAGTCATTTTTTGGAAAGGGTTCAAATACACAGAAATGCTGAAAAACCAAAGAATTTGTGGGACCTGAAGGATTTTTCTGAAGAACAGCAGGCAGTTTAACTGTTCAGGACAAACAAGGGACTCATGAACAACTATCTACTAAAAACTATCTACTATCTACTATCTACTAAAAAACAAACAAACAAATGAAGCACAACTGTGGATCATTCAGGTAACAGCACAGTATTGAGAATCAAGCATATGTAAACTTTTGAACAGGGTCATTTTTATAAATTCAACTTATTTTCTCTTGTGGACTATATGTAAACATCTTTTATGTGAAATATCTTTTTCAGGTCTGTATAGTGTAAAGAAAAAAATAAAAAAATAAGCATGCGTTTTGTATGATCCCTCTTATATTGGTAAAATAATTAAGATTTTGCAGATTTGGCAAGGTGCGTGTAAACTTTTGACCTCAGCTGTATAAATTATGGCAATGGATACACATTTTGAATACATTTTTAGTAACTCAGGGCTACGTTGTAACTAATTTAGTCAGTCATTTTAATTAAATCAAAACAAGAGAACAAATTACCACAATGTGGCCACGTTTTACTAAAACAAATTTTTAATTCATGGCCACAATTTAATTAAACTCATGGAACAAGTGTATATTATGTTAGTGTAGTGATGCACAATGTTTGCTTTGAAGGGTGGAGTCTGAAATATTTAGCATTGAGATCAGTACCATCTAAGGTTATCTAGGAGCAGTGGAAGTTGTTTTTGGTGGGTTGCTTAAATTTGACTAGCATGCTAAACAGTGTTTGCTTTTATTTTTGCATATTCGTGCTCTTGTGGTGGAAGGGCAAGGCACAGAAACAAAGTGAGATTTTTACGCTTGACGTGTTTGAGGGACGGTCTGTAATTTTTTGGTGTGATGGGCGGTTAGGTGCTCAAGTGAATTCAGCTGTATTCAGCGGCAGGTGTGAGGAAGTGTCTGGAGTTCAACAACCTGTGGTGAGAGAAGCATCTAAGGGAGCGTCTGGTGGTTCGGACTAATCACTAACTAGAAAGCCAAGAGACGGAGGCGTCAGTACTTGTATAGAGTCTATGATTGCCTTCCTGAGATATTGATGCTCCTGTTTAGTGTCTAAACAAAAAAAAAAAATGATTGTGAATAATCTGTGATGGGTTTTGCTGATTTTGCTGATTGCCCACTTGACTTTTTCTTTAATAGTGCTCAGTGTGACAGACATTGATAAATCATCTTTTTTTTTCTCCTCCAAGCAAACACTCATGTTGTTGTGATTACAGTTTGTTTCTTTACACCAAAAGATAAACAAGTGACTTTCATTTTTTGCTTTGTGGTATAATGATATTTAAAAAAAAAAATGTAATTTAGCATAATTAAATCAGCATAAATAATTTTATATAAATACAATTCAGTAGAACACATTACCATGATGTACAAATACTTAAAATGCACTTTATTTCATAATTATATATATATATATATATATATATATATATATATATATATATATATATATATATATATATATATATATATATATATATATAATTGTTTTTTTTTTTTTTTCTTTTCAGTAAGGTCATTTCATCACCACAAAATTAATATTTTAATGCCAAAAATATTAATGGTCCTATTCTACATTTATATTATATTCTGTTTTTTTTTTTTTTACTATATATTAAGATGTCAACGTCAAAAGAAATTTACAAAAGTGATTTAATGTTTATAGAAAGCACATTAAATGTAAGTAAAGTGTCTACTTTTAAGGTTTCAAGTAAGTTTTTGGAGAATAAAATGTCAAAATTTGGTTGAAATAATGTTACATTGTCGTTCAGTGTAACACAATATTTATTTAAAAATTCAAACAACATGCTTATTCTGACTTGTGTGTGTGTATGTGTATATATATATATATATATATATATATATATATATATATATATATATATATATAATATATATATATATATATATATATATATATATATATATATATATATATATAAGATTATATATAAAACTGATTGTTGTTTTAAATATGCCTGAAAAGATTGTTACACTAAATGAGATTTTCAGTGGGTATCTTCTGTAAATTAGGGAAAAATGTATGATATTTATTTTTTTGCTCAGGAAAATTAAACAGAAAACTTTTTAATATTTTTTTGGGGGATAAACAACAACAATTTAAAGCAGTTTTACACTTGTTTTTATGCTTAAACTTTATCTATCTATCTATCTATATATGTGTAATAATAATTGTATAATAAAATTCAATAAAACAAATATTACCATGACATACAAATACTTGCGGAGCAATTTAATTTACCCCCCCCCCCCCCATTATTTTATTTTTTATTTTTTATTTTCATTATTTTTATTTCCACAAAATTAATGTCACTGAAATGTGCAAAAAAAAAAAAAAGTTCGAAAAATGTTCTTAATTTTCTCCAAGCAACAAATAATTTGTATTTTCTTTTCTTTTGAATTTGTGGTAAAATATGACCTGGACACATTTGTTATATGTTTTCCAAATGGTTCTTTATGGTCTTCGTTGATGTAAAGCGTCCTGTGATTGGGTTTTGGTTTTGGTTTCATTTTACACACCATTACCAACAGCAACAATATATCACAAGGAAGTGCATTTTATATTACTGTCTTATGTAGTCAAATCAGTTCGCTATGGAAATACTGAGTGCATGTGTTTTCCTTTCCTCTCTCTCCTTCCAGTTGGTTAGTATCGGCTCTTCGTACAACTACGGAAATGAGGATCAAGCAGAGTTCCTATGCGTGGTCTCCAAGGAGCTGCACAATCAGTCATACGGCACAAACAGCGAGCCCAGTGAAAAGGCCAAGGTGAGGCTGACAGAACCCTTTAACAATCTCCCGTGCGCCCTTCCCTCGTGCACGGACAGAAATAGCCAATTACGCACATATCGTAAGAATATATCCCACAGCTCTGCTTTTCAGATGATCACGTGGCATAACAGTACTCAAAGACTTGATTAACCAGATCAAATGTGCTCATGCCTGAGTGTTTTGTTTCCTTTGCATGCCATGCACACTGAGGATGTGGAAATAGTTTTTTTTTTCCCTGTGTTTCTTGGTGAGGCATCATTTACATATCACTTAAGCTGATAATTAGGTCTCTGCTGAATGCTGAAGGCAGTGGCGCTCGCTGTCTCCCTCCCTCTCTGAATCTGTTACTAATGCTCAATTTGACGCATGCTGTCTGCCTGTACTCGTGCCTATTAGAAAGCCCTAGAATTATATCCTCAGCTCATCTAGATCGCTTTCTGATCCCAGATAATGATGGAAAACCTGCTCAATATTTAATGCTTCCCCATCAGATGCAGAAGCCACAGGTTTCCTTCTGAAAATCCTCTTATGTGGCTTCGTTTGGCTCTGTTTCAGTAGTTTTTTGACAGCGTAATGCTGTATTGGGTCAAAAGGGGTCATGCAAAGTAATAAACACGTTGGGATGATATCACCAAGGCATTGTTGTACGCTTCCTGTGAGGTCAACAGTCGCTTGTACAAATAAGCAGGCCTCACGTTTAGGGCTGGGTGATTATAGGGAAAATTTTTGGATTTTTAAAGATGTTTAGTATACTTTTTGATATTTATGTAATTGCTCTGCAATGCCTTAATGTTAAATTTTCTTTTTTCCCAACCAAACTGCCATCTAGTAGATTTGAAACATACAGTAGTAAAATTCTTAGTAAAAGAACACAATCAAGGCTTCTTTTACACAGTTTCTTATAACATAAGGAGATGTTATTTTTTTTTATTTACTATATAAGAAGTATTTAAAAGTATTTTTTAATATACTATATATACTATTGAATATTGTATTGATTTAGGGTTAGTGTAGTTAACTAAAACTGAGCAAAAATGTCTTTTCATTTAACTTGATCTTCTAAATGAATAAAAACTATATAGACATAAATAAATAATTACTATAAATTTAACTTGAATTAAAATGAAAACAGAAAATATAAAAACGAATTTAAAAGTTAATAGAAATTATATTGGTGTCTAAACATTAAATAGGTTTTTTTTTTATACATTTTATTTTATTTGTTTATTATATAATTATGTACAAGTTATTATAGTTGACTAAAACTGTTTAAAAAAAAAAAAAAAAAAAAGTTAACATTTCTTATTTGTTTAACTTGAATTAAAAAATTAATAGAAATTGTAATGGTATCTCAAAGCCAAGCAGATTTTTTTAACTTTTATTTATATTTTATTTATTTATTTATTTATTTATTTATAGGTTATTAGATCTAACTAAAACTGTGAAAAAAAAAAAAAAAATTGTCAACATTTCTCATTCGTTTACCAGGATCTACTAAATGTAAAGATATCATATAGATGACAAACCCCCAGAATAATTTACTAAAACTGTAACTTAACTTTTATTTATATATATTCTATTATTTTATTTTATTTTATTTATTTATTTATTTATTTTTTTTAATTTTTTTTGCAGGTTATTAGATCTAACTGTAAAGCAGAAAATATAAAAACGAATAAAAAAAATTGTATAGAAATTATAATGATATCTTGACTATATAAAAAAAAAAGTTAACATTTCTCATTTATTTAACTTAATCTACTAAATAAATAAAAACTATGTAGACATAAAGCCTAATAATTTCTTAACTTTAACTTGAATTGAAATGGAAACAGAAATTTAAAGAATGCAAAAAATTGTAGAAATTATAATGGTATCTCGACGCTAAACAGATGTTCTTTTAATTTTTAACTTTTTAATTTTATTTATATACATTGAATTTTTTATTTATTATAATTGTTTATTTATGGGTTATTATAGTTATCATTATATTTTTAAACAATGCATAGTGATTTACACCAGTATATTTACACATTTTAAAATGTTTTCATAAATCATATGTAAAATATTACAGAGGTGCTTCTGTGAACATTTGAGTCAATTCACTGTTGAACTGAAGCACAGAAATAAACCAAACTTCAAATCCATCTTTCTTTCTATGAATTTTAAATCATATATTGAATATTTAATGTCTTTCCTTGTTTTATTTAGACATGCTCGCTTTCATCATCCAATCCATCCACTAACAGTTGTTCCTCTCTTTTAGATTCTTCAAGAACAAGGCTCTCGAATGTGAAAGAACTGCGTTTAATATCCTCCGGTCCTGCAGTTGCCAGGCAAAACAACCCGCACCATATCACATCGAGAAGCAGAAAATCGTCAAGCGGAATGACAACCTATTTGGAACGATGTTCTGTTTTGTTTTAGATTAATTGACACTTGTTTGTGCCTGCACAGTTAAACCGGATTGTTGGCGGATCTAAGGTAGGAATATGCATGTCATTAGTAAAAAAAAAAAAGCTGAGCAAAAAGGGCCTCAATCACGCCTGGTCCAATCATGTTTACTCAGGGTCTCTTATCGACTTTCACAAAATGTTTATCATTTGTGGTCCAGTGAGCAATTTTGTCAAAAAGAAAAAAAAATGTATATTATGCCAGAGAGTTGAACCTAACTGTTTAAAATTATAATTAAGAAAGGAGTTTAAAAAAAAAAAAAAAAAAAAAGTATTTTTTTTTTTATTCAGATTACATTGGTGGCTTACATGTGTGACGTTGACTGGTAAGCGGGATCGGTGGTTTTTTACAGCGAGGATTTTCGTTTTAGCGTGTTTGTAAAATGAGATTATGATTTGGTTTTGTTTTTTGACTCGCATAGTGTTCGTTTTTTCTACGAGGAGGGTGAAAGAACATCCGTAACAGTTTGCCTCAAAGTTTCCTCACTTTTGTGAGGTTTTTACTGTTGCTGCCTTGAGTTGGTTAAAAAACGGAACAGGAAAAAGTTCGTCTTCCATCCCCACTTTCATTCCACTTTGGATAAACTGGAACTATTTTTACATTTCGGGGGTGAAAAACACCTAACGCTGTTGACTTTGTGACAGAACTAGATTTGGTTTAATTGGAGAATTACGGCAAGGCCACGACGGCATTCGGTCTGATTTGTTTTGGCAATACCGTTTCGAACAACGCTTTATTTACATGACGGCGACTGTTAATTAGTGGCGTCGTAGGGCTTATTTTGTTGAAGAGATGGAGACAGAACGGGCACTTGTTGAAGAGTGACAAATTAACATTCACTGCGGTTTTTGATTTGCTTTTAAAGTACATAATCCTGTTGTTTATTTAAAAAACATTTGACAATGTTGCCTTTAATGAACCGACACAAGATCTGAATTTGATTTGGAGTTGTGGTCAGGGAAATAACACATCACTTTGCTAGGCTACAAGCATATCTGTCATCGTGTATATAGATTAAAGAGCATCATATTCAGTGCATGTTATTTTTCCTAATCCTCTCACACATACAAACACAAACATATATACACACACACACACACACACACACACACACACACACACACACACACACAAAGGGCTTTTAATAGTGGAATACAAGCTATAATTTTTTGCAGAGATTCATCTGATCTCTTAATATTGCCTGATCGAGGCGAAGTTTACATGGCTAGTGTTTTATAAACGATAATGCTACACGTTTACTTACCTTGACTATGTGACACCACATTCTAGTTTGGTTTCAAGACCTGTATGTTTACATATCCTCTCAGTTACCTAGTTAGTTAACGTCAACCTTGTGTCTTAGCAGCTAGAGAGGAGTTTTGGATCGGTGGAGTGTTAAGTTGCTTGCTTACTGAGGTGAAACGTGCCTCCGAGGCTTCACTGAAAACGCCCATCGCTCACCGTCGACGTCCGGGGAGGGTGATGGTCATCACTGTGTAGGGCGCTCGGCCCTTAAACTTTTTTATGTCCTGCCTCTAAGTAGGATGCGCACACTGATGCACCGTTCTCACGTCTCCTTTACGTCTGCTGGATTTTGTCAGCTACGGTCTACATTTCAGTTGCCCGTTTACATGTACTCGTTTCTGATGGGCCCCCTGGTGAGGTTTTATTATTATTATTTTTTTTTTCTTGAGGCAGGTGTCCCACCTCTTTTTCGTTTTCTCTCCATTTAAAGCGTGCAATCTGCAAAATGTATTTTGAAAATGGGCAAAAGCAGACTGAGGTGTCTTTTGCTCCACTTTGTCACTGCTGTTCCTATACTTATTATTATTATTATTATTATCCTATAACATGTTTTTGTATTTGAATTTTTTTTATGCTTACGATTTGTGTATTCACATAGTATATTATATATGTAATTGCAAGTTACGACTGGGCAAATTGTATATGACGGTAATGCTAGAACCTGGTCAAACTAAATAAACACTTTTGAATTCTGAAACGGGGTTTTTGTTCTTAACCAATAAGGTTATAGATTGAGATTGTTTGCTGGAATTTGAAAATACTGTGCTGTAGTGACACGACCAGCACAGCAGAGGGCATTTTTTAGGTATTTTAGAGTTGGAAGAATTGTTGGAGAATGTAGATCCTAAACCAGCTTTTTTTTTTTTTCTCCCCAGACTTTTTTTTGATGCCAGCTTTCAAAAATAAAAATATAAAGCCAGTTTTATATTTTAATGTATAAAGCAATAAATAAATAACTATTCTAAAAAGATTTTATATCCACGACCACTCAAAAGTTAAGAATAAAATGTTTTTGGAAAAAAAAAAAGTCTCTTATGCTCACCAAAGCTGCATTTATTTAATCAGAAATGGTAAAAACAGTAATATTTTTAAATATTTGTATTGAAGATAATTAAAATAATATATAACGTGAATATATTCTATTTGAGTATATTATCAAAATGTATATCAAAACGTAGTTTATTTACTATTTTAATTTTGATACAATTAATAAATTGTCTTTTATTTATTCAGGAAAGTAAACTTTGAGTTTAAAAATCTCTTTTTCAGGAGTTTCCAGGCCCTAATGCATCCTTACTGAGGACAGTTATTAAGAATATTTGTTTTATATTTAAGTGTTTGTTGTTTGTTGTTGTTATTGTTGTTGTTGCTGTTACTGTTGTTGCTGTTGTTTTTGGTTTGGTTTTGTTTGGGGTTTTTTTTTGTTTTTGGTTTGGTTTTATTGGGTCTTTGTTTTGTTGAGGTGGTTTTTTTTTTTTTATTTTGTTTTGTTTTATTTTATTTTATTTTATTTTTGTTCTTGGTTTTGTTTTGTTTTTTTTGGTTTTTAGTTTTTGGTGTTTTGTTTAGGTTTTTTGTTTTTGGTGTGTGTTTTATTTATTGATTTATTTTGTTTTTGTTTTTTGGTGTTTTGTTTTTGTCTTGGTTTTGGTTTTTTGTTTTTGGTTGGTTTTGATTTGTCCTTTGATCCTTTGAATGTGTATCACAAAAATATTAAATTTATAAAATTGCTAAATAACAAATGTTATTAGCATATTAGCATGATTTCTGAAGGATCATGTGACACTGAAGACTGGGATAATGATGCTGTAAATTCAGCTTTGCAGGTAAATTACACTTTAATATAACTTAAAATGGAAACTATTATTATAAATTGTAATATTTCACAGTATTACTATTTACATTTTCATGAATATTTCATATATGAAATTTGAAATGATTTGTCAAGTATTTACATTATGAACATAAATATGATATATAATATAATACATCAATCTATTTATTCTTGAATTATCCACTTTGCAAAGGAGAACTAAAAACAGTATTTTTTCACAAAACTATATTTGATTTATTTTTATTATTTCATTTCTTAATAATAATAAAATCATAATTAATGGCATGATTTATAACCAGTCTTTAGAAAGCATCATAAAACAACAACAATGCCAAATTCAAGTTCAAGTTTGAACTTATTTTTATTTATCTATTTTTTCTGAAACATTTTTCCACAGAACACCTTGCGTTCCTTGTAACCAACATCATTGGTTAACATGAACTAAGAATGAACAATACTTCAACAGCATTTATTGATCTTAGTCAATGTTAATTTCAGCATTTACTAATGCATTATTAAAATAAAAAAATTTGTGTTTGTTAACATTAATGCCCTGTGAACTAACGTAAATAATGAAAGACTCTATTTTTATGAACTAACATTAACAAAGATTAATAAATACTGTAATAAAAGTTTTGTTCACTTTTTGTTCGTTAGTTAATACATTAACTAATGTTAACACATGTCTTATTGTAAAGTGTTACTAAAAAAAAATCCACTACCCACAAAGTTAAATCACACAAATACTCATGCATAACAAACACTCTCACTTCTCGTTACTTTGCCCTGAACTGATTCTAGTTCCTCCTGAAGAAGCATGTCTTTTTGTATGTTTTGATTGCACAAAACATTCTGCTCATGCATATCCAGGGAGCCTGGTGCAGGTGCACTTGTGCAATTTCCCATGATATTTCAACAAGCTGTGACACGCTTTTCTGTCTTGTGTATGTGTCTCTGCTTAACGGGGTGCGTGCTCTATTCAGCAGTGTGGGAATGCCCTGTCCCTCCGATGAGTTACTGCACTTTGACTCTTAGCAACAAGCCAGCCAATCCCTCCGTACAACCTGAACCAAGCTCGGATTTCTATTGGCCAAAACGTCAGAAGTGACAGATTTGTTGGGGAGCAGCATAAGAGCTAAGCATTAATAAAGAGTATTTGCCCAAACAGGACAGCCCTGTTGCATCTTAGCCTGATTCAAAGCCAGGTATGTAAGAAAAACAGTGCTTTGTTGACAAAGAAAACTTTGTTTTCCCTCACGCATTCTGAATGCGCTGATATAACATTTCTTTTTCATGAAAACTGTAGACATTTATCTTGTCGTCCACGTGAGCACGTGATAAATGACTTGCCTTTGAATTTAGAGTCATTTTCTGCTTCTGATCTCAATGACGTACATCAAGCAGAGCTCTGAGAATCCACAGAATTATCACAATCCACAGGGAAAAAAGCAATAAAGATATAAATGAACAGTCATTAAAGGTCATGCATTTTTAATACGTGTCCTATATTGAGCATCCCAGCTATTCTTTATTTCCATGCAGAAGAGAGCAGCTCAGTGTGTGGAGAGGAGTGTTATGCAGGATGGATGTGCTACAGGGGATGAGCAGAGAGCTTTCTGCCAGATAGAGATGCTGCTCTCATGTTACAACAGACCTTAGTCAAATGACCTTGAATGTGTAACAACTGGATCAGCTGTGGCAGCAGGCCAAAACCGATGTCTGATGGTTCACATTTAGTACTCTTGTTCATGTTTTTGTACTATAAATCCCACAAATGAATAAATATGTATTTAATAATAAAAAAGTATATCAATATTTACATAAATCTAAGTATCAGCATATTAGCTGATATTAGCATAGATAGATAGACAGATAGATATTGAATTGTTATACATATATATATATATATATATATATATATATATATTTATATATATTTATATATATTTATATATATTTATATATATTTATATTTATATATATTTATATATATTTATATATATTTATATATATTTATATATATATGTATATATATGTGTGTGTGTGTGTGTATATATTGATAGATAGATAGGTAGATAGATTGTTTCACGTATTTATATGTATAAATTTATGTGTATATACTAGCAGAGATGGATAGATATTTTATGTTTTATGTATTTATAAGTTAAAAATGTATGTATATACTAGCAGAGATAGATAGGTAGGTAGATAGTTTCACATATTTATATGTATAAATTTATGTGTATATACTAGCAGAGATAGATCGACAGATAGACAGATAGATATTTGTTATACACATTTATGTAAAATCTGTATATATTGGCAGATAGATATTTGTTGTGTATATATATTTATATATATAAATGTGTATATATTGGCAGATAGATAGATATTTGTTGTGTATATATATTTATATATATAAATGTGTATATATTGGCAGATATATAGATAGATACAATAGATATTTGTGTGTGTGTGTATATATATATATATATGTGTATATATGTATATATTGGCAGATGGATAGATACAGTAGATAGACAGATAGATAGTTTCATGTATTTATATGTATAAATTTATGTGTATATACTAGCAGAGATGGATAGATAGATATTTTGTTTTACGTATTTATAAGTTAAAATGTATGTATATACTAGCAGAGATAGATAGACAGATAGATATTTGTTTTACACATTTATGTAAAATCTGTATATATTGGCAGATAGATATTTGTTGTGTATATATATTTATATATATAAATGTGTATATATTGGCAAATATATAGATAGATACAACAGATAGATATTTGTGTGTGTGTATATATATATATATATATATATATGTATATATTGGCAGATAGATAGATACAGTAGACAGATAGTTTCATGTATTTATATGTATAAATTTATGTGTACATACTAGCAGAGATGGATAGATAGATATTTTGTTTTACGTATTTATAAGTTTAAATGTATGTATATACTAGCAGAGATAGATGGATAGATAGATATTTGTTATACACATTTATGTAAAATCTGTATACATTGGCAGATAGATAGATAGAAAGATAGATAGATAGATAGATACAGTGCCCTCCACTAATATTGGCACCCTTGGTAAATATGAGCAAAGACATCTTTGAAAATAAATCTGCTTTGTTTATCTTTTTGATCTTACATTCAAAAAATTCACAAAATGCTAAAATTTCATTGAAGTAAAACAATTAAAAGTGGGGAGAAACTTACGTTATGAAATAAATGTTTTTCTCCAATGCATGGTGGACACAATTATTGGCACCCTTAGAAATTATAATGAGTAAAATATCTCTGAAGTATATTCCCATTCATATTTGCAATTATTTAGCACACTAGAATGACTAGGAGTATGATATTGTCCAGCCATGACTTCCTGTTTCACAGGATATTAAATATGAGGAGCACAAAGGCCAAATTCCCTTAATCATCCATCACAAGGAATAAAACCAAATAATATAGTTCTGATGTGCAGAACAAGATTGTTGAGCTTCACAAAATAGAAAGTGACTGTAAGAAAAGAGCTAAAGAATTGGAAATCCCCATTTCCATCATTAGAACAATAATTAAGAATTCCAATCAACTAAAGATGTTACAAATCTGCCTGGAAAAGGATGTGTGTCTATATCGTCTTAATGTATGGTGAGGAGGACAGTTTAAGTGTCCAAAGACTCTCCAAGTATCACAGCAGGAGAATTGCAGAGATTAGTTGAGTCTTGGGGTCAAAAGACCAAAAAAAAATTCAAACAGCCCCTACATCAACACATGTTGTTTAGGAGGGTTTTAAGAAAAATCCTCCTTAATCATCCAAAAACAAACTTCAGCATATTCAATTGTCAAACACGACTTGAATTTCAAATAGGACTGGCTTCTGTGGTCAGATGAAACTAAAAAAAAAAGAGCTTTCTGGCAACAAACCCACCAGATGGGTTTGGTACAAAAAGTACCCCATGTCCACGGTTAAATATACTGCTGGATCTTTCATGTTGTGGGCTTATTTTCCTGCCAGAGGTCCTGGACGTCTTGTTCAGATACATGGCATCACGGATTGTAGCAAATACCGACAGATAAAAAATCAAATGCTGACTGCATCTGTTAGAAGTTCTATAATGAGCTGTGGTTGGATCTTCCATCAGGACAATGATCTAAATCAAACATCAAAATCAACACAAAAATGTGTCACTGGGTATAAAATGAAGCTTCTGCCATGGCCGTCCCAGTTGCCTGACCTAAACCCTGCAGAAAATGCATGAGGTGAACTGAAAAGAAGCAGCACCAGCATGGAGCTGTGAATCTGAAACATCGGGAGTGTTTCTGTATGAGGGAATGGTCTCTGATCTCTTGTCAGGTGTTCTCCAAACTCTTCAGGCATTAAAGGAGAAAACTCAGAGCTGTTATCTTGAATAAAGGACATTGCAATAATTGTGGTCAGCATGAACTAGAGGAAAACATTTATTTCATAATGAGATTTCCCCCCTGCTTTCCATTGTTTTACTTCAATGATAGGTTAGAATTTTGTGAATTTTTTGAATGAAAGATTAGAAGGATAAACAATGCAGATTTATTGTCACAGCCACCTTTGCTCATATTTACCAAGGGTGCCAATATTAGTGGAGGGCACTGTAGATAGATGGATAGATAGATAGGTATGTAATTATTTGTTTTACACATTTTCTGTCAAATGTGTATATATTGGCAGGCAGATAGATAGATGACAGATAGATTATTAATAAATAAATAAATAAACAAATGAATGAAAATTTCTCTATAAATACTCAATGTGGGTACTGGTTATGCAAAGCCACTAAGTAGGACACTTCCCAAAGCGTAAAAGTCAGTTGGGTTAAAATCCTGTTTGACAAGATTTTCAAATTAATCTAAAACAGGTTTCTGTGCCCTCTTTATGACTGTATCCGCCTCAGCGCCTCACAAACACACTTTCCTCTCGCATTCTGGATGACATGCAGTGCTGGTCAAGACAAGTCTTCACATTTAGTGTCTTCTCCACTGTCTCCTTTTCAAATAGTCTTTGAAAGAACTTGTATTTAATGTTCTTCCTCATAAACGTTCTTAATGATTACCGTCATCAGAATAAATAAAGGTTGTGGCGCTTTTTAAATCAGCTAGTCAAAAGCTTTTTGTGTCAGTCATAAACATGATTTCTACTTGCTAGCTAGCCAGTTGCGATTTGTTTTTTCACCTACAGCATTCATTATTGAATTAAGTTCATTTAATAACATTATGTAAAATGCTAAATAATAGCAATCCAATATAATATGAGTGAAAGGAACGCATTTCTAGTTTGTCGAAGGCTACTTGAGCCTCACTGAGGGGCTGTAGAGGTACAAAACAGCTTAGTAAACTGTTTTCAAACACTTTTATGTTACTGTCGTGCACTACTCATTACTTTAAAGTACGAAATCAAAGTACTACGACTCGCTAAAGCCTGAGGACACCCCTAATCCATGAACATCAGTACAGTAGCTGCCAGAAACTACCTGAACTAGACTGCTGCTGGGCTGTGACGTCACGGGCGCACCGCCGCCCTGCAGTGTCAGTGATTTTGGGAAAGCGCTGGAGGACGCGACGGCCCACCGACACGCCACTATCACTATCGGAATCCACCAGACACCTTCCAACCGGCCGGGCGGGCGAGAAGAAAACCGCTGAGTCAACGGGAACACGCGAAAACAGGCGTTTGGGATTTTGGGATGCACGCCGAACTCTCGCTCGGTGAGGCGCATCTGCTGCTGTAGCATCGCGCTGGATAGCGGTCGTTGCGACTGACTGTTGGATACCAAATCCGAATAGACAAACAAGCCGAAGTATCTCTCTAGTCTGAGCGCGTATGCATAATATTTAGCGGTCGGAGCGGAGCGTCATTGCCTGGGTGGAGTTGCAGTGCATCGCTCAATTATGCATGAAGAAGCGGCATCGGCTAGCGCACTAGCAGCGCAAGCTAACCACTGTCCCGTATTATGACAGTGATCTGCATGCCTACGGCGTTTGATCACCAAGCGCGTTTGACATTGATGCTGGTGCTGGACACGATCTCCGGTGGAAATTCACTTTTGCCCGCTTTTTCGTTGACATGGCAAACGGTTAGCCCGGGCAGGCCTAGCTAGCCGCTGTGTTAGCTAGTAGAAATCACTTCACTGGATTAGACAGCATGCAAACCTGAACGGTTTGTTTTTAGTGAGAGGGGCCAGTGAGTGTGTGTTATAGATGCGGAACGAGTAGATATATGGCTGACAACCCGATCTTACTGCCAGGTTGCTGCCAACTTAACAGGTTTTAATATCTGAAAAAAGTGGCAGGCGTGCGCGTTTCACAATGCATTTTCTCAAGGCAAATTCGGGTTGTGTCAGTGAGGCAAACACTTGGATAATAGAGGCACCACTGCCTCCGGCTAGCTAGCTCTCCGTGACTTTGCGAAGTAACATGCCAGATCTTGAGTCGATTTTATGCTCTAAATAAGCAGCCAGCGTTTGCACTCGTTTAGCCTCGGCTGGCAATTGTAGCTAGTTTATCGCTGGGAAAGAGGGGATGCCCTAAACGCTCCAAACCATGTCCAGCAAAGCTTCGGGTAAAGAGAAGAAGTCCGGCTTCAGCAAGAAGCTCTTCCGCCGGGGTTCGGTGCGCTCCGTGGGGAGTTTTATGAGCAGAGTCTTGAAGACTCTCTCCACGCTCTCTCATTTCGGCTCGGAGCTGCACGCCCCTGAAGGCGACAAGGATGATGGAGGATTCACAGCCTTCAAGAACGAAGGCAAAGGGTCCGTCGCGTCGGACGACAGCGACTGCGGGGGGTTTCTTCCCAGGGACAAAATCCCCGGAGTGGCCGGTTTGAAAAACCACGGCAATACGTGCTTCATGAACGCTATTCTGCAGTGCCTGAGCAACACGGAGCTGTTCGCCGAGTATTTGGCGCTCGAGCAGTACCGAGGTGACCAGACGGACGACGAGAAACCCAAGACGAACGGGGTCGTGCAGAGGAAGGGCGGACAGGACAGAGGAGAGGTGACGGAGCAGCTGTCGGGACTGGTCCGAGCCCTGTGGACTTTTGAGTACACGCCGCAGCACAGTCGAGACTTCAAAGTAAGTTCATGCGGAGGAGTCTGGTGACGTCGTTGGTCACACCTGGAAATGTTTTACTTGTTTTATCTGTTGTAACCACGCATGAAAGATTATCTGACTCGAATGAGTCTTGAGAAATTACACTCGTCTCTGTTGTGACACCTCTAGGGATGGCGATTCTTTTGAGTCGGATCTTTTGAGTGAATCATTTTAACCGTTATTCACGAGTTGGAATGAATCTGTTTGAGCTGGTCAGTAACTCGCTGATTCATTGAAACAAGAATCGGATGTCACTTTAGTAATTCGCCGAGATGTATAACGGGAAATTACTAGGTTTACTTTTTGAACATCTTCTTGGAAGCATACTTTTCGAAAGAAGTAATTTGTGGAAATATGTCAAAGTACTTACAAACAATGATTATTTTGCAGTGATGTTTTCTTGGTTGATAGTCAGCTTTAAAGGAGAAGTTAACTTCCAGAACAAAAATTTACAGATAACTTACTCGCCCCCTTGTCATCCAAGATGTTCGTTTCTTTCTTTTTTCAGTCGTGAAGAAATTATGTTTTTTGAGGAAAACATTTCAGGATTTCTCTACATATAGTGGACTTCTATGGTGCTTGCAAGTTTGAACATCCAAAATGCAGTTTAAATGCAGCTTCAAAAGGCTCTAAATGATCCCAGCCGAGGAAGAAGGGTCTTATCTAGTGAAACGATTGGTTATTTTCTAAAAAAAAAAAAAGTTGATTATTTATTTATTTATTTTTAAATACAGTTAGGGTAGGTCGAAAAACTCCCATCTCATTTTCTTCTCCAAATTCGAAATCGTCCTGCATTGCTGTTTTAACTACTTTAGAAAATAACTGATCGTTTCACTAGATAAGATCCTTCTTCCTTGGCTGGGATGTCAACTATATGGAGAGAAATCCTGAAATGTTTTCCTCAAAAAACATAATTTCTTCACGACTGAAGAAAAAAAGACACCAACATCCTGGATGACAAGGGGGCGAGTAAATTATCTGTAAATTTTTGTTCTGGAAGTGAACTTTTCCTCTGAGGTCTAAATGTAAATAGTTTGTCCTATCCTGTAGGAGAGTTACAACTATAAGCAAGCCATATGTAGGTTTCATGAAAAAGTGTTTTCAAAGAATTTGGTGAACTTGTTTAGTTTCCTTTGGTTAACAATTTAAGTGGTCCTTCGGTGTTATTTCAGTCCGTTGCAGTAATTTCAAAAGATCCGCTGCTGGTAGAGCTGCAAATATGAGTTTTATTCAGTGTTATATTAACCCTGTAAAGCCTGACACGTGAAAACAGTCATATTTTGATTTATTTAAAAAAAAAAAAAAAAAAAAAAAAAAAAAAAAAAGGTTTATAGAGGGTTTGCTCTTATGCCATACCTTGGTCAGTTACTCAAATGTAAACAACAGCATGGATTGCATGGTTAATGTACTACTGGATACGTTGTTCTGCTAATTTATGCTGTCTAAACCATGGAAAAAAACATGTGAATGCTGCTAAATCATATAGAGAAGGACTTAGTAAGCAGGAAAGGGCACAATATTTTGACTAACTAAAGTTAATAGGTGATAAAGATATATATGAGCAGTATTAAGATATTAGCCTAATATTTCACCTACCTGACCGGAAATGATAAAAAATCAACACAAATGTTGTCATTCTTGCCCTGGAAATTCTGGTTCAGTTTGGTTAACCACACTTGTTTGCACTCTTCTCCTTGATTAGTTATGACTTTTGGCAGTCTATAGTACTCCAAAAGTTATTCCCAGTCCGACTGATTTGTACAGCCCAAAACATGTCAATAGTTGACCATTTTCAGCCGCAATAATCAGCAAAATATGCAAGTTTCGTTCGGTTTAGTGGCATTGTTTATATTCAGTGCCGCCAATGTAGCCGACTGGTGGCGCGTCATGAAAACACTCTATTTAAAGGCCCAGCTGAGCAAAAAAGCAAATTGTTGCAGATGTTGTTATTTATAAGGCCAAAAAGTAAGAAAGTTATATCCTGTAAATCAGTGAGATTTTTAAAACCGTATAGTAGACTACTTACATAAAATGCATATAAACATCAGGTATCACTATATTTCTTCCAGTAAGGCTTATTTTATGATGAGTAGAGAAAATAATGCAATGCGATACGATTATGATTGAGAAATGTACAAAGAAACATTACTCAGAAGCCTGATAAATCATGTTTGATACTCACATTTTAATGATTTTTCTGTTGGATAATAAAGTAAACCTAGTTTCTTCAGTCCAGTAAATGTTCATCTTGAATATAGTTATTCTTACATTAACTTCATAAAAATCATTAAAGATTTTACAGTTTTACAAGTATACTAAAAGGCTGTTTTCTTGCTAAATAAATATTATCAGTCAGAGGACAAAACGCATGTAGTAGTTTGTGTACAATGGGGTTTTTCAGCAAACTATTAATATATTTGATATTTATACATTGCCGTTGAAAAATATGGGATCAGTAAGATTTTTAATGTTTTTTTAAAGAAGTCTTTTCTGCTCATCAAGGCTGCATTTATTTGATTTAAAATACAGAAAAAAGTAATATTGTGAAATATTATTGCAATTTAAAGTAGTGGTTTTCTATTTTAATATACTTTAAAATGTAATTTGTTCCTGTGATGCAAAGCTAAATTTTCAGCCTTTACTCCAGTCTTCAGTGTCACATGATCCTTCAGAAATCATTCTAATATGCTGATTTATTATCAATGTTGGAAACAATTGTGCTGCTTAATTTTTTTTTGGAACTTGTGATACCTTTTTCTGGATTCTTTGAGTAAAAAGTTAAAAAGAACAGCATTTATTTAAAACAGAAATCTTTTGTAACAATATACACTACCATTAGTTTGGGGTCTGTAATTTTTTTTTTTTTTTTTTTTTTTTTTTTTTTTAAAGGAATTAATACTTTTATTCAGCAAGGTTATGTTGAATTGATAAAAAGTGATAATAGAGACTTATATTGTTAGAAGATTTCTATTTGGAATAAATACTGTTCTTTTTATTCTTCCACTTAATTCTTCTACTTTTTATTCATCAGTGAATCCTGAAAAAAGAATAACAGGTTCCAAAAATCAGCATATTAGAATGATTTCTGAAAGATAATGTGACACTGAGGACTGGAGTAATGGTTGATTAAGAATTCAGCTTTGCATCACAGAAATAAAATATATTTTAAAGAATGTTAAAATGGAAAACTGTTATTTTAAATTGTAATAACATTTCATGATATTACTTTTTTTCTGTATTTTTAATCAAATAAATGGAACTTTGATGAGCATAAGAGACTTCTTTTAAAAACATTAAAAATCTTACAGATCCCAAACTTTTAAATGGCAGTGTACATATTGATAAATTAGAGGCCATAGTGAATCATGTGTAAAATATGATACAGTAGGCTTTATATGGTTTAAAAACACATAAAAGTAAATCCCTAAAAAGCACAATTGTCAACACTGATTAAAAGTCTGATCTTGCTTCTGTAGATTAGAAACATTCATGTCTTATTGTTCAAAACGTGACTAATGCTCTGTGTGTGTTGTGGTAGAATGCCGTGGCCAGGAGTGCCATGCAGTACCGGGGAAATGCCCAACATGATGCCCAGGAGTTCCTTCTCTGGCTGCTCGACCGTGTCCATGAAGACCTTAACCACCTTGTACACCCAAACATCAGAGCCTCTATAAAGGTATGGCTGGTATCTTAGTGAACGGGCATAGTTGGGTTTAATGACCGAATGTTTTGCTGAAGCATGGCTGCTTGGCCTAAGGATGTCAGTACAGTACGTTCACCTCTTAAGGTCAGCTGAATTGGCGACCGTTAACAACTCTAGCTGTTGCACAGAATGGGGTTTGTATCAGCGACTCCATAAAAGCTGGGGATTTCAATCGTTTAAATAGCAGAACAGGAGAAAAGCCAAACCTGGCTGGATTTATAGAGCCATTCTGCCCTGGAATGGCAGCAAGGAGTCTTGCATTAGACATCAGTCTGACAAAGATCAGGACAGCAGAGTTTAAGGGATCTAAATCCTCCCTTATATCAAATAATGGGACGTCGTTAAGTCACATCCTAAGGCCTGTTCGGAAGAGGGCTCGTTCGGTTTCTTTTTACAGCCTGTGGTGTCCTGGTCAGGGTCAGCCACTTGCATACTCGCATGAGGTCATTCAGCTTGTCCGATTGATTTAGATGTACGTTGTGGTTTCCTGGAGTTTGTGCCAAGAGGTACGAGGCTGACAGTTTCCTGGCTTACTGACTGTGCTGCTCTGAAGAGCCAGATGCTTAGCTGGAATCTTAAACTCATAGAAAAACGCCAGTCTCTCAAATTATTAATCATTTACACTGTCTTGGCAATATATAGAGGTTTTATTTACTGACTCAAGCTCTATCCTTATGGTGCAGCATAATCATAAAAACCTTTACTCTGACTTCTGACAACAGTTCTTCTGTATGTTTAGATTGTGTAAATAGTGTTTAAATCACAGCATTCTGGATGGTTTAATAGCAGATATGGACCCTTCTACTGAACTGGTGCAAACTGCTGTCCCACAACCAAAAAACACATTTAAAAGGCATTTAAGTTTTCAGATCTTAGATGTTTACTAAGATCATTCTATTATCTATTAAAACCTACAATAATATTATATATATATTATATATATTTAAAATATCTGTAAGCTTAATACATGTAAAACCATCATTTATTGGGTACTGTCAATTGGGAGGTGGCTTTTCTGAACCCTAACCACTAAATTTCAACTTATGAAAATGATATTGAAATAATTTTTGCATTTTATTCCATTGTTGTTTTTACAAATATGTAACTTTATGTAAAAAAAAAATAAAAAAATAAAAAAATGTGTCCTGCATTTTCGTGTCACTACTGAAACAGTGTATGTTTTAGTCCATTGGCTGAGACAGATTTTAACTACACCCCTACATTTATGATCAGGAAATATTAATGTCACTCTCTCTCATAGCTACAAGGTGTGAGTAGATATGCCCCGTCATTTTGAGGTAAATATGTTTAAAATTATGAAAAACCTGTGTCTAATTTTAAGGAACGTGACCACCAAACACCTTTTTTTCTGCAGTTAAACACACTTTTTTGGGGGGTTAATCCATGCAATTTACTTGTGTGTACAGCTGTGTTAGCCAACCATGTTCTGATTAGCGTCTTTGAGCTAGCTTTAAAAGTATCAAAAATTGTCACTACCAAAACAGTCATGACAGAAACATTTGGTGAGGTTTCGGTAGTGACATCATTGTTTTTTTTAGGTGTTATTCCATACATTTGAGCTTTTATGCGTGTACAGCTGTTCAGAACTGTGTTAGCTAACCATGCGCAGATTAGCATCTTTGTGCTAGGTTAAAAAAAGTATCTAAAATTGTCACTACTAGGGTTGTGCCGATAGACGATAGTACGAGAGATCGCCTGTTGCTGCCTGGTGCCTTTGACCATAGCAAGACGATTATTATTATTATCCGTCGAAAATAGATTAGCAATGCAGTGTAGAGCGCCGCTTCTGGGGGCTTCAGAAACTTGCTGCGAGTGCGAGGTGGCTGGTACAAAAGGCACAAATCACGGTGTTTCGGGTAGAAATAATGCAGTCTGTAATTGCGTGTAGTTGCTAACGCTCACGAAAGCGTGCAATCGCGTTATGCGCGCTGTTTTTCCGGTTTTACTTTCACTTTTGAAATCGATCACGTTCAACAAGGAGGGGAGAGGATGGAAAAGGGGGCACAGTAACTTCGCGCCACAGACGTGAGCAGTGTAAATAAGGGGTAAGAAATTTATTCATCATACAGTGATGTAACTATTGTATTTACTTATGGTACCAGGAGTGTTTTTTTTTTAAAGTGCATAAACTCGCACTAGACTATGCTAGGCTAGTCAGTGATGATGTTCTTTGATAATGTAAATGTTTGCTCGTTTTCTGTAGCCGCTTTTTGAGTAACTAAGGAAATGTAAGCATTAGTAACTTACAGTGTTACACAAATTAGGCCATACTGAAAACATTAGGCTGCTTTTAGCCTTATGCTGGTGTTGGTTCATTTCCCGTCAATTAAACTAAGTAAGTAAATAAATAAATTAGCACGATAATATCGTGCATCGGCGATCTCACAGGCTGACGATATGAAAATTGAGCATATCGCCCAACACTAGTCACTACAGTAATAGTCACGACCGAAACATGTCATTATTGTTTCAGTACTGACAAAAGGGAACACATAATCCTTTATTTTGGGTAAATAAACAAAATTTTAGTACAGTTATGCAAATTTGTAGTATTTTAGTATGTTTTAGTAGTGTTTTCGTATGTGAGGTCAAATTCTGTGATGTGATGTGGTCGCTACCAAAACATTATTGTCACTAAAAATAAAGTAAACTGAGTTGGCAACTAAAATGTTATGATAGTGTTTGGTTCAATGTATACTCAAACTAATGAATCTTTAACTTTGAAATCAGTATGATCAACTTTGCCTTTTACTAAGAAAAAATGGATTCAAAATACAACAAATTGTAATTGTTAATGATTTACATCTGAAAACTTTTGAATAAAATAACAAAATATATATTTACAATGTAGATGTAAGCAAGATCTTAAGGTAAATATAACCCATCTTATTAAATGATATATTACTGTGTTTTGGTAGTAATATGAGAATTAACTGCACAGTTACTAGAAATGTGTACCTTGGATGTTATACAATTTGCATACATGCATTTGTGGGAAAGGACATTTGTTCAAGATGTTACCAATTCTGTGGTCCATATAAATGGTCCATATACTAGTACTACTGTTTCTAAGATATTTTTTTCTTACCTAGGCTGAATTTATTTGGTTAAAAATACAGTAAAAACAGTAATACTGTGAAATTATTATTATTTAAAATAACTGTTTTCTATTTGAATATATTTTAAAATGTAATTTATTTCTGTGATGCAAAGCTTTTATTTATTTATTATTATTATCAATGTTGAAAACAGTTGTGCTGATTAATGTTTTTGTGGAAACCATAATACACTTTTAATATAAAGTTAAAAATAACAGCATTTATTTTAAAATGGAAATGTTTTTTTTTTTTTTTTTTTTTTTTTTTTTGCTTTATTGTGACAGGACAGATGAGAATTGACAGGAAGTAAAGTGGGAGAGAGAGGGGGGTGGGATCGGGAAAGGTCCTCGAGTCGGGATTCAAACACGGGACGCCTGGAGCGCAATGTTGCTGTATATTGGAAATTATCCCAAAAAATGGAAATTATAAGTGTTTTTACTGTCAGTTTTGAGCAATTTAATGCATCCTTGCTGGATTAAAAAAAAAAAAAATCCTATTAGAAAAAAATTCTTACTGACTGTCCAGTCAAAAATGATGTATGCGTTGTGATGATCATGTTCATAAGTTTCAAGAATTATTATATAATTGTGGCCCTGCTTTATGTACATGACTTGAACTTTATCTGCCTGTACAGGACACATTTCATTTTGTTTTATTATTAGCGTGGTAAGTGTTTGTAACGTGATATGCTAATCTATCATGCATATTTAATAGGTTGACCTTCTGCTGGTTTGTCTTGTGTTACTGGTATTGTTAAATAGCACCTAACATTCTCATGTTTGTCACCGTAGCCTCCTGTTGAGGAAGACGATGGAGCATTAGAGGGACCTTCACCTCCTCTTTCAGCCGGCTCATTTGTCCAAGAGCTGTTTCAAGCTCAGTACAGGTAATGGTCACTGATGCCTGTCTGTTAACTGTATTTAAATGTTTGTCTTAGTTGAAATCGCTCACTGTGGCCTCTGTTGATTCCAGATCCTCGCTTACCTGTCCGCACTGTCAGAAACAGAGCAACACTTTTGATCCTTTTCTTTGCATCTCCCTCCCAATTCCATTACCTCACACACGGTAAGTACTGATGTCACAGAATATCTGAATGTATTATTGACAGCAACATGCTTCATCTGTAAGTGTAGACATGAAGGCAGATTGATCAACCGTCATGTCTTTATTAATAAAGTGACTGATCATCAGGGTAGGGTTTAGATGAAGTGCTCGATTTCCAGCTTTGTTCGATTTCATGACTGTTGGAATGATGTTGTTAATTTAGTCTGCTATGGACTTTCACTTTGTATTCAGATACAAGTATTTGCTTTATTTAACTCTTAACTGAAGTCTGGGCTGCTGGATCTACCACATATTGTCACCAGTCATGAAACATGTTGTTCTATGGTGTCTGTTTAGATGCACTACCAATCAAAAGTTTGATTGGATGAAAAGTCACCAATGCTGTATTTATTTGATTTAAAAATAAAGTAAAAGCATAATGTTAAAGCATATTTCATTACCTTTTGAAACTTAGAAGGGTTCAATTTAAGCAGATGATTTTACCATCTCCGTCATCGGTCAGAGCGCACATCCACAGTACATTCAGCATGGCTCATATTCGCCATCTCTACCATATTCGCAAAACTATCATTTTCAATGACTTCAAAACCATTATTTTGATCGCTGGCAGCTTGTTCATCACATGCACTATCAAATGACAGTGGCATTTATATTTTTTTGCATACAGTAATTGCTCTGCAGTAAAGCCATTCAAACCAATTCAATTTTTGCTGATGATATTCTTTTGTTTTATGCCTGTGATAATTACTAGTGAAACATCACGTCATTATTGTCCATCAAACAGTGCCACCTCAAGGACTAAAGGTGAATTGCATGTATTTAGTCATTAAAAAAAATATATACTTGCACTATTACACACCTTGGGTCTCTAGCGACCCTATACACTTTTTTACAAAAAATCTATCAGAAAACAGACATTTGTTTTATATATTTTATTGTTTTATTGTTTATAATGAATAGATTGAGGAATACTAAGAAAGCTGATGCCAAACTTAAAAAATTGAAGGAGGGAGAGGGTAGTAAATGGCGTCCCGGGTCGCTAAAGACCCGAGGTATGCATTTAAGGGTTAAAGAAATTATGGATTTAATACAACTATATTGAGAGCATGTTGATTACCAAAGAAAATAATTTCTGAACAAAGGTTAAAAAAAAGTAATGTACAGTAATACCTTTATAATACATCTATGGGGCAGGTGAGCTGGATCTAAAAAAAAAAAAAGTGTGAATCTCTTCTTCTTATTATTATTATTATTATTATAAGCAAAAAGTTGTTAAAAAAATAATAATAATAATACAGAGGAATGCAGGGACAAAAACTTTAAAATACTGATTCTGCTCAGAGTGAACCGACTGAATTATTATATTTTTTTTCTTTCATTTTCAAGCCCTATTTTGAAGTCATCTAATATGATCTTTCTGGGCCAAAAACAGCTACAGAATTGTGAATGTTTGACATAAAAATTAAAACATCAATAAAACACCTGTCCACGTTTACAAACAAGTAAACGTTTTAGAGGTAATTTTTGTTTAATGATGTCACAACATTTACAGATATTTTTAGACTGTTGTGTGAATGGAGCTTTACCGGTAAAAGATGGAACATCATTGCCTGTGTGAACAACACATTTTTGCATTTACCAGTGAAGTCCTTCTGGTAATTTTATGGTAATTTACTGGTATTACTGTGTCAAAGAAGCAATTGCCTTATGCTGCATGTAGTATTTATTATTATTTTAAATTAGCTTGTATTATGTGTATTTTCAATATTACTCCTAAAAGTTCTTTTTCTATTCAGTTTTAGCCATTTTAGTGCTTTACCTTAAACTTACTTGTTTTAAGTTTGTATTGAATGTTTATATTTTATGTTATTTCAGCTTCATTTTACTTACAGAAACGATGTGTGGTCTTAGTTTTATTGAACAAATACAACACTTGTCACATACCTTTTTATCGTAAGTGTATTATCAAAGAGTACAGACATTTTCCTTCGTTTTTACAAGCTGATGGACAAATTCAACTTTTTGGAAATTGACAGCCATGGATATGTGTCGGAGCTTAAATTACTTTTGCTCACAATATTTCTTGCTACTTTCTCCTGGCTTTAGGTGCTAAATATATACTTTTCCCTTCACATGTTCATCCTGTTCTGTTTCTCTCCTGAGGTGCTCTGATGCTATTTTTAAGAGGCCAGCATAGTGGTTGATCAAGGAGAGCACTTGGTTTAATCCCGCAGCTTTTTTAAGATGCTGAATTTATTAGTACACATTAATGATTAAAGAAGCCGTAGTATTAGAGACAGACAAGTGATTTACAGCACACCTGCCTCTCGTAGTATAGAAGAGATGATGAACTAGTGAATAATAGTCCCTGGGAGAGCAGAATAGCTGGGCAGATTTCACTTTCACATCATTGTTGAGTACAACCCTGCCGGTCTTCATATCATCCCTAATCCAAGAAGTGAAGTTCTACATCATAAAGAAGAATCGGAGGGGTATTTTGACCCGGCTTTTTGCACTGTCGGCATCTCTCTGCTCTGAAAAAAACATTAGTGCGAGGAAAGACTGGATTTGGAGCTTATGCTCTGCCAGCAAGAAGAATGACCGATGCGAGGAAGAGGACATTTCGTCTGGAAGTTCAGCAATGTGCGACTTAAGCGATAGTTGCCCTGGTCGTCACAGTCTGTGGGAGTAGATTTCATTTGCCCTCTCCTTAATTCTGTTTATCCATGCCTAGCAAGTGCTGTTATCTCTGTGTATTATTTCATAGGCCATTTATTCCCTACGCTTCCCTGATATGCCACTTCATGTGGGCAGATATTGATGAAGAGTTGTTGATTTAGTCAGCCTCGCCTTCTGGGGCCACTGCACACAGCTTTTCCTCTTTAGAGATGAGTTTGCTTCCTAATGCATTTAGAGGGGTGATCAAGCATCATTAAAGCAATTCTAAATGCTCTTAGTCCTTACAGGCTGCTGAATGCAGTAAAAGGACCTTAAGTAGTGCATTTCGTTGTATCAGCTTGCTTTTTTAATTAATGTGGGTTTTTTGCTTTTCTTTGTAATGTTTATTTGTTTTATCCACACCCGAGATGATTTTGTGTTTGAATATAGTTGCATTAGCATTAGGGCTGGGGAAAAACATTGATTTCTTGATTTTATTTGACTCTCATTTTTACGAAATGATCAATTCTTAAATCCTAGAATCGGTAAGTCTAGCCTGTTTTCAGTTAATGAACGGAAGTAGTGCACCTCCCATCCAGTAAATCGCAATAAGCTTTGTGCTTTGTTACCGTTATTTGATTTCAAATTCCGTCCATTTTATTGCATTATTCAAACAATAAAATGTTTAATGTGGAGTGACACATCACTGTAGCACCTCCGTTCAAGAGAAGCGGCAAGTGCACTGATCGTCTTTGCTTTAATACCAGTTTCAGCTCGAAATAAAGATGAATGAACGCCCGAAGATATGTTAGAAGAAACAGGACAATTTACCGAAATCTGTATCCCATCTCATGTAATCGCTCAGTCAGTGTTTTAAATACGCAAAGACGTCAATATAACAGCTTGTAAACATAACGTTACATTTCCCTGCTGAAAAAATCAGCTAAAACCAGCTTAAGCTGGTTGGCTGGTTTTAGCTGGTCATCCAGCCTGGTCTTAACTGGTCATAGCTGGTCAGCAGGCTGGTTTTAGAGAGGTTTTGGCCACTTCGGGCTGGTCTTAGCTGGTCAGGTTGGGAGACTAGCTGGAACAACCAGCTAAAACCAGCTTGAAAAACCTGGCCAGGCTGGGAGATAAGCTAAGACCAGTCAACCAGCTTAGGCTGGTTTTAGCTGGTTGTTTTTTATTTTATTTTATTTTATTTTCCCCAGCAGGCCTACCTCCGAAAAAACATATGCGGTGACTATAAACTCCATAAGCACTGTATAACATAGTCAATATAATTTTTAATTCAATATTTAATGTATGTTTGAATAAATCCATCAAGTTTTTATGACAGCCACCATTTAAATTTATAAATTTGATTTTATATTTAATATTTATATTTAACCATTTATATTTAAAAAAACAAGCTGGAGTAGAAATGTAATAGTGAAGTTAGTACTATAACAGAATTATTATAAAAGCTTCATTAAGTGTAATTTAAGTGTTTGTATACAAATAAGTTAATTTTAACCTTCAATATTACATTAATGTAGTACTAACTGACTCTCATGTATATTTTACAACATTAGTTCAGAGATTTTTTTTTTTTTTCTTTGAGAAAATGTGTGATGTACTGTACCTCATATATATATATATATATATATATATATATATATATATATATATATATATATATATATATATATATATAAAATACATAAATACATACAAACAAAAAAATTGATATTGAATTGAATCGAATTGTGAGCTTGTGAGTCAAAATAAAATCGAACCGTGAAATTTGTGTCAAAACCCAGCCCTAATTAGTGTTTAAAGGGATAGTTGAACCAACATTTTAAATTGGCATCATTTACTCACCCTCATGTCGTTCCAAACCCATAAGACTTTCATTCATCTGTGCAACACAAATGAAGATATTTTTAATGAAAAGAGATTTCGGTCCTTCCATTGAATGTCTGTTTTACCAAAATGCTCAAGATTTAAAGAGTTCATAAAGACATCGTAAAAGAAATTCATATGAATTAAAGGCTTTAATCCAAGTTTTCTTTTTAATTTAGGCTTTTATTCACATATGAACAATGATCAGTACACCTATGTGGTAAACAAAAGTTCAAATTGGTTGTTTGATAAGCAGATTTATTATCATGTGCCAGTCAAGCTGTTTGAACCTGATTAAACCATCCGATTCATATGTGACCCTGGACCACAAAATGAATCGAAAGGGCCAATGTTCTGAAATTGAGATTTGAATAAATAAAAGCTGAATAAATAAGCTTTACATTGGTTTATGGTTTTTGAGGATAGGACAATATTTGGCTGAGATACAACTATTTGAAAATCTGAAATCTGAGGGTGGAAAAAAATCAAAATATTGAGAAAATCGCCTTTAAAGTTGTCCAAATGAAGTTCTTAGCAATGCATATTACTAATCAAAAATTACATTTTGATATATTTACGGTAATAAATTTACAAATTATCTTAACGGAACATGATCTTTACTTTATATCCTAATGATTTTTGGCACAAAATAAAAATTGATAATTTTGACCAATACAATGTTTTGTTGGCTGTTGCTACAAATATACTTGTGCTTCAAAGCACTATCAGTGGAGGGACAGGAATCTCTGAGGTCTTCATTTGTGTTCTGATGATGGATGAAAGACTTCTGAATTTCGAACAACACGAGGATGAGCAAATAATGATAGAAATTTTATTTTGGGGTGACAGACCCTTTGAGTTTACTTTCAGGTGGTGATGTGAGCTAATGGTTAAAAATCTGGGTTAGCAATTTAAAGTCTGAAGGTTTGCATGTGGTGATATATGAACTTTTTACTATTGTGCCCTTGGTTGCTCCAGGGCAACAATCTCTCTGAAGTTGCTTTGGATTAATTTGTTGTATCACTTGGCATTCCTCAGGCCTCTGTATGTGACCGTGGTTTATCAAGGCAAATACTCTCACTGCATGAGGATCGGTGTGGCCGTACCACTCAACAGCACTGTGTCCAGACTGAGAGAGGCCGTATCACGTGAGACCAAGATCCCACCAGACCAGGTGCAGTTTCCACAGGTTTCTTTTGCACAGTACTGAGATGTTTTCCCGTCTTGGTGTAAAGATCTTTACAGTTTCCCTGAATGCCATATTGATTCTCCATTAATACTGAGGTGTGGACACTGATGGAGGGTTGATTGCTGTTTGTATGTTCGTCTTCCCACACAATGTCATCAGCCAAAGCCGTTTCCTGTTTGTTTGCCTTGAGATGTTGAGTGTAAGCCACTTCTGACCATCCGTCTCTCTTATGTCTGTGCAGTTTGTCCTGACTGAAATGTATTACGACGGTTTCCACCGCTCCTTTTGTGACGATGACGACGATCTTGATATCATTCAAGAAAGTGACTCAATCTTTGCTTTTGAAACTCCTGAGACTTTTAGATTAGAAAACATTCGCTCTAAAAGAGGTACTCTTTCATGCATTGCTCTTTGGTTATAGCTCAAAGTATACTTCAGTTTTGATGCAAACGCTTCGCGTACAGCCAATCACTTTTGCTTTCATAGTATTCTCCGTTTGATAGCATAGGTGGTTAACACATGTGCACTAGAAAGTCCAGTGTTGGTTTCTCTCCAAAATTGTACTTGTTTCAATGAGTTGCAGGTATCTCTTTACCAGTTCATCAAGGCATGCGTCTATTGTTGTTACCATCTCCAGTAGTTTGTTTTCGTCTCATTTGTTTCTTTTTAGACTGTGAAACAATGTTGGCCCCATTTGGACTAACTAATTAGTGCAGAAAACAAACCAAAAAAACCCTCGTCACATGTGCAAGCTGAGCATACAGAGTATTGACAGTATTTACGCAAACGTACGTAAAAACCGAAGTATACTTTGGGTGTATCAAATAATCTTAAATTAGGATCATCATAAAAGTAGCTTGGAGAGTTTGAAATGAATTGCTCTTGATACTATTTCTAAGTTTTATGATGTTTATAGTAATGTAAGTAACATTTTTAACCATTTCCAGGGAGCCTCCTTGCTAATCTGAATCAGAACAATTTGAAATACGGAGCGGAAAGCAGCCGAACGCCGTCTTTCATGCAGGGTGCGATGAATCCAGCATCTCCCAACAAGAACACTGGATGTGAGAAAATGATTCTGCTGATCTGTAACCGAGCCTGCACTGGCCATCAAGGACGGAGGTAAAATAATTTTCTTTCTGACATGCTCAATCAAGAGTTGTAGTTCAATTATTTTTGACACACCTTGCATGGAGAAATCTTTCCAAGTGGAAAATCAATGCGGTACTTTTTGTTTTGCAGGTTCGGTCTTCCGTTTGTACTATATCTAGAGCGCAGTGTGACATGGGATGTGTTACAGAAAGAAATTCTAGAGAAAATGCGTCACCTACTAAGGCCAGGGGTTTACATTCAGGTCAGTGAAACCTCTACTTGCCGTTAAAGTGATAGTTCATCCAAAAATGAAAATTCTGTCATTAATTACTCACCCTCATGTCATTCCAAACCCGTAAGACCTCCATTCATCTTCAGAACACAAGTTAAGATAATTTTGATGAAATCTGAAAGCTTTCTGACCCTGCATAGACAGCAAGATTGACACGGAAGAGAAGAAAATGTTGAATAAAGATGTTATTTTTATTTTCTTTATGCCCAAAAACTATTCTCATAGCTTTATAAAATTACAGTTGAAACATTGATGTCACGTGGACTATTTTAACAATGTCCTTACTACCTTTCTGGGCCTTGAATGTGTCGGTTGCTGTCTATGCAGGGTCAGAAAGCTCTTAGATTTCATCAAAAATATCTTAATTTGTGTTCTGAAGATGAACGAAGGTCTTACGGGTTTGGAACGACATGAGGGTGAGTAATTTATGACAGAATTTTCATTTTTGGGTAAAGTATCCCTTTAAACACAGGTCTTATTTATTTATTTTTTTTCCATGTTAGTACAATTAAATGACTTCTAATAAAGTGGATTGGTGATTTTAGGTTGGACCCTTTAGTCTGCGTGTGGTCGGAGTAGTTGGAATCACATATCTGTTACCACAAGAGGAGCAGCCATTATGTCACCCAACTGTGGAAAGGTTTGTAACGTGTGACCGCTGTGTTGGGAGCATATTGTGTGAAATTAAATTTCATTTGTCCTACTGACTGATTTACTGACATTTACTACTGACATGTGTATTGTTATACTGTTCGTGCACATAGACAGTTTTTCCATGGGCAAGAAAATATTATCTACCTTTATTACAGCAGCATTATTAACTACACAAACCTCCTTAATGAGTGTAAAAAAAAAAAAGGTTGTCCTAACTGCTTTAGCGTGATCATTGAATTTAACAAATGTAATATAACAAAGCTTGATTTTTTTTTTTTTTTTTCATTTTGATCTTTTAAAAGGATAGCTCAGCCGAAAGTAAAAGTAATTTTTATTTTTTCTGGCAAACATCATGTCTTTCCTCATTTTTTCCTTTTTAGAGCATATAAATCCTGTGGGCCAGGAGGACCTCCTCATGTTAAGATTGTAGTGGAGTGGGACAAAGAGACCAAGGAATAGTAAGTAAAACTAAGCCACAATTAATAACTTGTCTACAAGTTTTTTTGTTTGTGTGTGTGTGTGTAGTGGCCTGAAAATAATACTTGTATCAGAGATTCCCAAACTAGAATTAAAAAACCCTTGGGGTTTGTGAGGGAACTGCAGGGAGTTCATGAGCTGATGAAAAGCTAAAAATTAGGTCATTAACTCTTGCCCCGCCAAACACGGAATGTTCCGCGTTTCGGCGTTCTCACTATTATATGCTCAGGGGTGCTATTACACATCTCCTGAGTCTAGGATGTGCCGATCAAAAACACAAATGAGGAAGACACGGTAACAAGCAATCTCATATGTAAGCGTATGCAAATGAAAAATAATGCAATCATCAACAATAAACAGCATATAAATGAAAACTGCCTAATGTTACTGAGTGAAATGGCAATCCAGGAAGTGGTAAAGGACTGTGCAAGCGGTAGGAGTGCTGGTGGAAGCCATCTACTGCATCTTTGCTTTGATAATAGTACTAAATATAATCCAGATGTAGTATTTGATAAAAATGGGATTTTCTCAGCTTTTTGCTCAAAATGTTGCTTTTTTTAATGAAATCTACCTACATTCAGGTATTTATAAAAAAGGAATGCTTGAAAACTAGAATAAAACAGATTTTTTGTTTAAAAGTAAAGAGTCTGTTCTTTATTTTGATGTATTGCATTTTCAAATATTTATGCAACAAAATATTCTCAAAAATGCTGGCGGCGGCCAGCAACTTTTTTACAAGAACACTGGCGGGGAACGAGTTAAGTGAAATAAATTAAAATACAAAATTAAGTATGTTTTTAATAATAAAATAAATAAAATAATAAATATTATTAAAAGAAAAATAATGAAAATAAAATAACTTATTTAAATAGATTATTTTATTTGCTTTCTTTGCATGTCATGTGACCATTAAAGGCACAATATGTAAGATTTTTTTTTTTTATTTAAAATATCCAAAAACAGCTAGAACAGTCTTGTATATTATACTTGTATACTTACATTATCCCAAATGTTTTAAAGATTGTTTAAATGCAGAGAAATAAACAATTTTAAGTAGTGTAACGGACCGTGTGATTGCGTTGCCTGCCAATGACGTCGTACACCCTCATTTTTCAGGGTTTACTTTGTAGAAAACATAGAAATCCCAAAGACGCTTTAATATGTTATGCATTTTATTAGACAGGTGATAAACGGACAGAGTAGCATTATAACAGAACTTTCAACACACTCAAATGTATCTAGTATGATAAAACAGAGTTGCTTTTTTCATACATACACATGACCGGAAGAACGGAAGCGGACGACTGTGGCATAATAGAACCTTCGCTGCATTCGAGCCGTGTATCGTGCTTGTCCGTCATTAGCAATTGCTCCAGCGGCCTTGTTTCGCTTCTACGACTTTCAGCCCCACAGTGCTTCATACTACAGTGACCTTAATAAGTCTTTAATACATTAGCTCATCGAACACGATTTCTGCCTGAATCCCGTTGGATTGCGTCAGCTGTGGGGATGAACACAACAGCTCCCCATTTAATTTCACACTTAACCATGGCGTCATCACAATACGCCTTTGTTTCTTGTTTGTTTTTAATATGCGCCCTCTAGTGGCAAAAACATACATATTGTGCCTTAAAACCCTGAACATGCAAGGTTATTGTTAAATTATTGAAATATTATATTAAAATTAATTAAAATACTTCAAATAAATGCTTTAGCTCAAATGGGTTTAGCTGAAAGAAACGTTTGGGAACCCCTGCATAAAAAAGGCACAAAAGCAGCCTTTCAGGAGAATGTATGGCTATAAATTTCAGAGCTATAAATTTTAGTGAAGCTTGAAAAGAAGGGTCATTTCAAACAGTTTTTGATATTCGACACTTTAAGTGTCAAAGGAGTTTCTTGACCACGTGTCAATGTATGAAACATTCTCTGGCAGACTGTTAGAGAAAATATCTTGCGGAGATTAAATAAATATGTGTGTTGAAGCCACAGTAGAGGATAGCAGACATGCTTGACGGGTCTGGTTAGAGATTTGTTTCCAGCGTGTGTTCTGATTCCCGCAGTTTGTTTGGACACACTGAGGAAGAGTACATCCCTGATGCTGAGAGTGTGTATCTGCACAGAGAGCAGCACCATCAGCCGCAGGCCTGCACCCTCGCTCAGTGCTTCCAGCTCTACACCAAAGAGGAGCAGGTAAACGTCCTGCATAATACACATCCAAGTTTTACCCACATAAAGGATCCGTTTATCCAAAAATGGAAACTTTGTCACGTACTCACTATCATGACTTTCAAAGGTTGAAATTTCAAAACTACTCCATACAATGAAAATGAAAGAAGTCTAAGGCTGTCAAGCAAGAATTTGAGTGAATAACGACATACATTTCTGTCTCTTCCTCACACAAGAGGCAGTTTATGATGCTTTAATGCCGTCTTCGGAGCTTGACAGCCTCCGTCTGCTTTTCTTGCATGGAAAAGAGCAGCTCAGACATTCTCCTTCTGTGTTCATGGAAGAAAGAAATTCATACAGGTTTTGAACGACATAAGAGTGAGTAACTGACAGTTGGGTGAACCGTCCCTTTAAAAGAGCCCTCACACTCCTTTAATTTCTTTAATTTCCACTTCTCTAGAGCTGTCTGTGGGCACATATGTCAAGGTTACTCTATTTCTGCTGTCAGTGCTGTTTTAAAATTGCTAGTTTTTTTGCGAACACATCTTTAACCCTGGAATTGGTCCATGCAGCATATAAATATACACTGTGGTTAGCCAAAGCTGGCCTCGGGCAGCTAAGGAAGGGTTTGGAACTGGCTGTGCTTTAAGGAAAATGAAGAAACAGCCAGATTTGTAAATGTAAAACCCTCTCTGACTGATTTTGTTTATGTCTGCTTCCTGTATGCCTTCCAGTTGGCCCCAGATGATGCCTGGCGCTGCCCCCATTGCAGGCAACTGCAACAGGGGCGGATCAAACTCAGCCTGTGGACCCTGCCGGATGTCCTCATACTGCACCTCAAGAGGTTTAGACAGGTGCTGTACTAGTCAAATCACATCTCCTGTGCAAACATTTCCACTCCTGTGGAGTGGAAATGTGCGGTGGCTTGTGGTGAAAGTTTGGATAGTACCTTAAAGTTTGAACCCCACAAGGTTCAGTCTTTGGCGTAGAGGTGTGCGATATACATAATCTTCAATAATATCGTAATTGTTGTTTAAACGAAATGAAATTTAGCATTGAGTAAATCGCAAAAACCATACAAAAACACACTTGGAGAGTGCACGCATACACTGCATGATGTGGGTTAGACTGCGTGAGCACATTTAGAGTTCATACTTTCACTGTGTGATTTAGTATTAAAATACATTTAGAATTCCCTCAAAAATCAAGATATAGGGGCAAAAATGTCACTGAATGACTTTTATATGTCTTTTATATTTAGAACATCTGATATAGTTAAAATTAGGGCTGCCCTCGACGAAAGATTTAGTAGTTTATTTTAAAGATTAGTCGACTATTAGTCACACATTTAAAAAACCATATAAATCATAATAATGAGCCTTCAATTGCCTACATAGCCATAGCGCATCCTGTTTGCTTTCTTTATTATACAAAAATGCAACCTTTTTTTTTGTTTTGTTGTTCTTAGTGCACAGAAATACACACAGTCTTTACAGATTTGAAAAATGTATTACTTTTATTTGTATGACCAAAAATGACAGAGTATTTTAAGAGAAAGTGACCGCACTGGCACCTCCATCTGTCATGCAGTGATTGTGCTACTATTCAGCTTCCACTCTCCGCACAGACACTTCAGTAGCACACATTTTTCTAGGTTAACATTAGATTGAGCGGCCATGTAAAGTTGCTACTACTTAGATAATTCAGATGAAAAGCCATATTTGAGGTCGATGAATGATAGGTGAGCGTTTGGATGTCCTGCCCGGTGTGCTATATTACTAAATAGACCAGCCATTAACGACCTGTCCGTCACGGGCTGCATGACTTTACTATTTCCTGCGGGCTAAGTGACTAATAAAATTTTGGTCGACCAAGCCTCTTCTCATCAACTACTTGGGGGGCAACCCTAGTTAAAATCACACGCAGAGTGCCATTTGTTCTCCAAATATTAGCACGATTGCAAATGTGATTGTGATTAATAATTGTAAACATTGTTAATATTAATTTACATTTACAAATTCCTGTTTTTGCTCTATTTCGTCAACGAGAATCGTTTCAAACAAAGCCACAGCAGAACTGTTTTGTGTCTCTGAGCGACACACAATGATGTGTTGATACCGAATCAATCATGAATCAATGAATTGGTTGAATGAACGACTCAGTGACTCACTCATGCAGTGAATTGGCATCATCTACTAGCGATTTTAGGTTTATATTTAAAGTATATTTTCTTTTTTTTTTTCCCCCAAATCATTTCAAATATCAGTATTCATTTTTTTTTTTTTAAACATCAAAACATTAATTATGCATTTATTACTGCAAGTCAAACGCATTCTAGTCCTGCATTAAACAGTCTATGTAAATGCATCTAAATGCCACTTCAGATGCAGATTCTGTGGCACCTCTGCGTTTGCAAAGAAAACTTTTGTTGATAATTTTATTTGGTTGGTAACAGCCTGTAGTGTCCAACTATTTGAATTTGATTAAATGTAAGAATTTAACAAAAGATGATGCATACATTTAATTGCGTTAGAAAATTGGCTGTATAAAGGTAAAAATGCCCATAAGAAATAAAAAACAATTTAAACTTACTGGAAAAGTTCGTATCTGTTACTCCTGCAAACTGGTCACTGCACAGAATATGAAGAATATCAAAAGTTTTGGGTGTCAGTTGTCCACATCAGTCCTAAACCTGGCAAAATACTAGCACAATAACATACTTAGCAAAATATTGTCTAATTATCGTTATCTACAAAATATTGAGAGATCACTTTTTTTTTTGTCATTATTGCACATTCCTACTTCTTGAAGAACTACCTGGGGAGCTTTGTGTTCACTATCTTCAGACAAAAGTGTATAATGTGTGTAAATGACTGCCTGCTTACTAATGTGTGCATCTTTTGTCTTTAAGGAAGGGGACAGGAGGGTTAAGATGCAAAACATGGTGCGATTTCCTTTAATTGGCATGGATATGGCGCCTCATGTGGTGAAGAGAAGCCAGAGCAGCTGGAGCTTACCCTCCCACTGGTCACCATGGAGGCGACCTTACGGACTTGGCCGTAACCCAGACGACTACCTTTATGACCTCTATGCTGTGTGCAACCATCATGGCAACATGCACGGAGGGCACTACACAGGTAATGCCTTTTGGAGCACTAAGAAAGGTATAGTTCACCCAAAAATGAAAATTCTGTCATTAACTACTCACCCTCATGTCGTTCCAAACCTATAAGACTTTTGTTGATCTTCAGAACACAAATGAAGGTATTTTTGATGAAATCCGAGAGCTTTCTGATCCTGCATAGACAGCAATGCAACTGACACGTTCAAGACCCAGAAAGGTAGCTAGAACATCAATGAAAAGTCCATGTGACATCAGTGGTTCAACTGTAGTTTTAGAATTTTAATTTTTAGGTGAACTATCCCTTTAAGTCCTTGGATTTACTTTAAAATTGTGTTGTATTACTTGATATTTCAGTCCTTGTCTTTTTTTTATCTCTTAACAGCGTACTGTAAGAACTCAATTGATGGGCAGTGGTATTGCTTTGATGACAGTGAGGTTCAGCCTGTAGCTGAGGAGGATGTCTGTCAGCAAACCGCATACATTCTGTTCTATCAAAGGAGGACGACTATTCCCTCGTGGTCGGCAAACAGCTCTGTTGCAGGTGACTCTTGTTTCTTATTGAGTTTTGGGTTGACACAGTTTGCTGAATCATTTGTCTTGTTCATTTTGAAGGCTTGTGAAGGTGCTGGCATGTGAACCAATTGACCCTCTTTTTCCAGCCCAATGAAACTGCTTCATATTAGTACGACACTCTTTGATGAGACTTTCAGTAGAGCCTGATTCTGTTCTGGAGAAATAAAAAAAAGAAAGAATTAAGAGTTTGATGTACTGTCTAGACATATCTAGCACTGAAGGGCATCCAGCTAATTTATGGAGGCTAAGTTACAAAAAATGGGTCATTTAAAATTGTCAAAATATTGACAATTCATGTCATGAGGAGTCATGAGCACATTACAGAAATAATTCACCCAAAAAAATAAAATTTTCTCGCTTTTCTTTCCACACTGGAACCAAAAAATTGGATTATTTTAAGTTACTTTTAGGGTGCTTTTATGATTTTTATTTATTTATTTATTTTTTTTTTTTATGAAACAGTATTTCCTAAACCAGGCCATACATTTACATTATTCATTACAGCATAAGATAAAAGTGATCTCTATCCAGGTTTTCTTCTGTAATTTCACGTGTCTACGAAAATGTTTAAAATTCCAAGTGTTCTAGAATAGAGCAGAGCATTGTGTCATATGGACTGATATTATGGTAGGTATTTAACTTTAGTGATATTAAACTGTCCCTCTAAAAGAGATTCTAAATTCTTTTAATATTTGTCATGTACACCAGGAAAGACAAATTCTAAAGAAGTATGCCTGTCATTCGTTAAAGGAGAAGTCCACTTCCAAAACAAGGATTCACATATAATGTACTCACCCCCTTGTCATCCAAGATGTTCATGTCTTTCTTGCTTCAGCTGTAAAGAAATTGTTTTTTGAGGGAAAACCTTTCAGCATTTTTCTCCATATAATGGACTGCTATTGAACTTCCAAAATGCAGTTGTAAATGCGGCTTCAAACGATCCCAAATGCGGTTGTAAATGATCCCAGCCGAGGAAGAAAGGTCTTATCTAGCGAAACGATTGGTTATTTTCATTAAAAATGTACAATTTAAATACTTTTTAATCTCAAACGCTCGTCTTGTCTCACTCTCCCTGAACTCTGTGTATTCTGACTCAAGACAGGGTATGTCAAAAAACTCTGATTGTATTTTCTCCCTCAACTTCAAAAATCATTTCAAAATCATCCTACATCGCTGCAGAAGTATCAACCCAGTCTCTGCAAAGTGAACATGCCAAAAAGATCAAACACTCTTAACGAAAAAGGTAAAACAGCGATATAGGACGATTTCGAAGTTGAGGGAGAACATGAGATGGGAGTTTTTTCGAGTTTTTCCCTAACAAAAATCATGCTATTTTCTGTCCACTCTCTGCCACTTAGAATTAAACGGGCTGTTTCGATACAGTACTCTTTAGATCCTGATTGGCTCACTTATAGACCACATGTGTCAAACTCAAAGTTCCTTGAGTGCCACAGCCCTGCAAAGTTTAGTTTCAGCCCTGCTCCAACACACAAACCATGTAGTTTTCAAATAAGCCTGAAGGATTTGATTAGCTGGATCGGGTGCGTTTAATTAGGGTTGAATCTAAACTCTGCAGGGCTGTGACCCTCTAGGAACTGAGTTTGACACATGTGGTCTATAAGTAAGCCAATCAGCATCTAGAGAGTACTGTATCGAAACAGCCCATTTAATTCTAAGTGGCAGAGAGTGGACAGAAAATGGCATGATTTTTGTAAAAAATACAAATTTACACTTTATTTGTTACAGTGTAATTATTTAAGTTCTGAGTAATATTAAGTAACTACATGCACATACTGTATGGTTAGGATTAGGGTTTGGCTTAGGGTTATGCATGTAATTATACATAATTAATTGTTATTATAATAGTAAGTACATGTAACGTGTGGTCCTGTAAATAAAGGTGCTTGTTTTTGGATTTGTGTAACTGCCCTAGGCTCCACCAGTTCATCTTTATGTGAACACTGGGTTAACCGGATTCCGGGCAGCAGGCCGCCCAGCCTGGCCTCCGGAGCCTCCTCGAGACGCACATCCCTGATCTCTTTGGCAGAGTCAGTGGAGTTCCCCGGTGATCGCAGTGAAGACGATGGTGAGGAGCTTCGCTGTACCTCTAACATGGGTGTTCATCTTTCTGGTGTCTTTAATTATAAATCTTTAGAAGCTAAGTAGTACCTTTTTTGCCCTCATCTTCCTCGTGTCCTCTTATTCTGTGTATTGTGCCAGTGTTTTACTCTTGCCTTTCTTTATGATGTCTTCTCTCTCTTGTAGCTTTAGCGCTTACTAACACAGGATCTCCCGCCTTGCTCAGTTAAGACAAAACTGCATGCCAATGCTCTTTTCATTCGGTCTGGTATCAGCGCATTCGTTTAAATCTCTCTGTTCTTTTTTTTTAAGGAGGATTTTCAACGCGGCCCTTCGTGAGGAGCATTCAGCGGCAGAGCTTGTCCTCCAGATCGTCGGTTACCAGCCCTCTGGCTTTCAGCGAAAATGGGATGAAGCCCTCCTGGTCCCTGTCACAGAAACTACAAATGAGATCCAACTCGCCCTCACGATTCTCTTTGGACTCGCGCTCCTCCCCTCCTCTCGAGAGGATAGGAGAAGCTTGTGATGACAAAGTGTCCACGTCTTGCTTCGGTGGCTATAGCAGACATGAGCGACAGCCTAGCAGTAAAGCCCCGCTGGCCATGATGGAGGGTAACGGTAGTGATGACGGCAGCGGGAAACGGATCCTAGACGAGGCCTATTGCAGAGCTCCGACACAGTCCGACAGGAAAAGCTCTAAAGGCGAGCCCGTCGACAACAACAACCAGATTAACGCCGTGGACCAGAATGCTCTCGGAGCACTCTCCAAAGAGCAGAAGCATAAGAGCTCCAGCTCGGAGAAGAAAGCAGAAGGATCGGCCAGCAAGAAGAGCTCCACCAAGACCAAGGGGGACCAAGAGAAGCCCTCCAAGAAGCGCCAGAGCACTTCATCTATAACTAAGTCTCCATCCTCCCAAGTGTCTTCCAGCCCTCAAACAAAGGGCACCAAAGCGACCAATCTAAAAGAGAAGAGCGATTCTCCCAAGAGTACCAAGGGTACGCCTTTAGGAACGCCCTCCAGAAGGAAAGAGTCCTTGCAGGCACAGGAGTCTCCAGTGTCTGTAGGCACAAAGGGGAAGCCGTCCCTTACTTCCACACCCCAGTCCTCTGCCTCTCCCTCGCCCACATCCAAAAAGAGCTCCTCGGTGGCTGAGAGGAGCTCTGCGTCTGGCAAGAAGAAGCTGGTGGAGAGAGGCTCCAGCAAGGACTTGGCGCACACCAGTCCTCTGGCAGAGAAGTCTAGAGTCAGTGCCACCCCTCGAGCATCCCAACCCAAAACCGCCGAGGCAAGCCGACCCGAAAGGAGGCCGGTGAGAAGCTCCAGCAGCAGCTCCTCAGTCACCAGCCTGCGCTCCCCAAGCGTCTCCTCGAGAGACCTCCGCCGCAGCAGCAAATCCGAGGACAAGGGACTCTCGTTTTTCAAGAGCGCGCTTCGGCAGAAAGAGACTCGGCGGTCGGCCGATCTGGGCAAGACCGCGATTCTCGCCAAGAAGGCTGTCGAGAGGACTGCCAAGTCCAACAGCCAGTGCAAACTCGACGTCGATGACGGCGAAGGCTCGGGAAACTCCTCCCAGCAGATCTCTCCGGAGCCGCGCTCCTGCAAGGCCACCGCCGTCGAGAAGGAGTCCTCGAAGACCTCCACCCCTAACAAACGCTCTCTCTTACCAGTAGGCAAGTCCAAGTCTTCCAACTCTGAGACTAGTCTTCAGTCTCCCATCAATGGGAAGAGGCCTCTCGAAAAGATCTCATCCTCCAAAAAGCTTTCTTCCAGCATGCAATCCTCTGCACGGCCAACACAGACGCCTCAATGAAATTTGAATAGCAGTTCCATTATTTTCTGTAATGCAGCTATTTTTTGATGTGCCTAAGAAGAATATAAAGTATATAGTATATACCTGTATTTTACTTTTCTCAAAGAAAATATGTAAATTATCAGAAAGCGCCTTTCTATCCTGCCATGGAACCAAATCGTTGCCTCTGGCAAGGTATGGTATATGAATCTACTACTGTTCACGACTCTGAATAGGAATGTTTTAACTTAGCACTTTGTATATATTTTTTCTCCCTCGAATAACGCTTAGGTGTAACGGATGATCTGTACAATACTTTTTACCTTGGTACAGTTTCTTTTTATTTGGACGAAGTCGAAATTAGATTCTTGCGATATTCCTTGGAGTACTGTACCAATTCGCTCCACATCTACACTTGGTGCTATTTACAGTCCAGTGTTCCCCTGGCACTGATACAGTATGAGATTGAGAAGAGTTACATCACGAAACCTGGCCAACTTAACGGGGTTCAGCAGAGAACAATCTCTTTGGTACCTCTCGAAGCCTGCTCTCCCACCCCGACTTTTTTCTTTTTTGTACTCGAGAGCAGTTACAAGTGTTCCAGTAGCATTACTGCCCTTAGAAACGTGCGCAACAATGCCAACTAGAGGCCGATAGCTGAATTGTTGCCGTATGAATGTGATCTTTCGAATGGTAAATTAGTGGAGGACAATCTTTAAACTCACTCTCCTTATCTGGATATTAACGGAGCCCTGCATGAATTTGTTTTGTATATCTTTGTTTTTATAATGAAAGCCACATAATCATACTTGAACCATTTCATGCCCGCCAGATCCAATGGCAACATATATGAGCGGTTTTCATTCTGCTTTCTTTGAGTTGGGGATGAACCCTTGCGCAGCGTTTTTCGGCGCCCATATTTATCTGTGGACAACCAGTGCAATAGTTTTCAACACTTTTTAGGAGAACAGATATATGATCTTCTGTATTTGGGAAATACATTGAACTTGCTGTTTTAGAAACAAATTATTTTAAATATCAATACTGTGCATATGCAATAGTAATGAAAAACATTTAATCAAGACTGTAAGACTTTTTTTTTTTTTTTTTTTCTCCCAAGAGTTTGTGATTTAATATCCAATCGAAATGGCTCTGCAGAAAGGCCTTTGTTTATTTTGCGTACACCATAGAATATATTTTCTTCTCGAGTTAGCTCTGAGTTCATTTGGACTAATTCAAAATGTTATATATGACAGGAGAAATGTAAGGTTAAGCAAGTCATTATTGTTACATTTGCATAATAGTGTCATTACGTCGACCGCTGTTCAGCTTGCTGCCCTGTAATTAAAACATTAATCCAAGCGCTGCTGACGCCACTGGTGAACCGTTCTCATTTTCATGCTGCTTTCCAGTCGCAGAAACCCATCTCTTTCACACACTTTATCTTAAAATAGATACTTCAGCAATGAACCTAATGTGTAGCACGCTTCTTCTTATTTTTTTTTTATAGGTTTTTTTTTTTTTTTGCCCCAGGCCCATATTGTGTGTGCACTGAAAAAGTATTTGTAAAAAGCAGTATTGCATGATAACATTAACGCATGCACTTAACTATGCAAGTGACTGTTGCTAAACAAAACAAGTCTGGTTATTATTTTTTAAAGAAAACCGCATGAATTGTTTCCATTTTATTGCTTTTTTGCACACTTGTCCAATTTTTTAATTTTGAAATATTGTGATACAAGAGCATAAATTATTAGCTTTAACCATATTTATTTCAAAAAATTAGCAATTGGCATCTTTTTTTATTATTAAAACTATTATTTGAATTCATAAGCTGTTCTTTAGGGTAAGACCTCCCTGTTTCCATGTGATGAGTTTTTATATTTTTATAGTCACCGCCTGTTTTGGTTTTTCACATTTCGCTGGCGTGATGTGGTCTGCTCATGCTTTCCCATGTATGTACGTATGTTATATCAGCTATGTAACTTTATTGTCAGCATTCAATCAGTGCACACAATTCCCGCATCGCTTGCAATGCTGATACACTAAACACTACATTGGCTTTGTTTTGTCATTCCATGTTTTAAGTTGTGAAGTTCTCGGACCATGAATTCAGAGAAGTGCTATTACCCTCTCTTAGTCTTACTGCATATGGGACATTTTCAATGGCTCAAGTGCTAATATGACATGGTCTTATCAAGCGTTTGGATAGGACGGATGATTTTATCATTATAATGAAGCTGTATCAGTCTTATGGGATAATATGCGTGCTCTTGGTTTACACACTGGACTTGAATGATTTCTCTCGGCCCAGAGCGGTTTTCATTTATTGTTCACGAACTGGTACCTGCTTTATAACTGGGCTGTCATTTTATTATATGAACACCAGTCTAGGTCAACCAAAAGAGGAAAATAATATTTGGTTTAGAAAAAGCGAAAACCATGTAAATGTTTGGTTGCATGAGACTGCGTCAAATGCTTTTTTTGTTAATTTATTTGTATGTTTTATGTGTATGCACTTTTTTTTATTATTATTTTGAATGTTTGTTTTTTATTATTTTAAAGAATGCATTTCTTTGAAGAATCATTTGTATTCATAACATTGTCTCCCCAATGTAAGTTGGCGGTTGAATTATGATTAAAAAAACAGACCTACATTAGAGGTCTAACCTTAAATTTGTCCTCGAAATTATTATTTTGATTAATTTTGTTTGCTTATCTTGGATTTGAACTTTTCTTTGCTGCAAGCGTTGTAATATCCAATGGTGACCACAAGATGGGGCTTTCCACCATGCTTTTAAAAATATGCAGAGCTACAGATGTCCTGTTAGGGCAAAACGGGCAGCCTTTTTGAAGGACTTCAGGCCCTTGGCAATTAATTTCTTTCATAAATAATGAAAGTGATTACCAATGGAATCATTGTTTTTTGGGTAAACGGATGTAAATACAGTCATGTCCACTCAAAAATGGAAATTCACACCAAAGAAGACATTTTGAAGAATGTTGTAGCCAAACATTGTTGGTTCCTGTTGACTTCCATTGTATTTTTTTCAGTAGGAACCGAAACTGTTTCATTACCATCAATATCATCTTTTTTTATGTGGAACGTAAGAGCCATACAAGTTTGGAATGACATGAGGGTGAGTAAATGTGACCCTGGATCACAAAACTAGTCGTAAGTCACACAGGTATATTTGTAGCAATAGCCAACAATACATTGTATGGGTCAAAATCGATTTTATCCCAAAAAATCATTAGGATATTAAGTAAAGATCATGTTTCATGAAAATATTTTGTAAATTTCCTACTGTAAAGATATCAAAACTTAATTTTTGATTAGTAATATGCCCTGATAGCACACATGTATCACAAAGACGTCTATTTGACGTCTGCATTTACATCTGGAAGATGTATTTTTTAGTGTTTGCTCATCTCCAAACGTCTATAGAATGTTTCCTATCAGATGTCTAATAGATGTCTTTAAGATGTTTATGATTTAGAACATATGTAAAACTGACCTTTCCAGATAAAATGATCTTTAACAGACATCTTGCAGACATAGATGTGCTATCTCGGTGCATTGCTAAGAACTTAATTTGGTCAACTTAAGGCGATTTTCTTAATATTTTGATTTTTTTCGCACCCTCAAATTCCAGATTTTCAAATGGTGGTACGTCAGTCAAAAAAAATTCACCCTTATGACTGGTTTTGTGGTCCAGGGTCACATATAATGACAAAATTTACAATTTTGGGTGAACTATCCCTTTAAGTGAACGTAAACAGGCGGGCAAGCTAATCTTAATGCGCTAAATATGTCATATTCACATTAAATTAGTCCGTCAGCTCCAATGTTTTAAATTTTTCACATGACAGGTTCATGTTAACATTTGTAATCTCTGTGTTTGAGAAAAGCGCGTGTTGTTCTGTCATTGCTTGAATAGCGGCCAAAATGTTTTTGCACTGAGAGAAAGCGAGGCTATTATTTCATTTGAGGCCTCGATATAGGCTACACTTAAACCCAAACAAATATTTTTGAGGTCCCTCAGCATCCCAAGCCTCCAGGGACAACTACAATATTTATTGTTTGCTTTTAGCTTAACTTCACTCAGTTTCCACGTTGCTCAGCAGAGGTGAAAGCTGTCTCTAAGCGAACTGCGTCGGCAAGGTGTTCAGAAGCACCGGCAGAGACCTAATACATTACCATGTGCTGCATTTCAAACGCCCTTCTCTCTTTTCCCGTCTTTTTGTTTGCTTTTTTTAAATACAGCATCATCAGCATCCCGCTCCTTTTCCCCCCTCTTCATTACAGATTCTGACAGCCATTTGTGTTAGTGAACAGCACAGTTCTTCGGAGTGTTGTTATCATTAGCAGCTATTTTTGAGAACTGGCAAGTTCCCTGGGTGTTGAGTGCAAATGCATTGCTGAATATTTAGCATCTGCGATATTCATTTACACAGTCTAGAAAGAGGCTCACCTAAAGTGCACTTTGCACCGTTTAATCCATAGATGATTTACAGATTGGAGGAACCTCGTTAATAATATTTCTTTTTTTGTGGCATTTTATGTTTTGCCATTAATTTAATAGCTTTTCTAGAGATTTGGAAACTCCTGTCCAGCTCCAAAATTATGGCTGCATCTGTAAACCTAGCGAGCTGTTTAATAGCACAGCATGTTAGGCAATATTGGTACAATCAAACATCCAACACTCTAGACATGCTGTAGACATTAGGACTAGGTCCACAATGAATAAATAAATACATAATATATTAATGCAATACAAATGTATTAATACATTATTATTGTTTTTTTTTTTAATTAATTAATTCATTATAGGATATGTTCAATTTAATTAACAGATGCTCCATAATTTAAACCAAACTGCCATTAAAACCCTGTAAATAATAATAATAATAACAACAAGAATAATAATAATAATAATAATAATAATAATAATAATCCAGTGCTCAAGACATGCTGTAGATATTAAGACTGGGTCCACAAAAATAAATAAATAAATAATAGGGGTATCTTAATGTAATATTATACATTTACATTTATTATACGTTTTTTAATTATAGTTTTTTTTTTTTTTTTTTTCTTTATAATAATAATCCAATACTCTAGACAGGATGTAGATATTAGGACTGGGACTCAAATATAATATAATATAATATAATATAATATAATATAATATAATATAATAATATTAATAAATGTATTATAGTTTTGTATTAATTAATTAATTATAGGTTAGTTTAAGTGTTATTAGCAGATGCACCATTTAAACCAAACTGCCATTATAACCCTGTAAATAATAATAATAATAATAATAATAATAATAATAATAATAATAATAATAATAATCCAATACTTTAGACATGCTGTAGATGTTAGGACTGGGTCCACATAAAATAAATAAATAAATAAATTTACATTAATGTAATATTATAAATTTATTGATACATTTATTATAGTTTTTTTTTTTTTTTAATTCATTCATTATAGGTTATCTTCAGTGTTATTAGCAGATGCACCATAATTTAAACCAAACTGCCATAATAGCCCTGTAAATAATAATAATAATAATAATAATAATAATAATAATAATAATAATAATAATACTACATTACACTTGATATGCTGTGGATATTAGAACTGGGCCCACAAAAATAAATAAATAAATACAATTAATACAATTAATAAATTAAATAAATAAATAATATAGTTATAGTAATGTAATATTATACATTTATTAATACATTTATTATAGTTTTTTAATGAATTAATGAATTAATTAATTATAGGTTATGTTCAGCGTTATTAGCAGATGCACCACAATTTAAACCAAACCCATTATAACCCTGTAAAAAAATATAATAATAATAAATAAATAAAAATAACAATAATACAATACTCTAGACATGCTGTAGATATTATGACTGGGTCCACACACATGAACTAATTAACTAAGTAAGTAACTAACTAACTAACTAACTAAATAAATTAATAAATAAATAATACAGTTATATTAATGTAATATTATACATTTATTAATAAATTTATGATAGTTTTTTTATTAATTAATTTATTATTTATTATTAAGTGTTTTTAGCAGATGCACCGTAATTTAAACCAAACTGCCATTATAATGCTGTTAATAATAATAATAATAATAATAATAATAATAATAATAATAATAATAATAATAATAATTAAGTCACATATTTGGAACAGGACTTTCTAAAACATCTGTGATCTGTATTCACGCTTTTATATGAACAAGTTTTATAAGAACATGGTGTTTAGGAAACTTTTCCTTTAATTAGCTGAAATATTCAGAATCTTGGTTAATTTCAATTAACAAATAGTAATGTTTATATATTGTAATATATTTTCATCTATATTGTACCATAAATTCATTAAAATTTTAATATATATTATTTTATATATCTTTGCTAATGGGCACATAATCAGACTTTTAAAGCAACTAATATTTTTGCGACCTTAGTGCCCCCTACAGGTAAGTGGTATTCACTGTCGTAAATATATCACTGTTATAATCACACTGGGCCGCTGCATGTTCGTTTGTTGCTGCCGTAAAGCAATTCGTCCATTTGGCGGGATTTCGTTCATACCGGTTCATCAAACTTACAAACTCCCAGAACAGACGTTTGGGGTGGAGTGTGGGAAAGAAACAGATGCCATTCGCCTTGTTAGAAGTCTGTGTAACATCAGAGCGGATACCTCAAGGTGAAAAGTGGGGGAAAAAAAACTTGCTTTACAAAATTATTTACTCAGGATACAGCACCTTTTTTTAATTCAATGAGTGGATAAAGTTACTTTATACCTCCAGATGGTGTAGTTACGACATCTACCAGCAGGAGCTAATGTGAAGCTTCCAACAGAGCTAAACCTTCACCCCTTGTATCAGGTAGGCATCGCACAACATTTGTGTCCACTGCATCACTCTGAATCCCACACAGCTGTTTATGATCACAGCCTAATACCGTCTCAACTTCTAACGGTCGTCTAACCTCCACGCTCACTGCCGCGGGCATTTGCCCCTCCTCTGCTCTATCTGCAGTCTGATGAGCGCTCCAAAGTCTTTACAAGCCAGATGAAGACTGTGTTCATCGCCATTCAGCCCGATTGTGTTGGCTAATTATGACAGTTAGTAGTGGGGATTGTGAGAGTCATTCACAGGCCATTAGAGCTCGGCCCGCGAGGTGATATCATCTGTCACTTCCTCTACTCCCCTGCAGCGCTCCAATGTCGGTGGCATCAGTCCGCATCCCACAAGCCCTGAAACAGGAAGCCTTAAATCTGCCTCGTAAGCCTTGCGCATTAGCTCCTTTCCTTCCTTTGTGAGGCGAGTACGCACTTACCAGACTGGTGGTTTAATTGCACATTTAACATGATCAGGATATCTGTAGCCAGATGTGAGATGTAGGGAACAAACCTTTCAAAAAGCTCCTAAATGTTCCCAACTGTTTCACATCTAACCTCAGTGAAGGCAGTGAAAATAAACAAGACCGTCAAATTATGCTTATTTACCTTTGAGATGCAAATTTTTCATTTTACGCCGCTCCTCTAGTCAAGGGCAGAGGGACGATAAAATGATGAAAAATGTGTTGAATACCGATCAACAGAGGCCCCTTTGTGGATAAGCTGACCTCTAACCGCAACTGCGCTAAGAAAGATAATGCATTGGTCTCATTAGAGGGACAGGAAAAATGGAGAATTGTTTCAATATGACAGCAATAATAGCTGTTAAATTATCTGGAAAACCATGGATAAAGCGACCGTTCACCAAAAACATGAAAATTCTGTCATTGTTTACTTATTCAAAAGCTGTACGACTTTCTTTTTAGTGTTCTTTTTCTGTCGAGCTCCACAAATGTCTGTAATGGTCTTATAAAAGTTGAACGTATAATTTATATTGTGTTTCACAAGCCATTCTTCCTAGTCCAGTCTTTTTGAGGTTATTCCTGAGCATTAAACACTAGAATGAGACAGTCTAGCACTGTTGCCAAGTCCCCTCGGAACCCCCTCGAAACACAATTTTGACGGTGCTGACACCCATCGGAGGGGTAAACAGCAGAAAAAAACATGACTGGGCTAGTTTTGAATAGCAATTGGGCTGGTTTTGTTTTGCAGACCTGACTACAGGGTTGCCAGGTCTGCAAAACAAACCAAGCTACGTCCATGCGCACTTGGACATATCAGACCTGCAGTCACTGCACTAAAATTCTAATAAAATTATAATTTGGATAATACTTTCTATTCAAAATCTTTATAATAATGCAGTACATGTAACAACAAACATCTGCGAGCTCCCAGTCTTTTACATTATGCACTGTTTAGCATTATGTGATTCATTTACAAGAAAACAACAGAAAACATAATGCATTCATCTCCAAAATTGTTTTCTGTCTTGCATCACATGAAATGAAAATGGAAGTGGACAAGCTTAGGAAGCTTTCATGAATTTGAATGTGTGCAAAGGATTCTGGGTGATTGAAGGATGTGAACGATAGACCTGGTGCACACTTTAAAACAAGCCGAATGAAGGACATGAAATGAAGACTGCCTACTAGGAGTCCTTCAAACTGAGACGTCCTCGATGGAGCTTGATGACGTGGCAGCCGAGATAAGCAGCCTTACCAATGTCTTCACGATCACTAGAAACTGTTTAAAGCAGGTTAAATTTAAACTCTGCAGGATGTTAGCCTTTCAGAAGCAGGATTGGACACCCCTAAAATATAGGGAACAAATCTTTTAGTGCATGATTCACCTGAACAGTGCTAAATTCCATTTATTGAAACTGATTGGGATGCACTAGGGATGTCACAATACAGCCTACTGGTACTGACGATAACTGAAAAAATGAAATAGGCCTATTGATAATATTGTAATACTACACAAAGGCCATGTACACACTGCAAGTTTCAGGACTGACAATCACATTTAAATGTGGGAGTGAGTCCTGTAAATGATCGTTTCATGTGTGTAAGGAACAGCAGTCACTCCCACAATTGTAACCATAGCAGCATTTTGGCGTCTTGCTGGAGTAAATAAGAACTGAGCCGTTTGAAATGATGACTCTTTTTGTTCATCAATTTTAACTAAACTATCACTAATAGACGTGCTGTGTTTTGTTTATGATCAGGAGTGCTGTCTTGCGGTGTTGCCATGTCCTCATATTTACAAGCGCTTTTAGGCATGTTGTTTGGTCTTAGCTCATAAAGCTAGGCACTTTATGGAGTTAATAAAGTGGTCTGTTGCGGATATGAGATATATGTGGGGGTTTTTGTGTGTGTGTGTGTGTTATAAAACAAAGCATTTGAGTTTTAGTGTTTTTGTGCTTGTCCTTGTTTTTTTTTTATGAAGATCTGGCAACACTGACACTTTACTGCAGGGCTCGTGAATGCAACTAGCCCTGTGTCAAAATTTGCTAAGGCAGGGTGACCATACATCCTCTTTTCCATCGGACATATCCTCTTTTTGGACCTAAAAAAATGCGCCCGGCCAGGATTTCTAAATCGCCCAAAATGTCCAGGAATCGGCTTTTGCTTTCTACAAGCGCCATTCATTGTGCGCGTTTCTGTATTAAACCCTTGTGCAGGACTGTTTTCTTAATCCCGCTCCCACAAACATTGTATACTGAATATGATTTTCATGCATCAGGGAGTCTTTATCAAAATGCGTAGTATTTAAAGGAGAAGTCCACTTCAAAAACAAACATTCACATATAATTTACTCACCCCCTTGTCATCCAAAATGTTCATGTCTTTCTTTCTTCAGTCATAAAGAAATTATGTTTTTTGAGGAAAACGTTTCAGGATTTTTCTCCATATAATGGACTGATATGGTGCCCTGATTTTGAACTTCCAAAATGCAGTTTAAATGCAGCTTCAAACGTTCCTAAATGTGTCTGTAAACGAGTCCAGCCGAGGAAGAAGCGAAATGATCGGTTATTGTTACTAAAAAATACAATTAAAATATTTTTTAATCTCAAACGCTAGTCTTGTCTTGCTTTCCCTAAACTCTGTGTATTCAACCTCACGACAGTTAGGGTATGTCAAAAAACTCCAATCGTATTTTCTCCCTCAACTTCAAAAATCATTTCAAACTCATCCTACATCACTGCAGAAGTACCGACCCAGTCTTTGCAAAGTGAACATGCAAAGAAGATCAAACACCCTTAACAAAAAAGGTAAAACAGCGATTTAGGATGATTTGGAAGTCGAGGGAGCACATGAGATGAACCGGAGTAAGACAAATCAGAGTAAGACAAGACAAGCGTTTGACATTAAAAAGTATATAATTTGTATTATTTTTATGAAAATAACCAATTGTTTCGCTAGGTAAGACCCTTCTTTCTCGGCTTTTAAAACCGAAGTTCAAAATCAGGGCACCATATCAGTCCATTATATGGAGAAGAATGCTGAAATGTTTTCCTCAAAAAACATAATTTCTTTACGACTGAAGAAAGAAAGACATGAACATCTTGGATGACAAAGGGGTGAGTACATTATATGTGAATCTTTGTTTTAGAAGTGGACTTTAAATCCTTTAAATCGCTTTGGATGCAGCTCCTGTTATATGTAGGGTTGCCAATTCCACTTCCTTGGAATTGAGCTAATTTTAAATTGTTGAAGCGAATTGATTGTGAATCCCGTGGGTTAAAGGTTTGAAATACTGCATAAATTACATCTCACTGAAATGCTTGTATTGAAACATTTTGCATTGTACCTGTGATAAAACTGATAGATATAAGTTTTGTGAAGGATGGCCATTGCAGTAGGAACCCTTTTAGCTATTTATGATTAATCTGCATAACATTGACTGTAAAATATGTAGTTTAGGTATGGAAATGACATATTGTCCTCTTTTTTAAAAAATGTAAATATGGTCACCCTAGCTAAGGTTAAAACACCTTTCAATGTTATTTTCTTGCATTTCTTGCATATTCTTGCATCTTATTTCTTGCATTTCTTTGCAGTTGTCACTCCCATATTTTAGTGAATTATGTGTGTACAGAATGCGATTAAGGAGTAAAAGGTGAACTGACATCCGATTTTTAGCTGCAGTGTATACTGACATCGTAAAAAATCCAGTGCCAGTAACTATTTAGTATTGCAGCTTAAGCCCCGTTCAGACTACACAAGTTTTTTTTCTCGGTTACGACAGTCTTGTTGTGTCGTGAACGTGTCAGACTACACGATGCTACCAGACCATTCATCTCATGCCGTCATTAATTGACATGCATGCTGTCATTAATACAGGAGGACTATAGAAGTTGCTATGAGTGTAAACACACAACGACTAGCAAACACTGTGTTTTGCCCTGTCTTGCTGTCGGAAAAGCCCTAAAAAAGAAGAAAGAAAACGATTTGGATGGCATAAAGATGTTTTGTAGAATTTTCCTTGTTCAAAATAAATTGCTTTGAAGAGGTTTTGAAGCCAGATAGACGTTTATTAACAAGTTAACAAAAGGCCGAGTAATGTTCGAACACCACTCCTGAGTCTCGTCTCAAACACACATATATACATCTTGAAGCATTCCATATATGCACTGCTGTATTTTCAGATGAGGTTTTTTTTTTTTTTTTTTTTTTTTTTACCATATATGAGTTCCTGAAGGTTGATCATTAGCTGTCATGTGTTTCTAGCTTCTCAACAGGTTCTTTCCATACATGAGTGTTTTTCAAGCTTTAAATAGTTCTCTTTGTTCTAAACTCACTGCACAGAGTTACTACACATAGTCAGATGATAATAGTAGAATAATATCCTCTTATGCTTAGGCATAATTTTGTTTTATATTGATCCAAGATCAATGAAAATATTCTACAGGAGATGGTATGGACTGTCAAAAAGAACTGAGGTAAAATAGTTATTTTACTTTTTTTCTCATCTGCTCTTCACAGCTCTCACAGTGCTTTGATATCATACACCGATCGTTCTGCGCAGCGCCACTTCAAGTCGAACACACCTGTAAACAAATCCTCTCCCATGGACTCATGGGATAGTAAAGTGTCCACCAGATGCACACTTTAGAATCTCAACAGAAGTAGCAGGTCATCCAGGTGCTGTTTGCCAACTGTTTACTGAATACAGTGAATTCGCTTATACTACTCTGTTCACATATTGTTTTTCACTGACTGTATAGTAGAGAAGAATGCATATTTAGATTTAGCCAGTGTATTGCTATTACTGGTGCACAAAACCAAAAGTGAGACATTCTACACACCAAAAAAGTGTGGGATGTTTTTGAGGTGTATGAGACCCCAGTATGCAGGTAAACAGTACATTCTTTTTATACATTTTGTGTGATTTTGTGAAGAATTAGCTCTGAATTAGTGCTGAAAATGCATCCAGGTTATTTTTTTTTATTTTGTTTTAATTATTTATGTGAGGAGAGTATTCAAATTAATCACGCAATGTGATTTACTAACTTTTGTGCTTGTCAAATTACTGATATTTGTGCCATTATTTAACTCCCAAAAAAGCATGTTTTAAAGCAGGCAGTAATTTGCACTGCTCTTGGTAGATTGTGCTGGTCATTATGGAAATACATCTGGCCCTTTGAGTGTAATTCATTAAAGGCTGGAATACACTACACAATTCATGCAGAAACGTGCACCTTGTTGCTGGGAGACGAGTGACAAATGAAAACAATACGTGTTCTAAAATCGGCTGAAAATATCAAACATGTTTGACATCCTCCATCTGGATAGATTCATAGTCTGGCGCTAAAAAATAGTCTGTGACTATCATACATTATGCGATCTTTCTATAAAATCTGTCAATTCAAATTTGCAGACTTACGGGAACTAGATTTGACTTATCCAAACTGTAAATCAGAGGAAAATTGTGGCTAAAGTTGTGTAGTGTTTTTCAGCCTTAAAGGGTTAGTTCACCCAAAAATGAAAATTCTGTCATTAATTACTCACCTCAACCTCATTCCAAACTTGAAGACCTTCGTTCATCTTCAGAGCATAAATTAAGATATTTTAGATGAAATCCAAGAGCTTTCCGACCTTTCACAGACAGCGGCGTAACTGAAATGTTCCCAGGCCCAGAAACGTAGTAAGGATGTTGGTAAAACAGCTCTTGGATTTCATCAAAAATATCTTAATTTGTTTTCTGAAGATGAACGAAGGTCTTACTGTATGAACTATCTCTTTAAGAAAAAACTTTAAGTAATGTTACGGAAAAAGTGAAGCTGACTGGTCGATTCTAGTCACACTTGTAGTGCATCTACATTCAAAACAACAAACTTGAGTGCGCAAAAGCAGCTCATAAAGCACAAAGTTTGAATATGCAAAAGTATAAACAAGATACAAGAGATACAGGGCCTCCATTAACTATTATTTGGAAAGGGCAGCATAAACATTCTGCCAAACTTCTGTTTTTTTTATTGTACAGAAGACAGAAATTCTGGAACAACATAAATGTCAGAATTTTTATTTTTGGGGTGGACTATCCCTTTAACTTGACCATGTTGTTGTGAGTTGAGAACTACAGCTCTTTTTAGTATGCTTGCACACTGCTGCTGTTCCCTTTGGTTTCTCAGTCATACAAGGAGTCAGTCAGTCTGGATATCTTCCCATGGTGGCTAAATAAAGAGAGGTAAACAGCATGGAGGAACTTATGTTTCAGCTCCTCTCCAGTACGACGAGAGGTTTTAAGTGGTGCAGATGGCGTCATTTACGTACATTCACCTCGTCCGTCGTACTGTGGTGTTCTTGTTTGCACTCAATAATTTCTCTCTCCCACAGTAAAGCAGGTTACTTTAGTAATTCACCAGTGGTTTTCATCCCCTTTGTCCCCTTTCTCTGACTCGGCCCTGGAGAGTGAACAGAACTTTGTAAGAAAATCAATAGTAATTGATTCCTCCAAGGCTAGACATAGAGGGCCACTATTCAAAGCCAAGCATAGGAGCATCAGAGTGAGAGGAAGAGGACCTTGGGTTTAACATGCACGCAACAAACCCTGCTAAAGGTCACCAGTGTGATGCTGTTTACAGCTGCAGATTATCAAAAAGATCCCAAACAACTGTGTATTTACAGCTTTGTGGAGATGAGCCCCAATTACTGGGAGGCTGGCTGTTTTCTAAAGGTTATTTGAAGGCGTACTTTCGAGATCTCGGATTAGACTGTATTGTGTGCCTGTGAAAAGTTGACTTGGCATTCTTTGTGCAACGCATTTGCGTCTTTCTTTTTGCTTTTTCAATACTGTATTTTTCAGCTGTCATGGAAGTTCACATGAAACTTAGAACAGAAGACAAAAATGGTCTTGGTTTCATCCATTGGGTAATGATTGTAAAATGAGGAGCTGCACATAAAAATGAAGTCAGACATGAATGTGAGTTTGCAGTCGATTGCAAAAGAGAAGATTTTTGGCCTTTTTTTGTTTATTAGTTCCGCTTCCTGCTGGGAAATAAGATGGTGACTTTGACATGGAGGCTGAAGGTCAAGATCAACTGCACTAATTACCAATGGTAATGCTTCATTTTCAAATCTTTTTATTTGTTATTGCTAAAAATATTTGTTATAAAGTTAGTTTGTCACATCATTGATTCTTTTGCAAATTATTTTCACTCGCAGCAAGAAAAACAAAAACTAATTGGCCAAACTTTGTCCAAAACTTACAGTTAGTTATTCACTTAACTTCTTGATCAAATCACAGCATTTTTGCTCTTGTGATACTGCTTAAATGAATAGTTCACCCAAAAATGAAAATACAACATTTACTCATCCTCATGTCTCTCTAAAGTGTAAGTAAATCATGAAAAAAATTGTAATTTTTGCATCAGCTTTTATTCCTTTAAGTCATTGGTTACCTATCAGAGTGTCGGGGCCCATTAGAGGGTCTCAGCACAATTTCAAGAGCTGCAAGAAGTCTTAAAGGGACAGTTCATCCAAAAACAAAAATTTTGTCATTAATTACTCACCCTCATGTCATTTCAAAGCTTTAAGACCCTTGTTTGTCTTCGGAAAGCAAATTAAGATATTTTTGATGAAATCCGAAAGCTTTCTGACCCTGCAAAGACAGCAACGCAACTCCTTTTTTTATTTTTGTATTTTTGTAGTTACATCAAGCTGTAAAATATTTTATTGGGTAGAAATTGCTGAGAAATTGATATATTTGTGCATGATAATAATATAAAATATACTGGTTAAAATATCGGTACTAAAAAGTTTAAATGCTAAAGAACATTTAGTTCTGTAAACTTCTGGAATATTGGAATTTAATTATTTGAATAGTTTATATTATTTTACGTTTTGGCGAATTGGTGGCTAATTTGTATGAATTTATGCAATCTCATTCGTTCATTTTCATGTGCTCTGCTCACACCCCAGTGATGGTTATGTTGTGGTTGGCCTTTATATTTACTTGTTTCACAAAAAAATCTTACATTTTTCTTATGATTCACATGGTATAAATTATAAAATAGTTACATTTTCATGCAAGATTGGGTTTTAGGGGCTTTTGCATATCATATTTGACAATGACTGCCCTTGAGGTCCAAAGTTTGTCAACCGCTGCTTTAAATACAATCTGTTTGACTGTTAAAGGGATAGTTCACCTCAAAATAAAAAAAATTGTCATTAAATACTCTCATGTTGTTCCAAACCCGTAAGACCTTTGCTCATTTTCAGAACACAAATGAAGATATTTTTGTTGAAATCCGAGAGCTTTCTGCCCCTGCATAGACAACAACACACGTTCATGGCCCAGAAAGGTAGTAAGGACATCATTAAAATAGGCCATGCAATATCAGTGGTTCAACCTTAATTCTACAAAGCTACGAGAATACTTTTTGTACGCAAAGAAAACAAAAAAATAACGATTTTATTCATTTAAACAAGTCTCCTCTTCCACGTCACTATTTAAAAAATGTCCTTACTACGTTTCTGGGTCTGGGAACATTTCAGTTACATTGCTCTCTATGGAGGGCCAGAAAGGTCTTGGATTTCATCAAAAATATTAATTTGTGTTCTGATGATGAACAAAGGTCTTATGGGTTTGGAACGACAAAGGGGTGAGTAATTAATAACAGAATTTGCAGTTTTGAGTGAATTATCACTTTAACATTATTTTGGTCATGACAACTCTCAGAATAGATTGTAAAATCTTTACTAATGTAAACAAAATATGTGTAGGTTTTAATCTTGGTGGACTAGACCTGCTACACTGCTGCTGCGGAGCAAGTAGACTCCTTTTTTTGCTTCTGGTAAATGCTCAGATCATAAAATTAAAAGGAAACATGCTGCTACTGCTGTTGCTAGAGAGATGAGGATCCCTGTAGCTGATCTAGACAGGTGGAGCTGGGGAGGCGGAGGACTAAGATGAGGACATACATAGCACGCAGACATGCCATTTACTGAATATGTCCTGATTATATAGGTAAATAGTAGGGGTGGGCTATATGGCAAATAAATAAATAAATAAATAAAAATAAATAAATAAATAAAAATCTCAATTTATTTCAGAACGTTTGACCGGTTCTCTATTGTTTTTTTAATTAATTAATTAATTTTATTTTATTTATTTATTTATTTATTTTTGTACAATTTTTAATTAGTCAATTGAAAATGTAACTTCAACATGATTCAAATCACTTTTTCCTTATTAACCCTATAGTTAAAGAAAATTCTATTCCAAGTGCAGCACACATGAAGTTGTCAACATGATATAAATGTTAAACAAATCACTTGTTAAATATCAAAAGCAGAAAAGATGCATGAACTACAACTACATCTTGTACAAACTTGTCTTATACATATTTTATGTTCAGAAACAATACAAGGAAAATGCTTTAAAAAATCTCAAAGGTCAAGTAGACCAGTAGACTGTTCTGTGAAAACAATAAACATCTTTCAGCCTGTCACCATGATGAAAATATGAAATTTCAGACATACAGTAATAGTTTTTCATTCGATTGCGCTTTTTCAATTGTTTTTCTATGTAAACATTTGACTGTTGCACTTGTGTCTCTTGCAGCCTCTCATGCATGCAACTGCATTCTAAAAATGTGGTGCTCAAGTTAAAGAAGTTTACTCCCATCTTCTTGCAAGTTTTACTATTCTCCTGCCTGTGTTGCATCTTTGACGACACAAAAGCACATTGCGCCGACATGCGGTTGGATCAGTCTTTTCTCCTTACTGTTATCACCGGCATATTGTCAAAGTGTCTAATTTTAATGTTTGGTAATATTTCTATTCAAAATCGCGATTCCTTTTTAAAAAAAATTAAATTAAATTTTAATTAATCTATAAAATTGGAAAAATCAACATAAATGATCACTTCTGCACAAAAAATGTGTATTAAGGAAGTGTTGATATCATGTTGACTGGATGAGAGGCTCAGCTGTTCACTCCATGTCCGCCCAGGCCTGGATACATTCCCCCACTATTAATTTCCTGTGTGCCACTTTCTCATTTCTCAGGTGATTCTGTCATTACCGTAGTAGAGTGATGTGTAGGGTAAGAGACACAACAGGAACAAAACACTCAGAGCATGGCCACGGATAAAGAGGTACGGGATCTGTCTCTCCTGTGGTGCGATGAGGTCAACTGGGCCGACAGCTTTTAGATTGATGCAGGACATCCTCCCAGACCACCACAGCCCACTGGGCGAGAAAGTGTTGAACAACACGAGCGGTAAACCGAGACCCCTGCAGGGATTTCTGGACACTAGACTCCCTGCGGTCTTGATGAGCCTGTCCTCTGCTTCACAGCCTCATCATCAAGGATTGTTTCAGGACATTCATCCTCCCGCTCTGGGGAAGACGACACGCTCGGAAAACACAATGCGGGCGTGCGGGAGAGAAATATTTGGGGGGCCATTGTTATTGTTTTGGAGATGACTTGCTATAATTTCCTTTTCTCTCCTGTCTGATGTTATCTGGAGAAACAAATACAGAGTTTATCTGGCATGGAAACAAAAGCGCAGTGTTTGACTGAGATCCCCATCACGGCAATCCAAACCCAAGCTTGATTTTAATATAGATCTTTGGGGTTCATGTACTCAGCCATTAAGCAGAGCTCAAATGCCACATGATTTTATCACCCCTTATACTGGATGAGTTGCTCCAAGATATTGATACTCAATCTGTTTCACTTCATCTCGCATCCGGAAGATTTTCATTTAAAATGATTTAGTCTTAGTCATTGTACTGCTTCATGTGGGCAAAATTCATATTTTAAGAATTAATGCTGCCTACATCCAACATTAACCAGAATGACAAGACAAATTGGTTAAATTGCAAATTTAGTGCATGACAGTGACAGATAAGACATTTATAATGATACAAAAGATTTCTTTTCAAATGAATGCCATTCTGAACTTCTTATTCATCAAAAAAATTCTTAAAAGCAACACTGTAACAAAAATAACTAAAGTATGTTTTACAAGGAAATACTGTTTCTTCAATAAATGATCTTTCCACTTCAGAATTTCACATTTACTTGCGTTTCTTTACTAGTAATTTCATTTCACCACCATTTTTTTTTAAATGACTGTATGACTATTTCCACAAAAACTTTAAGCAACACAACTTTTCCAACTTTGATAATAGTAAAAAATGTTGATAATAGTTAATTCAGCTTGGCCATCACAGGAATAAATTATATTTTAAATTGTATTTATATATTTATAAATATATTTTTTAAAGTATATTCAAATAGAAAAAAGTTTAAGTTATAATAATATTTCACAATATTACTTATTGTTTAATTTTTAAAATATTACCTTAAAGGGATACACTGTAAAAAACAATTTGTTAAGTCAACTTAAAATAATTTGTAACCTGGCTGCCTTAAAATTTTAAGTCCAGTCAACTCAAAACAAGTTTATTCAACTTGAAATGTTAAATTATACTAAGTGACAACTTAGATATTTGAGTTGAATCAACTTTTAAGGCAGCTGGGTTACTTCTCCATCTGTTAAGTTTGGGAAACACAAATATCTAAGTTGTTACTTAGTGCAACTTAACATTTCAAGTTTAATAAACTTATTTTAGTTGACTGAACTTAACATTTTAAGGCAATAGGGTAGCAAATTATTTTAAGCTGACTCAACAAATTGTGTTTTTTATTTTTTACAGTGTAGTTCGCCTAAAAATGTAAATTCCAGTGTTGCCAATTTTGCGGTTTTCCTGTGTAATTGTGCTACTTTAACACTGTTCCCCTGGGTTTTTTTTTTTAATGTCTGCGGGTTGAAACGTTATATTTTGCCCCTGGAATGTGAACTGCACCAGGAGAATCCCAACAACAACAGCAACAACAAAAAAACAAAAACAACAAAAAACATGTATTTTACCCCCAATGCAATTGAGCTAGTTTTGGGCTAGTTTTAAGTAGCAGTTGGGCGGGTTTTGTTGTGAAAACCTGGTAACCCTGGTAAATTCGGTCATGTTTTACTTTCATATTGTTCTAAACACATTTGTTGCAGTGAATTTTTAAAGGATATTCTTCACTGAAAATCCACATTGCTTTTTTCGCTGCATTCAGAAGAGTATAAATGTCTGTTTTATCATACTTTTAATTTATTTTTTGACACAGATCAGTTGATCCAGTTCACCAAATGGGTTTGAATGATTTGTTCATGCGTCAGACTGATCTGATTCTCAATAATCAACTTGGTTTCAAATGATTTCAGTAACGGTTAACAGCACAAGCTGCTTAAATTCCAGTCTGATTGTCACACAAAGCTACTGTACGGCCTCAGAAGACTGTTTTTATGCTGCTTTTATGTCCTTTTTGAAGCTTGAAAGCTTCAGTTCTCATTCATTGTAACTGCATGGAAAAAAGCAACCAGCAGAGTCTTCAGATTGTCTTTTGTGTTCCACAGAAAAGAGAAATTCATATGGTTGAGAGTGAGGGCAAGTAAATGATGACAGGATCATACTCTCCTTTAAATTCCAATTCAAAATACAAGGTGCTATTCTGTTTGTGGACTAAATTTGAATTCACAAAATGAATCGAACTTTACAGACATTCTCAACTGGGTCCTGAATGGTGCACAACCTTGGTCTCTATGTAAGTCTGTGCGAGTTTTCTGCTTCTACAAACAAGGGAACGATCAATAATCAAACAGCGTTTCCACTGGCCTTCATTTATATGCCGAGAAGCCCGATGCATGTAGAACAGCATAACACAGTTACTTAGGATCAAATCTCATCTTCAGAGACTCATGCAACAATCATGACGGCATGTGTGTTTGTGCGAGAGAGGGATGGACTTGCTTTTGATCGGCCGTGCATAATTACAGCATTTCACAAGTCCTACTGATATATATCACTGCAGAGAACTGATGCGCATTCATTCATCATGACAGCAGATGCCGACTGTTTTGATTGCTGCTTCTGAAGCTTTCACTCAGATTTAATGAAGCTTCTGCACCTGTCAATTAGGTCACATTACAGCGCTCGTACTTTCACAACTTGATTAATATAATTCCAAACAAAGGCTGATAGCTGGGGTAAACATATTTTTCTCTCTACGCATTTCACCGCCTCCTTTAAACGTTGTTGCTGTTGTTTCTTGTCATATAGCCTAATATTCTTGGCATCTAATATATGTGTTTGCACTGCTCATAACAGGCTACCGTCTCCATGGTCATGCAATGGTGCACCTGGAACACTGCAAAGATTAAATATCATAGGAAAGAGAGAGGCTGAAGCGAGTTCCAAAATGAACACCTGCCAAGTGCCAAATGTGAGAGAAAATTTGTGTCGATGAGCAAATAAATCAAGTTTAGATGCTGAAAAAGAGCCATATATATATATATATATATATATATATATATATATATATATATATATATATATATATATATATATATATATATATTGGTGACTTTTAAATATATTTAGGGGAATAACGAAATATGGAAGCCCATTTCCACCGCTAAATATTTTTTAAAAAAAGGCAATTGCTACTTTTTATGTCACAATTGTGACTTTTATTCTCGTAATTGCGAGTTTACATCTCACAATTCTGACTTTTTTTCTCAGAATTGTATGATACAAACTCGCAATTCTGACTTTTTCCTCAGAATTGTGAGATATAAGCTTGCAATTCTCAGAAATAAACTTGCAATTGAGTTTATAGTTTATAGTTATAGTATTTGAGATATAGTCACAATTCTGACTTTTTTTTTCTCAGAACTGTGTGATATAAACATGCAGTTGCGAGTTATAAAGTCAGAATTACGAGATATAAGGTCACAATTCTGACTTTTTTTTCAGAATTGTGAGATATAAACCCAGTTGCAAGGTATAAAGTTCAGTTTTGAGGGGAAAAAAGACATATGACGGATATGATCGCAGAAGTGTGAGTTTATATCTCACAACTGACTTAATTCATAATTGTGTTATAGTGTCACAATTGTGAGATATAAACTCGCAATTCTGAGAAAAAAAAGTCACAACTGTAATCTTGTAATTCTGACTTTATTTCTCAGAATTGTGAATTTATGTCTCGCAATTGTGACTTTATAACATCCTATTGCTACTTTTTATCTCACAATTCTGACTTTTATTCTTGCAATTGCATGTTTACATTTTGTAATTCTGACTTTTTTTCTCAGAATTGCGTGATACAGATTTCTTCTCCCTCTGAATTATTAGATATAAGCTTGCAATTCTTAGAAATAAACTTGCAATTCTGAAAAAAATTAAGTCAGAATTGCAAGATATAGTCACAGTTCTGACTTTTTTTTTTTCTCAGAATTGCATTATATAAACTCGCAATTGCGAGTAATAAAGTCAGAATTACGAGATACAAGGTCACAATTCTGACATTTTACTCGCAATTGTGAGTTTGTATCTCGCAATTCTGACTTTTTTTATCAGAATTGTGGGATATAAACTTACAATTGTGAGAGATAAAGTCCAGTTTTGAGGGGAAAAAAGACTGATATATTCTCAGAATTGCAAGTTTATATCTCACAACTTCTGAATTAACTTGTAATAGTGTTATAGTGTCACAATTGCGAGATATAAATGGGCATTTCTGGAAAAAAAAGTCACAATTGTGAGATATAAAAAACTCATTATATCACGTAATTCTGACTTTATTTCTCAGAATTGCAACTTCTCAGATTTGCGAGTTTATGTTTACATCTCACAATTCAGAGAAAAAAGTCAGAATTGCGAGTTTATATCTCGTAAAGCTGACTTTTTCAGAATTGCAATTTTATTTCTCAGAATTGCGAGTTTAGGTTTTTTACTCACAATTCTGAGAAAAAAAGTCAGAATTGAGAGATAAAATGTCACAATTACCTTTTTTGTTTTTTATTCATGGCACAAAATGGGCTTCCATACAAAAAGGAAAGAAGAACTGTTAAAAAAAAAGGATTTTTTTTTTTAAGTAATCAATTTGAACTGTTTACAAATACTATTTTTATTTTAAAATTGCACATATTCTGAATAAGACTGACTATTTTCAGAATATACAATAAACAGGTTAGCCATAGGCTGTTTTAATGACTTTTTTTAAAAAAAAAAAATACAGTTTCATGGCAAATAAAAATATTTATGACAAATTTTCTCAATTCACCCACCACTAGCAGGTGTAGCAAAAACCTAATCTTGGACCCTGCATTAGAGCCATTCGTCCTTTTTATTGAGTTTTATTTGTTCAATCACACAATCACTTTACAAATAAAATGTATTGTAACAGGAAATAAACGTTATTACACATCTAAGACCACAGCTAAACCGTCCCCCATCTTCTCAGTGCCTTCCTAAATGGACAGTTTCATTTTCATGCAGTCATAATGGAGGCGGAATAGCGCTTTATCAGGATCCATAGCCCCTTGAGTGCTAATATGGGGCTGGGGAGCCAGATGCCCTCATAAGCAGCCCTCAACATTATTTATTTATGGGCGAATAAGTTCAGGCTCTTCTAATATTTCTCCGAGCTTAGCCGGAAAAAGCTAATGGGTATGTGAGTCTTTGTTCTCTGTTTTTTAATTAACCCTATTAACTGTCATGGGGATTAAGGTGGGTATTTTTCACTGCTTATTCTTCATCCTGACTTCACCGACTCTAATTTAATTTTCTGAAATATGGTGAAAGATACTAAATGCAAAGAATTTCAGGACTTTTTACAGCGCATAGCTGTGATGTGTGTTTCATTCACCCGCTTGCTGTTTAATTACAGAGTTAATGCATCACTATGTGGAAACTGTGTAAATGTATGTATAAATATCGAATATATTTTTTTTAAAACCTGTGAAGTGATAATATGCAAATGAGAGTCCTTGAGTACAGCTGCCATTTAACAGCCTTGTCTAAGTGAGAAAACTGCCTTTAAACTCATTGTCACTCATGAAGCAAACCTACATTATGGTAGGTTGTCATTAAAGGGCTTCCTGCCACCAAGCCTGTGGGGGAATATAAAGGAGGTAAGAGCTCAGGGTGTCTAAAAATCATCTTTAAACTGAGACACTCAAAATGCAAATGCAGATACATTTACTGTTAATGACTTGGTCGTCAGCTCTGTCTCCCCCTCATACATTTGCATCATAAATATCACCTACAGCAGCTCTGGAAAGTAAATTGGTGCTTTAATAGATTTGTCAGCAAGAGGGATTTCTCATTACTTCTATTAGGATGCAGCTGCTAAATTCTTCAGCACCAGAACAGGAGCTCACAGAGACAATAAATCAGGCCGTATTAGCGCTGTCTCTTCAAAAACAATTAAATATTTTTTATTAATGTCTCACCCCTACAAGTGCATTGCTTTTAAATGACACGGATATGCTTTCATGTCGTAAAATCTATCCTTGCTAATGTCCATAGCTAATAGATTTACATTTAACATAACCTTGACACTTTGACGAGTTGTTCTTTTGCGCCAAATGAACTGAAGCAAACCTGCTAACATGTCTACGTAAATATAAATAAATGAGACTGAAAAGCATTTTAAGGAAAATTACAGATATTAAAATAAAATTAAATAAAGAAAATAATAATAATGAGCACGTAAATCTTCCAAACTGTTTTCCTACACTGAATCACTATGGAAAGCCTATAATAAGTGTTTATATTTTGGACCTGTCGGGATGAATTTCACGGAAATTGTGTACATGCGTCATTCACCCGTGCGTTTCTCGTCATATCTGAAAACAGGGCGAAGTAGCTTTGCCTTTTCAGGCGTGCGTGTAGAGAGTTTGCACTTACGTCAAGTTTTGGTCAGTTACCCGGGTATGCGGCCATATTGGAGATACTTGGATGTAATAACGGCATGGATTGCATGGTTTATGTACTACTGAATACACTGTTCTGCTAATTTATGCTGTCTAAACGGAAAAAAATGTGCGGAATTGGATAAATCAAATACAGAAGGACTTGGTAGGCAGAAAAGGCCACAATATTTTGACAAAAGTATTAATCAAGATATTAGCCTAATATTTCACCTACCTGACCAGAAATAAGAACAAGCACGAATGTTGTCAAGATTCTTGCCCTGGAAATACTGGCTCAGTTTGGCCATCCACAAACACCTTTTGTTCCTCAGACAGTTTTTTTACACTCTTCTCCTTAATTTGTTAAAACTTTTGGCAGTCTGTAGTACTCCAGATGTTTTTTCTCAGTCCGACCGATTAGTACAGCCCAAAACAAGACAATAATTGACCATTTTCAGCAGTAATAATCAACAAAATATGCGAGTTTCATTCAGTTCAGTGGCATTGTTTATGTTCTGTGCCACCAATATGGCCGATTGATGATGCGTCGTGAAAACACTTTATAGTTAACGAGAAATATAAACTATGCAAAATGACAAATCGTTGGTTGTAAAAACAAAGAAACTCCTAACAAAACATAGCCTACAAGCAAAAAGTGAAATGACAGAGTCCCTAATAAAACCCAAATCAACACTGGATTCCCACACTGGTTTTTGGAGGTGGCAAAAGATCTGAAAAGACTCAAAACCGACCCAGAGATTGATTCTTTCTGCCTCAACAGGTGTGATATTTTATTTAACCAATAGACCAATTTCGAGCAGACATCACAGTGACGTCATTTGCAGCTGCGCACGCATAGTGGTTGCAGAAAAACACTGGTAGCAAGTGGAGGTAAACGGGTAAACTCCATGGAATAAAAGAAAAAAATATATATTTTTGTGCCTTTTGATGTCAAAATCGGAATGCAAATAATTTTTATAGAATACTGTAGTCAAAGACGCCATTTGAAGCTAAACGCAGACGTTTAAACAGACATACTATGGATGAAAACTGCTATGATTACTCTACTTTTAAAGCATAGATTTGATTTAAACAACAGGTCTACATAATATTCACATATTAGCCCTACAGTTACAGCATGAAATATTATTTAAACTTATTACTATTAACATTTTTACATTACATTTTTTTTTATTTTATCTCACAATTCAGATTTTTGTTTCTGACAAATGCAAGTTTATATCTCCTAATTCAGACTTTATAACTCGATTTAACAAAATTAGTGGCATATGCGCAATGCATACATCGTACGTCATCCGCCCGGAGCTGCTTCCGTGTACAACAGTTGGCGCAAGCTAGGTTAAAGTGATTAGAATGTTTTAAATATGGATATTTTTCTACAAAAACGCATCGATTTACTACAGGAGACTATTATTCACCCCCTGAAGCCATGTGAGGCTCTTTTTATTATGGATGGATGCACTTTATTGGACTTGGGCAGTCTTGGCCTTATGGTTAGAGAGTCAAACTTGCAATCCAATGGTCGTGGGTTCAAGTCTCACGTCCGGCAGGGATTGTTGGTGGGGGAGTGAATATCCAGCACCTCAATACCACGACTGAGGTGAGACCCTTGAGTAAGGCACCGAACCCCCAACTGATCCCCGGGCGCTGAGGCATTGGCTGCTCTGGGCGTGTGTGTGTGTGTGTTTGTTCACTGCTCACCGCTGTGTGTGTGTGCGCACTTGGATGGGTGAAATGCAGAGCACAAATTTCAAGTATGGGTCACCATACTTGGCCACAAGGTTGGTAAATAATGGGCTAATTTTCCTTTTTGGGTGAACTAACCCTTTAAGCTGGCTAACAGTTAATTATAAAGTGTTAGTTACTGTAAAGGGTGATTTCATTATGGGTTATGTTGTGCTAGATTTTATTTTTAAGGATGGACTGTGTAAATTATAAATCCAATGGCTCACCAAATAACATTATAGCTGTCTAAATAGTCAACTTGCAACCCTATCCATCTAAACTGGTTATACACACAAAGATACACACACTGTTAAAAAAAAAAAAAAAAAAAAAAAAAAACACACAATTTGTTAAGTCAGCTTAAAATAATTGGTTACCCTGCTGCCTTAAAATTTTAAGTTCAGTCAACTAAAATAAGTTTAGTCAACTTAAAATGTGAAGTTGTACTAAGTAACAACTTAGATATTTGTGTTTGTTAAACTTAAAAGCTGGGTAAGTAACCCAGCTGCCTTAAAATTTTAAGTTGAATCAACTCAAATATCTAAGTTGTCACTTAGTATAACTTAACATTTCAATTGGATTTCATTTTTTGGAGTTGACTGAACTTTTTAAGGCAGCCAGGTAACAAATTATTTTAAGTTGACTCAACAAATTATTTTTACAGTGTACCTGACAACTTGTGAACTCTTTATATCATCATTCACATGTTTTCTGAGGCAGCCGAAGCACAACCAAAACAATGTTCTTCCGCCCAATGCATGCAGTTTTATTTACCAATATGTAGTGCAGGTTTAAGCAGGATTTCCAACTAAAATAAGTTTTACAATAGAAGTCTATGGTGCAAGTACTGGAGATTTTATCAACAATCATCTGAAACAATCTCATGAATTATTTTGCAAAATGTAATTTGAGTTGTCTAAATTGTACACAAATCTTCATCAAACATTATTATATTTAGCATGTTTATAAAGTGGCATCCTTATGCTTTTTCTGAACGTGCAAGTCTCACCAGACTGGAGCGGTGCTTTGCATTTCCGGTCTCTAGTGTTTCTAGTCAAATTAACATACTTTCTGAGCCGATAATATAACGTTAAACCTGCGCACATTTTTATATTTAGTTATATTGAAAAAGTTTCAATTCAGTCCGTTTTAAAATGAATTTCTATGGAGATCGGAACACAAAAGCACCCAAATGGAAGTTAGAATCCATGGTGCCGCTCATCGGTTAATCAGGAAAAAGGTGGATAAGAGTTAGTTCAACAGAATGTTGCTTTGCAAATATTTGTACATTTGCATTCTTTATTTAACAAACTGCTTCATTCATTTATTTATTCGGTCAGTCAGTCAGTATGCAAAACATCAAGCTTTAAGATCTTAAGTTGTACTTACCCTGGATTATTCCTTCAGGTTCAAGGAAAGTATACTTGCATAATTATCCAAAAGCTTGTTTGAAGATTGTATAAGACATAGAGGATAAAGTCATTTTGTGAGTAGTCTCGCATACACATGCTGTACTTTTGTTATTCTGATTGGTTGATTTCTGAAATTAAACACAGCCAGTTGATTTGATTATGCTGGATAGTATTAAAATGTTACACAACAAACAACATTGCAACAGCTGAAAACATAATTGTCAAATGTTTAGTTTTTACTGATTATACCTCAGTAACATTAGTTAAATGAAACTTACTTTAAATTCAGGTAACACTTATATAATGTATAACTGAATGCTTTACTCACATTGTCTGTCTCAAGAAATTTCAATGCCATGTCCCATAGCAACAGATGTCACAGGCGTTATTGCTACACCTGAGCATATTGCAGCATGTTTTGACTCAGTTGTTATGCCGTATTTCTCCCGTTTGAGCAGGGCATTTGTATCTCATTTCATTACTTGTCATGTAACAGATGCTTTCATCCAAAGTAAATTGCAGTACGCTAATTGTAGGAACAGTCCCCCTGGAGCAATCTGGGGTTGAGTGCCGAACACAATGAAGGTGAAATTCCCTCAGTAACTTTGGAGTTCACACTGATCCATACCTGGCACTGAACCTGTGATTCTAACAGCACCAGCCCAATGCTTTAACAACATGACTAACATCATGCCAGTCACAGTGTTAATGATTAATTTGCACTTTAGCAGAGGCTTTGACTTACAGTACAGTTATTCCAGAGATGGTCTCTACGGACCAGCCTGGAGTACAGTTTCTAGTTTGAAACGCTTTGCCCCATTGAATTGCCTCCTCTTTTTTTAACCTACAGCCATCTGGTTACCACCCCAAGCCATTAGTCAACTTGAAACCTCTTTCACAACTTTTTTCTTTTTTTTTTTTTTGACATCCATCATATGGTTACTTTTGGTATGAAACAAATTCTCAGCTTTCAAATCTTGTCATTTTTAACCCTTAAATGCATACCTCAGGTCTTTAGTGACCCGGGACGTCATTCACTACCCTCTCCCGCCGTAATTTTTTTAAAGTTTGACATCAACTTTCTTAGTATTTCTCAATCTATTCATTTTTTACAATATAACAACAACAACAAAAAAATAAAATATAAAAGAATATCTGTTTTCGGATATTTTTTTTGTAAAAAGTGTATAGGGTCACTAGAGACCCGAGGTGTTTTAGTGTAAGTATATTTTCATGAGCAAAAATATGTAAATATCTAATGACTCGATACGTGCAATTCACCTTTATTCCTTGAGGTGGCACTGTTTGATGGACAATAATGACATGATGTTTCACTCATCATTATCGCTGGCATAAAACAAAAGAATATCATCAGCAAACATTTAACTGGTTTGAATGGCTTTACTGCAGAGCAAATACTGTACGCAATAACATATAAATGTCACTTTTATTTGATGGTGGATGTGCTGAATAAGCTGCCAGCGATCAAAATATTGACTTCGAAGTCACTGAAAACATTAGTTTTGAGAATATGGTTGAGATCACGAATATGAGCCAGATGCTGAATGTACCGTGGAATTGCAATCTGACAATGACGGCTATGGTAAAATCATCTGCTCAAATTGAACCCTTCTAAGTTTCAAAAGGTAACAAAGTATGCTTTATTTTATTCTTCTGTAATTGTTCTTAAAATATCAAGAGTTTTTTGCAGTTGCAGAAGTTAGAGATCCATCCATGCTGGATATATAGGGCCGGGTCGCTAAAGACCCGAATATGTAATAATGATTGGCGAAACATTCATGCATTTACGGGTTAAAAGAAATTCAAGCAATAAATACTGTGTTGTGGCTCTTTAGTGGCACATGAACTGATTATCTCTTCCTCTTTGCTAGTTATATCATGAAATAAACATGAATGAACATCAGAAGGTATTTTTGGTTCAAGCACGGACAGACCTCAGTACACACAATTTTTCAAGGTCAAGTCCACTGATGTTATTCTCATGTCTGGTTTGTTTGTCGGAGAAAAATGGCAGATTCTGCGTTATGATTGGACAGATCGCCTGTCAGTCAAATTCCCTGCAAAGGGTCAGTTGGCAGTGGGCGGAATCATGCAGACCACAACAAAATCAAACATTCCGACTCGGAATGCACATTTCAAAATAAACGATTAGCTGGCTGTAGCATTGTTTTTTGGCGAAAAAAGTATTTAGCATGTTTTCATAATTTATGGATTGGCCGTTCCAAGCACGTCTTGAACCACTTAAAACCCTTTAGACAGCTGCGTTTACATCACAGTAAAGTTGTTACATTTTCAGATCCGCATTGATTTCGTTGAATTCACTTGTTGGCGAATTCAACTTCAGAAGATTGGCATCTCCATATGTGATTGTCAGTCTGGATGCGCCTCAAGCTGTTTTGCACTGTGAATAATCTTAAGTTTGTGTGCTTAAAATATACATCAAAAGTGCAACTTCAACAGGCTTTTCAGGGTAATTGACGTTTTAAATATATACATTTTTCATAACTGCTTATGACAGCAGCCTTCCCATGTACTGTCCAGCTTCTCAAGCGAAGAGTCATGGGAATGATAATGAATGCGGCACGATAAATTATAGATCATGTTATACTAGAGGAATGTGAAGTCTTTATTGTGTGGGAACTGTTTTAGGGCATTCACCTCAGATTTCTTTTACACTCCCAGGATCCTGTTCTCTCATGACCCAGGTAGGGCAAGGGCACAGTAAAGTCTCCAGCAAATACGCACTATGCTTTCTCTGAAGGCGAACTTTCTCTTCTTGCTTTTCTTTTGCAGTATCACCAGCAAACCAAGTGATGCATGTATCACACATTACATTGTATTACAGAAATGTTAAAATGCATAAATGCGCAATTTCTTAATACTGTAACTATTTTTGTTAATTTTTCACAATTAGATGTAGTCATCCATATACTGTTCTTGATTCTGAATAATACATGATTTCAGCAATATGACTGACATCTGTATTTGAATGATCATCTGGGTCATTTAGCAATAAAATCCCCCCTTTGTAATTAAACGAAATCCTCTAATGAATAAAATATCAGCCTATACTTCCAATACATAAACTTGAAACCCCTTTAGCTACTTGTGAGGATTTCTAAAGTTCTTCTTTTCATGTATTTTTAATTGGATCTTTAAAAAAAGTGTGAAAGCGAACTCCATACAAAGTCTTGACGTGCAATGCGGAGGCAATTTACGGCAATTTAGCGCGGCTGGAATTGAGCAGACTCCTCAGGCACCTCTTTTATTTTCATACAGGATCTAGTGACAGTAATGAATCATAGTTAAGAGCATACTGCAGCGTAAGCTCCCAGTTTATTAAACAGTCAGCAGCTCATTGCTTTTGATCCTCCGGAGTGTCATAGTAACTGATTATGCCCAGACATGCTGATGTTTCCCTTTACCCTTCCACGTCGCATCTCCTCGCTTCTACCTTTCACACGTCCCTTTGTGAAGATCGAGGGAGAAAGAGACTTCGAAAAACAAACAAACGCAAACAAACAAACAAACTTGTCGCTAGGGCTTTTTAAAGGAATATTTAAAACAATGTTAATTACCATAAAATAAATAAATAAAACTAACAAACTAAATAACTACCTACCTAACTATTAACAAAATAAATAAATACATAAATAAATGTCACTCCATGTCTCACAATTTTTGGACAATTGTTTGGAGGATTTAAAAACAAAAATGTGAAGCTAATAGTTTTATGAAGGCATTTGCAAATATTCTTGTTAAAACTATAATATTAGGGAATGAAATTATGTTGTAATGATGACAGTTGTCAAATTGGATATAATGAACATACTGAAATCCAGGCTTAATTAGTATAAATAGTTGTATAGTCAACTAAAATTAAAACTAAAACATTAACTGAAATTAAAAAAAAAATCTCATTAAAATGGGGCAACATTTCTTATTTTAATTTATTTTAACGTGATGTACTATAACTTAAACTAATACTCTGCCATTCAAAAGTTTGGGATCAGTAAGATTTTTTAATGTTTTTTAAATAAGACTTTTCTGCTCATCAAGGCTGTATTTATTTAAAAAAAATACAGAAGAAAAAAAAAAAAACTGTGATATTGTGAAATATTATTGCAATTTAAAATAATGGTTTTCTATTTTAATATACTTTAATGTAATGTAATTTATTCCTGTGATGCTTTTGGCACCTGTGATACTTTTTTTCAAAAAAAAAAAAAAAAAAAAAAAAAATGTTAAAAAGAACAGCATTTATTTATAGAAATCTTTATAAAATAGAAATTTTGTAACAATATACAGTACCGTTTAAAGTTTGCAGTCAGTGTCTTTTTTTCTTCCTTCTTTGTTCAAAAGAAATTAATACTTTTATTCAGCAAGGATGTGTTAAATTGATAAAAAGTGATAGTAAAGACTTATATTGTTAGAAAAAAAATCTATTTTGAATAAATGCTGTTCTTTTTAACTGTTTATTCATCAAAGAATTCTGAAAAAATATCACAAGTTCCAAAAAAATATTAAACACCCCAGGTGTTTCTAACATTGATAATAATCAGCATATTAGAATGATTTCTGAAGGATCATGTGACACTGAAGACTGGAGTAAAGGCTGAAAATTCAGCTTTGCATCAGAGAAATAAATTATATTTTCAAGTATATTAATATAGGAAGCTGTTATTTTAAATTGCAATAATATTTCATAATATTACTTTTTTTTTCTGTATTTTTGATCAACTTTGGGTAGCATTTGAAAAGTATTCTTTAAAAAACATTAAAAATCTTACTGATCCCAAACTTTTGAAAGGCAGTCTATTAAGAATTATAGTTCATATAGTGCACTTTTGAGATACTGAGCTTCAAAGTTTTTGCATTCCATAGACTTCTGTAGATAGAACCATTTTTGTTTTCTAAAAAAAGGCCCAAAATATACACAGCTTACAAAAGAAACATCACATAATGTACTCGATACAATGTAACAATTTTGACAAAAATGTCAGCTAGAACCCTATATTTCTAAGGCGACAATATATATACACATACAGAAACTAAAATGAAAATGGAAAAACTAATATATTGAAACGGTGAGTTTTTTAACATTTATGGATTGACCTTATTCACTTTTATTGTAAGTGTCTCTTTAACCACTTAAAAACCATTTAGAGAACTGCATTTACATCACAGTTGTTAAATTCTCATATCTTTATTTTGTTGCAATGTTTCCCTTTATTCCCTGGCACATCTTTTCTCTACTACCTTTCACTAGTTCCCTCATGAAAATAGTGGGAGGGTGATGACTTGGGCAAACAAACACAAACAAACAAACAAACAAACATGTTGCTAAGCTGAGCTGCGGAAACTGTGGTGACCTTGCTGCATATTCCCTCTTGTATTTCGAGTCTGTGTGGCTGAAGGGGGAAATTTAATCATCTTGTCCTCTGGTTTCTTACACAGGTTCACGTCGACTTTCTTTGGAAGGACGACAAAGATGCCTGAGAGAATGCTGTCGTTCGCTGGGGCCTTCGCGACCTTGCGCTGGAGCTTGCAGTTCTCATCTCAAGTACCCAACTCAAATCAGATGCATTGAATAGCTAGGTAGTGCTGATAAGCGCAGTGCTTTTACCACAGATGTCCTCAAAGTTTAGTTTAAAAATAAGCCTGTCAATATACATAAGCAGAAGGTGAGGAGATTTGCCAAGCCGTACGCTGTCGAGCAGCCTGTGCAGACACTAAACGCTGCACGTCTCCAACATGGCGGCACATTCGCGTTATGTAACACGTCAGCTGCCGTTTCCTCTCCTGTTCTTTTTCAGGCTGCTCATTGTGAGCGTATACCCCGTGGCTATATCACTGAATGTGAGATACAGACCCTTAAAAGCAGCAAAACGATTAGGTGTTTCCTTTGTGTTATGGTACACAGACAGCTAAGCTGTGTCACCTGTAGTTAAAAATAAGCATTTTCCATCTGAACGGTGCTAAGTTTCACATCTGTTTCCATTAGGCACATATCCAGAGTGCTGTCTGTCACATTCCAGTAAAGCTCAGCCCTATATTCACTCCATCACAAGTTATGCTGATCTGAATGTATGAATTTATTCATTTTTGGCTTCTCTTCAGACAAGCCTTTGACAAGTCTGTCTACAAAAAGGACGCTTTCGTGTCTCACATCAACGTATGTGCAATAATGCCTTTAAGAATGAATAGTTTGTGTAAATCCTAAAATGTCAAACTTAACTTTGTTGTAATAAAATACATATTTGAAATACAAAACCAGTCTTAAGTAGCATGGGTATATTTCCAGCAATAGCCACAAATACATTGTGTGGGTCAAAATTATCGATTAACAAAAGTTGTTTTCGGTTGGCCAAACTGAAACAGCATTTCCAGGGCAAGAATCCTGACAGCATTTGTGTTTGTTCCTATCATTGCCAGTCAGGTAGGAGAAATATTAGGCTAATTCATAACGTATTCATTAGTACATTAACCTTGCTATCCATGTTGTTGTTTACATCTGAGTATTGCCGATATTGCCGTGCATCCAGGTTCCTGACCAAATCGTGACGTAAATGCAAATCCTCTATAGATTTTTTTTTTTTTTTTATAATCTTCCTAAATGCATCATAAAACCTGTTTATTTGTGATCGTACCACTAGCATCAAAGGTTCAGCACAGTGTGCAATCTGAGCCTCTGGGAATTAGAAACACCAGGCACTAGAGCTCATTAGTTGTTTAGCATGTGTGAAATTAATTATGATTCATTGTAAGGAGATTGCAGTCAGTCCGGTTGAGCCCACGAAGTGAGTGGGGAGATATGTTTGGTGTCATGCTAAATAAGTGCTAGTGTCTCTTGCTCAGGGGGTGGGTGAGTTTGATCGCAGACAGCCGTTGTTCATCAGAGGAAGTGTAAATGTTCGTAATCTAACACTCCGTCATACCTAGTGTGCAAACGAAGCAGGGGGAAGGATGCGCGCTCAAATGGACTGAGTGGTAAGCTTGCACTCCGCGCTAATGCAACCGGCATCTCGTGTTACTTAGCGCTGTGTACCCTTTTAGCATATAACGTTTGATGGAAGAGAGCTTAGTCAGAGTTTGGCGGCGTGATTTCCTCTCAGATAGACGTCTGACCACTGCACATCATTCAGACTGAAAGGAAAATCCACCGTCTGCAATCGGAGAATTGCGGTGTGTATATTAAAAATCATTTAAACGTGAATGACAGGGATATCAAAACGTCATCGTTTACTCCCCCTCATGTTGTTACAAACCTGTAAGACTTTTTATGTTCTGCATAAAACAAAAGATATTTTGAACTGTTTTTGTTCATACAATGAAAGTCAGTAGGGTCCAAAATAAAACTATTTTAATAATATTGTCGATTAATTATGTTAAAGCAATCTTAGTCGTTTACTTCAGAAATATGTTTTACTCTAAAAACATGAATTCTTGAGCATGTTTCCTTAAGTAATAAACCTTAAACAACAGCAGGATGTGGAGGCAAGCATTAGTTAATGTCAGGGCAAGAGTTCTGTACGTGGGACATTTTCATTTGGCCATTAGACAAAGCTTATCAAATATGTACCTCTGTGGCCTGAGAGGGTGTTTAGTTATTTATTACCAACTGACAAATTCTCTTTCATTCACAAAATGCATTTGCAATCACTTACATGGACGTATTCGAGGTTTACGTCGAGTCCAATCAAAGAGCAGCATGTTTGAGGATTTGACAGATGCAGTAGCTTTACAGACAGAGGCTAATGGAGGTTAATTAGAGACACATGCTTCAGCAGCTTTGGTAGTTTCTATTGGCAACAGCTATTGACGGAAACAAAACCTAGAAGTTATATCGAAAGCGTGAAAAAAGTTGGACTATTTCTCCAATCTAATCTTATCTGTCAGATCGACCAGCTTGGGTTGGATGCGAGTTTTGTTTGTTAGCGAAAGCAGATGTTTGTGTCATTTTGTATGTATGAGATTTTCAGCTTTTATGGCATATCATAACTCATGCAAATAGTGATCTGATTTTAAGTGTATCCATAAAAATGGAAAATGGATCACCAGCCAACAATCTCTCTGGGATGAAATATGCATTGAAGAACGGTGGCCAGGCCCACAGGAGTCACCGCGCTGATGTTGTCGGCAATGGGATGAAAATGCCATTTGATGTGAGGGAAAGAAGTGCGCTTTCTGTAGACAATGAAACTAAATGAGTGAATGTTGTATAAAATATAGCCCCGAGGGGAAGGAGTGAATCGAATGGAATCGGCTCTCGCGCGTAATTGCAGCCATTTATTGATTTAAATACGCCCTACAGAATCCATATGAGAAAGATTAAAAGCCAAACCCAGGACATTAGGACATGAATGGAATATTAATGGCCTTTGAAAAGTAAACAATAAGAAGGCTTATGGCTGATTACACAGGACGTGTTTATTTTTTGTATTCTTGTTCTTCTCAGTGGAAGATGATGCATATGATTTTAAATCTGACATCTTTGTTGGCCATTCACATCCAGGTTTTTGAGTAAAAATCAGTAAATGTCATGTGACTTTGTGTGGTCCATCAGTCAAAGACAAAAACTACATGGTGACCAAAAAAATGTGAAACCAGTGTGTTTATGATTATGGCAATGCATTAAAATAATATGGTAACAAATTACCATAATCACCATTTTGCACACAACAAAAATAAATGTAAATGGATGACACTGTAAGCTGTGCACATGCAAGTTACGAATGTTGGCACCCATTCTGAGGTTAAAAATAAGTTTGGTATTTCTTGCCCTCATTCGCTGCCAACCATTTTGTGATTCACACTCCAGTCAGGTAGGTGGCAGAGATTGGCTTTAGCTTGGCTTGCTGCCATTAAACACAATAGGAGAAGAAGAAAAAGAGGAAATTAATTGGTTGTAGTGGAGAAAGATATTCTTGCTACAGCTTGTAGTCGCCAGCCTGAGTTAAATGGCATAGAATGGAAATTCAGCTTATCTATTTTCCAAATGTGTGTTATTGATTATGTTCATCCATGTGTTTCATTTTTAAAAACATGTTTTTTTCCTTGTCATTTTTAATCAAAATATCATAACCTAATCCTACGATCAAATGACAGACTTCTCTCTGATGTATAGGGAAGAGTGGGGTAAGTCGATTCACCCCCTGTATCTTGGCAACTGTACACTTTTACTGTCATGTGACGATGTATTTTGGAATCGCACATCATTTCTGCCAGACTGTGAAAAGGAGAAACACATGGGAGGAGTGGAAGGCACCCATTTACTGTAAAACTGTTTTTGTCTTGACAAAGTACAATTTTAGAATAACAGACATAATGGCTGTTACATCAAAACAAATGTATCCAGGTCTAAAAATATTTATGATGCATATAGGTGATTTGGCAACATATAAACCATGAAAATCATTTAGCTAAATATTAGCCTGAATTGGTAAGCTAACTAGTTTTTTTTCCGAAATGCCAGCTGTGGGGTAAGTTGAGCCAGAACTTTCACTTACCCCACCCTAAGGCACTGAAGTTAGGTTAAAGGTATGGTTTACCCAAAAATGAAAATTTGATGTTTATCTGTTTACCCCCAGGGCATCCAAGATGTGGGTGACTTTGTTTCTTCAGTAGATCACCAACGAAGATTTTTAACTCAAACCGTTGCAGTCTGTCAATCATATAATTGCAGTCAAAAAACATACACAGACAAACCCAAATTAAACCTTGCGGCTCTTGACGATACATTGACAACAAGTCCGTGCAGGAAACAAGAGTTTTTATATCATTTTTTACCTCTGATCCACCGCAATTTCGAAATGTCCTGAGCGCATTCACAACAGCCGACGCGTGACGCGTCAACACTCTGGCATAGGCGATCAGGCTCAAAAGTTGGGAGTCGGTGAAAAGTCAACACTCCTGGATGAGTTCACGCAAGCAAACGTAATCTTTTAGTTTTTAATCGGTCGCAACAATCGGGATAAGCACACGTAGTTACCATTTTGAGTAGCCGTCGTACCCACAATCTCACTGTATAAGCAATGAGTGACATATATGCTCGACAGATCACTTCTGCGCCTGCGTTTACCATGCCAGAGCATGTTGACACATTTGTTGTGAATGTGCTCAGGACAGTTGGAAATTGAGGTGCATCAGAGGTCAAAAATGATATAAATACTGTTCAGTTTCCTGCACAGACTGATTGTTTGGTGTCTTCACACCTCAATGTATCGTCACGAGCCGTGAGGTTTAATTTGGTTTTGTCCGTGTATGTTTTTTTTGACTCTTAAAGCTGTGGATGCCATTGACTGCCATTATATGACTAACAGACAGCAACGGTTTGAGTTAAAAATCTTCGTTTGTGTTCTACTGAAGAAACAAAGTCTCCTACATCTTGGATGCCCTGGGGGTAAGCAGATAAACATCAAATTTTCATTTTTGGGTGAGCTATTCCTTTAAATTTCTGAAATATAAACTGGTATTTTAATGTGATATTACACAGCTGGTTTAGTTTATCACATATATAGGTATTATTTGTAGTTTATTTGATAGAGGCAGTGTATAAGTGCACCAAATCCTTCTCTGAGAACCAAAAGATGCTTTTCATCACATTATTATCAAATCTGTGACCCTGGACCATAAAACCAGTCATAAGGGTCAATATTTATGGAACTGAGATTTATGTCACATGAAAGTTGAATAAACAAGTTTTTCATTGTTGTATGGTTTGTTAGGATAGGACAATATTTGGCCGAGATACAGCTATTTGAAAAGTTGGAATTTGAGGGTGCAAAAAAATCCGAATATTGAGAAAATCGCTTTTAAAGTTGTCTAAATGAAGTTCTTAGCAATGCATATTACTACTCAAAAATTAATTTTTGATATATTTATGGTAGGAAATTTACAAAATATCTTAATGGAACATGATCTTTATTTAATATCCTAATGATTTTTGGCATAAAAGAAAAATTTTGACCCATACAATGTATTTTTGGCTATTGCTACAAATATACCCGTGCTACTTAAGACTGGTTTTGTGGACCAGGGTCACATTTATCTTTCCACCTGTAGTCCCTAATTGCCAGTTTGACATTGTAGAAAAGCTACCATGCCAAGAATCTTTTGACTAAAATATTTATTAGTTTCAATGACATTTATTCCTTCATTCTAATTCAGTTTTTATTTAATTTCACTCAACAAACTCTGTGTTCATCGAGACAAAAACCCCCAAAAATCCTGAACACAAAAATGGTGAAAACCGTTAACGGTTTAACTCCATAATTAAGTATTATATAGTACATCTGTGTAACATGTTTCAGCAATGCATTTCTAACATTCATAACGTGTTTAAAAACATTTGACTGAACACAGACTTTAACAAACAGCACAGACAGACATACGACCTGCAAATGCAAGCAGAACAACAGTAGGCCTCCTCAGATTCCATATACAATCAGAGACAGTTGATCTGCGGTATAGCTCATTCAACAGGCCTCTTCCGTCCGCCAGTGTTGACATATGCCAGAATGCAGCGAAGTGTTGCAGTTTCCCTCAGAATGATATGCAGCCAACAAGCACCTGTTTTTGCTTCTGAATTCCATTATTCTGTCAGCTTCATCTTACCCGCTTGTAATTCATCAGCCCTGCTGACGCCCCGAGCAGAATCTGAACTCTATCCTTCCTCAAAGCAAGAACAAAGTAATAAGAGCTGAAAGCCATAAACACTTTTATTTTGAGACCGTCTACCCAGGAGCCAGATGCGTTTCTCTCCGAGCCACTGATTGATATTGATGCTATAATTACAATATGAGACGTAGGTATACGAGAAATGAAAACACGACTTGTCTGAATCTTGCAAGTTCGGCTCATTTCCCCTCAAACTGTTCAAGGTCTGTTTCCCGGCAAACTCGGCTGCTCTTTCCGTGCCTCCATCTTTTTTTTTCCTTCTCTATTTCCTAACGGGTTCACGTCTCTCTTCGCCCTTTTGAAGTGGCTTTAGACTTGCGAGACTCTAGTATGTGACAAACAGGCAGAGATAGCGTCGGATTCCTCTCCACAGAGGGCTGCCGCTCACAGAGAACTTTACAAGAAAAACTGTCACAAAGCAACCTTCTCGGGATGCGCGACAGATTCATGTGAACCGCTACAATACTCCTCGATACTTGATCAAATAATGAACGCTCTGTTCTCCCTACGGTAAGCCCAATTTGTACTGGAAAATATTTGCTTTTTGTGACAGGGTGTAGGAAAGTTGTCAAATCTTTTTAAAGACTGAGTGTTTGTGTGGCTTGTTTTCCCTGCAGGAAACGAGGGTATAATTAGGACAAAGCTGGCATAAGGCTATCATTTGGCTGGACTTTGTTGACGTACAGACTGCTCGGGTGACTTCTCGTAATCATTTCTGGCCCACCTCCAATAAGAACAGGCGAATTTGGTTTCTCACAATAAGCTAAGCTATAATAAGTGATAAGGTTTTGTGTGTGTGTGTGTGTGTGTGTGTGTGTGTTCTGCCTGTCTTGTGGTATTTTATCTGCTGTCTCTATCATGTGGATCCGTCCCACAGAGCACTGCAGCACAGAGACTATTCCGCCGCCTCTACTCAAAGACGACGGCGGTTTGCATCGGTGTTTATTTAAGATTTGTTGAAACGGCTATGCTGTGAAACGTCTGTCTCGCCGTGCTTTCCTCTCTTTCTCCAGCTTCTTTTTAAGATCCAACGCCATTCCCTGTGTTTTGACACCAAAGATTTTACCAAATGAAACACAGAGACCAGCAGATCCTTGCTTCTATTTTAACTTCCCAATTGATGTAAGTTGACATTTGGGATGCTGGTGAGATACTGTACATGTGTATCTTTAGCTGCTTTCTGAAGACTGCAGATGGTTGGGGACGGTTGAAAATAGTGGATTAAAGAAACATTTCAGCGTACGCCGGTCTGGATCTGGACCAGCACAGTGATCTGTTTTCGTATATTTGAATGAAAGGGAAAGTTCATATGACTTATTAAATAAAATACTTAGTGTTATGTAAGAAAACAGGCCGTTGAATTATTAGAAAATAATGCACACCTGACGCAAAGTATTATTTTGTAATAATTCATTGGATTATCAATGCATTTTTTTTCCAAACTGATCTCATGACGAAAACATAACAGTGGGAGCATTTTCGAAAGATGCAAAATACGTACTGCCATGAATGTTTCGTGACATATTCGATGTGAAATTTCCACTGAGTGGTACTAAAAAATTGTTGTTGTTTTTTTGTTTTTTTTCCCCCTTAGAACTGATGAACGTACATACGGTTTTATGTGATGTTGGTTTTGTGCGTGTCACCACAGATCTGATTTGAAATGTCCGTTGAGTGGTGCTATAACTCTAATGCTCTGTGACGTTTTAAAATAACATACCATCTGCACTACACCTAAACCTATCCGATAGTATGAACAAAAGTAAATGTGACGTAAAAACACAATCGGAAACATGCCATTTTAGCTTGTTTTTCAATCTCTCATCTTTCAGCTCTTTCATCGTGAGTCATGTTTTTCACGGGATTCGTACCCAAGGATTCCTCATACTAAGTCCAGTTTCATGCCAGCTGAGCTACTGAGCAAGTTTGTTACAATTCCAAGTGCTCACTGTTTTACCAATTCTAGTGTTATTGTCTGTTGGAAACTGCTGTAATATGTACTTCTTGGTATGTATTTTGCCTCTTGTTGTTCCCACAGGTATGTTTTCGTCATGAGATCAGGTAGTTATTTTCCAATAATTTCACAGACTGGAGTTATTTTTTCCGCTTATACTATGGTTACCACACTCCGGCTTCTGGTCTCATCCACATCCAGCTATTTTTAACTGTACAAAACAGCCCATTTTGCTGCTTGATATTGCAAACTGGTGTGTATTACCATGTTATTTTAATGTGTTATCTTAATTATGAACACACTGGTTTGTAGTGCAAACAGTTTTACCGTTTACTGCACGTTGTTATTCTTCTCGTTATTTCCCTACGGCAGCTTATGAACCGGAAGTCTCACACATTACCAGAAAACCAGCTTACGTCCGCATTGAAAAATAAGGTGGCTAATCTTAAATAATAGTGAATTTTGTGCCTAAAAAGTCAAGAATTATTAATTTATATATTTATTTGTTAATTACCAACCTTTTAAGAGAGTAAATGTTATTTCAGTCCAGTTACGGTAAGTTTGCAATTCATAAACAAAATAGTTTTAGGGAGTAAATTTGGTTATTACCCAGTTTTGCCATCACGTATTGTAATTAAACTGAAAAATAAAACTAACCCATGACATTTCTCTTTCAATATGTTTTGTGCAAACACTGTTACATTTCAAATGTTTCAGAGGTTGAACTTTACGAGGTTGAAGGTCAAAGCAGAAATGCCAAACACCAGCCTTAGCTAGCACATATCACACAACTCTACATTATTCAGTCAATATTTTTCTACTTTGTGCCAAGAAAAAAATATTCTGTACAAAAACTGCACTGTAAGCATTTTTAAAGCTATATATAACCTTTTAAAGTGAAAAAAAAAAATACAATATTTAATTACACTCTAAACTGAGTTAAAACTAGTTAAAACACAAAATCTGATTAAATGTCATGTTAATAATTTCTGTAGTTTGCCATGGGACACAACAAATAGGGCACAAATTGCACCATTTTCTGTGATTATCCTTAAATCTATGTTTCTTGATTGGGTCATTTTGGAGCTGGGTATGTAAAATACTTTTTTTAAATGATCTAATGAGTTATATAAGTGTCAACGACACTGGAAAAAAGTTACTATATATTTATCTTTTTCTCACACACCTTTGGGACCGAATTTTGTTGATAAACATGAATAAGTATGCCTATTTCCGAACCATTGCAGCATGAAAAATTGATCACTTTTTTCATCTGAAAGTGAACGTTTATGCAAGTAAAATGAATTTATTTGTTTGAAAACTTTTCAGAGTAATATTTACGTTGCTTTGATGTTGTTTTGTTAGAAACAAATATGTAGGTTTCATAGATTTGGACTGTCTCTGAGCAATCATGAATTATAAATTAGGAATTAAACTAAATTTAATTAAAAGGAATTTAAATAAATTACATTTATTCCAAAAAAGTTAAACTGATAATTCTCAGATTATATTATGTTCTTAAAAATGTCATACAATTATATATTCATGTAACATTTCTCATCAATATTGAAAAATATGTAAATATATTTAGCATCTGTAATTTTGAATTTCAAAAAATGTATCTTTTTTTTAATAAACAAAAAGGGAGTAAGTGCAGTAATAATATGGTAATAACATGGTAGCATTCAAAACTTCTTTTTTTTTCTGTCACAATATTCATTATAAGTGATATAAGTTGAGTCCAAATGGACCCAGAATGCAAAAATTGCATACAGATTGTGTATTATGAGGGTTACATCTTTAAGGTCAGTAAATCTAAGATTTTTCCACTGAGTTTGTTCAAACGTGACAAAGGTAATTGTGTGAAAATGGCAAATGCTACACAGCGAAAATACAATTTACATCCATGTGCTTTTTGTTTACCAGTCATGAACTGTTTTCTATTTGCACTCTGGTCCATCATCATTGCAGCAGAATGAGAAGTAAGATATGCTTTGATGCTTGTGATGAGTGTGATTAAACTTTTACTATGGTTTGCCTTTGCTATTTATTGAAATGACGGAGACATTCATCCTTCATAATAAATGTGGCGTGGAGTTGGGATGGATGGGACTGTGATTGGAATTGGAAGGTGCTTTCAGTCTTTTCATCTATTGGAGAGAATTGAGCCATGCTTCACTGTCCAGCTCTCGTAATGAGGACAATACTTTATTCTCAAAATGTGAATAAAAACAATACCTGTAGGAGACGAAGACAGACTTTTAGATGAGCTGGCATTCATTATGGAAGACCCTAGCTGGATTTTTGCTTGGTAATTAATAGCAAACTATGAGCTAAGCACAATATAATGAATGCAAGTAATTTAGCTGAATGTGGCACATATATGATAAAAAAAGAAAATGGTCAAAAAAAGGAGGTGCAACATTTATTTTTGACCTCAGAAAAAAAAAAAAAGAAAAAAAGAAATTATATGAGGTTTATAAAAATTAAGCTTTTTACACTGTGTAAAAGCCAGTTTGGTTTGAAAATAAAATAACTTTTAAATGAGCTGTTTTGTTTTACCTTTTTTTTTCTTTTCTTTTCTTTTAATGAAGTTTAGTAAATTAAGCTGTCACTGTGTAAAAGCCGATTTAGTTTGAAAATGAAATACAATCAAATAATACATTTTAAATAAGTGGTTTTATTTGACCTTTTTTTATACATATACAGCATGAAGTCTAATAAATTAAGCTGTCACTTTGTGAAAGCCGATTTGGTTTGAAAAATGGTTTGGTTTGATAAATAGAAATGAATAGAAAATAAAATAACTTTTAAATTAGTATTTTTATTTTACCTTTTTTTTTTAACCTTTTTTCTTTACCTTTTTAAATGAGGTTTAGTAAATTAAGCTGTAAAATAAAATAACTAAAATATAATACCTTTTTCTGAATAAGGTTTAGTAAATGAAGTTGTCAGTTTGTACAAGCTGGTTTGGTTTGAAAATAAAATGAAATAATATACCTTTTTCTATATAAGGTTTAGTAAATTAAGTTGTCAGTTTGTACAAGCCGGTTTGGTTTGAAAATAAAATAAAATAAAATAAAATAAAATAAAATAAAATAAAATAAAATAAAATAAAATAAAATAAAATAAAATAAATAGAAAATAACTTTTAGAATCATTGGTTAAAATAAAATATAAAATAAAATGAAAAATAAAATGGAGGTGAAAGATGTCTTTTGTGCTCACAAAAGCTTCATTTATTTGATAATAAATACAGTAAAAATAATAATACTGTTAAATGTTATTACAATTTTAAATAACTACTTTGTGTTTGAATATATTTTGAGATATAATTTATTCCTGTGATGCAAAGCTAAAATTTCAGCATCATTACTCCAGGCCTCAGTGTCACGTGATTTTTCAGAAATCATAATAGGCTGATTTGCTGTTTAAGAAACATTTCTTATTATTACCAGCGTTGAAAACATTTGTGCTGCTTCATATTTTTGTGGACACCATGAAACATTTTTTCCACGATTTTTTGAAGAATCGAGAGTTCAGAAGAACAGAATTTATTTGTAATAGAAATGTTTTTAGAAAGTATCCTTGCTTAATTAAAATTAAATTAAAATTTAAAATAAATAAATAAATTTTACTAACCCCTTAGAAAGGTAGCATATTTTATGGTTTAGATTTCCTCACCTAAATTTGTGTTTTCACTTCTTGCTATATTAATGTCATGTTGTATAGTTTATACAACAGATGTAGTTTTTACTAAAACATTGGATTTGTGCTTCAAAACTAATTAGTAAAATAATGGGACAGCAAAGTCTATTACATTCATAGAAGCGCCACATGCCTTAGAGTCCGGCTGCAGGATATATGCTAATGCGCGACATTATGACGGAAATGATCCCTGCCCTCTTGTAATCTCGCTTCACTGAACAGAGTCCAGCCGAAGCTGATGGGATAGCGGGCATGCCTATATTTTGGCTGAGGACAACCCAATACAAACAACATTTCCATCCCATTTGTCCTGATGGAAGCACCTCGCATGCCAGACTCATAAAAGTGATAGAACACGGCCGTTGAAAGGAAAGTTCATCAATCTACCAATATACGGTCACTCAGACACTTTCAGAATCATTGGCTCGTAAAGGGCCATTTGCTGCCATTTTACATCAGAAATTAAACGCGTTTCAGACAAACATCGCGCAGCTGGTTTTGTGTCATAGCATGACGTGGCGGCGCCGAGAAGTGGTCAGCGTGCTTTGATAAGTTTCCCTTTAAAACATCTGTTTTAAAAAAACGAACTGATAAATTTCATTGCATGTCTCTGTTGCGCTGTTTTCCATTCGTCTCACAGCTTGCTATTAATAAATAAACAAATAGACTTATAGATCACAAGGAAAAATAAATGGACAAGAGGGACTGAAACAGTGTTCTCCCTCAAATCTAGTGCTGGATGAGTTTTAGTATTCTCTTTTTCCAGCATGCTGAGACTTTTTTTTTTTTGGTGTACCTCAATCATGATCACTTGCGACACATGTCTGAATTTTAACCACTAAAATTCATGTGTTTACCAGGTTACAGTATAAACTTGGAAATGTTGCGTAACATAACAAATCTCATGTACCATGATGGAATAATGACAAGAAATTATGAATCTCGACACTTGTCAGTCATTCATTTTCCGCTCACAAGTTGTTTTTTATTTATACAGACCAGTCTAAGCCAGCATGTAGGCAGAGAAATCAACAGATTCGTCCTTGTGCACTTTCTGTCCCCCTTGGCTATAAACCTCAGTAGAAACCTTTAATAATGTTCAGCTTAGCATTAGACATGGTATCTCATGCTCTAATGATTCTCATACTCTCTAAATAAGGTTTATTTGACATAGTGAAACATGGGAGGCATTTTTGCAATGCCGAAATTGACCTGTGTGTCGGGGTTTAATTTCCTTGACTTGTTTCTGTCTCAGCCTTTAATTTGAATGGCTGAGGAATCATTGTTCGTGGAGTCGCACAGCGCCACCGGCAAAATATCTGTAATTGGGTTTGACCTTTTACTGGGAATACCAAAGAAAGAAATGAGAGTTTTTCTAATGGCACTGGTGAGGATGCTGTGGTTTACTGAGTGCCTGCATTTCAAACCATTACAATAAGCAATGTGTATTAAAGGGATAATTCACCCAAAAATTAAAATTCTGTCATTAATTACTCACCCTCATGTTGTTCCAAACCTGTTCCGAGTCAGAACGTCGGCTCCTGCGTCAGCAGCATTACACGCATACGACGTGGTACTCTCGTGAACGTGCGCCGAAGACTGACACTCAAGAGAAGACATTGTTGAAATCTAGCTACAAACAGCGATTTCTAGAGTTCAAGGGCTTTAAGGCATTTAAGCACATATGAAAACAGACATGCAGCCAGGCGTTTTTTGCAAATACAGGTAATTTACCATAAAAATATTATGTTTTGTAACGTTTATGTCGGTTATAGTGCCAGCAGTGGTCCAATCTCCTTAAAACTTTGCATGCTTGTTTAGAATCACTTGTCACTTGTGCTCACCAGGCTTTGTGAAGTTTTGAGTTTTCCTTTAAGCTTTATAGGATTTTGGGTAAATTTGGACAGGCCCCTTTTCTAAATGACATTGTTATAGCTTCCCAAAGGGTAAATTTCAACATTTATTTTAATAATGATTGACAGAGAGAGTCCAGAGAATTGTACTACAGAGTTTTTTTCCAGATTGAGCGACAAACCTAGGACTAATTTGCAAAAAAAAAAAAAAAGGTTTTTATCTTCTTAATCATTTAACAAACGATTTGACTGACAGCAGTAATTCTAGAGGCAAAGTTGTCCGGAATGAGGAGTTCTGTCATATAATGTAAATATCGTGTGTACGTGCGAAAAACTGTGCAATGCACAATTGTGTATGTCCTTAAAAAAAACAAAAAACGATATTACCCCCAGTGGACAATTTCTTTCATATTTCTCACAGACCTTTGGGGCTGTGAGTCAAACAGGCCCACCGAGTTTTGTTCCGAGAGGCCTCCGTTAACCATGTCTAGTAGGTGCTCAAACAACATCGGCCAATGGCGGCCATGTTTTCAGCCATGTTTTTTGAGACACACATATGTCCTTACAGACACTTGTGGCACTTTGGACCAAGACCGTGCACACCTATTTTCATGTTGATAGGACAAGTGGTTGCATAGGTATAGCTATTTTTATGTCCCCCCCCCCTCTTATAGCACCACCAAGTGGCCAAGCTCTGCAATTTTTGTCCTGCGACCTCAGATTGAGCTCTTACATAAGTGTTCTGAGTTGGCCACTTGGTGGCGCACGAGGGGGAAAAACATAAAAATGGCTATAACTGCGCAACCATTTGTCCTACCAACATGAAAATCGCTGTGCACGATTTTGGTGCCACAAGTGTTTGTAAGGACATTTGTGTCTCTCAAAAAACATGGCTGCCATTAGCTGATGAATTTTGAGCACCCGTTAGATGAGCTTAACAGAAGCTGATCAGAATGAAACTCGGTGGGCCTGTTTGACTCACAGGCCTAAAGGTCTGTGAGAAATTTAAAAGATATATAGTGCATTTTTCAAGGGTGTAAACGATTGTACATTGCGTGGTTTTCTCGCACATATGCGCAATATTTGTATGATATGATAGACCTCCTCATTCTGGACAACTTCGCCTCTAAAACCACTGCTGTCAATCAAATTGTTTGTTAAATGATTGAGAAGATGCCAAAAACTTTTGCACACTAGTCCTATGTTTTTTGGAAAAAAAAAAAAAAAACACTGCAGTGCAATTCTCTGGACTCTCTAGGTCAATAATTATCAAAAAATGTTGAAATTTACCCTTTGGGAAGCTATAATGGGGTCGTTTAGAAAAGGGGCCTGTCCAAATTTACCTAAAATCCTATAAAGCCTAAAGAAAAACTCAAAACTTCAGGAAACCTGTTGAGCGCATGCGACAGGTGTTTCTAAACAAGCATGCAAAGTTTTAAGGAGATCGGAGGTACCAGGACAGCTGGCACTATAACAGTCATAAACGTTTAAAAAAAAAAAAAAAAAAAAAAATATTTCTATGGTAAATTACATGGATTTGGCAAAACTGCTTTTTTAAATCTTTGATTTGATGGTCAGGCTTGCTAAATAATGTCTTTTTTCATATGTGCTTAAATGCCTTAAATCGCTTGAACCCTGGTGATTGCTGCTTGCACCTATTTTTTTGTTTTCTTTGCACACAGAAAGTATTCTTGTAGCTTCATAAAATTTAGGTTGAACCACTGCTGTTACATGAATTATTTTAACAATGTCCTTACTACCTTTCTGGGTCTTGTGCATGGTAGTTGCGTTGCTGTCTATGCAGGGTCAGAAAGCTCTCAGATTTCATTCAAAATATCTTAATTTGTGTTCCGAAGATAAATGTTTTACAGGTTTGGAATGACATGGATGGTGAGTAATTAATGACAAAATTTTCATTTTTGGGTCATCTCTTTAAGTTGTGCATATCACATACTTCATGTGGACAAACATTATGCAGTTGCCTCCAGTTTACAATGGCCTTTATCCATTTAATTTCATAGCATGTTGTGAAGATGAGTTTTCATTACTCATAGGTAATATAGACAGGCTGGTTTATAAGATAAGCTCTCTAAATCCCACTCCTGAATGCAGATTTACTCAAGGAGAATATAAAAGCCACTAAAATGCTGACACATTCAATATTTCAGCATGTTAGAAACCGATTCTCAACAGAAAACGAACTGTATTCTTTATTTGACTCATTAAATTATTTAACTCATTGAGATGAATTATGCATTATCATATTATGAATTTTATTATTTAATTTTTTGGATGCAAGTGAAGACTTCTGAGTTTAGACAGACCAAAGCTACCATTTTAAGACGTTTGTATGTTTGAAACTTTCTACGTTTCAGGCATGGTGCCTTGTTTGCTCATGAACAGTTTGGCAAAAATGATATTGTTGAATAAAATAAAATAAAATACATTACAGTCCTATCCTGACAAATATAAATTTACATTTATGTCTAAATTTGACATTTTCAGAAGCACTGTAAAACATAACTACAATGTAAAATTTGTAAATCATATCTTTGCTTAATAATAATATTATTATTATTATTATTATTATTATTATTTCAAAGAAGTCTCTTATGCGCACAAAGCTCCATTTAATCAAAAATACTTAAAATATATAATAAATAAATTAGTAAAAACATTAACATTTAAAAAACGGTTTACTATTTGAATACATTTTAAAATGTAATTTATTCCTGTGATGATAAAACTAAATTTTCAGCATTATTACTCCAGTCTTCAGTCACATGATCCTTCAGAAATCATTCTAATATGCTGAGTTTCTGCTCAAGAAACATTATTATTATTATTATTATTATCAGTGTTGAAAACAGTTGCTATTTTTGTGGAAACAGTGATACTTTATTTTTCTTCATAAGCAATTTAATAAAAAAATAAAAAATAAAAATCTTGCAGACGCTAAACTTTTGAATCGTATGTTTCTTTCTTAATTATATTGAATCCTTTCAGAGTTTTTTTTTCCCCTGGTCTTGTAATCACATGATTGGTGTGAAAGTTTATGGGGAAGCTGACAGGCTACTTTGATTGATTCTCCAATAGTACTGAATGAAGGGTGAGAAGTTAACATGATATTTATAGTCCCTCTGCGTTTACGATGCAGGCAGTAATGGTTATGAATGCTGCTGTGTGAATGGGGTCCCTGCTCTATTGAGTTCAGTCAGTCACTCATGACATACATTTCACTAGAAAGTAAGCATTTCCCTCCAGCCTGAACCTGTGAGTGCTGTGGAATTGCTATAATCAATTTAAAGTAGGCGAAACCTGCGCTGGATAATATTTTCACCAAACCTTTCCCTTTGATAATCATAAAAGAAGAGCTCCCGGTAGCTAAAACAGTCCAATAAAAAGCCATTTAACTCTGGAGTTTTGAATCGGACTATTTATAGCCATATCTCCACTGTAAATCCTTCTTTTTATTTGACTCATTCCAGTCTCCCCTATAATTGCACCGCGTTTAATTGGCCCTAAAACATATTTTATGATTCAGCCTGTGGTTTAGATACAGAATGTTCAAACTGGGTTCGTTTCTGCACAGGAATGCAATTAAAGCGTCTGTGCCATAATGTCAGTGCCAGCTCGTTCTGTTTTGCTCTGTGTTTTGTGTTTCCTCTTTCCCCGGAGCTGCTGTACTGAAAACTGTGCGCTGGATCTGTCCTTGGTGCTGATTGCCCACCAATACGAGGATCCAAGGCTCCTTTGGAGCGACGTGCCGATAAATGCGGCCCATCGTGTTGCAGAAAGCAGAGGAAAATGATTTGTGTGCTCTCTTTTCCGCCGCTTGATGAAACAGGTGCATCACACAGGCCTCAACGTGGTCTTTGTCTTTCTCTGCACATGCGTCTCATGAGATCTGCAGGCTGCTGGATACAAAGTTCCTCTCTAATGATCATTAAGTCACTGTCACATTATATTTAATTGCTGCTAGCTGGAAATGAGATTGTCTGCACAGTTGTGTAATTATGGTTTTAATTATAAAGCCCTGAGTTGAGTGAGCACTGTGTTATCGGGTAAGATAAGACCAAGGAAATGATCGCGACTCGCGTCTGCAACACGCACACACACACACACACACAGCCTCATTTAAACCCTGCTGCATGTTTTTTCTTGTGACATTTGTGGATGATATAGTTTTTTAAGAATGCTCAAAAAAGTACTCACCCTGTTTATTCTGTTTACTTCATGATTATGACTTAGTGTTTTCTTAGTGTATTAGACTTTAATGTTTGCTTATATTTTTTAGGGATCGTTCACTTAAAAATGAAAATTTTGTTATTAATTGCTCACCCTCATGTTGTTCCAAACCCTTTAGACCTTCGTTCATCTTCGAAACACAAATTAAGATATTTTTGATGAAATCCGAGTTTTCTGACCCTGCATTGACAGCAATGCAACTATCAAGAATGAAGGTCTTACAGGTTTGGAACAACTTTAGGGCGAGTAATTAATGACAGAATTTTCATTTTTGGGTGAACTAGCCCTTTAAGAGTTTAAAGTTCACCCAAAAATGAAAATTCAGTCATTGTTTACTCTCCCTCAAGTTGTTTCAAACTTGTATGAGTATCTTTCTGTTCCATCTTCTATCAGATACAACTTTTCACAATGAGGACAACGGAGGGACTCATATGCAACTATTACTAAAAAGTTCAAACACTCACTGATGCTCCAGAAGGAAACAGCCTGGAGGTGAAAACTTTTTGAATTTAAAGATCAGGGAAAATTGAACTCGTTTTGTCTTCTGGGAAACATGTAAGTATCTTCTGTAGCTTTTGAAGGGTAGTTCTAAATGAAAAAAAAAGAAGATTTTTAGGCGAAATAAGAAAAATGTACTCATCTTCATTCTGTTCAAAAGTTTTGTTCAAGGCTCTTAAGGCATTGTTTTTCTTTCTGGAGCATCAGTGAGCATTTTAACTTTTTGTAATAGTAGCGTATGAGTCCCGCAGTTGTTATCAGTGTGAAAAGATCATAAAGTCATTGTTGGAAAGGGTTCAAATATGCTAGAAAACCAAAGAAATTGTGGGACCTGAAGGA